>OY740782.1:81391590-81991590 GCA_963514005.1 Raja brachyura
TAAAACCCCTGTCTCACGTTGCGAGTTGGCCCACGAGTGACCCCGAGTTTTCACTCGTGGTGATCACGTACAGCCAACGTAGCCGGAACGTCGGACCTCGCGCGATCAACTTGTCCACTCGTGGCGCTAACGGCAGGTACCCGTGAAACTTGTGAACTCGTGAAAAAAGTCAAACATGTTTGACTTTTTCCACGAGTCAAATTTAGTGTTCAAGATTAAAACTGAAACATTTAGACTCGTTGTAAGAACGTAGGGCCCGTGCGTTTAACTTAGTGAATCGTGAGTCTACCGTGGAACTCTTTAAATTATTTCAGTGCCATTCACGCTCGAGTCTTAATCACAAAATTTAATTCACCCTAGATAAATATTCTTTGCTTTTTGATCATTTTCGTCTTATTTTCCCATGTGTACAATTTTATATATAATGTATATCCTAAAAATATGTTAAAAAAACTAGGAGTGAAAAAAAGGTTTAATTACCACAGGAGTGGAAAATCATTCTATTAGAATGATAAACAAAAAAACATTCCAACGTCTAAACACTGGGCTTCAGCCCTATCCTACCCTTTCTGGGGGTGATTACTGCAGTTATTTATTGGAAAATTAGCTATAAAAACCATGGAGATGAATCAATGGATTTTCCTGACGCGTAGATTTGGTGTTGCGGTCCGACCAAGAGGAGGTGATGTGGACACGGTTTCAGTTATAGTTCTAGAGGAACATTGCTTCGGATCGATGTCTCTTATGCACTCCTCAGAAGAACTGGGTGTGCTCTTCACCATTATGGCTCCCAGCCTACAGGTTTCTGATCTGAACAACTAACTTCTTCCCTATTTCTCCTCCACCCCCCCCCCCCCACCCCCCCCCCCCCTATTTCCCTCTCCTCCTCGGCGCTCTTGTTCACTCACACCTTCCCTCCCTCCCTCCCTCCCTCTCGCAGGGCTTGGTTCAAAGGGGGCAACGAGCTAAGCGGGGTCTGAACCCTTTCTGAAAACGAGCGCAAAGAGTAAAAAGTATTGTCAAGCGCTCCAAACTTCGTTTAAAATAAGTATATCCGACCTTGGCTAATAATTTAAAAATAAATCCTTATACAAAACTAACACCCTACAAACTCTCTGTCTCTCACGCTGCCTGTTGCCTTGTGGGGGGTGTGTGTCGGAGAGAGGGGGTGTGGGTGTGGAGGGGACCCGATGTGAATGTTACCACTATAGGATGGCGAGGTTGGGCTCTGAGCTGCAGTGAGAGAGAGGGAGAGAGAGTGGGTGTGCACGTCAGCAGCCAAGTTATATACAACGGGGGTACACAAAAGGCTGGAGAAACTCAGCGGGTGCAGCAGCATCTAAGGAGTGAAGGAGTAAGGAGATAGGTGACGTTTCGGGTCGAGACCCGAATATACAAAGGGCTTGTACGCGCTGCCAAGTTAGGTTTCCTTTGTTCTCGTCCGGGGCTTCAGAGAGATCGGAGGGAATTATGCCTCCCTTGCACACCACTCCCTTGCACACCACTCCTAACCCAAGAGACTTGTCACCCCAGACAGATTAATGACGCCCCCCCCCGCCCACCCTCCCCAACCTCCCTCACGCCTGGGGACCAAAGCAGCTCAGGAGGCGAACCCTGAGCTCCGTCTCCCAACAATCTGATGCGCATTTTCCCTCTGTAGGTCATATTAATAGATGTAGCCGCGCTGATTTCTATCTTTAACTCAAAGCCACAGGATGGAGATGTTTTCTTTAACATTGTTGCTTTATTAAAACATACCTTCATTCACGGTTGGCTCAAGTGTAACGGGAGAGGAACTTGGTAACACGGGAGAGCACCTTGGCACATCGTATAAAAACATGCCCGTGGGAACTCGGTTAAAAACTTGACCATAAACTTTGAATCTCGTGCATAACCACGAGTCCGTTTTTTTTCTTTCACTTGGGGTCACTCTTGGGTGGACTCGCACCGTGAGACAGGGCCATAAGTATGCAGATGATACTAAGATAGGTGGTGTTGTGGATAATGAAGTAGATTTTCAAAGTTTACAGAGAGATTTAGGCCATTTGGAAGAGTGGGCTGAAAGATAGCAGATAGAGTTTAATGCTGATTAGTGTGAGGTGCTACATCTTGGCAGGACAAATCAAAATAGGATGTACATGGTAAATGGTTGCGAATTGAGGAATGCAGTTGAACAGAGGGATCTAGGAATAACTGTGCATAGTTCACTGAAGGTGGAATCTCATGTAGATAGGATGGTAAAGAAAGCTTTTGGTGTGCTGGCCTTTATAAATCAGAGCATTGAGTATAAGAAGTTGGGATGTAATGTTAAAATTGTACAAGGCATTGATGAGGCCAATTCTGGAGTATGGTGTACAATTTTGGTCGCCAAATTATAGGAAAGATGTCAACAAAATAGAGAGAGTACAGAGGAGATTTACTAGAATGTTGCCTGGGTTTCAGCAACTAAGTTACAGAGAAAGGGTGAACAAGTTAGGTCTTTATTCTTTGGAGCGTGGAAGGTTAAGGGGGGACTTGATAGAGGTCTTTAAAATGATGACAGGGATAGACAGAGTTGACATGGATAAGCTTTTTCCATTGAGAGTAGGGAAGATTCAAACGAGGACATGATTTGAGAATTAAGGGACAGAAGTTTAGGGGGAACTTCTTTACTCAGAGAGTGGTAGCTGTGTGTAATGAGCTTCCAGTGGAAGTGGTGGAGGCAGGTTTGATTTTATCATTTAAATATAAATTGGATAGGTATATGGACCGGAAAGGAATGGAGGGTTATGGTCTGAGTGCAGGTAGATGGGACTAGGTGAGAATAAGTGTTCGGCAAGGACTGGAAGGGCCGAGATGGCCTGTTTCCGTGCTGTAATTGTTATATGGTTATACGGTTAAATGTAATTTGAGTCTGCATAGTTATATGATGATAAACAATGAGAGGTTATTGACTATTGGTCGTATTATAACTTTCTGATATTTTTTAGTTGTGAGAAGGGAAAGAAGCAAATTCAATATGCTTGCAGATAGAAACTAGCTTTGGTCCTTTGATAGTGGACTAAAAATTGATTTTCTAAATATGGATGGAACTTTGTTGATGCAGCAATGCTAGTTTGTAGAACTTGATCACCTCTTTCCAGTAAGCAGTGGGTACAGACTGAAGAAGAAACTGAAGTGCAATGTTTAGATTTGTTCTTAAATTTGTAGACAGATTTTAGTTGACTGAGTGATTTTTTAATTATGTAATTAGCATTTCTGTTGTGGTCTTTTACTCCCTAAGTATCTACAGTTTCTATTCTTCAATTTCTATTTACTTTCCCTTCAAAGTATATGAGTATGTGCTGAGAACAGCGACTCATTCCCTGTAGTAAATGTGTAATGTAGGAATTAAACTTTTAAAACAGGCACAATATAAATGTAGAATTATCCATATCATTAAAAACTGGAATCCAAACTAATCCCAAAATTGTATCTAATTACTGCTATGATTTGATTCAGTAACTGACACATTTAATTTTCTATCTGTACTTTACATATTTATTCATGTTTACAATTGATTCCAAGGTACTGAAATTTGCATTGTAACAGAAAATGAATGGTCACTGCAAATCGTTGTTAAAGATTGGGTTTTCTTGCCTTGGGCAAGAGAAAACGAGTTGCAGGAATTAAATATGTATCAATTGTTTCTCTATTGTTGAGTGTATTATGATATAAACATTTGAGCAGTGAAGAGCGCATCTGAAAATTATTTTATAAGGATAAAAAAATAGACTATACTTTTGACAACCAATAATCTCAAAAATTCTTCCAGTTCAAAGTTATTTCTCAAAAAAATTATGAAGTACTGTTCCTGAGACTTTTTTCCAAATGTTTATCATAACAATTTCATTGTATAGCTATGATGTATTGTTTTGTAGTTTCATTTTAACAATGGATGTTTTTTTTACATTTTAGAGAAGTTGGTCTGCAACAGCCATACCAGGATCTGAAGAGAGAAATGTCTAATTTACATTTGGTGACAAAAACGCAAACTGAGCTTCTGCGAAAACTGTTAGCCACACACAGCTCAACAAAGAATGGTAAGTAGTGTGTGTGGAGGGGAAATGGTGTACCTTTAACCACTGACTTCATCCATGCCAATAAAAGAGCTGCTATCAAATACTACCACATCAACATCTCATGATAAGCTGTTAAGTCTGAATATGTAAGTTACTGTCTGTCCTTCATATAGATTAGGTCTGGCTTTCTTTTGCTGATAATCTTCACACATAAAGGTGTTGCTCATGCACAACAAAATATTCTCTACTTTGTTTTGTTCCCCTTTTGCCTTATATCCTCCATATCTACTGCACTACACAACAAACTGCTCGTGTCAAACAAAGCTGATGTTCAATCTTTTAATTTACAGGAAAATAAAATAAAACCACAAATTGAAAGTCGGTGCAAAACTAATTGCTTTTATGTTTAAAAATTATCCTAAAGAAAGCCAGAAATTGTTCTACAATGGAGCTGAATCATAATTTTAGTTTTATTCCAGCAATTTTACTAACATAGGTTTCTTGCCACAGCAGAATTGGTCATATGAGCATTAATGCATTTTATCTTTAGTCATGAAATAGGTGAAAACCACTGTGCTTTTATTTAAATTAGTTAATTTTTGAGAAAATATATTCTCCTGGGTTCATTTGTCAATTTTTTACAATTTACTTCAAGATTCTATTGGAACAAGGAACAATTCATTTAATTAAAATTGTTATTGTTATACTATTCTTGCATGAGAGAAATAATTAAAAATGTAAAATATTTGAACAATATTACTTAAGATATCAAAATAGATTCAATATTTATGATGTATTTGTTCAAGACTCTGCTATTTAGTGTTGTATTATCTTGGAACAAATGTATGGAAATTCATTCTTGCAAGATTTCTTTATCATTCTATTAGGTTATGGCTGTTAATATCTCATTCCAGCTTGCTTGCATGTGCTTCATATTCCTTGATGCTCTTGATCAGCGAGGAACTTGATTTCAAAATGTTTAATTTGCTGAACATCCACAGCCTTGTACAAAAGTGAATTCCAGATTTCCTCTGCAGCTTTTGTGCAAAATGGGCTGCTTTCATTCCGAAATGAACAGGTTCTAATTTTAAGGAAATGTTGCCTTTTTAATATAATTTATCTTTGTTTAGAGACACTGTGTGGAAACTGGCTTTATAGCCCACCGAGTCTGTGCCAAACCTGCAGTCGCCCACACACTAGTTCTATCCTACACAATAGGAACAATTTACAGAAGCCTACGAACCTGCACTTCTTTGGAATGTGGGAAGAAACCGGAAAATCCAGAGAAACCACACATGGTCACTGGGAGAACGTACAAATTCTAAACACGCACAGTCAGGATTGAGCTCAGGTCTCTGGTGCTGTAAGGCAGTAACTCTACCACTGTGCCACCCACTGGAAAAAGCAATTTCTCTGTATTATATTCAATTGAATCCTGAAATCATTTATAGATCACTTCTCAAGTCGCTGCTGCACCCTAACCCTTAATAGAGATTGGGCAATCTCTTCAGCACCTCCCAAGCACAACAGCTAGATGTAGAAGAACAGCAAATAAATGTTGGCAATTAAGTTCTCCGTATTGTTCTCTGTATATTACTATTCCTACACATTGATTGGTCAAAATAATGGAAGTCCCTTTTGCATCATGTAAACTGTAGTGGTTTACCATTGTCTTTATATACAATAGACAATAGGTGCAGGAGTAGGCCATTTGGCCTTTCGAGCCAACACTGCTATTCAATGTGATCATGGCTGATCATCCCCAATCAGTACCCCGTTCCTGCCTTCTCCCCATATCCCCTGACTCCGTTATTTTTAAGAGCCCTATCTAGCGCTCTCTTGAAAGCATACAGAGAACCTGCCTCCACCGCCCTCTGAGGCAGAGAATAGTAAGATTGAACGAGAACTTACCAGTTCGAAGGTTGATCATTATTTCACGAGGAGTCGCGGTGAGGGATTTCGTGAAGAGCCCGCCGGCGCGCATGCCCGACATTCTTCAAAGTAGCGGTGTGGAATCGCAGAAACCAGTAACAGAAATGACTTGGCATAGTAAGATGAAAGAGACTCAAATTACCAGGTGAAGGTGATTGAGGGTTGGGCGTGGAGGGCACGAAATCCCTCACCGCGACGACTCATGAAATAACGATCAACCTTCGAACTGGTAAGTTCTCGTTCAATCTTACTATTTCATTTCGGAGTCACGTGAGAACACATTAGTGTCGATACCTGACTTACCCAAGACGACCCGGAGCCACCTGGATATCGTCTGGACTGTCACTCGATGATGAGGCCTCTTATAAGTGACAAGCAGGTATCTCTCCATTCCTCTGATGCATGCCGTCACCTTGAAATAGTGACGGATATGTGAGGCTAAACACAGCCTAGCATCTGCGGGGTATGCCGGGAACTTCAGCTGCAGCCCTGTGCACCCAGGTCTATGCTGCTTTAGTAGCTCAGCAACAAAGAAGACTACTTCTGTAGGGGTAGACATCATTCTGTCGACACGTAGTTTATGCAGTGTCTGTACCCTCTGTGCTGAAGTCAGCGCTAGTAACATCACCAGCTTCATGGTGAGTTTGTCCAGCTGGAGCCCTTCCATGGGAGACCACGTCCTGAGCAGGGTTAATACGTCCCTGACATCCCAGGTGATATTGTAGCGTGGTGTAGGCGGATGCATATTGAATATACCCCGCATGAGTCTGGACACTAGCCTGTTGGATCCCACCTCAATCTTGAGGTAGAATGACAGCGCGCTCCTGGCGCTGTTGATGGCACTGTAACTTAAGTGTTCATCATGGTGCAACCCCGCGAGGAATTCCAGGACGTCGGTTATAGTCACGTCATCGTACGTGATGCGAGAGCGGCTGCAGTAGGCTTCCCACTTCTTGATATGTGAGCGGTATCTTCGCCTTGTTGACTCTCGACACGACGCCCCAATGGTATCCATGGTCCGAGTTGAGAGGCCGTATTGGACTAACGGCCTGTTCAAAACCTGCAAGCCAACAAATTTAAATAGCCATGGCAGGGATGTGGCTCCCCTGAGACAGGGTGAGTAACCAATTCTGGGCAACCCTTCAAAAGGACCCAAGGCTCACTGAGCATGTCAAAGACCACTGGATACCACGGCTGTGTAGGCCAGTCGGGTATAATAAGGATGCCCTTGGCTGCATCCATCTGAATCTTTCGTAATACCCGACTGATGAGGCAGAACGGGGGGAATGCATAGAAAAACCAATTCCCCCAGTCCAGCGAGAATGCATCTAGCGCCATAGCCCCAGGATCTGGTTCCCACGAGACGTATGTTGGTACCTGATGGTTCAACCGTGACGCAAAAAGGTCAATATCCGGTTTCCCAAATTTGGCTGTGACTTTGGCAAAAATTTCAGGATGCAACATCCACTCAATATTGTCATTAAACTTGCGTGACCTGGTGTCCGCCACAGTATTAAGCTCACCTGGCAAATAGGTAGCTGAAATCCAAATGTCTCTTTGAACACACCAGAGCCAAATTGAGTTAGCCAATTTATCACACGAAACTGACCTGGTACCGCCCATATGGTTTAAATATGCCACCGCTGTGGTGTTGTCTATTTGGAGACGGACATGTGCTCCAAAAAGCTTGGAACAATAAGCACGAAGTCCGTGGAATGCTGCAAGTAGCTCCAAATAGTTTATCCCTTGTGACAACAACATAGTAGCCTCAAGGGTATCCCATCTGCCCCCGCAACTAGAGTAATGATCCGTAGCCCCCCAGCCATAAGAGCTCGCATCAGTTTGCAAGTATACCACCGGATTAGCCTCAATAATAGGCTTAAATGAGTTACTAATGTGACGCACCCACCATCGTAACTCATCCGTCGCTTCGGGCGGCAGCTGCATTGGTCGATCATAATGACCAGCGTGCTGTCTTAACGCAGCGATCTTGGCCCTTTGCAAATTCTGATAATGCAAAGGCCCATATCGGGCTGCCGGAAACAATGCTACAAGTTTGCCAATTACTGTAGCTGTATGTCGAATCGATGGTATACTAGCGCAGATTAAACCTTGACATACCTGGGTGACCTCCTCAACCTTATTAGTTGGTATGGTGACCCTCATGCGAATAGAGTCCACCGTAAACCCCAGATAATGAATTACCTGGGAGGGGCAGAACTTTGATTTTGCTGGATGGACAATAAACCCCAGCTGCTGAAATATATTGACAGCAGCTGCAACACCCTGTTGAGCCAATTCCAGGGTGTGGCCGACAATTAAGATATCATCTAAATAGGCCATTACTATATGATGTCGTTGTCGTAAATAAGCCATAATTGGCTTCACCAATTTAGTGAATAATCTAGGGGCTGTGGTAAGCCCGTTTGGCAAAGCCCTATATTGCCAGAGTTGACCCATCCAGATAAATTTCAGAAACTCCTATAATATTTTTGAATGGATACAGTATAGTACGCATCTTGTAAATCAATGCATGCCATAAAGCAACCATGTGAAATCAATGATTTGGCTGTTTCAAAAGTGTCCATTTTGAAATGAGTATATGTTACAAAAGTATTTAAACGAGTCAGGTCAATGATGACTCGACAGCCTCCATCCTTCTTGGGTCGAGTGAATATATTAGAAACAAATTCAACTGGCTCATGAACCGTTTTCTCTATCACTCCCTTCTGTTCTAGCCTCAAAATTTCCTTATAGCCTGCTGCCTGTTCTGCAGCAGACAATTTAAATGTTCGACCAGGCCTGTGCTGGGACGGAGGAATGTCCCCATTAAGAAACTCAATTTTATAACCCTGAATATTTTGTAACACATACTCATCACCAGTAATATCACCCCATGCACCCAAAAAGAACCGAAGACGCCCACCAACATGTGAGGTTAGACAAAGAGAAAAGAGAGAACCAGACCGCCTCACCTCCGTGGTTACCGGCGGTCCTTGACACGTGTGGGTGGACGTGGAGGTGCTGGGTTGGCTTGAGGGCGCGGCGTCCTCATCTTCCACCAGGGTTTCTGGCGACCTTGTCCTAAAAAAGCCCCCTGCTGCTGGGGCTGTTGGTAACGGGGTGGAGCTGGAGGGTAGGTCCTTGTAGAGGTGCTGGCAGACCCCCGTGGACGAACAAGCGGAGCTTTCGAGCCCGACGGCGTGGGGGCACTGTGAGAGCGCATGAGTCCCACCGTTTTGGCTTGTTCGTCAAGCTCTTTGACCCTCTTCGAGAGATCTTCTCCAAAGAGCTGACGGGGTGGCGGCGGCGGCGGTGGTTTGCACAACCCTGCAAACTTAGGGTTGAGCGCCGGGCGGATGCTGCTTTTGCGGAACCCATTGATCTCATGTTGAGTTGCGCACAATAGAGCCAGAGCATCCTCCTGGTCCAAATTTAATTCATCCCCATCAACCGACCGCACAAAGGCGGTAATACCGGCCGTGAGGAGCTTCAGGATCCGCTGAAGTTTCAGCTCCTGTTGACGGATAGCCGCACTGATGTTGCCCCATATTGGTGTATTCACCACAGGCACGTTGAGGGAGTTGCAGTTGGATGGAGCCTTGTGACGGCTCATGGCCTGAATGAGAACTTCTTCCTGGAGCTGATGGTTGTTGAGGAAGTCCACTGTGGCTGCCAATTTCGAGTTCAGGGGAAGCCCAGACGTGTGTGGGGCCGCAAACTTAGTGGCCACATCGAGAAGTTCCTCCGCTGGTAAATCCGACGGAGGTGGTATGGGATCGACCAAAACCTCCTCATCCTGCTGCTCCAGGCTGATGGTGGAAGTTGGTGAAACAGCCCTGTGCCTGTCGCTGCTGGACGCTTGCTGCTGTTGACCGTGAAGCAGGAGCTCCAGCAGCCGCTCCATACGGTCAATACGCCCTTCACCCTGAACACTCGGGTGGTCGGAGTCCTCCGGCTCTGAGAAATTGCCGGGGCCCCTATCATCGGCCCGCACCTCATCGAGGCCCACCCGGTGCCGGTAGTCGTCGCTAACAGCCGCCGAAGCGAAACTGCGCGATTCCCGCGCGGGCGTATTCAACCGCCTCCGTTTAGCGGGAGCTGAAGCCGCTGCCACTAAGGGCACTTGCGGCGTAGTGTCGGCACCAGCGGTAGCATGGATACCTGATGCCCGCGCGGGCTTGCCGGCTGCCCACGTCGTGGACCTCGCCGACGCATGGTCTCGCCCACCCATCCATGGGGGGCTCGGTGACCGTGACGAGACCCGACCCAACCGACCCATCCCGGCGTCGAGAGTTGGGGGGCGTCGACTGGACCTCACAGCCGCCCCGGGTCCCGCCCTGGAACCTGACCGCTCCTCGGCGGCAGGCAAAGCCTTAGCCCCGACAGGGTTAGACTTCCGGGCTCCTGCCCTTCCCCTACTCGGAGGGCTTAGTGAAAAGGGCCGTGCAGCTGCACGCACCCCTCTGCTCGAGGTCGCCAGCAAGCCTGCTGACGACCTGACTGCCATGGCAGGGTCCTCCTGCTCTGGCGGCACACCACACTCCTCCTCGTCGAACTCCTCCGAACTGTGGTGTGCTGGCGGATCCGGACCTGTAAACACAGGGCTTACCGATATTCCCGCCTGTGTCCCGGCCTGCGCTGCAGGTACCGCCGATATCAATGGCTCCGGGACTGCTGACCGGAGACCTCGTCCAGACGTCCTCCGGCCCTTGGAACTCCCATCCATGTCCTTGCTGCAAGAAACAAATCAACACAACAAGGACCACCAACTTAAGGTAGGATACTTACCTCAGTGGTTCCCTTATGAAGGGCTGGCGAGGAGCGCGCTCCACCGCCAGCCGTCGCAGCAACGCGATACGACGATATGTCGGGCATGCGCGCCGGCGGGCTCTTCACGAAGTCACTCACGTGACTCCGAAATGAAATTCCACAGACTCACCACTGTGAGAAAAGGTGTTTCCTCGTCTCCATTCTAAATGGCTTACTCCTTATTCTTAAATTGTGGCCTCTGGTTCTGGACTCCCCCAACATAGGGAACATGTTTCCTGCCTCTAGTGTGTCCAAACACTTAACAATCTTATATGTTTCAATGAGATCACCTCTCATCCTTCTAATTCCAGAGGGAACCCCAGCTGCTCCATTCTCTCTTACATTAGAGATGGCCAATAAATGCTGTCCTTGGAATCACGACCTACAACTGAAAGGAAAACAAGCCATGTTGAAATATTTACTACCAGTTTAACCTTATAAACTTTAATTTCATTCTGATGAATCTGTGTAGAATGATCATTCTGGATCAAATGCAAAATGTTCTAGTGGAAAACAACAAAGGTGTAACAATCCCACTGCTAACAACGGACATGTTGCTCTATTGCGATTTGCTCATTATGAGAAGGTGAAACGACTTCTTATTTTAACATCATCATTCTTCTATGTGGAAAAGGCAGAGGCCCTAAATGCAGTGTGAATGTTTTGGAAGTGGGTGAAGATGCAAACAACAAGGTTAAATCGGGTATTTAATAGCATCATCTCTTGATTGGTCAGTGCACTGATGCTAATACAGAGGTCTACATTTACAGCCTATCCTTAATAGCGCTTCTCATAAAGTTACTCCCACTATAATGTTGGGAGAGAAGTTCAAGTATATACAAATATGAGAGAGGTCTGGATGGTGTATGATTTTCGACGTGTATCTGCAGCTCTGTTGCTTTGTAAAAGTGAGGTCAGGGTTAGAAGATGCTATGGAGGTAGCCATTGATTAACAGGAGGCTTTGAGAGGCTAGTTATGGAACTCATTAAGTCCATTCTACCAAACAGCCTTAACCGCTGCAGTTCGCCATGCGCCACAACAGGTCTATGGGTGATGCCTAGCTCTACACTCTCCCCTTGGATAGCTGGATAAGAAAAACACCTACGTCAGACTCCTATTCATAACTACAGCTCTGCCTTTAACACCATTATCCCATTTAAGCGCATTCACGGGACCGGGAGTCGGTGCTCTTCTCTCCAACTGGATTCTCGACATTCTGAACAACAGATCTGAATCAGTGAGGATAGGGGACAAATCGAGACCCTCGTGATCTGGTGTCAAGACAGCAACCTTTCTCTCAATGTCAGCAAGACAAAGGAGTTGGTGATCAACTTCAGAAAGCAAATCGGTACACATATCCTGGTTTGCATTGACCGTGCCGAAATAGAGATGGTGGAAAGCTTCAAATTCCGAGGAGTAAATATCACCAACGACTTCTCCTGGACCACCCACATTGAAGCAATGGCTAAGAAAGCACACCAATGACTACTTCCTTAGAAGGCTTCGGAAGTTTGGCATGTCCCCAACAACCCTCACCTACCTCTACAGATGTGCCATAGAAAGCATTTTATCAGGATACATTGCAGCTTGGTTGGGAACAGTTCCATCCAAGACCGTAAAAAATTGCAGAGAATTGTGGACACAAACCAACCTCCCTTTCATTTACTCCATTTATGTCTTGCACTGCCTCGGCTAGGCCAGCAGCATAATCCTAGGATGAGTTGGACCCTGGCCTCTCCCTCTTCTCTCCTCTCCCATCGTGCAAAAGGTAGAGAAGTGTGAAAACACACAACTATAGATTCAGAGACAGTTTGTTCCCATCTGTTATCAAGCAACTGAATCATCCTACCAACAACTAGAGAGTAGTTCTGAACTACTGTCTACCTCATTCGAGACCCTCAAGACTATTTTTGATCAGACTTCATTAGCTTTATTTTGCACTAAATGTTATTCACATTATTCCCTTTATTATGTACCTGTACGCTGTGGATGACTCTATTGTAATCATGTATTGTCTTTCCGCTTACTGGTTAGAACGGAACAAAAACTTTTCACTGTACCTTGGTACAGGTGACAATAAACTAAACTCAGTTACTGGCATCAGGATATCGAGCTTATTGCCTATTCGTGCTGCCACAGATTCTGTGTGGCTTATCCAGTTATGATTCTGGTCAATGGTAAAGTCAAGATTGTTAGTAGTGGGAGACTCTGTATCATTGAATATTCAGGGTATGTGGTTAGACTCTCCCTTGTTGAAGAGCCTAATGTGCCTATCAATTAAGTAACAAGTAACATTGTGCCACTCCATTCATGCTTGAATGATGTCTTGCTGTTGCTGCACACAGGCATTGTCTACTTCGATTTTTGAAGAGTTGAGAAGGAATATGAATATTTAGCAGTTATTGCTGAGTCTCCCAATTTTTAAAATCAGCATCTGCAGTTTCTTGTGTCGTACAGAAGAGATACCAAACTCCCATGGGATACTTGGCATGAGAGTAATCATTTGCCATTTGAAATAAAGAAGATATGAAACCTGTCACATTCATGCCTGGTTTAATCAATGGTTCAGATTTGCGAGCTTCCACACTACATACACTACATATCTGGAACAATGTCTTAAAACAGTTTTCCCATTTTCAGCCAAGACATGCACTAAACAACTGACTTCAGCAGATAAACGAGAGTGATTGCCCCTTGAAATTACAGAAACATTGACCAAGTATGGAGTGCAGTAGCCCTGAAAAAACTGATGTCAATGAGTATCAGTTTTATCAAAGCTCTTCTCTCTTGTGAATGATTCAAAAATGGGACAGAGTTAAAATGTTGGGCGAAGACACAGAGCAGATGTCAGGTAAAACAATTTGGCACAAAAAATTGTTTTAATCTGGAATAATACTTTTAAAAGAGATGGAAACAGCATTAATCAGGGTTTTCAAAAGGGAACTGTGACTAATGGTGTGCCTCAGATTTCAATGCTGGACCATTGCTGTTTGTCATCTGTATAAATTATTTGGATGAGAACGTACAAGGCATGATTATTAACTTTAGGTAGTATTGTAGTTAGTGAAGATGATTGTCAAAAATTGCAGCAGATCTTGATCAGTTGGGCAGGTGGGCTGAGGAACGCTTGATGCAGTTTAATGCAGAGACGTGTGAGGTATTGCATTTTGGGAGTCTTTAACAAGTGAATGGCAGGGAACAGGCCAGTGCAGTAGAGTGGAGTGAGCTAAGGGTGCAAGTAAATAGTACTTTGAAAGTAGTGTCACAGGTAGATAGGGTGGACAAGAAAGCTTTTGGCAAATTGGCCTTTATCAGACAGAGTATTGAACATTGAAGTTGAAAGGTCATGTTACAGTTGTACAAGACATTGGTGAGGCCACATTTTGAGTATTGTGTTCAGTTTTTGTCACCCTGTTGGCAAGCTATTGTTAAGCAGGAAAGGATGCAGAGAAGATTTACAAGGATGTTGCCAGGACTCCAGGCCTGGGCTACAGGGAGAGGTTGAGCAGGCTAGGACTTTATTTCTTGGAGCACATGAGGATGAGGGGTGATTTTAAAGAGGTGTACAAGGTCAAAAGTGGAATAGTTAGGGTAAATGCATAGTCTTATCCAGAGTAGGGGGATCAAGAACCAGAGATACGGGTTTAAGGTGAGGACGGTAAGATTTAATATGAACCTGAGGGATAACTTATTTTCTAACACAAAGGATGGTAGGTATATGGAATGAGTTACCGGAGGAGGTAGTTGAGACAGGTACCATCACAACAGGTACATGGATTGGATAGGTTTAGAGGATATGTCGTCAGCGATGCTATCGAGTTCGGCAATTAAACCACACCAACACGTGCAGTGGGGTGAACACACGTCATAAGTTTTATTTACAGTGATAAAGTTCAGGACTGCAGGAGAGTGCTATCCCCCATCATCACGGCACATGATCTCACTGCAAATTTTATTTGCATTTCATTGATTCAGTTTCAGCTTTTCTGCTTTTTGAAAGTGAGAGGAGATGGACTTAAAATTCCATTCCAGTCCCTCAAGGCACCCTGCTCTTTTGGATCATCTTCTTCACTGCACAACATGAGTCCCTTTTGACCTGGTGGTAAAGATGTAAAGATCCTCTTGGCACCTTGTGGCTCCATGATAAAGGATGCAAAATCCTAGGCGAAGAGGTGATCCAGAGCTGCTTTGTACAACTAACGATGAATAAGTGCCATGAATTTTAAAGTGCTTGTTGGAGCAGTGTACTGCTTGTCTTTCACATACTGCTTCATTCAATGGGAAATTTTATCCTGTTTTTACAGTCCCCTATCCTAGGATTGTGAAACCCCATTATTCCAGTTAGAATTAAACCAATAAAAAGGAAACACTAAATATTCAACAGGTCAGGGAGCATCCGTGGAAAGAGAAGCAGATTTAATATTTTGGCTGGATAACCTTTCAGCAAAACTCATCGAACCTTCCATCAGGCACCTTGTCTATTACTACTGCACATACGACTCTGAGCAATATAACCATTACCTTTATTCTGTTAATCCTGACTTCCATCTATAGGCCTGGTTAACAAAAATAAATCTTCTTGCTTGGTAGTTTGGACATCTGTACTTTTCATTTTGTTTTGGCAAAATATCATTATTGCCTATCCATTGCATCATCTGCTTCCCCCTCTATAATAAGAACCCTGTCTCAGTGTAAGCCTTTGTTCTTAAGCATTTAACATTCTAAAAATTCTACTGACCAGTTCTCTAGCTTCTATCCAACATAAGCTTTGGTTTATCCAAAACGCTACTGTCCATTCCCAAACAACTTTATTTTTGCCCTCTAGCACCTCTGTCAATGTCACTGTTTTAAAAATCCTACAACCCTCTGAGATCCCTGCTTTCAGAGAGTCACACAGCATGGAAACTGGCTTTTTAGCCCAACTCATCTATGCTGATGAAGATGAGCACAGCATGGGTCAGCAAGGGCCCTTTTATGAAAAAAAAAACTTGATTTAGGTTTTGTTGTCACCATCAAACTCTCAAAAAACCAGACTTGCCAATATTTAACTTGTTTTAATATTTTTGTCAGTTATATATGGAATTTGATTTAAAGGGACCTTACGGTATCCCCCTAAGTAAAGTTTATTTAAATTATACATTGTATATGTCTGATATTTAATAATGTTTTCTTTCATACAGCTGCAAGCAGAACATTTGCTTATCTCTTCCGTCAAATTTAAAATTTCTAAAGGCGTGTGGGTGGGAATGAAATCCAAATCGACTGATTAATGTTTTTCTGTTTTATACCTACTCAGTTCAAAACCTAGATGACCTGTCACTTGACTGTGGAAAACTGGAGCTGAATTCTTCAGGGGCAAAGTATCAGGCACTGCATCCATCATCAAAGGAGGCCGATGCGAAAAATTCAAAATTTGCCACAACTCACCATTTTCATCAGGATACAGCACCTTTTTGTGAGCAAGAAGAGTTCCTTGTACCATGGGCAAACTCAAGGCCCACTCCTGTTGGCAGTGCTGCATTGGAAGAAAAAGTTTCTTGTAGAAAGGGCTCAATTGATGATAACTCGTGGGTTTTTCCTAACCCACCATTGGGCAATCCTAGTAATGCAGCATTCTGGAAAACTGGAAATACACCTGGCTCTTCAGCTATGAAAATACCTGTTGTGAATATTCGTGATCCATTTTTGTTCCGAAGCTGAGCTATATAATTTGTGAACAATAGGAAATTCTATTTGTAAAGTATTTTTAAAATGCTGACTTAAAATAAGTGGATTAGTTGGTGATAGCATTTGCTGATGCTTTTTAAATTTTATTTCTGAATTCAGAAAGTAAACATTTTGACAGTAGCTGATAATCTTTTAGAATGCACCAAGCTTCAGAAGTACTATAGTGAATTTTCTTTCTTCAACTAATAATCCATCTGTATATCGACCAAAAATGGTATGGAAATAAGTGTTTATATTCTGAACCTTCATTAAGGCACATGTGAGTATGGGAAATGCTGCTGAAATTCTCCAACGGCTTTAATAAAGTTCAAAGGAAAATGTATATTATGTGATAAATTCAAATCTGCAGATCTTATTTGCTAAATGTTTGAAGGTATGTAAATGAAACATGCATACTCTTTAGAAAAGTAGACTTTATTCCATGAAGAAATGCATTTTACTTGACATTTTTGCACTAATTTCACTCCTGTTTATTTTTGAATTCTTCTTAAAGTGCCTCCATATTTTTTGTAAATACTATTTTTAGAAGAAGAAGCCCCTAGCCTCTGTGCCAATCTCACCAAAAACATTACAAATAGTTGCTTTGGAAATAAAATTAAACATTTCGTTTGCATAAACGTCTGAAGAAGGGTCTCGACCCGAAACGTCGCCTATCTCCTTCGCTCTTTAGATGCTGCTGCATCCGCTGAGTTTCTCCAGCCTTTTGTGTACCCAACATTTAAAAACTGTTGTGTAATCTGTTAGTTTGGCCAGAACAATTCCTTCTCTCTGAACGAGATCCCTTGGGAAGATAATGATATGTTTCCACTGCATTTATTTGGATTCTGAGATACTGAAGAGTCCCAATGTTGGAGTGGAGGTGGGGGGGGGGGGGGGGAGACCAGATGGGAGGTGCTTGGTATAATGCATAGGTTGGTGGATTGGGATGTAGTAAATTTCTTCCATGATCTATACCTGGCTTCTTTGTGCTACTAATACATCAATAGTGTAACAGTACCTTCACGTTTTTCTTCTCCACTCTAAATGGTCATGGATTCTCAAGTGCCACTTGGGATTTTGCAATTTTTTTCAATACGTTTCGAGAATATCCTTTAATCTTTTCATCTGCCATGTACTAATTTCCTCCTGTAGTTTTATGTTGTTTGAATTTATGCCTTTCATCAGAGCCTGATGAAAGGCATAAATTGAATTGATTCACAACCATCTTAAAACTGCAATTTGTCTCTGTTTCCTGCTGATTTTCTTTGTGTAAAAGAAAACCCCGAAATGAGTTGATTGATGGGTTTTTTTGGTTTTGTTTTACCTGTTAGTTCTTTATTTAGTGGAGTGGGAATTAAAGAGCATTCTAGTATTAGTTGATTATGATACCTCTAGCCTGTCTAAGCTACCAGACAAATCAAAGTGAGGATAAATACCCATTTGGAAAAGGGATAATTGGCCATGAATCTGTCTGCAGTTGCATTTAGTATCTCATCGAAAAGAAAACATTGCAGATGCCAACCTGAATCTAATTGAATTCCATGTTACCTTGTTAACAAGGTAGACCAATTGAAATACAATGAACTAAAATTAAAGCATTTAAAGATCATTCTGTTTCTGTAGTTGTGAAAATCCCTATTTAAGATAACAGAGCAATGGACTTGCAGTCAAATTGTAGACATCTCTGACCAGGCTGAATTTCCACATACCAATAATTAAAGTATGATTGTAAATTATCAATGAAAAGTGTTCTAAGTTTAATATTAAAATGCTCTTCCAGTTCAATTTGTTGAGAATTTTAACGTTAACTTGGCATATTTTGCAGAAACTATTTTTCCTTATTTAAGTTGCTGTATTGCTATAATTTGCAGTGCGAAGCATCAACTTGCTATTATTAAATTATTATTATTTCTATTTTCAGTCGTTAGTAGAATATAAATTGAAACTGAAATAAAATTAAATTTCAATTATGATCCAAAATATTCATTTACATATCCGATGCAATGAATATCCCCTTCAGATCACTATTGGAACATAACTTGGCATTTGTGTTTCATAATGAGACACAGTTGTATATGTACTGTTATATATTGGTTAAATAAATGACTAAATATTTTTAAAGCCATGATGTTATTTACAGGGGAGGAATTACTCCTATTTTGCTTCCTTATATATCTTGTGTAGGTGACATTGGTTTTGCCTGTAAATATAATTATCTGATTAAATCTTTCCTTGTTGAGCCATTATTTTATTTTTAAATGAATTTGACAATGCAGAAAAGAGGAATTGGCTGTATTTACTAGTACCAGCAAAGTTTCAATGTTTGTTCTTTTAGTTTCTTGCCGTTTATTTATGCCTCTTAAAATTGTTGATAATAAAACACCCGAGATTCCCCAGCCAGTTGTGAAATCGTTATTCATGCATTCCACCTTTCATTCTTTCCATATAAATACAATCATACATGTTTTTGGAGGGAGAAAAAGAAATCCATGTGTACACCATTCATAATAATTTTTATTTTGGTTCAAGTCAATTTTGTATGGGAGTTGCACTGAATTGGATTGTAAACCATGCAATGTAGATGTTCAGTTGCTGTTTCGGACATGGTGACTCGAGCCTTGAGCAAATTGGAATCAAAACCATATATTTCATTATGAATGAATAAGTTTATTGGCCACGTATTCATATACAAGGAATTTGCCTTGATGCTCTGCCTGCAAGTGACAACATAACATACAGGGACAGTTAGGAACATAATGTGAATTACCAATAAAACATGTGAATTAAATAAAATGCCAGAACCAAAGGAGGCTACAGATTTCTTGTTATTGAGTAGAGCTACTACACGTGGGGGAAAAAAAGCTGTTTTTATGTGTGTCAGCTTTGACAGTCTGGAGTCGCCTTCTAGAGGGAAGTGATTCAAATAGTTTGTGGCCAGGGTGAGAGGGGTCAGAGATATAGACAATAGGTGCAGGAGTAGGCCATTTGGCCCTTCGAGCCAGCACTGCTATTCAATATGATCATAGCTGATCATCCCCAATCAGTACTCCGTTCCTGCCTTTTCTGCATATCCCCTGACTCCGCTATCTTTAAGAGCCCTATCCAGCTCTCTCTTAAAAGCATCCAAAGAACCTGCCTCCACCCTTAGAGGCAGATAATTCCACACAACTCCAATTCCACAATTCTCACAACTCTCTGAGAAAAAGTGTTTCCTCGTCTCCGTTCTAAATGGCTTACCCCTTATTCTTAAACTGTAGCCCCTGGTTCTGGACTCCCCCAACATCGGGAACATGTTTCCTGCCTCCAGCATGTCCAAACCCTTAACAATCTTATATGTTTCAATAAGATCTCCTCTCATTCTTCTAAACTCCAGAGTGTACAAGCCCAGCTGCTACATTTTCTCAGCATATGACAGTCCCGCCATCCCAGGAATTAACCTTGTAAACCTACGCTGCACTCCCTCAATAGCAAGAACGTCCTTCCTCAAATTAGGTGACCAAAACTGCACACAATGCTCCAGGTGTGGTCTCACTAGCGCTCTGTACAACTGCAGAAGGACCTCTTTGCTCCTATACTCGACTCCTCTTGATTGATTTTTTTTTTAAATTTTATTTTTATTACTTGTCATTGGCTCGAACGTTTCTACAAGCCGTACAAACAGAACAATTCATAAAAAAACACACAAACAATTCAATTCACACAAACATCCATCGCAGTGAATCTCCTCCTCACTGTGATGGAAGGCAAAGTATTCTCTCTCCCCCTGCACCATTTCTCTCCCGAGGTCGAAGCCCCAGGTGGGCGGTGTTAAGTCCCACGGCCATTGAGGCCATGCCAAGCAATGTACGGCCCCACTCTAGGCCGAAAAGTCACAACGTTGGGGCCCCCGGCGGGCTGGAATGTCCCGCGGCCATGAAAGCCGCGCCGGGCGATGTACGGCCCCGCTCCGTGTCGTTCCAACCGCGCGACATGGGCTGGAGAAGGTGTGTTGCGGGAATTCCGGAGAGCGGTCTCTCACCCGGACCCGCGAGCTCCCGCTATCCCGACAGTCCGCCGGTCTGCAGTTGCAGCTGGAGCTGGAGCTTCGGAGTCGGGCCGCAGCTGGAGCTGGAGCTCCGGAGTCGGGCCGCAGCTGGAGCTGGAGCCCCGGAGTCGGGCCACAGCTGGAGCTGGAGCCCCGGAGTTGGGCTGCAGCTGGAGCTGGAGCTCCAGAGCCGGGCCGCAGCAGCGAGCCACCACCGCTCCACACACTTTGAGGCCGGCCATCCCCATGACGGTGAGTCCGTAGGTCCACAGGCTCAGTGACTGGAGCCCCCAGGTCGTTCCGGCTGGAGGCCGCTCCACGGTGCTAGGCCTCAACGACAACAGAGACCCGACAGGGAAAAAGTCGGGTCTCCCGTGCAGGGAAGAGATTATAAATGTTTCCCCCTCCCTCCCCCATCCCCCACATACACACAATTAGAAACATACAAAAAAAACCACGAACAACTACATTTAACTAGACAAAAAAAAAGACAGGCTGTAGGGGCCGCTGCAATGTCAGTCGCGCCCGCCCACTCTTATAAAGGCCAACATGCCATTCGCTTTCTTCACTGCCTGCTGTACCTGCATGTTTACTGTCATAGACTGATGAACAAGGACCCCCATATCCCGCTGTACTTCCCCTTTTCCCAACTTGACGCCATTTAGATAGTAATCTGCCTTCCTGTTTTTGCTATCAAAATGGATAACCACACATTTATCCGCATTAAACGTCATCTGCCATGCATCCTCCCACTCCCCCAACTTGTCCAAGCCACCCTGCATCCTCCTCACAGCTCACACTGCCACCCAGCTTTGTGTCATCTGCTAATTTGCAAATGTTACTTTGAATCCCTTCATCCAAATCATTGATGTATGTTGTAAATAGATGCGGTCTCAGCAACGAGCCTTGCGGTACCCCACTAGTCACTGCTTGCCATTCTGAAAGGGATCCGTTAATCCCCACTCTGTTTCCTGTCTGCCAACCAATTTCCTATCCATGTCAGCACTCCACCCCCAATACCATGTGCCCTGATTTTGTCCACTAATCTGTGTGGGACCTAATTAAATGCTTTCTGAAAGTCCAGGTACACTACATCCACTGGCTCTCCCTTGTCCATTTTCCTAGTTACATCTTCTAAAATTTCCAGAAGATTAGTCAAGCATGATTTCCCCTTTGTAAATCCATGCTGACTCGGACCGATCCTGATACTGCTATCCAATTGTGCGGCTATTTCATCTTTTATAATTGACTCCAGCATCTTCCCCACCACCGATGTCAGGCTAACTGGTCTATAATTCCCTTTTTTCTCTCTCCCGCCTTTCTTAAAAGGATCTTACCCGCTCGCTTCCTCGCTCTTGCAATGTACAGTTCGTCAATAGAGGGAAGGTTGCAGCCAATAACCTTCTCAGCTGATCGGACGATTCGATGCAGCCTCCGAATGTCGTGCTTGGTGGCAGAGCCAAACCAGACCATGATGGAGAAGGTGAGGACAGACTACGATGGCCGTATAGAATTGGACCATCACTGCCTGTGGCAGATTGTGCTTCCTCAGCTGCTGCAGGAAGTACATCCTTTGTTGTGCCTTTTTGACTGTGGAGTTGATGGTAGCTCCCCATTTAAGGTCCTTGGAGATGATGGTTCCCAGGAATTCACTATATAAATAAAAATGTTGTTTGTGTCATCTATAATTCTAAATTCTAAATAATTTCACTAAATGTCTGTCCTTGTCAAAGAAAAAAATCTACTTTTTTTCCAGCCTTGACCATGATGTTGTTCAATACTCACCTTCCCTGGGTTATGAGCACCAATTATGTAGATCCCTAAATGAACAAACAAGCATATGGAAGATCAAGAGTTAGATTTACCGGCTATTACAGGGTTGCAAGCATCTTCTGCCTTGTGGGAACTCGGTTCACAGCAATATCTGAATTGATGAATTAAGCACCCTGGTTTGACTGCACGTTGCACTTGTTTGATCAATGGGTTTTATTTAAATACTAGACTAAGTGGGACCCATTGGGTTCCATGTTCAGACGGGAGGGGTGGTCCCCCAACGCAATATTCCACCTCGCTACCAATTCCAATATTGGTGGCCAGTGAGCGGGCAGGCGGCGGCTTTCTGGAGCGCCGAAGGGACTGGTTTCCAGAGGGTTAGTATGGACATTGTGGGCCAAATGGATTCTTTGGCTGGCAGCTCAGTCACTCAGGCCCGGTGGGCTGGCAGCTCTATCACTCAGGCCTGGTGGGCTGGCAGCTCTGCCACTCAGGCCTGGTGGGCTGGCAGCTCAGTCACTCAGGCCTGGTGGGCTGGCAGCTCAGTCACTCAGGCATGGTGGGCAGGCAGCTCAGTCACTCAGGCCTGGTTGGCTGGCAGCTCAGTCACTCAGGCCTGGTGGGCTGGCAGCTCAGTCACTCAGGCCTGGTGGGCTGGCAGCTCTGTCACTCAGGCCTGGTGGGCTGGCAGGTCAGTCACTCAGGCCTGGTGGGCTGGCAGGTCAGTCACTCAGGCCT
The DNA here is from genome assembly GCA_963514005.1 of Raja brachyura. Next base: position 81,414,617 of record OY740782.1, read on the forward strand.
GGTGGGCTGGCAGCTCTGTCACTCAGGCCTGGTGGGCTGGCAGGTCAGTCACTCAGGCCTGGTGGGCTGGCAGCTCAGTCACTCAGGCCTGGTGGGCTGGGAGCTCAAGTCACTCAGGCCTGGTTGGCTGGCAGCTCAGTCATTCAGGCCTGGTGGGCTGGCAGCTCAAAAACTGCCAGAAATTTTGCCAAACACAGGTGAGATAGAAGGGGGAGAGGGTGGAGAATTATAGACATGTTTCATCTTTTTCTGCAGTTCACAGCAATGAAGAAGGAAAGTCTATCCGGGCATGGATTGCACAGGGAGCCAATGAAGGGAGGGAGAAAAATACTGGGGTGAGGTTTATTACTTGCAGGGGGAATACTTACTGATGGGACAAAGGAGCTCCTGGGCTAGTACAGGCCTGATGGGCCGAAGGGGCTCTTTTTAAAAAAAAATCTCAGTGAAATTCACTTTTTCTGGACTTTTCCAAGTCTGGCATGGGCCGTTTGGATCAAAATGCTCTTCCTGGGCTAATACGGGCATTTTGGGTAAAAGGGACTGCTTTCTCGGCTAATAGGGGCCTTGTGGGCTGAAATTAGTTGTTTCGGGCAGGCCAAACAACTAATTTCATTTCCATTTCTATTTCCATTTCAATGTCAAGTACAGGGCAGGCCAAACAACTAATTTCCATTTCCATTTCCATTTCAGTTTCAAGCACAGGGCAGGCCAAACAACTAATTTCATTTTCATTTCCATGTCCATTTCCATTGCCGTTTCAAGCACAGGGCAGGCCAAATAGCTCATTGCATTTTCTATTCATTTCCATTTCCATTGCAGTTTCAAGCACAGGGCAGGCCGAACAGCTCATTGCATTTTCATTTAATTTCCATTTCCATTGCAGTTTCAAGCACAGGGCAGGCCAAACAGCTCATTGCATTTCCATTTCATTTCCATTTCCATTACAGTTTCAAGCACAGGGCAGGGCAAACAGCTCATTGCATTTTCATTTCATTTCATTTCCATATCCATTTCAGTTTCAAGCACAGGGCAGACCAAACAACTAATTTCATTTTCATTTCCATGTCCATTTCCATTGCCATTTCAAGCACATGGCAGGCCAAACAGCTCATTGCATTTTCAATTAATTTCCATTTCCATTGCAGTTTCAAGCACAGGGCAGACCAAACAGCTCATTGCATTTTCATTTCCATTGCAGTTTCAAGCACAGGGCAGGCCAAACAGCTCATTGCATTTTCATTTCATTTCCATTTCCATTGCATTTCAAGCACAGGGCAGGCCAAACAGCTCATTGCATTTTCATTTCCATTGCAGTTTCAAGCACAGGGCAGGCCAAACAGCTCATTGCATTTTCATTTCATTTCCATTTCCATTGCATTTCAAGCACATGGCAGGCCAAACAGCTCATTGCATTTTCAATTAATTTCCATTTCCATTGCAGTTTCAAGCACAGGGCAGACCAAACAGCTCATTGCATTTTCATTTCCATTGCAGTTTCAAGCACAGGGCAGGCCAAACAGCTCATTGCATTTTCATTTCATTTCCATTTCCATTGCATTTCAAGCACAGGGCAGGCCAAACAGCTCATTGCATTTCCATTTCATTTCCATTTCCATTACAGTTTCAAGCACAGGGCAGGGCAAACAGCTCATTGCATTTTCATTTGATTTCCATATCCATTTCAGTTTCAAGCACAGGGCAGACCAAATAACTAATTTCATTTTAATTTCCATGTCTATTTCCATTGCCGTTTCAAGCACAGGGCAGGCCAAACAGCTCATTGCATTTTCAATTCATTTCCATTTCCATTGCAGTATCAAGCGCAGGGCAGGCCAAACAGCTCATTGCATTTTCATTTCATTTCCATTTCCATTGCAGTTTCAAGCACAGGGCAAGCCAGACAGCTCATTGCATTTTCATTTCATTTCCATTGCAGTTTCAAGCACAGGGCAGGCCAAACAGCTCATTGCTTTTTCATGTCCATTTCCATTGCAGTTTCAAGACACAGGGCAGGCCAAACAGCTCATAACAGTTTTTTTTACATTTCCAGTTCCATTGCAGTTTCAAGCTCATGCCAAACAGCTCATTGCATTTTCATTTAATTTCCATTTCCATTGCAGTTTCAAGCACAGGGCAGGCCAAACAGCTCATTGCATTTTCATTTCCATTGCAGTTTCAAGCACAGGGCAGGCCAAACAGCTCATTGCATTTTAATTTCATTTCCATTTCCATTGCAGTTCCAAGCACAGGGCAGGCCAAAGAGCTCATTGCATTTTCATTTCCATTTCCATTGCAGTTTCAAGCACAGGGCAGGCCAAACAGCTCATGGCATTTTCATTTAATTTCCATTTCCATTGCTGTTTCAAGCACAGGGCATGCCAACCAGCTCATAGTGATATGGGGTAGCGTTTTTTCTAAAATCATTATACAGAGCAGACAGGAAGTGGTCAAGATGAGACTTTTTGTTATATAGATGGTGACTAAATGGCATTTCTGAGTTGCAAACTGTGTGGATTGAAAACAGTTCTCAGGACTGGAACTCTGTTGTAACGTGGGAGGGATCCAAACTGGGCTGTAGTTTCTAGTGAGATTTAATGACCAAGATTTTCTAATTGCTTGACAAATGTCACTTTCATCAATACTATTGTACATAAACTTTGTAGAAATATTTATTGGTTAGCAGCTCAAAATGAAGTTTGAGCTGCAAAGAGGAAGTTTATTTATTCCAAAGTTAGCATGGGATTTATCGTTTGAGGTCAACCATAATGTCAGGGCCAAGCTGAGTGTGGACCAAAGACTTCCAAAGAAGCACGTGATAGCGATAGATTCAGGCCTGGCATGAGATCAAGTGTGTATCACGCTGTTTTGAAATCATGGTTATCTTAGGACTGTTCAAAAAAGCTGCTTCTGAGACAATGGGATTCTGTATAATGGCTTAATCCAAAAGGAGCATTACACAGGTAATAATGGGACTTGATGTAGTGTCCAGATCACACATGTGTTTTACACTTTCCATCACCACCACATACACTTGACCTTAATTAGACAGAACCACTCTCAGCATCAGGGAAGGATCCCAAGGATTAACCATGACATCAGCATTAGTGAAAAGGAAGATTGTTAAGGGCTTGGACACGCTAGAGTCAGGAAACATGTTCCCAATGTTGGGGGAGTCCAGAACAAGGTGCCACAGTTTAAGAATAAGGAGTAAGCCATTTAGAACGGAGACGAGGAAACATTTTTTCTCACAGAAAGTGGTGAGTCTGTGGAATTCTCTGCCTCAGAGGGCGGTGGATGCAGGTTCTCTGGATGCTTTCAAGAGAGAGCTAGATAAGGCTCTTAAAAATAGCGGTCAGGGGATATGGGGAGAAGGCAGGAACGGGGTACTGATTGGGGATGATCAGCCATGATCACATTGAATGGCGGTGTTGGCTTGAAGGGCCGAATGACCTACTCCTGCAACTATTGTCTATTGTCTATTGAAAAGCTTATTTAGCCCAATGTCAGTGCTGGCAGGTCTGCACTTTGTGTGTTCCATCACCTCCATTAATTTTGGATCCCAGTTTGCAAGTCCATTGAAATCTTTGAAATCTTGGAAACCTCAGAGTTTGCCCAAGTTCCTGTTCCCATTTACAAATATTCCTCCCACCCTTAAGGCATAATTCTTTCCATACCATGACTGCAGGCCCAAAACATTTTCCTTTCCCACTGCTTCTGGATCCTCTGCTTTCTTTGGCTATTACATTGCACTTGGGTGTCATGTATTGCAACATTTGGATCTTGTGACCTGGAAAGGATATGAGGTCCTTATATTTTTATTGTAAGTATTGTGGAAATACGTGACTATAGCAAACTTGGTGTGTACTAGGAGAGAAACCACACTCGCACAGTGCCTGCAGTGTAACAGCCGTCTCCAGCAACACCTGCTGGGAAAACCATCTAGTTCTAAACATACCACATTGGTTCTGAAAGGGTAAGCACTAAAATATACAAATATTATCAGCCAACATCAGTGACACTGAATACTCACTCAAATAGGAAGTTATTGTTTCAGTGAATATTTATACAGTTAATAACTGATCTGCTAGATGAGGAGCAGAAAGTATTTTAAATCAGTCAAATGAATTAGCAGTTGTGCAATAATTCTGCTAATTTCTTAGCAATTCAGTAGAAATTAAGGAAACTTAAGGAAAATTAAGGATTAAAATTCATGAATATCCTATTCAAGATGACTAGAAGGAAAACAGACACAAAAAGCTGGAGTAACTCAGAGGACCCGACAGCATTTCTTGGAAAAAGGAATAGGTGACGTTTTGCGGCGAGACTCTTCTTCAGACTAGGACTAGAAGGAAACTTTGAGAACTCTGGACCATGTCCTGAGTTATGTCACGGGAAATAAGTAATATTCTACAGCATTCACCTTTGAAGATTTTATTCCCATTTCATCCATTCCTGCCTTTGTGAGGATGAGTATATAAAACATTCTGTAAGGAATTAGCCACATATGAGTTTTGCTGATCGTCCAAATTCAATACTACTGAAACAAGTTAGTAGAACAATTGTTGTTATCGTGTTTTCACTACGAGGATCTATCGTGTTGATGAAACAGCTGTACCAATGTACTGCTATAGTTTAATTATTTTATTTGAAATAATGTGATCCCTTAAAAGTATTTTAGAGCAGTGTTAAGGGCATGTCCCACTTTCACGACCTAATTCACGACCTTTTAAACTCATGGAGATTTTTCATCAGTCTAGAAAAACGCCCCGACCTACTTGATGCCACGAGTACCTACGACTAGCATCACGCCCTACCTACGACCTCCTATGACCTCGTGACGACCATGTTGCGAGTATGAGTCAAGGGCAAATTTGGCAGAGGTCATGAATTAGGTCATGAAAATGGGACAGGCCCTTAAGAGGGATATTACTTACGTTTATCCAGTCACCAGGTGTAGTTGTTGTCATGTAATCAAGTACTTGTTTTATGGTCCTTGCCATTGAATACAGAAGTAAATATAACATTCAAAATAGACAAATTTTATTCCATTCTATTGGTGTGAACAAGTACAAGTCATGAAGTTGTTATAATATAATGTTGCATGGTTGTCTGAAATGCATTTCTTTGACTTTATGTTATTGGTATGCTCTGTGATATACTAACAATAAATAATAATCTCAAATGGAATCTTGCTCCTCATTGAACACATTTTTGACAGGCTTTGTGATAGGTTCCAGGGCACAACACAAAATAACTATCACATCATTTAGAGTCACAGAGACATCCAGTGTGGAAGTATGCCCCTTGGCCCAACTTGCCCACGCTGACCAACAGGCCTCATTAACACTCGTCCTACCTGCCTGCATTTGGCCCACATCCTTCTAAACCTATCTTATCCATGTGCCTGACCAAATGTCTTTGTTGTGATGGTACATGCTTTAACTACCTCCTCTGGCAACTTGTTCCACACACCCATCACCCCTTGTGTAAAAAAGTTGTCCATCATGTTAGAGACAATAGACAATAGGTGTAGGAGTAGGTCATTTGGCCATTCAAGCCAGCACCGCCATTCAATATGATCATGGCTGATCATCCCCAATCAGTACCCCGTTCCTGCCTTCGCCCCATATCCCCTGCTCCGCAATCTTTAAGAGCCCTATCTAGCTCTCTCTTGAAAGTATCCAGAGAACCGGCCTCCAATGGCCTCTAGGGCAGAGAATTCCACAGACTCACAACTCTCTGTGTGAAAAAGTATTTTTCTTGTCTCCGTTCTAAATGGCTTACCCCTTATTTTTAAGCTGTGGCCCCTGGTTCCTATTAAATCTTCCTGCTTTCACCTTACACCAATGTCTTCAGGTTTTTGATTACCCTACTCAGGGTAAATGTAGTCTTTTACCCAATCTAATCCCCTCATAATTTTCTACACCTCTATAAGATGACCCGTCAACCTCCTGCACTCCAAGGAATAAAGTCCTAGCTTGCTAAAACTCTCCCCATAGCTCAAGCCCCCTGGTCCTAGTAACATCTTCGTAAATCTCTGTGCTCTTTCCAGTTTAACAACATCTTTTCTGTAACAAGGTGGTCATAACTGAACACAAGGCTCCAAATGTGGTCTCACCAATGTATTGTATTACTGTAACATACCTTCCCAACTTCTATACTCAGTTCTCTGACTGATGAAGGCCAATGTGCTGAAAGATTTCTTACCATCTTAACTACCTGTGAAACTACTTTCTAGGAACTGTGTACCTGCTTTCCCAGATCCCTCTGCAACATTCCCCAGTACCCTGCCATTCACTGTGAAGGTCCTGCCCTGATTCCCCAAATGCTATACCTCGCACCTCTGTATTAAATTCCATCAACCATTCCTCAGTCCACCTGCCCAACCGTTCAAGATCCTGCTCCATTTATTGACAGCCTTCTTCACTATCTATGATGTAATCTACTTTTGTGTCATTTGCAAACTTCCTAATCATGCTTTGTGCGTTCTCATCCAAATTATTTGTATAGATGATCAGCAGCAATGAGCTGAGCACTGAACGCTGAGGCACACCATTAGTCACAGGCCTCCAGTCTGAAAAATAACCACCCACCATCACTCTCTGCCTCCTTTCATGAAGACAATTTTCTATCCATGCGATCTAACCTTCTAGAGCAGCCTACCATGCAGAACCTTGTCAAATGCCTTGCTGAAATTCATATATCTGTTCTGCCCTCATCAACCTTTTTGGTCACATCTTCAAAAAACACAATCAGATTCAGGAGACACGACCTCCCACGTACAAAACAAAAGTGCTGACTATCCCTAATCATCCCCAGTCCATCCAGTTCCGAAACCACTCCCAGCTGACTATATCTTGACTGACCAAAGCCTCAATTTCTCTCATATTCCAAGCTTCCTTAATCCCACCTACTTTGTCCTTCTAACTAATTGAATATATCGGATTCAGAATCTCATTAGACTGTGTACTCGAACCAAGTGTATGTCAGAAACATAAAAACTCGACATAGAGCAGTGGTGTGAAGACTAATGAGACTGCAGATCCTGGAATAGAAAATAAATAGGTGCAGGAGGAGGCCATTCGGTCCTTTGAGTCAGCACCGACATTCATTGTAATCATGGCTGATCGTCCCCTATCAATAACCCGTGCCTGCCTTCTCCCCATATCCCTTGACTCCACTAGCCCCTAGAGCTCTATCTAACTCTGTCTTAAATCCATCCAGTGACTTGGCCTCCACTGCCCTCTGTGGCAGGGAATTCCATAAATTCACAACTCTCTGGGTGAAAAAGTTTTTTCTCACCTCAGTCTTAAATGACCTCCCCTTTATTCTAAGACCCCTCGTGGCCCCTGGTTCTGGACTCGCCCGTCATTGGGAACATATTTCCTGCATCTAGCTTGTCCAGTCCTTTTATAATTTTATATGTTTCTATAAGATCCCCATCATCCTTCTAAACTCCAGTGAATACAAGCCTAGTCTTTTCCATCTTTCCTCATATGACAGTCCCGCCATCCCAGGGATCAATCTCGCGAACCTACGCTGCACTGCCTCAATCACAAGGATGTCCTTCCTCAAATTAGGAAACCAAAACTGTACACAATACTCCAGATGTGGTCTCACCAGAGCCCTATACAACTGCAGAAGAACCTCTCTACTCATATACTGAAATCCTCTTGTTTTGAAGGCCAAAATTCCATTAGCTTTCTTTACTGCCTGCTGTACCTGTAAGCCAACCGGTGCACAAGGACGCCCAGGTCTCGCTGCACCTCCCCCTTACCTAACCTAACCCCATTGAGATAATAATCTGCCCACTTGTTTTTGTCGCCAAAGTGGAGAACCTTACATTTATCTATATTATACTGCATCTGCCACGCATCTGCCCACTCACTCAACCGGTCCAGGTCACCCTGCAACCTCCTAACATCCTCTTCACAGTTCACACTGCCACCCAGCTTTGTGTCATCCGCAAACTTCCTAGTGTTGCTCCTAATTCCATCTTCGAAATCATTAATATATATGGTAAACAGTTGCGGCCCCAACACCGAGCCTTGCGGCACTCCACTCGCCACTCCCTGCCATTCTGAAAAGGACCCATTCACTCTTACTCTTTGCTTCCGGTCTGCCAACCAATTTTCTATCAATGTCAACACCCCCAATACCATGTACTCTAATTTTAGTCACCAGTCACCCGTGCGGGACCTTATCAAAGGCTTTCTGAAAGTCTAGATACACTACATCCACTGGCACCCCTTCATCCATTTTACTTGTCACATCCTCAAAAAATTCCAGATGATTAGTTAAGCATGATTTCCCTTTCATAAAGCCATGTTGACTTGGATTCAGATTCAGATTCAGATTCAATTTTAATTGTCATTGTCAGTGTACAGTACAGAGACAACGAAATGCATTTAGCATCTCCCTGGAAGAGCAACACAGCAAATGATTTGAATAAATAATAATAAGTGTCCGGGGGGGGGGGGGGGGGGTGATTGGCAGTCACCGAGGTACGTTGTTGAGTAGCGTGACAGCTGCCGGAAAGAAGCTGTTCCTGGACCTGCTGGTTCGACAACGGAGAGACCTGTAGCGCCTCCCGGATGGTAGGAGGGTAAACAGTCCATGGTTGGGGTGAGAGAGGTCCTTGGCGATGCTGAGCGCCCTCCGCAGACAACGCTTGCTTTGGACAGACTCAATGGAGAGGAGCGAGGAACCGGTGATGCGTTGGGCAATTTTCACCACCCTCTGCAATGCCTTCTGGTCGGAGACAGAGCAGTTGCCATACCAAACTGTGATGCAGTTGGTAAGGATGCTCTCGATGGTGCAGCAGTAGAAGTTCACCAGGATCTGAGGAGACAGATCCTTTGGACTAATCCTTTTACTGCTATCCAAATGCTCCATTATTACCTCTTTAATAATTGACTCCCGCATCTTTCCCACCACCGAAGTCAGGCTAACTGGTCTGTAATTCCCCGTTTTCTCTCTCGCTCCTTTCTTGAAAAGTGGGATAACATTAGCTATCCTTCAATCCACAGGAACCGATCCTGAATCTATTGAACATTGGAAAATGATCACCAATGCGTCCACTATTTCAAGAGCCACCTCCCTGAGGACCCTTGGATGCATTCCATCAGGCCCAAGGGATTTATCATCCTTCAGTCCCATTAGCCTATCCAATACTATTTCTCGCCTAATGAAAATTTATTTCAGATCCTCTACCCCCTTAGATCCTCTGTCCTCCAGTACATCTGGGAGATTGTTTGTGTCTTCCTTAGTGAAGACAGATCCGAAGTACCTATTCAACTCTTCTGCTATTTCTTTGTTGCCCATAATAATTTCACCCGCGTCTTCCTTCAAGGGACCCACATTTGACTTTGCTACTCTTTTTCCCTTAACATAAGCTTTTTCTGTCCTCCTTCATATTCCTGGCCAGCTTCCCTTCGTACTTCATCTTTTCAGCCCGTATTGCCCATTTTGTTTCCTTCTGTTGTCCTATGAAAGTTTCCCAATCCTCTGGCTTCCGGCTATTCTTTGCTGTGTTATACATCTTTTCTTTTAGTTTTATTCTATCCCTAACTTTTCTTGTCATCCACAGTTGCCTCCTACTCCCCTTAGAATCTTTCTTCCTTTTTGGAATGAAATGATCCTGCGTCTTCCGGATTATGCCCAGAAATTCCTGCCATTGCTGTTCCACTGTCATTCCTGCTAGGATCCATTTCCAGTCTACCTTGGTCAGCTCCCCTCTCATGCCTTCATAGTTCCTTTGTTCAACTGCATCACTGACATTTCCGATTTAACCTTCTCCTTCTCAAATTGCAGATTAAAACCAATCATATTATGATCACTACCTCCAGGCGGTTCCTTTACCTCGAGTTCTCTTATCATATCTGGTTCATTGGACAACACTAAATCCAGAATTGCCTTTTCTCTGGCCGGCTCCATTACAGGCTGCTCTAAGAATCCATCTAGGAGACATTCTACAAACTCTCTTTCTTGGGGTCCTGAACCAACCTGATTTTCCCAGTCTACCAGCATATTGAAATCCCCCATCACCATAGTGGCATTACCTTTGTTACATGCCAGTTTTAACTCCTGCTGCAACTTACACCCTACATCGGGCTACTATTTGGGGGTCTGTAGGTAACTCCAATTAGTGTCTTCTTGCCTTTACAATTCCTCAGCTCAATCCACAGTGACTCTACCTCATCAGTCCCTATGTCTTCCCTCGCTAGGGACTGAATTCCATCCCTCACCAGCAGAGCTACCCCCCCTCCTCTGCCCACCTGCCTGTGCATTCTATAGGATGTATAACCCTGAATATTAAGTTCCCAGGCCCGATCCTCCTACAGTCACGTCTCAGTAATCCCCACAATGTCATATCTACCAACTTCTAACTGAGCCTCAAGCTCATCTATTTTACATCTTATACTTCGCGCATTCATATACAATACTTTTAATTCCTTACACATCTCACCTTTCACATCGATCCCTATTACACTTGGCCATACTCTCTTATCCCTTTGTGAGCTTCCTTTCCCATTAATTCTGGGGTCATTAACTATCCCTCTGCTCTCTTTCCCTTTAAATCCATCCTCGACTATCCCATTTGACACCCCACCCCCCTTATTCAGTTTAAAACCACCCGTGTAGCAGTGGCAAACCTGCCTGCCAGAATGCTAGTCCCCCACCTGTTAAAATGCAATCCGTCCCTTTTGTACAGTTCCCCCTTACTCCAAAACAGATCCCAGTGATCTAAGATCCCAGCCCCCTGCACCAGTTACTCAGCCACACATTCAGGTCCCGTATCACCCTGTTCCTGCTCTCGCCAGCACGAGGTACTGGAAGCAAACCAGGGATAACCACCCTGGAGGTCCTGCTTTTCAGCATTTTTCCAAGCTCTCTAAAGTCACGTTGCAGAATATTCATCCACTTCTTTCCGAGATCATTTGTGCCGACATGAACTACCACTTCCGGCTGTTCACCTTCACCCTTGAGGATTTTCTGCACTCTGCCCGTGACATCCTGGATCCTGGCACCAGGAAGGCAGCACACCATCCTCGAATCCCGTCTGTTCCTGCAGAAACCTGTGTCCATACCTCTCACAATGAAGTCTCCAACTACAATGGCGTTGCTTGACGTTGGCCTCTTTGGTTTTGGCTCAACAGCCCTTTTTGCTTCGCAAGCCAGTCCGCCGCTCAGTGTGATAACTGGAACAATAAACAATTTTGGGAGAACTCAGTGGGTCAAGCACTATGGAGTCAAAAGGTCTATGGAGGCAAAAGGTGCAACTCAACATTTTGGATTGAGACCCTATATCAGGACTGGTCCTCTCCTTCCAAACACTCACCTATCCACTTGGTTTTCTTCTGTCTCTCTGTACATTTTCATTTCCCTACCCCAACTGGTTCCATCTATCACCTACCAGCTTCTATCCCATTACCAAACCACTCCCTCCCCACCAACATTCCCCTTTATGCTGCTTTATACTATCAACCTTTCCTCTTCCCTCATATATCTTGACCTGAAATATCGACATACACCCTTCTTCTTCACAGAAGCTAGTTGATCCAGCATTCTGTGTGTTGATCCAGCATTCCGTGTTCTGTTCCATAAAAATCAAAGTTGTTATTTTAATTGATCTATAACAAATGTTTACCATTCATATCTGTATTTTAGCCTTGAATAATTGCATTTTAAAGCTTATTACTTGTTTTTTAAAGTTTAAAATCAGTTAAAAGTAAATATGGCCATCATAATCTACTGATTTTGAATAAAAGTTCAACTTTAAAATTGTGCACTTTGATTACTTTTGAGTCATGGAGCGAAAGAGCACGGATTCCACCGGGTGGTGCCAGCAATGGCTGTCTCGCCAACAGTCTGTCTCGTCCTGTCCTTCTTTGTTGTGTTTTAAGTACGTGTTAAATGTATGTTTTAGTGTTCTTTAGCTTGTTTTATGTGGGAGGGGGTGGGAAGGGTTGGGGGAAACTTTTTTTAAACCTCTTACCTCGACGGAGATGCGATTTAATTACGTATCACATCTCTGTCCGCAATGCACCCTAAATGTGGAGTTGGCGGCCTCTGCTGGGGACTGACATCAAGGAACTCCAACCGCGGGAGCCTGCGGACTTCACCATCAGGGAGCTCGCGATCCCTTTGCCAGGGATCGACCTCGAAGCTCCAACCGCGACAACTTGCAAACTTTAACATCATGGCGCTCACAGTCCCTGGTTAGAGACTGACTTTGAGAGCTCCAAGCCGCAGAAGCTTCGACCACCCCGACGCGGGGGCTTCGATCGCCCCGGCGCGGAGGCTTTGACCGCACCGATGCGGGAGCTTCGATTGCTGGCTACGGGAACTTCAATCGCCCGACTATGGATGGTTCGACGGCCCCGACCGCGGGAGAATAAAGAGGAAGAAGATTAGACTTTACTGCCTTCCATCACAGTTGGGAAATTGTTAGGGAATGTACTTATTTTGTAAATTGTCTCTATCATTGAGAACTCAATAGTTAACTAGCCAGTATTCATCTGGAAAATGTTTTGAAAACATTTACACGGTAACCCTCTTTCACAAATACACATTCCGAAAGACCATCATATTTCCCTAAAGACCAAGCATCCATCATATTTCATGGATAATATGTTTCCTACACATAGTTATTTGATGTGAAAATCTAAAATTATTTTTGCATGTAAAATAATATTGACAGTACTACAGATTAGAACAGATACCCATTTATGTGGAGTTAAATCAAATGGAGTGAGTTTTCAGTTCAGGCCTCCAATCCAGCAGGAACTTGTGATGCATAATTAACATGCACATTCCCTTATTCCTGTGCTGAGCTACATTTTTTATATGTGGGTCATGAGAGGAAAGAACATTTTCTTGAGCACCATCTCATCTTTTTTACCAATCCAAAAGTAGACTGAACTTTCTAGAGAAAGGGTAAGTGATTAGAACAACTGGAATTAATATAGTACCTCTAATACAATAAAGCATTCGAAATTGCTTCAGGAGAACATTATCAAACAAAATTTGACACCCATATTATTAGGTTACGTCAGATGAAAGGTGCATTTGAGAAAACATTTTGAAGGAGATAAAGGTTGGGACAGAGAATTCCTTAAGGCCTTTACATTCGTCAGTGGTGTGATTAAAATTAGAATTGTGCAAACTTCCAAAAGAAACATCCAACGTACAAATTTTTAGAGAGAGAGAGAGAGCAAGTCTAAAAGAATGGAGGTAGACACAAAATGCTGGAGTAAGTCAGCAGCATCTCTTTAGAAAAGGAATAGGTGATGTTTTGGGTCGGGCCCCTTCATCGGCCTCAAGGAAAAGGACTCAGTCTAAATGAATGGAGATCTGTTGGTTATTTAATCATGTCAGGTTGCATTGGCTAATGGAAAGAAATGTAAGTAACACACATACTCTGCTGATTGTATTAAAAATATTACAATGAATTCCAAAGAGACTAGTTTGATATGCAGAAATAAATTAGAAATGCTCTTCAACAGATCCAACCAATGTAGTGTGGCAATTAGTAAATTATGTAGTGTTGAGCTAAGTAGCCACAGCCCTATAATGGAACTGTGAGAAAGTTATGATCATATCATTCTTTTCAGGCAAGTTGCATCTCGAGTACTGTGAAGATCATTAAGATACAGAATGACATTCACATGTTGGAAAACACACAGGGGGATCACAAACCCTGTCCAGAGCATCAAATAAATTATTACAAGAAAAAACAGAATAATAGCAACTCTTGCATAGAGATTTATAAGATTGTGAACCATAATTCACAAATTATTTTCAATTAATTAGTAACACTAGGATGAGAGCCATGGAAGGTCCAAATTAAAGATGACAGCTGTTATCAAAAAAATCAAGATACACAGAAGCTGTGGGTTGAATTGATGAGTGGAATGTTGAACTGGTAGAATTATTAAACTTTGCTGATCAACAAATTATTCAGGCACAAAACTGTTAAAAGTACAGACTGTGCGACTTTCTGATTTATCAAGTACAAGCCACTTCCATAATGGAAAAGGCGAGGAAACTATTTCATTATTTTTTGTCCTGGGTTGTTAGGTTTTAAATTTCAACATTTAAGGTAAAGTGGTTTCAAAGCGTCTGCAAACAGCTGCACCTATGATACCGTTTGTTTCTGTTTGCTTAACTTATCCATAAAATTGTACAATGGATTGTGTATTATCAAATTAAACTTTCTAATGTATTTATTTGTGGGATAGACTAATTTATATTGTCCATCCCTTTGTCCACCCACTTTGACCTGCTGCAATCTATCTTGTCAATGAATGAACTCCCACAATCCCATCAGCCAGGACATTCTAGGATTCTGACTTACCAAGCAGCAAAGGAGTTGTAATGTGTTGTCAAATCAATATTTGTCACAGGGCAGGAACTTAAAGGTGGTAACATTCATATGCACATGCTGCCTTGTTATTGAAAACAGCTAAAGCTTTTGGTTTGATTAAGCCTTAGTATCCGCAGTGTGCCTTGTGGATAATGAATTAATAAGTTTATTGGCCAAGTATGTACACGTACAAGGAATTTGCCTTGGTGCTCCGCTCACAAGTAACAACACGACACACAGTAAACCATTAAGAATAAAACATTAAACGTTAAAACATTAAGGATAAAACATTATAGTTTAAACATGTGAATTAAATAAAATACCAGTAGAGCTAAGAGGACTTGATGTTTCAATCCCTGTAGTAAGTCAGCACTCTTGATATTGGCTGTGGGATTGGTGTTGAAAGATAGGATAGGTACGTCAGCGGGGTCATCAGGTGGGCACCCTCCTTCTTTGACATTTCATTGATAAGCGCACAACGTCTCCAGAGGGCTCAGCAGTGATATCTGGCATCCCAGGTACACCCCCCTCAATTCCAAAACCTCCTGTCTTCATCTTGCAGCCCAATTGTTATCTTTCCTTTTAATCCAAAGCCTATCTCAATAGCCAAGCAGGGCCAATGGACTAACTGGGAGAGCCTGGAAAAGAGGAAACTCAGCTGGCATGACATCTGGCAAATGGAGGGATCTCGGCTAAGTTTTGTCACCAGAGCCACTTATGACGTTCTATCCTCACCCTCACCCCTGAACCTGAAGCAGTGGTTCGGTGAAGACCCTGCTTGCTCCCTTTGCCAAACACCTGCATCACTAAGGCACATTTTAATAGGATGCACTACGAGCCTCACCCAAGGGCGTTACATTTGGCGGCATAGTCAAGTTCTCCGACAGCTGGTATCAATCCTGGAACAGAGGTGAACGATCACAAATGCTTCCCCTCAAACATCGGCAGGAAATGTCCACTTCACAGCATTTGTACCAGCAGGCCAACCTCCAGAGCACCAGATAAATGAAAGGATGCAAGCATTCTGCAGCATGCTCAGGATTGGATAATGGACGTGTTTCCCCCAGACATTGAGGCTACAACACTCCAGCCAGTCATGGTCTTGTGGTCTACGACAGCCAATTTGGCATACGTTGTGGAATTGACAGTTCCATGGGAAGATGGTGTTGAAAAAGCTTATGAGAGGAAACTGATCAAGTATTCTGAACTGGCAACTGAAGCTGCCCAGAATGGCTGGAAGACCAAGATTTTTTCTGTAGAAGTGGGATGCTAGGGATTCGTTGCTACATCTACGACCAGTCTATTGAAGAAAACGGAGTGAGGGGTCGCTCCCGCCAACAAGCAATCAAGTAATTATAAATTTCTGCGGACGAGACGGCTTTGGCGTGTCGCTCTGCCGACTCCCGTCTTCTCACCTCCTCCACCACGAGCCGTCTCTTCTGCACTGATGTTGCCTTGTGCCATTGCAGAACTCTCCCGTGTTGGACTTGGCCAACCACATCCCTGAAATGAAGAGCAGACTTAGCACTCTGAACGGCTTCAGATGGGGTTCACTTCCTCCCCGTTGCCACATGGGGGGGGGGGGGGGGGGGGGGGCGCTGTTCGAATAACAGCAAAAGGAGGCTACAGGCTTTTGGTTGTTGCGTCGAGCAACAGCTCGTGGAAAAAAGCTGTTTTTGTGTCTGGCTGTGATGGTTCTGATGGTCTGGAGTCGCCTTCCAGAGGGAAGTTTGCTTCAATGAGTTTGTGGCCAGAGTGAGGGGTCAGAGATGATTTTACCCACTCGCTTCCTGTCCCTTGCAGTGTACAATTTGTCAATGGGAGGAAGGTTGCAGACAGCAACCTTCTCAGCTGATCGAACGATTTGCTGCAGCCTCCGATTATCGTGCTTGGTGGCTGAACTTGAGGGTTGAGGGGGTAACATTGTCCGGTCCTAGAGATTTCCGGCTTTTCTGTCTTCTGAATAGCCTCTCCAACTCCTCAATTGCTATTGTTGGTGATGTAGAAGTGGCCAGACTGCTGTTAGCCAGCAAGGAGAGGGTGGCTAGTGGACAAGGGTCCAGGCTTTGCAGACTGGAGTCAGGCTGTGAGTAGGTGTGAAGTGGTGATTGGAGAGGAGTGGGTGGGGGAGGGGGTACGAGGGTTACGTTTCTGTTTATCGAACCTGCAGTAGAACTCGTTCAGGTCATTGTTCAGCTGATGATTGTCCAAGGAGCTCCTCCTGTAGCTGGTGATTTCTTGCAAGCCCTTCCAATCTGAAGAAGAATCATTAGCTGAGAACTTTCTCCTCAACTTCTCAGAGTACCTTGCCTTGGCAGCTCTGATTCTTCTTCTCAGCTTGTACTTGTCCTGCCTGTAGAGGTCTACATCCCCACTCCTGTAGGCCTCATCTTTAGACTGGTGGAGCTGTTTGAGTTCTGCTGTAAACCAAGGCTTGTCATTGTTGAACCTGATCTGGGTCCTAGTGGGAATGCAACTATCCTCACAAAAGATAACATATAATGTCACAGTGTCTGTATATTCGTCAAGGCTTGTGGTTGCTTCCCTGAACACATTCCAATCAGTGCAATCAAAGCAGGACTGTAGGTTTTCAATGCCCTCGCTTGTCCACCTTTCACAGAACAACACCTGTGGTTGTTCTGACCACAGGCTTAGCAGATTTTAGTTTCTGCCTGTAGGTCAGAATGAGGTGAACTAAACAATGATCAGAGAGACCAGGGGCCGCCCGAGGAACAGAGTGATATGCGTTCTTGATTGAAGTGTCATCGAGTGTTCTCTCCCCTCTGGTGGGGCAGGTAATATGAAGTCTGTACTGAAATGACCATTGATAGTAAGTTGTTCACTATAATATTCAGTGCGCCTGCGCCAACCACTTAGTCCTGGACAATATAGAGCTTTATGAATGAAGTTTGTCTTGACTTTTGTTGATAATGGAACAAGAGTGACCTATCTGACAGATAGAGTTTCAGAAAGACTCAAGATAGGTAACCATTGGAGTTATTCATGGGTAACAGGAGCTTTGTGAATGCAGGAGGATGATCATTGTTCAATTCCTTGCTATAGTGCATTCAGAAAGTATATTCAGACATGTTCACTTTTTCCATATTACAGCCTTATTTTAAAATGGATTCAATTCATTTTTTTTAATCATCAATACACACAATACCCCAGAATGAAGAAGCGAAAATAGGTATTTAGACATTTTTTGCAAAGTAATTAAAAAAGAAATAACTGAAATATCACATTTATATTTGCTATGACACTCAAAATTGAGCTTTGGTTCATTCTGTTTCCATTGATTATCATTGAGATGTTTCAACAACTTGATTGGAGTCCACAAGTGGTAAATTAAATTGATTGGACATGATTTAGAAAGGCACACACCTGTCTATATAAGGTCCCACAATTGACAGTGAATGTCAGAGAAAAAAACAAGCTATGAAGACGAACAAATTGTCCGTAGACCTCTGAGACAGGATTGTGTCGAGACACAGATCTGGGGAAGGGTATAAAACAATTTCTGCAGCATTGCAGGTCCCGAAGAGCACAGTGGCCTCCATCATTCTTAAATGGAAGAACTTTGGAACCACCTTCATAGAGCTGGCTGCCTGGCCAAACTGAGCAATCGGGGGAGAAGGGCCTTGGTCAGGGAGGTGACCAAGTACCCGATGGTGACTCTGACAGAGCTCCACAGCTCCTCTGTAGAGATGGGAGAACCTTCCAGAAGGACAACTATATCTGCAGCACTCCACCAATCAGGCCTTTATGGTAGAGTGGCCAGATGGAACCAATCCACAGAAAAAGGCACATGACAGCCCACTTGGAGTTTGCCAAAAGGCATGAGAAACAAGATTCTCTGGTCTGATGAAACCAAGATTGAACTCTTTGGCCTGAACGCCAAGCATCACATCTAGAGGAAACCAGACACTGCTCATCACTTGGCCAATACCATACCTACGGTGAAGCATGGTGGTGGCAGCATCATGCTGTGGGGATGTTTTTCAGTGGCAGGAACTGGGAGACTAGTCAGGATCAGGGGAAAGATGAATGGAACAAAGTACAGAGAGAGATCCTTGATGAAAACCTGCTCCAGAGCGTTCTGGACCTCAGACTGGGGCGGAGGTTCACCTTCCAACAGGACAACGACCCTAAGCACACAGCGAAGACAATGTAGGAGTGGCTTCATGACAAGTCTGTGAATGTCCTTGAGTGGCCCAGCCAGAGCCCGGACTTGAACCCGATCGAACATCGCTGGAGGGACCTGAAAATAGCTGTGCATCAACGATCCCCATCCAACCTGAAATAGCTTGAAAGGATCTGCAGAGAAGATGTATAATACAGCAAAGAGTAGCCGGAAGCCAGAGGATTGGGAAACTTTCATAGGACAACAGAAGGAAACAAAATGGGCAATACGGGCTGAAAAGATGAAGTACGAAGGGCAGCTGGCCAAGAATGACAGTAAAAGCTTCTTTAGATATGTTAAGGGAAAAAGAGTAGCAAAGTCAAATGTGGGTCCCTTGAAGGCAGACACAAGTGAAATTATTATGGGTAACAAGGAAGATGAATTGAACAGAAGAGTTGAACAGGTACTTTGGATCTGTCTTCACTAAGAAAGGCACAAACAATCTCCCAGATGTACTGGAGGACAGAGGATCTAAGGGGGTAGAGGAACTGAAATAAATTTTCATTAGGTGAGAAATAGTATTGGGTAGGTTAATTGGACTGAAGGATGATAAATCCCCTGGGCCTGATGGTCTGCATCCCAGGGTCCTCAGGGAGGTGGATCTAGAAATAGTGGACGCATCGGTGATCATTTTCCAATGTTCAATAGATTCAGGATCAGTTCCTGTGGATTGGAGGCTAGCTAATGTTATCCCATTTTTCAAGAAAGGAGCGAGAGAGAAAACGAGGCATTACAGACCTGTTAGCCTGACTTCAGTGGTGGGGAACATGCTGGAGTCAATTATTAAATAGGTAATAATGGGGCATTTGGATAGCAGTAAAAGGATTAGTCCAAGTCAACATGGATTTATGAAAAGGGAAATCATGCTTGGCTAATCTGCTGGAATTTTTTGAGGATGTGACGAATAAAATGGATGAAGGGGTGCCAGTGGATGTAGTGTATCTAGACTTTCAGAAAGCCTTTGATAAGGTCTGCACGGGAGACTGGTGACTAAAATTAGAGCACATGGTATTGGGGGTGGGGTGTTGACATTGCTAGCAAATTGGTTGGCAGACAGGAAGCAAAGAGTAGGAGTGAACGGGTCCTTTTCAGAATGGCAGGCAGTGGCGAGTGGAGTGCCGCAAGACTCAGTATTGGGGCCGCAACAATTTACCATATATATTAATGATGTGGAAGAGGGAGTTAGGAGCAATACTAGCAAGTTTGCGGATGACACAAAGTTGGGTGGCAGTGTGAACTGTGATGTTAGGACGTTGCAGGGTGACCTGGACAGGGTTGAGTGAGTGGGCAGATGCGTGGCAGATGCAGTATAATATAGATAAGTGTGAGGTTATCCACTTTGGCAGCAAAAACAAGGGGGCAGATTATTATTTCAATGAGGTTAGGTTAGGTAAGGGGGAGGTGCAGCGAGACCTGGGTGTCCTTGTACACCAGTCACTGAAAGTTGGCATGCAGGTACAGCAGGCGGTGAAGAAAGCTAATGGAATGTTGACCTTCATAACAAGAGGATTTCTGTATAGGAGTAAAGAGGTTCTTCTGCAGTTGTATAGGGCTGTGGTGAGACCACTTCTGGAGTATTGTGTACAGTTTTGGTCTCCTAATTTGAGGAAGGACATCCTTGTGATTGAGGCGGTGCAGTGTAGGTTCACGAGATTGATCCCTGGGATGGCGGACTGTCATATGAGGAAAGATTGAAAAGACTAGGCTTGTATTCACTGGCGTTTAGAAGGATGAGGGGATATCTTACAGAAACATATACAATTATAAAAGGACTGGACAAGCTAGATGCAGGAAAAATGTTCCCAATGTTGGGCGAGTCCAGAACCAGGGGCCACAGTCTTAGAATAAAGGGGAAGCCGATTAAGACTGAGGTGAGAAGAAACTGTTTCACCCAGAGAGTTGTGAATTTGTGGAATTCCCTGCCATAGAGGCCAGTGGAGGGCAAGTCACTGGATGGATTTAAGAAAGAGTTAGATAGAGCTCTAGGGGCTAGTGGAATCAAGGGATATGGGGAGAAGGCAGGCATGGGTTATTGATTGGGAACGATCAGCCATGATCACAATGAATGGCGGTGCTGGCTCGAAGGGCCGAATGGCCTCCTCCTGCACCTATTTTCTATGTTTCTAAGCGTCATACCCAAGAATACTTGAGACTAATCGCTGCCAAAGGTGCCTCAACAAAGTACTGAGTAAAGGGTCTGAATACTATGTAAATGTGATTTTTTTCAGTTATTTTTTTAATTACTTTGCAAAAATTTCTAAATGCCTGTTTTTGCGTTTTTATTATGGGGTATTGTGTGTAAATTGATGATAATAAAAAAATAATTTAATCCATTTTAGATTAATGGTGTAACATAACAAAATGTGGAAAAAGTGAAGGGGTCTGAATACTTTCTGAATGCACTATATGGTGTTGTAGCCAGTAATTCATAAGATTGGTCCTGTTAAGTTTCTGGTCCAGGATGTTTTATGATGGAAGGGACTGGGGTGGGAGAGTTGTGGATGGTGGGGTGTGTGGGCAGGAGTGGTGTGGGGGGATGGGGAGTGTGGGGAAGGGGTGTGTGTAACGGGGGGGGGGGGGGGTGGGAGGTGGGAGGCGAGGGGTGTGTGGGTAGGAGGCATGTAGGGGGAGGTTGTGAGTGGGGGTGGGGGGTTGTGGGGGGAGGGGTGCGTATGGGAGGGGGAGGAGGATGTCTGTGAGAGGGTCAGATGGGAGAGGGGGGTGTGGGGGAAGGGGGGTGTAGGTGTGTGGGGGAGGGGGGAGTGGGGGAGGGGGGTGGGGAGGGGGGGTGGGGTGTGTGGGGGAGGAGGAGTATGTAGCAGAGGGTGTGAGTGTGGGAGGGTGTGAGTGTGGGAGGGTGTGTGTGAGGGCAGGGTGTGTGTGAGGGCAGGGTGTGGGGGGAGGGATGATGTGGGAAGGGGGTATGGGGGAGGGGTGTGTGTGGGCGGGGTGTGTGTGGGCGGGGGGTGCAGAGGGGATTGTATGAGGGAGGGGGGTGTGTGTCAGAGGTGTGTGTGTGGGGGGAAGGGAGGTGGGGGGCAGCAAGCATTGTGGAGCTGGAGAGTGGGGGTTGTGGGCAAGGAGGGTGTGGGGGGAGGGGATGGACGGGGGGTTTGTGGGGGGGAGGGATGTGTGGGCTGGTGGAGGGGTGTGTGGGTGGGGGTTGTGGGGGCAAGGGCGGTATCACGGGGGAGGGGGGCAGGAGCCAGCAAGGGGGACCAGAGGGGAAGGGGCTGACGGTGCGATGGGAACTCACAGCGGGCGCTGGCCGCTGGCCGCTGGACGTTCTCCTCCGCCGGGATCAGATTCTCCGCTCTCCATTTGGTGACAGCTCCTGCGTCGCGGCGGACTTCTGGTCCCTCCGGAAACTTTGTCCGGTTGGAAACCTCCGCCGGCCATCCTCAGCTCAAGTGAACACGCGATGGAAACCTCCGCCGGCCATCCTCAGCTCCAGTAAAGACACTAGAGCGCAGGAAGGGGCGGACCATCCTACGGAGTGACAGGAGAAAAGACCAATCAATGCGGCGCTGAACAGCAGGAGTGCAGATCGATTTGCGCACGCGCGATTTTTAAACCTCGCTAACTTTTACGTTAGACCACCGATCGGAAAACAAAACTCGATGCAATCGCCAAGGAGAACGGTGAGTAAGCTGGTGAAAAATGGTAGCGCTATCGCGTACAGTTTTTGCGCAAATAGAATGTCTGCGCAAACCGGATGATAATAAGATCAGAGCTTTAGCTATGTATAGGTGAAGACAAAACTGAAAAGGGATTCTCAAGAGATTCAGTAGCTTTTACCAAAAACGGAAATGACCATTGATAGTAAGTTGTTCAGTACAAAAGCATGTTAAACAAACAATGGGTGGTACTTCAGCCTCTAAGTTGCTGGAAAGTGAACAAGAAACACTCTGATAGCAAAGTAAGTTAAAAGTCTTAGGTGCATTCATCATGAAAATTATGGAGACATTCATGAATAGGATCACATGACTCTACTATTGAGCACCAGACCACTATTAATAATGGTGCTGAAATGAAAAGACAGCCAGGCTAATTTTGAGAGGAAAGTAAGAGTGACCTACCTGACAGACAAGTTTCAGAAAGGCTCAGGGTAGGTACTCATTGCAGTTATTCAAGCAGCCTTGCTTTAAAAGAGACAGGCACTTTGAAATACACAGCAAAAGGTTAATGATTAAACTCCAGAGGCGGGCAATTAAATGGGACGTGAACAAAGGAAAAAATAACAAAATCTGGTTTGTTGCTGCAAATGGTGTTCAAGTTCTGCATTATACCAGAATGAGACTGGACTGAGCACTGTTTTGAGAAACCTATCAATGGGAAATATGATAAGCAGCACAGGGAAAAGCTATTGGAAAATGCAGGAATCAAAAAAGGATAAGTGATAAACTATATGTGATCCAGAAGACCGGAGGAAATAGATGAAGGGAGAAAGGGAGAGGGATTTAGTAGCAGAATGCCAGAAATCCTAGACGATATAAAGATCTATCTGACAGTTTTCTACAAAGCCTGGGTAGTTCATGTTCGAGAATATATGCTTCAAATATCACTGAAGGCCACTAAAATAATCTTGGACCAAAGTAGGTTAAAATAAAGCCTGGAATTCAGACACAAGGAACTGCAGATGCTGTTTTCCAAAAAAGGACACAATGTTCTGGAGTAACAGCAGATCAGGCAGCATCTCTGGAGAACATGGATAGGTGACATTTTGGTTCATCGCCCTGTAGACTCTGGAATTAGGAGTTGTGATGAGAGTCCAATAGAAGTCGGGTGGAGATTGTGGACAATTCAGATGCCAGTGACAAAAAGCTTATGGTTGAATGAATGATTTAGATCTCAGTGGCTGCCAATTCTCATGCTTTGAACGTGAGAATCACGCATTTGGACAAATTCTCACGCTCTCACACTGATTACAAATTTCTCAATCTCTGGCGTAAGAAATTCTGTGATCAACGAAAATTTCAAAACTCATATAAACTGCATGGGTCGCGGGTGTTGGAGAGCTGGGGATGAAGCAGCAGCGGGGACAGATGTGGGGAGCCGGGGCTGGCGAGTGTTTTCCGGGCTGGCGAGGCTCTCGCAGCAGCTCTGGCCATGGAGCAGCCTCAGTGCAAGATTCCCGGGCCGTCGGAGGCGTCGGAAGCGTTGCGCCGCTGCCGTGAGAGTCTCTGTGCTGAAGGGACAGAGACTCTCAAAGGGAGGGGAAGAGGGGGAGGAGACAGAGAGACAGGGTGGGGGGGGGGGGGAGAGAGGAGAGAGAAGGAGGTGAGAGGAGAGAAAGGGGGAGACACAGAGGGTGAGAGAATGGGGAGAGAGAGGAGGGAGAGGGGGAAGAGAGAAGAGGAACAGAGGGGGGGGAGAGAGGTAGGGGAGATAGGGAGGAAGGGGGAGAGAGATAGAGGATAGAGGGGGAGAGTGAGATGGGAGAGTGGGTGAAGAGAGGGAGGAGAGGGAGGGGAGGGAGAGAGTGAGAGGGGGAGAGAGAGGGGGAAGAGAGGGGGAAAGAGGAAGAGAGAGAGGAGAGAGAGGGGAGCGAGAGGGGGAAAGAGGAAGAGAGAGAGGAGAAAGAGGGAAGAGAGGGGAGCGAGAGGGGGTGGAGAGGGAGGAGAGAGGGTAGGAGAGAAGGAAAGAGGGAGGGGGGGGAGAGAGAGAGGTGGTAAAAGAGAGGGGGGAAGAGGGAGAGAGGGGGAAGAGGGAGAGAGGGGGTAAGAGAAATGGGGGAGAGAGAGAGAGAGAGAGAGGAGAAAGAGGAGATAGAGACAGAGGGGAGAGAGGGGGGAGAGGGGAGAGAGAGCAAGGGGGAGAGTGAGGTGGGGGGGCATGGGGGAGAGGGGCAGAGAGTGGGAGAGAGAGGAGGAGGAGAGGAGAGAGAGGAGAGAGAGAGAGAGGGGACATAGGGAGGTGTGAGAGAGAGGGGGAGAGAGAGGGGAGAGAGTGTGTGGAGAGAGAGCGAGAGGGAGAGGGAGGGAGAAAGAGAGGGAGGGAGAAAGAGGGGGAGAGAGAGGAGAGGGGGAAGAGAGGAGGGAGAGAGGGGGAGAGAGAAAAAAGAGAGGGGGAGAGAGAGAGAGAGGGGAGGGAGGGGGCAAGAGAGTTAGGGGAAAGAGAGGAGGAGAAAGAGTTAGGGGGAGAGAGAGGGAGAGAGAGGAGAGAGGGGGCGAGAGAGGGGGGAGAGTGAGGTGGGAGGGAGAGAGGGGGAGAGAGAGGGGAGGGAGAGAGGGGGAGAGAGGGGGAGAGAGAGAGGGGAGCGAGAGGGGAGGAGAGAAGAGAGAGATGGGGAGAGAGAGAGGGGGGAGATAGGGGAGAGAGGGGGTGGGAGGGAGAGAGAGGGGGGAGAGAGGGGGGGGTGAGAGGATAGAGAGTTGAAGAGAGGGAGAGGGGGAGAGTGAGGTGGGAGGGAGAGAGAGAGAGGAGGGGGGGAGAGAGAGGAGAGAGAGAGGGAGACAGAGAGAGAAGGGGGGAGAGAGAGAGGGAGTGAGAGAGAGGGGGATAGAGAGGCAGGGCTGCCAACTCTCATGCATTGAGCGTGAGAATCACACATTTCGCCAAATGCTCACGCTGATCACAAATTTCTCACGCTCTGTTGTGAGAAATTCTGTGATCAATGAAAATGTCAAAACTCATATCAACTGCATGGGCCACGGGTGTTGGAAGCAGAAGCAGCGGCGGGGACAGATGCAGACGGGGAGCGGGGCTGGCGAGTGTTTGCCAGGCTGGCGAGTCGCTCGCTGCAGCTCCGGCCATGGAGCAGCCTCAGTGCAAGAGTCCCGGCCTGTCGGAGGCATTGGAAGTGTTGCGCTGCTGCCGTGAGAGTCTCTGTGCCAAACTCGCCCAGGTGACCGGCATGGGTCAGGCTGCGGCTCGGTGCATCCTGGAGGACAACCAGTGGCTGCTGGAAGTAAGTACCAAGCACTGGGTAGAAACGGTGGAAGACAGTGGACTTCAAATGGGGGTGTTTGGAGAAAGCATCCTGCTTGCCTGCTAGATTTTCACTTACTGTAACTGAAGGAAAAATTTTCCCGATGTTGGGGGAGTTCAGAACCAGGGTCACAGTTTAAGAGTGAAGGGTAGGCCAGTTAGGGCTTTCTTCACAAACTTTCTTCACACAGAGTTGTGAATATGTGGAATTCTCTGCCACAGAAGGAAGTCCAGGCCAATTCACTGGATGTTTTCAAGAGAGAATTACATTTAGTTCTTGGGGCTAACAAAATCAAAGGATATGGGGAAAAAACCAGGAAAGAAGTACTGATTTTAGATGAACAGACATGATCATATTGAAGGCAGTGCTGGCTCGTAGGGCCGAATTGCCTATTCCTGCACCTATTTTCTATGTTTCTATGCTTGAGTATATGGCAATAAAACTCGATCACTTGATTTTTAAGCATTCATGCACGATGGAGGTATAATGTAGTCATAGAGTGATACAGTGTGAAAACAGGCCCTTCGTCGCAACTTGCCCACACCCGCCAACATGTCCCAGCTACGCTACCTGCCTTTGGTCCATACCTCCAAACTTGTCCTATCCATGTATCAGTCTAACTGTTTCTTAAACGTTGGGATGGTCCCTACCACAAATACCTCCTCTGGCAGCTTGTTCCATACTCCCACCACCCTTTATGTGGAAAAAGTTACCCCTTAAAAAGTTACCTCTTCAAAATACTTCATACAAAATACATTAAAATTATACTTCTACAATACACTAAATATTGTTTTTAATACATCACAATTCAAAACGTCCCTACTCTGGGAGGGGGGACACCCCCCTTCCACACCCTCTCCCCACTCGGTTGCTCCACTCCCTCGCCGGGTACCCTCAAGGCCAGTGATCAGTGATTCCCCACTTTCAAAAATGCTCCACGCCCCCTGGTTCAGACAGAGAGCCCTGCCAGATGTGAGCGGGGAACTGAGGCGAGTTATCCGTGATGTCTGGATCCCAATGCTCATCGCTTCATGTTTCGAAGTTGGCTAATGTTATTGATTTGTAATTAGCCTGATTTGTAATTAGTTGACAAAACCTTAATTTATTCATCCGGAATATCCAGGGGGATGGGAAAAGTGTAATACTAAAATTACATGCGAGGTGTCAGGCTGTCTGTCACAACATACAACCCCGATAACCCATTATTTCCTTCAGTTAAATATTGGGAAGGTAGCACTATTGTCATTTGCCACTCAACTATTATAGTTGTTTACCTCACTGACTATTTCTACCCCAAATTCCTTTGACAGGTTGAATAGAAATGTCCCCAATCTCATTGTTTTATTAATTCAACACGTAGATGAACATCCTCAAGGAGTGTAATCAGATGGATACTGATTCAGATGCGATATTTAAGGGCTTGTTTAAAGAAGGGGCATATTTTAAAGGAGTGACAGATACCTACAGGGGAATGTGTGAGAAGGTTATTATTTGTCTTTAGTTTTAGCTTGAGCCAGGACATCTGAAGATTCATAGTTTAATATAGTAATTGTGCTGATACTGACTCCAACCAACCACATAATGAATATCATCCATTCCGGAGGTTTTATTTTTTTGAT
The DNA here is from genome assembly GCA_963514005.1 of Raja brachyura. The sequence continues at coordinate 81,441,718 of OY740782.1, forward strand.
GCCATTTAAACTTCACTTGGATTTCAATCACTTCATTGTAAAAGTAATTGGGAAAGGCGAGCATTGGAACAAAGAATTGCCCTTTGTACTGTGATATAATAATGTATGCATGTTGATAGGTGCAATCGAAACAAAGATCTTTTTGTCATTGTTGTGTTATGAATACCACGGAAAATATTATGTACTCTCAAGATCACATTAAATAGATTATTGCTGAAATATATAGTTATTGGACTTTGCATTTCGGAAAAGTCTCAGCTGAGAGGAAGACAGCAAAATACTGAAAATATTGGGGGTGAAAATGACTTCAGGACAGTTTGTTAGGAAAATGAAAGAAATGGTAACAGAATACTTATACAGCTGAGTGGGTATAATTTTATGGATGAGAAATTGTGTTCAACCAATTGATGACTTCGCTGACAAAGTAACTAGCGTGTTAGATAACAAGAAAGCCAATGGGTGTAGCAAATTTTGTTGTACATAATTTGGTCTGTGAAATGCCCCATAAAATATTACCGCATTAGATAAGCACCTGTGGACTTGAACGTAACAGGTTAAGTCCAGGGGGTCAGATATGGGGCTTTATGTGTGGGACAGATATATTGTCAGTGCAGAGGGGCTAGGAGCAAGGCATCCAGAGTCAAGGTCTGGAATAGTACTAGGTATGCCGTCAAAGCTGGGACCAGGGGAGTGTTTAGCACTGGGAACCTAAGCAGGTAAGCAGCTATGAATAGGATAGAATAGGGGGCCAGATTTGGACTCAAGATCAGGAATGAGAGAAGGTATGCAACTGGAGTCAGGGTCATGAGTAGTACGAGGTGTGCAGTGAGACCCAGGTTGGTCAATATGGGCCAAGTGTTTGATTATAATCTGATTTCCATACATGAATATACTAAGATCATTCATGTGCTGCACGTGTTGATCAGAGCCTGGCTCTACTGTGGAATGTAATTAGGAATGTAATTTAGTCTAACCCTATTCATAGCTAATCCAATTTAAAGCATATATATTGCATTCAAGTGTAAGTTAAAAGACTCGCTACAGTATGCACCATATTGCACAATTTCAAGATGAAAAATGCAAAAGCTCCATACCAATGGGAGGACACACACCCTCCTTCCACGCCCTCTTTCCACACCCTCCCCCCCGGTCGCTACACTCCCTCGGGCTTGGTCTCTTTCAATTTCTCACTCCCAACTCTCACCCAGTGTTGGCAGCCCTGAGATCTGGACCCCTGTCACATTCTGCTTGGTGAGAACTGCAAGAAATATGGGGGCCATTGTTCACTCTCCTGATGAAATCTCTTAAACCATTTTGCGCAAGCTGTGCCTTTCTTTCACTATTCTCTGGTGTGCACAAACAGAGAGTGTGCTGCTGAGAAACATGCTCATGGCCAAAAAAGTTACAATGTGCTAATTTATTTTATAAAACTGATTTTCATATTTATAGGTTTATGTGTTCTCTTATATTTGCTTAACACATTATAATTAATTAGATACTGATCTGATCTGCAGATCAGCATTTAGTAAAACTCTGTTACTGATTATTTAAATTATATTTGTTGCCAATATTGGTCTTAGATAAAGGAAAGGAGACATAGGAGGTATCAACAAGTAAATATTTAATGATTGTGATTACAAAATTTGTCAGGGTGTTTACTTTAAATACTTCAACTTTAAAGATTTAAAGCATGTAACCATGTTTCTGCTCATTTTTAACCTACACCAAATATTGTTCATCATTTGGTTCTCGAGTAAGATCATGAAATTTTGTCTAGAGTTGTGATGTAAAGCCGCTGACCATTCAAGAGGATGTCTGGTTCTGTGTACCAAACAGTGATGACTATATATCACAATATGGATGTAATTGTGTATTGGCTGTTTGATTGGTGTCAGTATATTTACTAGCAGCAAAAATAAGCCAAACTGGAAATATCACAGAAGTGACCTCACACACTTCGGAAAATGAATTCTGTAGAATTCCTTAGCAAATGCAAAGCAGAGCTTATTGTTGGTCTCAGTTCAACTGGTAAACTATTAGAATGCACAAATAGTGTTCTAAATTAGCAGATGAGATCTTACTCTCATAACCACAGTTTCTTATATATTGTTCTTTTTCTAATGAGGATATGTGATAAGCCTAGTTTTAGAATGTTACAGATCAGATGATTAAATAAAATATGTTAATCGCCATATTGGGCTAACTTCTGCATGGTATTCATGTGCTGAACAATTAGTAATTGGAATTTAGGTAGCTTGCGGCTTCCATCACATACAAACTGTTATTCATCTCAGTATATCAACATCCTACACCAAAACGGGTCCTTTCGTCAAATGAAACGTCTCAAGGTACTTTACAACCGAATGAATGAGAAGGGGGAAAATCAGGGGAATTGTCTAATTTCTAGTCCTTCAAGAATTTTCAATTCTTAAAACTTCAACTGATTATTTTGATTAAATAATATATTGGTGTGAAAGAAAACCCACCCACAGAGCAAAAAAACATATAATCTGACTCAATCTAACTTTCATTTGGAAACTATGATTGCAATAGCATCTGTGTTCTCTTTTTCGTGATTTTTTTTCCTTCTTTGCATTCCCCATATCTCGCGTGAACATGCGCCACTTTTTATGTGGGCATAGGACGAACCTGTGCTTGTGTTCCCAATAGTTTGTGTCAACGTTGAACCTCTTCAGAGATGTTCTGAGAGATCTGTATATCCTATTATACGTCCCCTGTGTGCTTGTTTGCTCTCAGTCAGGTCTCCATGAAGTAGCAGCTTTGGTATCCTGTCATCAGACATTCTTTTGACATGTTCTGCTGCCTTGTGATCTACAATTCTTACAACAATGTGTAAATGCTGGGAATTTTATTTGGAACAGAATCTGTGTGACTAGAATCCTGTCTTTTCACTTAATGTGAAGTTTTTTTTCCACAAACATGTCACATGGAAGCAGTTAAGCTGCTTTGTAATGTTCTACATTGTCCATGTCTCGAGAGTAAGTGCGTATAACAGTGTGACACACCTTTAACTTGGTCTTTAGGCTGATTCCACTTTGTTCCCACACTTCCCAGTCTTCCAAAAGCAGAGCTGGCTTTTGCTATGCTGGTCTGAGAGAATGTTGCCAAGGTATGCGAACTGAAAGCCGCTGACCATTCAAGAGGATGTCTGGTTCTGTGTACCAAACAGTGATGACTATATATCACAATATGGATGTAATTGTGTATTGGCTGTTTGATTGGTGTCAGTATATTTACTAGCAGCAAAAATAAGCCAAACTGGAAATATCACAGAAGTGACCTCACACACTTCGGAAAATGAATTCTATAGAATTCCTTAGCAAATGCAAAGCAGAGCTTATTGTTGGTCTCAGTTCAACTGGTAAACTATTAGAATGCACAAATAGTGTTCTAAATTAGCAGATGAGATCTTACTCTCATAACCACAGTTTCTTATATATTGTTCTTTTTCTAATGAGGATATGTGATAAGCCTAGTTTTAGAATGTTACAGATCAGATGATTAAATAAAATATGTTAATCGCCATATTGGGCTAACTTCTGCATGGTATTCATGTGCTGAACAATTAGTAATTGGAATTTAGGTAGCTTGTGGCTTCCATCACATACAAACTGTTATTCATCTCAATATATCAACATCCTACACCAAAACGGGTCCTTTCGTCAAATGAAACGTCTCAAGGTACTTTACAACCGAATGAATGAGAAGGGGGAAAATCAGGGGAATTGTCTAATTTCTAGTCTTTCAAGAATTTTCAATTCTTAAAACTTCAACTGATTATTTTGATTAAATAATATATTGGTGGGAAAGAAAACCCACCCACAGAGCAAAAAAACATATAATCTGACTCAATCTAACTTTCATTTTGAAACTACATGTATTATTCATCAATCTTTATATTCAATGTATGGGTTCTGAAATATGAAGTGTTAATTTATGGCATTTCTGAAAAATTGAAGGAATGAGTAAGTGTATTTTCCATACAAACAACAATGGCAAATAAGCTGCATGAATAATAAATGTTTCCATTTTAAATCAACATTTCTTTACTTTGATAAAGAACAAAATGACATACATTGAGAATGGAGATGACAAGGGATTTCTTTAGCCAGAGGGTGGTGAGCGTGTGGAATTAATTGCCACAGACAGCTGTGGAGGTCGTCATTGGGTATTTTTAAAACAGACATTGATAGGTTCCTGATTAGTAAGAGGAACAAAGGTAATGGGGAGAAGGTAGAAGACGGGTTGAGAGGGAAAAATAGATCAGTCATGATCGAATGTCGGAGCAGACTCGATGGGTCAAATGGTTTAATTCTGCTCCTATGTCTACGGTCATATTGTATTATTGGTATTAACCTGAGCCACCAATTGAATTCCAGGTGGGTGAAGTCTTGGATGATATCAGCCAAAACAGAAAGAATATATAAGGAGTAAGAGAGAGGCAAGAGCAGGCATTGCACTGCTGGAAAATGACACTGAAGGTGATAATGAGGAATAAAGAAATGGCAGAAGAATTGAATACGTTTTTGTGTCCGCTTTTATAGCGGACGACATCAGCAACGTGCCTGAAATTCAAGAGCATTAGTAGAGTTGCTATTACAAAGGAGAAGGTGCTTGGGAAGCTGAAAGATTTGTAGGTGGATACGTCACCTGTACCAGAACCCAGGGTTCTGAAAGAGGTGGCTTTAGAGATTGTGGAGGCATTAGTGGTGATCTTTCAAGAATGATTGAAGATTACTCATTGAGGACCAGGCCCTTCTCCTGTACATGACTGCTCTATACATGACTGCTTTGATTTATTAGGGGTCCTATTCTCTCCCTGGTTACCCTTTTTCCCTTTATGTATTTATAAAATCTCATGGATTTATCCTTAATGTTACGTGTAGGAAAGGTACTTAACGGGTGACTTAACCTACATATAGATTGGGCCAACCAAATTGGTAACAGCGCCGAGGAGGAGAATTTCCTGGAATGTATATGGAATGTTTTTTTAAGCCAATATGTAGATGATCCGACTAGCAGGCAGGCCATCCTAGACTGGGTATTGTGTAATGAGGGGGGATTAGTTCGTAATCTTGTTGTGCAAGGCCCTTTGGGCTACAGTGACCATAATATGGTGGAATTCTGCATTAGGGTGGAGAGTGACACGTTTAATGCACAGACTAGGGTCCTGAACTTAAAGAAAAGAGACTGTGAATGTTTGAGATGGGAATTGGCTCGGATAGATTAGCAAATTATACTTAAAGGGTTGACGGTGGAGATGCAACAGCAAGGATTTAAAGATCGCATGGATGAACTCCAAAAATTGTTCATCCGTGTCTGGCAAAAAAATAAACGGGGATGGCGGCTCAACCGTGGCTAACGAGGGAAGTGCATGATAGTGATAAATCCAAGGAAGAGGCATGTAAATTGGCCAGAGGAAGCAGCAAACTGGAGGACTGAGAAATTTAGTATTCAACAGAGGAGGACAAAGGGGTTAATTCAGGGGGGGGGGGGGGTGGAAGAACATGAAAGAAAGCCTGAGGGGAATGTAAAAACTCTCTGTAAAAGCTTCTTTAGATATATAAAAAGGAAAAGATTAGTGAAGACAAATGTAGGTTCCTTACAATCAGAGACAGGTGAATTTATAATAGGAAACAGTTAAATAAGTACTTTGGTTCTGTCTTCACTAAGGAAGAAACAAACAATCTCCCAGAAATACTAAGGGACTGAGGATCGAGGGAGGAAAAGAAAGAAATTAACATTAGTCAGGAAATGATATGAGGTAAACTATTGGGACTGAAGGCAGATAAATACCCAGGGCCTGATGGTCTGCATCCTAGAGTACTCAAGGAGGTGACCCTAGAAATCGTGCATACATTGGTGTTTAAGAAGGAACTGCAGATGCTGGAAAAATCGAGAGTAGGCAAAAGATGCTGGAGAAAATCAGCGGGCAGCATCTATGGTGAAAAGGAGTAAGCGACATTTTGGATCGAGACCCTTCTTCAGATTGATGCCCGGAGTGGGGGCGGGAAAAAGAAAGAAAGAGGCGGAGACAGTAGGCTATGTGGGAAGGGGACGGGGAAGTATTGCATTCACTGGAATTTAGAAGGATGAGATGGGATCTTATAGAAACATATAAAATTCTTGATGCCATTTAGGACTGAGATTAGGAAAAACCATTTCACCCAGAGAGTTGTGAATCTGTGGAATTCTCTGCTACAGAAGGCAGTGAGGCCAATTCACTGGATGTTTTCAAAAGAGAGTTAGATTTAGCTCTTAGGTCTAAAGGAATCAAGGGATGTGGGGAATAAGCAAGAATGAGGTAGATTTTAGATGATCAGCCATGATCATATTGAATGGTGGTGCTCGCTCGAAGGGCCGAATAGCCTACTCCTGCATCTATTTTTGTATGTTTCTAGTTGCCCACTCCTGTGTGGGGCCCAGTCCTTCATATAGTGTCTGTGGTTGGCATGGGATTGCAGAATTAAATTTCAATTATTTACACTGAGGTATTAGTTTTACCCAAAATATTAACTAATAACCATAAAAAAAATGTGTGCAGGATGGTTTTTTGCAGCAATACATAGAGGTGCCTACTAGAGGAGGGGCAGTGCTGGACCTCCTGTTAGGAAATGAGACGGGACAGGTGGTGGAGGTATGAGTAGGGGAGCACTTCGGGTCCAGTGATCACAATACCATTAGTTTCAATATAATTATGGAGAAGGACAGAACTGGGCCTAGGGTTGAGATTTTTGATTGGAGAAAGGCTAACTTTAACGAGATGCGAGATGATTTAAAAGGAGTGAACTGGGACATTTTGTTTTATGGGAAAGATGTAGAGGAGAAATGGAGGACATTTAAAGGGGAAATTTTAAGAGTACAAAATCTTTATGTTCCTGTTCGGTTGAAAGGAACCAGTAAAAATTGGAAAGAGCCCTGGTTTTCAAGGGAAATTGGACATCTTGTTCGGAAAAAGAGGGAGATCTACAATGATTATAGGCAGCATGAAGTAAGTGAGGTGCTGGAGGAGTATAAGGAATGTAAAAAGAATCTAAAGAAAGAAATTAGAAAAGCTAAAAGAAGATATGAGGTTGCTTTGGCAAGTAAGGTGAAAGTAAATCCAAAGGGTTTCTACAGCTATGTTAATAGCAAAAGGATAACAAGGGATAAAATTGGTCCATTGGAGAGACCGAGTGGACAGCTATCTGCAGAGCCAAAAGAGATGGGGGAGATATTGAACAATTTCTTTTCTTCGGTATTCACCAAAGAGAAGGATATTGAATTATGTGAGGTAAGGTAAACTAGTAGAGTAGCTATGGATACTATGAGTTTCAAAGTAAAAGAAGTACTGGCACTTTTGAAAAATATAAAAGTGGATAAGTCTCCAGGTCCTGACAGGATATTCCCTAGGACATTGAGGGAAGTTAGTGTAGAAATAGCCGGGGCTATGACAGAAATATTTCAAATGTCATTAGAAACTGGAATAGTCCCCGAGGATTGGCGTACTGCGCATGTTGTTCCATTGTTTAAAAAGGGTTCTAAAAGTAAACCTAGCAATTATAGACCGGTTAGTTTGACTTCAGTGGTGGGCAAATTAATGGAAAAGATACTTAGAGATAATATATATAAGTATCTGGATAAAGAGGGTCTAATTAGGAACAGTCAACATGGATTTATGCCTGGAAGGTCATGTTTGACTAATCTTCTTGAATTTTTTGAAGAGGTTACTAGGGAAATTGACGAGGGTAAAGCAGTGGATGTTGTCTATATGGACTTCAGTAAGGCCTTTGACAAGGTTCCTCATGGAAGGTTGGTTAAGAAGGTTCAACTGTTGGGTATAAATGCAGGAATAGCAAGATGGATTCAACAGTGGCTGAATGGGAGAAGCCAGAGGGTAATGGTGGATGGCTGTTTGTCGGGTTGGAGGCAGGTGACTAGTGGGGTGCCTCAGGGATCTGTGTTGGGTCCTTTGTTGTTTGTCATGTACATCAATGATCTGGATGAAGGGTTGGTAAATTGGATTAGTAAGTATGCAGATGATACCAAGATAGGGGGTGTTGTGGATAATGAAGAGGATTTCCAAAGTCTACAGAGTGATTCAGGCCAGTTGGAAAAATGGGCTGAAAGATGGCAGATGGAGTTTAATGCTGATAAATGTGAGGTGCTACACCTTGGCAGGACAAATCAAAATAGGACGTACATGGTAAACGGTAGGGAATTGAAGAATACAGTTGAACAGAGGGATCTGGGAATAACCGTGCATAGTTCCTTGAAGGTAGAATCTCATATAGATAGGGTGGTAAAGAAAGCTTTTGGTATGCTAGCCTTTATAAATCAGAGCATTGAGTATAGAAGCTGGGATGTAATGTTAAAATTGTACAAGACGTTGGTGAGACCAAATCTGGAGTATGGTGTACAATTTTGGTCGCCCAATTATAGGAAGGATGTCAACAAAATAGAGAGGGTACAGAGGAGATTTACTAGAATGTTGCCTGGGTTTCAACAGCTAAGTTACAGAGATAGGTTGAATAAGTTAGGTCTTTATTCTCTGGAGCGCAGAAGGTTAAGGGGTGACTTGATAGGTCTTTAAAATGATGAGAGGGATAGACAGAGTTAATGTGGACAAGCTTTTCCCTTTGAGAATAGGGAGGATTCAAACACGAGGACATGACTTTAGAATTAAGGGACAGAGGTTTAGGGGTAACATGAGGGGGAACTTCTTTACTCAGAGAGTGGTAGCGGTGTGGAATGAGCTTCCAGTGGAAGTGGTGGCGGCAGGTTCGTTGGTATCATTTAAAAATAAATTGGATAGGCATATGGATGAGAAGGGTATGGAGGGTTATGGTATGAGTGCAGGCAGGTGGGACTAAGGGAAAAAAGTTGTTTGGCACGGACTTGAAGGGCCGAGATGGCCTGTTTCCGTGCTGTAATTGTTATATGGTTATATGGTTAAATCTGTCCATTTGACTTGATTGTATATGTGTGGAAAATACTGTACTGCTTTTCTTTCAACTGACCAATTCTGTCTGCACAATGTCATTCATCTTCATCATCCAAAGTAAAGTTAACAACTCTGCAGAAAACAGCATAATTAAAAGCATTATTTTTACTGAATTGTAACTGAAATGAAATGAAACCATATTTGGCCAAATACATGGTGTTGGTCTCGTGGTCAAGCCTGTCCAATAAGTATTTTAATGTGGTGGGTGAAGCAGTTCAACACCAAGGCAGATTACTGTTTTCAAGGTGGTAATCTGACAGTTAAAATTATTTGGTAAAAAAAAACTGCAGATCTGCTACAAATCTGTCCTGGGCATCAATCGGAAGCAGAAAATGGTGGAAATACTCAGGTCAGGCAGAACCTGCAGAAAGAGAGGCAGATATATATTGTTTCCGATCTGAGGCCGCTCATCACAACTTAAAGATAGCTTACTTTATTTTCATCCCTTGCAATTGAATGCAGTGAAAATGAGGCACTCCTAAATCAGACAGTTAACATGCTCGACTGCATCGTTACACACAGTGGAGAGGAAAGTCTTTCCCAAAATTTTGCATGAAGCAGTCTTCCATTAATAATATTGCTCATCACATTTTCAGAAGGCTCAGAGATTTGCATAAAATGAATTACTGAAGTGCAGTGACTCAGTATGCAAAAGTAAGCAAACTGAATTGAATAATTTTCTGCCACGATCTAATTAAAACATATAGAATTCTGCATGTTTATATTCTGTAAGTAAAATAGTGGGCATTTCTAAAACATTTATCGTGTCATTGCTTACCCCTTGTACATTTTGCAGAAAGCTGCTGCATGTTAAAAGGTTGTTTTGCAGATCTGATTTTTTACAGTTTTAATGTGCAATTTGCCAGGACAGCGCAAGCCATACTGTTGCTTTCTCACACTTAGTATGCAGTGGCATAGCTGTACATATTAAAGTTAGAAGCCTAACTTGAGAAAACAAAATTAAGCAGCTTGCATGTCAATTAATCATCAAATTGTCAGTATTAATGACCAGAACAAATGCAAATACTTCAAAATAATTCACTATTTTTAGAATATTTGTGCGACTGAGTCAACCTGGAGCTTAAATTATTAAAAATAAAATTTGCATTAAAAAAAACCATCAAATTTCACCTGTGATTACTTTTGGAAATGTTATCACGAGTGTTAGTGTGAAAGCTTAGATTTCACACGGAGGTGTTACTTAAGTGTAAATTTATCACTCAGAACAGACTGAACACTCCATGCATCTGCCATAGATTGCAGGATTAATGTTGGGTTTCTATGTCACCCCCAAGCACTTTCAGATAAGTAGGCAAATGCAGATGAGTGACTTAAACTTACCGGACATGTAGGGTTTAGTTTGAGGCAAGTTCACTTGATTAAACTTTGTTCTGAATACCATGACTTTAGCAATAAAATCAATTGTCTTGTAATTTGTCCCACTGCAACACACACACTGTTCAACACTGGATGTTCGGAAACCTTTGCCATGCTCAATCCCTTTTCTCATAAAGGAGAAAGTTCTGCAACAAGGGGTGCAGGCCAGGAGAATCAGGCAGTGGAGAATCAGGTACAAGACTCCCAATTTGCACATAGGTCATGATGATTAGGGCACATTTCCATTGCTGTCTGTGCCCGCCAAGAATGCCCTTGGGTACCTATGAAGGTTAAAGATGTTTCACAACTCCAGTGGCTTTGTGACAGGCAAATTGCCAAAAGCTTTAGCTCCAATGGTATTACGTTCTTCAGGGTGCTGCAGCATCTGTGTAACATTATCCAATGAGTTGCCAAGTGTGCATCTATTCGCCTTACCAGAATATTATTGTGCATCTGATTTGCTCAACAGGGCTTTGTCATATCACACTACCACAGTCAAAGGAAATCACAACAAATAAGTGCTCACTTCATGAAAGATTTCCATTATTACAGTAACTAAGCACAAAATACTGCAGTGTGCCATGCATTAAATTGTGGTAGAGTCATAGAATTATAGAGTACGGAAATAAATCCTTCAGCCCGACACGTCCATGCTGATGAAGATGCCCCATTTACACTAGTCTCATTTGCCTGCATTTGGCCCATATCCCTCTAAACCTTTCCTATCCATGTACCTGTCAAAGTGACTTTTAAATGTTGTTATTGTACCTGAACTACCTCCTCTGGCAGCTCATTCCGTGTACCTCCTCTAACCTTATCTAGTGGATCCTGTGTTCCCGATGTAGGCTCCTGTACATCGGCAAGACCAGATGTAGACTCGGCGACCTTTTCGCTGAGCACTTAAAGTATGCTTGGTTCATCTAGGCCTATAGGATTGCCAGAGTGTGGCCACATGCAAATTGGAGGTACAGCACCTCATATTTTGCTTGGGTATCTTACAACCCAGCGGTACAAACGTTAAATTCTCTAATTTTAAGTAACTTCAAATAAATAACTTTAAATAACTAACTAACTAATTAACTAATTAAATAATAAATAACTAATTTAAATAACTAAATAACTTTAAATAATATCAATGGGTCGATGGTGGAAAGGGTCAAGAGCTTCAAATTCCTGGGCGTGCACATCTCTGAAGATCTCTCCTGGTCTGAGAACACTGATGCAATCATAAAGAAAGCTCATCAGCGCCTCTACCTCCTGAGAAGATTACGGAGAGTCAGTATGTCAAGGAGGACTCTCTCTAACTTCTACAGGTACACAGTAGAGAGCTTGCTGACCGGTTGCATCGTGGCTTGGTTCGGCAACCTGAGCGGCCAGGAGAGAAAAAGACTACAAAAAGTAGTAAACACTGCCCAGTCCATCATCGGCTCTGACCTCCCTACCATCGACGGGATCTATCGCAGTCGCTGCCTCAAAAAGGCTGGCAGCATCATCAAGGGCCAACACCATCCTGGCCACACACTCATCACCCCGCTACCTTCAGGTAGAAGGTACAGGAGCCTGAAGACTGCAACGTCCAGGTTCAGAAACATTTTCTTCCCCACAGCCATCAGGCTATTGAACTCAACTCAAACAAAACTCTGAACATTAATAGCCTATTATCTGTTTATTTGCACTTTATCTGTTTTATTTATTCATATGTGTAGATATTTATACAATGGTATATGGACACACTGATCTGTTCCGTATTCATGCGTTCTATAATTCTGTTGTGCTGAAGCAAAGCACGAATTTCATTGTCCTATCTGGGACACATGACAATAAACTCACTTGATGTTTTTTATGTTTAAATCTCTTTATTAGTGTTATGTCTGTATTCTTTATTTTATGTGCTGCATGGCAAGTAACATTTCACTACACCAATTGGTGTATGTGACAAATAAACTAACCTTGAACCTTGAACCTTGAATCTTGAACTTCTACTTACACTCCCTTGCCTCTCCCCTTGCCACCTTCATCCACCCTAGTCATTTAACCAGTTCCAGTTCGCCACCCTGTATCCCTCTTGAGATCACACCTTCCCTTGCCACCAATGAACTTACCAGGCACGGCCCTGCCTGAGGTCATATGTGGCCGGCCCTGATTGGTCCTGGTCTTTTCTTGCCTCCAACTCTTCAACCCCCCCCCAATCACCCTGCTTTCAGTCTGAAGAAGGATCCTGACCCGAAACGCCACCCATCTTTTTTCTCCAAAGGTGTTGCCTGAGCCTGCTGAGTTACTCTGCAAATTTTTGTCTATCTTTGGTATAAACCAGCATCTGCAGTTCTTTGTTTCTCCTTCTATATTCAATAGCTTGACTGATGAAGCCCAATGTATCGAAAGCCTTCTTTACCATTCTATCTAACTGTGACGCCACTTACGGGAAACTGTGTGCCTATACTCCTAGATCCCTCTTCTCTACAACACTCCCAAGGCCCCTATCATTCACTGTGAAGTCCTGCCCTGCTTTGACTTTGCAAAATACAGCACCTTACACCTATTTGCATTAAACTCCATTCGCCATTCCTCAGCCCACTTGCACGACTGATCGGCTGTTGTCATTTTTAATAACCATCTTCATTGTCTAACATAAAAAAATGGTTGAAGGAATTTTAGGAGAACATTAACAAGATTGATTACAACACACAGGGGAAGATAAAAGGTTATGTGATTAGAAGTTTTGTCAGATCTTCTTCTTTCGTGTGGCGTGCACAGCCTAAAGTTGTAGGAAAACTTGTTCTATTTGATCTTCCGTTTGTGCACGTCAAGTTGATTGCATTAATCGAAACAGGGCAGACCACATGAAGGTTGCAATCTTCCACCCCGTTTTGTCAGATGTGGTCATGTTGTTGACCTCCCTGTGGTGAGCCCTGTCAACTGACCTCAGTCAGGCGAACGACAACAAACAGAGACAGCAGCAGCGCCGCAGCTTGGCGCCAACCCGGAGCAAGCGCTGTTTTTAGGGCGAGCACCTACGGATGTCGAACCGATGGCATCACCCTGCTGCAGACCTCTGCTGACTCAAACGCAAGAAGAAGAAGAAAGGATAGATTTTAAGGAATATTTTAAAGGAGCAAAGGGAGATAGAACATCAGCAAAGTTTAGTGAAGAAGTACCGTAGTCTATGCCTTGGTGACTGAAAGCTCTGCTATCCATGATGAACAGACTGGAACAAATTACCAGACCGGGGAGGCGGAGATGTTTCACAGGACTGTTCAAAGATTCGTTCATTTTTCTGATCAGAGTGTTGCTGGCAGGCCCAGTGTTTATTGCCAATCGCTCAAGTGATGCTGCCTTCATCTGTTTCAACCCTTATGGCGACAGGATTTCCACAATGCTGTTGGGTCGGGAGTTCCAGGATTAAGACCCAGCAATGATGAAGGACTGGTAATTTATATCCATTTCAGGATGGTGTGCAACTAGCAGTCAAGAGTGGTGATTTGTCATATGCACTGCCAAGAGAACAGTGACATTTTTACTTGCTGCAGATTTACAACCCCATGAAGGCATTAATAAACCAATAAATATATCATAAGCCATACAATAAATTAATAATCAGTAATACCATGTAACCAGATCATAATAGTACAAAACCGATGTCTGTGGTACAACCAAAAAGTCCATAGTAGATCATAGTTGCTGAGGGAGAGTTGTGGTTCATGTTGCGTTGGGTACCACCTCTCATTTCCACACACTCATTTCGCTCCTGCCTTTGAGAAGAAGATATAGGAGCCGCAACGAAAAGTAACGTCCAGGTGCAGAAACTTCTTCTTCCCCACGGCCATCAGGCTATTAAACACTACAACCTCCAAATAAGCTCTGAACTACAAGACATTGGGGCATATATATATATATATATATATATATATACACACACACAAATATTATACAGATACTATACATATGCACACATATTATGTATGTATATTATACACATATATTACACACATATTAAATATATATACACTGAACTTTGGCCGCCGCACCAGACCCAACGAACATGGCCGCCGCACAGGGGCTTACTCACCGTGCCGCCGCACCGGACCCGTCCAATCTCGCCGCCCCACCGACCATCTGCCCACCGGGATCTCCCACACTTCGCCCATTGACCTGGACTCTACTCCCCGCGGACTGCCACCATCGATTCTACCGACCGTCGCCACTCCACCGCCCTCCAGCAGCCCGCAGTCGTCGCATTACCTGCAGCCTGGACTCAGCACCTGGCCTGAAGCTTCCACGCTGCAGACTCCCACTCTGGATTTGACTGCGCTGGGTCCTAGTGCTAGTCACTCTAACCCTGGTAACATCAGTGGCTGTTCCACTGGGTCTTCCCCATCGCCCTCAAACCATGTGACCCCAGCTCTTCCCCACCCACACTACAGTTTTCATGCCCCCCTCCTCCCTGACCACCCACCACTCCCCCACCCCCCCACCAGACATCACCTCGGCCTCAGTCCACTTACCTGCCTTCCTCCGGCCCAAACCCCCATCCCAGCCGTGTGTTTACCATCCCCCCTGACCTCCCCATCTCTGATACCGAACAGTCTGTCCTCAGCAGAGACCTTACCCTTCGTCCCCCTCCACCCGCCATGACCTGGAGCTCTTCTACCGTCGCCTCCGCCTCACAGCGTTCTTCCATGGGAATGAGTCCTCGCACCCCATTGTTGATCCCTTGTCCCATCTCCAACGGACCTCCTCCTCTTGGACCCCCCTTCATGGCCATCTTCCGGCTTTAGACCTGCGGGACATCAACCGCCTCAAGTTCTCCACTCCCCTGTCTCACTCTAACCTCTCCCTCCATGAACGTACAGCCATTGACTCACTCCGCAACAACCCAGACTGGGTTATCAAACCCGCCGACAAGGGAGGTACCATGGTAGTCTGGCGCGTCGATCTCTACAAAGCTGAGGCCACGCGCCAACTCTCGGACACCTCCTCCTACTTATCCCTGGACCATGACCCCACTGACGAGCACCAGGCAACTATCTCTAGCACCATCACCGACTTCATCAACTCCAGCTCCCTGCCCTCCCAAGCCTCCAACCTCATAGTTCCCGAGCCCCGCACGGCCCGATTTTACCTTCTCCCCAAAATTCACAAACCTGACTGTCCTGGTAGACCCATTGTCTCCTATTCGTGCCCTACCAAACTTATTTCCACGTACCTCAACTCCATCCTATCCCCCCTGGTTAAATCCCTCCCGACCTATGTTCAAGAAACCTCAGACACTCTCCGTCGTCTCCGGGCATTCCATGCTCTAGGCCCACATCCCTCATCTTCACCATGGACGTCCAGTCACTCTACACCTCCATCCACCACCAGGAGGGTCTCAAAGCACTCCGGTTCTTCCTCGACCGGAGAAGCAACCAATCCCCGTCTACAGATACTCTCCTCCACCTAGCGGAGCTGGTCCTTACCTGTAATAACTTTTCGTGTGACTCCTCCCATTTCCTACAAATACAAGGAGCAGCCATGGACACACGCATGGGCCCTAGCTATGCCTGCCTCTTTGTAGGGTATTGTTGTATTGTTGTTGTATTCAATTTATTGTCATTATCTCATTTTAGAGACATGAAATGGAATTTCCTTACAGTCAGTAACATATAAATAAATAATTAATAAATAAACATATTTTTAAAAAAGCACAAACACAGAAGTCCACACACAACACAACCCCACAGCGGCACCAAAGTTAAGGAAGGTACCATAGTCCAGCCAGCCTCCCCGCCGATCTTCCCAGATGTTCACCCGTGGTCGGGGCCTCCCGAGCACCCGCAGTCGCCGCCACGGGCGGCCCGATGCTCAGGCCCTCTCGCTGGGAACGATGGAACCCCGACGGACAACATCCTCAGCGGCCCGGACCTCCAAATCAGCCACCTCCCACCGGAGTCCGCGGCTCCCGAAGTCCACAGGCCGAGCCGGGTGAGTCGCAGGACTCCGCAATGTTGGTCAGCGCCACTCGCGTTGGGAGCTCCGCGAACCACAGCTCCGCGATGTTGGTGCAGCAGGCCCAGCACTCCGGAGCTCCAAACGGCGATCCCCGGTGAGGCATCACCTGCCCCGCGATGTTTCCAACGCTGCGCCGCTGCTGCTGGAGTTCTGGTCGGTCCCAGCAGGAAAGACGGCGCCAATCCAGTAGGTAGGCCGCAGGGGGGGAAGGGGGGCGAGGACGCGACTCGAATAATAGTCGCATCCTCTCCAGGAAGCGACTAAAGGACGGTATTTCCCCTTACCGTGTCCTTCTCCCCCCACATAAAGACATTTAAAAAACCACAAAAAACGCTCTTCAAGCATAACAAAAAAACAGATACCAGACTGAAGGCGGAGGCAGCTAGCAACAGCGCCACCGGATGTCCATAAACACTCCCTCAATCCTTGTTCGAGACGTAGCAGGGCCCCATCCCCAACCTCTACCTCGCTCCGATACATTGGTGCTACCTCCTGCACCCACACACAACTCACTGACTTCATCAACTTCACCACTAACTTCCATCCGGTACTCAAATACACCTGGACCATTTTCGACATTTCCCTACCATTTCTAGACCTCACTATCTCCATCGCAGGTGATAGACTTCTGACCGACATCCACTATAAACCCACTGACTCCCATGGCTATCTAGACTACACTTGTTCCCACCCTGCTTCCTGTAAGGACTCCATCCCCTACTCCCAATTCCTCTGTCTACGCCGCATCTGCTCCCAGGATGAGGTGTTCCACACCAGGGCATCGGAAATGGCCTAATTCTTCAGGAAACGGGGGTTCCCCTCCCCTACTATAGATGAGGCTCTCACCAGGGTCTCTTCAATACCCCGCAACACTGCTCTCGCTCCCCAACCCCCTAAGAAATAGTCCTCCGTCATTTTCGCCACCTCCAACGTGACCCCACCACTGGCCACATCTTCCCATCCCTCCCCCATGTCTGCTTTCCGCAAAGACCGCTCCCTCTGTTACTCCCTGGTCAATTCTTCACTTCCCTCCCACACCACCCCCTCCCCGGGCACTTTCCCTTGCAACAGCAGTAGATGCTACACTTGTCGCTTTACCTCCCCCCTGGACTCCATTCATGGACCCAAGCAGTCGTTCCTGGTGCGACAGGGGTTCACCTGAACCTCCTCCAACCTCATCTATTGCATCCGCTGCTCTAGATGTCAACTGATCTACATCGGTGAGATTAAGCGTAGGCTTGGCGATCGTTTCGCCGAACACCTCCGCTCGGTCCGCATTAACCAACCTGATGTCCCTGTGGCTCAGCACTTCGACTCCCCCTCCCATTCCAAATCCGACCTTTCTGTCCTGGGCCTCCTCCATGGCCAGAGTGAGCACCACCAGAAATTGGAGGAGCAGCACCTCATATTCCGCTTGGGAGGTCTGCATCCAGGTGGCCTGAACATTGACTTCTCCAATTTCCGGTAGCCCTTGCTGTCTCCTCCCCTTCTCAGCTCTCCCTCAGCCCTCTGGCTCCTCCTCTTCCTTTCTTCTTCCCGCCCCCCCTGCATCAGTCAGAAGAAGAGTTTCAGCCCAAAACGTTGCCTATTTCCTTCGCTCCATAGATGCTGCCGCACCCGCTGAGTTTCTCCAGCGCTTCTGTCTACCTCCGATTTTCCAGCATCTGCAGTTCCTTTTTGAACATACTATGTTTATATATTCTGTTGTGCTGCTGCAAGTAAGAATTTAATTTGTTCTGTCTGGGACATATAACAATAAAAGACGCTTGGCTCTTGACTCTCGAGCCTGGTTGTTGGGAAGAAGTTGTTCTTGAACCTGAAGGTCATGGTTCTCAGGTTCCTGTGAGATGAGAGCGAGACTAGGGTGGTGTGGGTCTCTGATGAAATTAGCTGTCTTTTAGAGCAGCACCTCCTGTAGATCCCTTCAATGGTGGGGAGGTTAGTACTCATGGTGGGCTGGGCTACGTTTACCACTTTCTGCCTCCTTTCTTCCCCG
This sequence comes from Raja brachyura, assembly GCA_963514005.1. Next base: position 81,460,083 of record OY740782.1, read on the forward strand.
ATTTACCAGACTAGGCTGTGATGTAATCAGTGAGTATACTCTCTGCTGTACATCTTGTGATAGCGCCCTCTCCCTCGGATGCCACTCTGATCCCTATCACTGGCTGACAGGCCAGGTGAGGCCAATCTCCAGTATCACCACGGGTCCAATTAGCTGATACTGGTTTGACCACCTCATCCTTGTCAGTCTAATCCCTACAAAACCTAGGCATTCTAGCTGGAGGGGGGAAGGTGAATCAGAAGAGACGAAGACGAAAGAAAGAAGAAAGAGACAAAGAAGGAAGAAGAAACAGAGAGAGAGCAAGGGAGCCCGGGACCGTTGGTGCGAGTGGAGGAGGGTCAGGAGCGGTGAGTACATAAACCCAGCGCGGGGCTTGTTCAGGCAGAGGCCCGGGACCGTTGGTGCGAGTGGAGGAGGGTCAGGAGCGGTGAGTACATAAACCCAGCGCGGGGCTTGTTCAGGCAGAGGCCCGGGACCGTTGGTGCGAGTGGAGGAGGGTCAGGAGCGGTGAGTACATAAACCCAGCGCGGGGCTTGTTCAGGCAGAGGCCCGGGACCGTTGGTGCGAGTGGAGGAGGGTCAGGAGCGGTGAGTACATAAACCCAGCGCGGGGCTTGTTCAGGCAGAGGCCCGGGACCGTTGGTGCGAGTGGAGGAGGGTCAGGAGCGGTGAGTACATAAATCCAGCGCGGGGCTTGTTCAGGCAGAGGCCTGGGACCGTTGGGGCGAGTGGAGGAGGGTCAGGAGCTTGTTTTTACCTCAATCCGGAACATTCCATACTGAATAGGGAGGTTTCTGGTGGAAGCCGCTGATTGGTGGAAGCAGACTAGAGGAAGCAGCTGATTGGGTAGAGCCTCTGGTTAGTACTTCTGCTTTCTGGTTAAAGTTACAGTGGGTGAGTAAAGGTACAGTGGGTGAGTAAAGGTACAGGGGGTGAGTAAAGGTACAGGGGGTGAGTAAAGGTACAGGGGGTGAGTAAAGGTACAGGGGGTGAGTAAAGGTACAGGGGGTGAGTAAAGGTACAGGGGGTGAGTAAAGGTACAGGGGGTGAGTAAAGGTACAGGGGGTGAGTAAAGGTACAGGGGTGAGTAAAGGTACAGGGGGTGAGTAAAGGTACAGGGGGTGAGTAAAGGTACAGGGGGTGAGTAAAGGTACAGTGGGTGAGTAAAGGTACAGTGGGTGAGTAAAGGTACAGTGGGTGAGTAAAGGTACAGTGGGTGAGTAAAGGTACAGTGGGTGGGTAAAGGTACAGTGGGTGAGTAAAGGTACAGTGGGTGAGTAAAGGTACAGTGGGTGAGTAAAGGTACAGTGGGTGAGTAAAGGTACAGTGGGTGAGTAAAGGTACAGTGGGTGGGTAAAGGTACAGTGCTTTTGGTTTGTATAATAAAGGTGTAGGTTAAAGGTCAAGAGGGAGCAGCTGTTTGAGTCAGATACCCGCTGATTTCTCACAGCAGTTTCCATTATATTATACTGATATCAATCCAGGGTAAGGCGAGAGAATGTCAGCCAGAGCAGTGTACTGTACTGCATGTCAGATGTGGGAGGTCATGGTGTCGGATGGCCCTCTTGACGTCCACATCTGCATCAGGTGCAGAGAGATGGGGCTCCTAAGGGACCGTATTAGGATCCTGGAGCAGCAGCTCGATGACCTCTGCCTGGTCAGGGAGAGTGAAAAGATGATAGAGGAGAGTTATAGGGAGGTGGTCACTCCAAAACCACAGGAGAGAGACATGTGGGTCACGCTAAGGAAGGGCAAGGGGCAGAGGCATGAACGAGTGAGTACTCCAATGTCAGTACACCTGGCAAATAAGTACTCCTGTTTGAGTACGGATGGGGGTGACAGCCTACCCGGGGGTAGCGACAGCGGACGGGCTTTCAGCACAGAGACCGGCCCTGTTGCTCCGAAAGGTAGGGAAAAAAAGAGGAGGGCAATAGTAATTGGGGACTCTATTGTTAGGGGGTCGGATAGGCAATTCTGTGGACGCAGTCGGGAGACCAGGATGGTGGTCTGCCTCCCTGGTGCCAAGGTCTTGGACGTGTCTAAACGTGTCCAAGACATCCTCAAATCAGAGGGAGAGGAGCCTGAGGTCGTCGTACATATAGGTACCAATGACATAGATTAAAAAAAAGGGAAGAGGTCCTGAAGGGAGGATTTAAGGACTTGGGAGGAGAGTTGAGGAAAAGGACCAAAAAGGTAACAATCTCAGGATTACTGCCTGTGCCACGTGACAGTGAGAGTAGAAATGGAGCAAGGTGGAGGATAAATGCTTGGCTGAAAGACTGGTGCAGAGGGCAGGGATTCAAGTTTCTGGATCATTGGGACTTCTTTTGGGGTAGGTGGGACCTGTACAGAAAGGATGGGTTGCACTTGAACCCGAGGGGGACCAATATCCTGGCGGGGAAATTTGCAAAGGCCACTGGGGAGACTTTAAACTAGAATGGTTGGGGCGAGGGATGCAAATAGCAAAAGCTAGTAGACAGAATGGGAGGCAGGAAGCAGAAAAGGGAAGCACTCGGACACAAGAGGAGAAAGAAAAAAAAAGAAAATAAAAATAAGAGATGGGGGGTTTCTTAAATGTGCATATTTTAATGCTAGGAGCATTGTAAGAAAGGTGGATGAGCTTAGAGTCTGGATAGACACCTGGAAGTATGATGTTGTGGCGATCAGTGAAACATGGTTGCAGGAGGGCTGTGATTGGAAACTAAATATTCCAGGATTTCGTTGCTTCAGGTGTGATAGAATTGGAGGGGCAAGAGGTGGAGGTGTTGCATTGCTAGTCAGGGAAGATATTACAGCAGTGCTTTGGCAGGATGGATTGGAGGGCTCATCTAGGGAGGCTATTTGGGTGGAACTGAGAAGTGGGAAACGTGTAGCAACACTTATAGGGGTATATTATAGACCGCCAAATGGGGAACGAGAATTGGAAGAGCAAATATGTAAAGAGATAGCAGATATTAGTAGTAAGCACAAGGTAGTGATTGTGGGAGATTTCAACTTTCCACACATGGACTGGGAAACACATTCTGTAAATGGGCTGGATGGTTTGGAGTTTGTAAAATGTGTGCAGGATAGTTTTTTGCAGCAATACATAGAGGTGCCTACTAGAGGAGGGGCAGTGCTGGACCTCCTGTTAGGAAATGAGACGGGACAGGTGGCGGAGGTATGCGTTGGGGAGCACTTCGGGTCCAGTGATCACAATACCATTAGTTTCAATATAATTATGGAGAAGGACAGAACTGGGCCTAGGGTTGAGATTTTTGATTGGAGAAAGGCTAACTTTAACGAGATGCGAGATGATTTAAAAGGAGTGAACTGGGACATTTTGTTTTATGGGAAAGATGTAGAGGAGAAATGGAGGACATTTAAAGGGGAAATTTTAAGAGTACAGAATCTTTATGTTCCTGTTCGGTTGAAAGGAACCAGTATAAATTGGAAAGAGCCCTGGTTTTCAAGGGAAATTGGACATCTTGTTCGGAAAAAGAGGGAGATCTACAATAATTATAGGCAGCATTAAGTAAATGAGGTGCTTGAGGAGTATAAGGAATGTAAAAAGAACCTTAAGAAAGAAATTAGAAAAGCTAAAAGAAGATATGAGGTTGCTTTGGCAAATAAGGTGAAAGTAAATCCAAAGGGTTTCTACAGCTATATTAATAGCAAAAGGATAACAAGGGATAAAATTGGTCCATTGGAGAGACCGACTGGACAGCTATCTGCAGAGCCAAAAGAGATGGGGGAGATATTGAACAATTTCTTTTCTTCGGTATTCACCAAGGAGAAGGATATTGAATTATGTGAGGTAAGGGATACTAGTAGAGTAGCTATGGATACTATGAGTTTCAAAGTAAAAGAAGTACTGGCACTTTTGAAAAATATAAAAGTGGATAAGTCTCCAGGTCCTGACAGGATATTCCCTAGGACATTGAGGGAAGTTAGTGTAGAAATAGCCGGGGCTATGACAGAAATATTTCAAATGTCATTAGAAACGGGAATAGTCCCCGAGGATTGGCGTACTGCGCATGTTGTTCCATTGTTTAAAAAGGGTTCTAAAAGTAAACCTAGCAATTATAGACCGGTTAGTTTGATTTCAGTGGTGGGCAAATTAATGGAAAAGATACTTAGAGATAATATATATAAGTATCTGGATAAAGAGGGTCTAATTAGGAACAGTCAACATGGATTTATGCCTGGAAGGTCATGTTTGACTAATCTCCTTGAATTTTTTTGAAGAGGTTACTAGGGAAATTGACGAGGGTAAAGCAGTGGATGTTATCTATATGGACTTCAGTAAGGCCTTTGACAAGGTTCCTCATGGAAGGTTGGTTAAGAAGGTTCAACTGTTGGGTATAAATGCAGGAATAGCAAGATGGATTCAACAGTGGCTGAATGGGAGAAGCCAGAGGGTAATGGTGGATGGCTGTTTGTCGGGTTGGAGGCAGGTGACTAGTGGGGTGCCTCAGGGATCTGTGTTGGGTCCTTTGTTGTTTGTCATGCACATCAATGATCTGGATGAAGGGGTGGTAAATTGGATTAGTAAGTATGCAGATGATACCAAGATAGGGGGTGTTGTGGATAATGAAGAGGATTTCCAAAGTCTACAGAGTGATTTAGGCCAGTTGGAAAAATGGGCTGAAAGATGGCAGATGGAGTTTAATGCTGATAAATGTGAGGTGCTACACCTTGGCAGGGCAAATCAAAATAGGACGTACATGGTAAACGGTAGGGAATTGAAGAATACAGTTGAACAGAGGGATCTGGGAATAACCGTGCATAGTTCCTTGAAGGTGGAATCTCATATAGATAGGGTGGTAAAGAAAGCTTTTGGTATGCTAGCCTTTATAAATCAGAGCATTGAGTATAGAAGCTGGGATGTAATGTTAAAATTGTACAAGGCGTTGGTGAGACCAAATCTGGAGTATGGTGTACAATTTTGGTCGCCCAATTATAGGAAGGATGTCAACAAAATAGAGAGGGTACAGAGGAGATTTACTAGAATGTTGCCTGGGTTTCAACAGCTAAGTTACAGAGATAGGTTAAATAAGTTAGGTCTTTATTCTCTGGAGCGCAGAAGGTTAAGGGGGGACTTGATAGAGGTCTTTAAAATGATGAGAGGGATAGACAGAGTTAATGTGGACAAGCTTTTCCCTTTGAGAATAGGGAGGATTCAAACACGAGGACATGACTTTAGAATTAAGGGACAGAGGTTTAAGGGTAACATGAGGGGGAACTTCTTTACTCAGAGAGTGGTAGCGGTGTGGAATGAGCTTCCAGTGGAAGTGGTGGCGGCAGGTTCGTTGGTATCATTTAAAAATAAATTGGATAGGCATATGGATGAGAAGGGTATGGAGGGTTATGTTATGAGTGCAGGCAGGTGGGACTAAGGGAAAAATGTTGTTCGGCACGGACTTGAAGGGCTGAGATGGCCTGTTTCCGTGCTGTAATTGTTATATGGTTATATGGAGAAAACGTGGGGAGCCTTCCTGCTAGCTGAGTTCCCCTATTGCAGGTTTGAAGAAGTCTGAACTGCTTAGAAGAAACTCTCAACACCTGGTACCTCTGCTGAGGCTAAAACTGAGTGGCTGGGGCAAGTCTGATATGCTAGTGTCTCTTCCTGCCCACAAACAAGGGCAGGAAGAGACACTGCCTTCAAAGACAGAGCCACCAGGAGAACCCACAGACTGCCAGTGCTGCCTCTTCAAGCCCAAAGGTGAGCTGACAGAATAAACCTGAGATCGGCAGGATAAACCTAGGTCAACCAGCGCCTCTCGAGGCAAGGGTGAACGGCAGGGAGAAGCCTGAGATCACCACGCCTCCTCTTTGGAAGACCAGGACTGAGCTGCTGGGATAAGCTGAGATCGCCAGTGGCATTGCACATGCACTCTGATGGTGAGGGACAACGGCCCTATGTGATCCTGGACTTTCTTACCACTGTAAATAAAGTAAATCGTGATACTTTCTCCAACCACCCGTATTTGAAGGCCACTATCTTCCACCGCTTCGACCCAGTGCTTGGTACCTACTTCCAGCAGCCACTGGTTGTCCTCCAGGATGCACCGAGCCGCAGCCTGGTGCATGCCGGTCACAAGGGCAAATTCGCGGCAGCGGCGCAACGCTGCCGACGCCTCCGGCGTCCCGGGACTTGCACCGAGGCTGCTCCATGGCCGGAGCTGAAGCGAGCGACTTGCCAGCCCGACAAACACTCGCCAGCCCCCGCCGCTGCTTTTGCTTTCATCCCTCCCTCCGCCCAGGATCTCCAACACCCACGACCTGGTTGCTCAGAGCACAGCAGCGCCTCGTCCAAAGCCGGAGACATCGAAACATGTGTAGCCAAAAAGGTGGGGGGGCTGCAGCATCCCCAGTCCCTCCAGTTCCACGGCCCATGTGAGGTGCTGATGATTATTGAGGAGGAAGTGTTAAATCATACTGATTGGGATCTGCTGTTGAGGAAGTTGAAGACACATTTTCATGGGGCGAGCAGTGAGCCAATTATTTGGGCTTTGATAATGAGTTTAAAGAGGATGATGGTGTTGAAAGTAAGTTGTAGTTGATGAACAACAGCCTGACATTTTCATTTTGTCCAAATGGGTTCACTGCAGAGAGTAGATTGCTTCCTCTATTGATTTGTTGTGGTGGAAAGCGAATTGTAGAGGGTCCAGGTCCTTTCAAAGGCAGGAGTTAATATGCGTCTTAATCAACTTCTCAAAGCACTTTATTACCACGGATGATAGTGCCACCACACGGTAGTCATTGAGGCATATCACCTTGCTCTTCTTGGACACAGGTATAATGGATATCTTTAAAGCAGGTGGGAACCTTGGGCCTTCGTACTGAGGGGGTTGAAGTTGTCTGCAAAAAACTCATGCCAGTTGGTAAGCATAGGTTTAAGAATGCGACCAGGTATGCCATCAGGACTGGACACTTTTTGGAAGCGGTGATAGTCCCCATGTACCTCACACCCTTGCCTGCTTGGTGGGAAGAGATTGATGGTTTAGGATAGATGCAAACATTTGGAGCAACTCACAACAGGCAGCATTTCAGGAGAGAAGGAATGGGTGGCGTTTTGGGTTGAGATACTTCTTTAGATTGAAGGGTCTCATCCCGAAACATCACCCATTATTTCCCTCCAGAGATGCTGCGTGTCCCGCTGAGTTACTCCAGCTTTGTGTGTCTATCTTCGTTTTATACCTGCATCTGCAGTTCCTTCCTACATTTGATGGTTTAGGAACAGTTGCTGAGGGAAAAATGGTGCCTATTGAATATAGGACACTCTGCAGTCACTGTGTCTCAATGGTTGTGGGAATAAATGTTTAGTGTGGTAAATGGAGCACTATTCAAAAAGGCCGATTTCTCATGGATGGTACTGAACTCAAATGGGGAGTATTCCATCATTATCCTGACTTGTCGATGAAGGAAAAGCTTTGAGCCATCAGTGCGCGATTCACCCACCACAACAAGCCTAACTATGGGGTTGCTCTTTGTTGCTACTATATTCATGTGGCTTCTGCTCTTGAGTTTCTGGCTAATAATTACTGTGTGTTGATTATGGGGGTTTTGGTGATGGCCTATTAAGTGATGAGATGTAGCCTTTTTATTGCGGGAGAGCCATTGCTTGGCACTTTTGTGGCATGAATATTATCTAGGCCTTGTAGGGCGAACAGCTTCACTAGCTCAGAATTTGTGAATGTATTTTAATACTGTGCCATCAATGCCAAACATTCAACTTCAGACTGTATGATGGAAGGTGGCCATTTAATTCAGCATGGGATTTAGTACCACCAGATGGCAAAATATGTGAACACTGAGTCAATAAACAAGGCAAATGTAATGTTCGCATTTATTTTGAGAAAACTAGAATATAAAACCACAAATATAATGCTGAAGCTTAATAAGGCTCTGGTCAGGCCACATTTCGAATATTGTAAGCAGTTTTGGGGCCCATATCCGAGGAAGGATGTGCTGGCACTGGAGAACATCCTGAAGAGATTTACGAGAATTATCCCAAGGATGATTGGGTTAACATATGAGCAGCATTTTTGACAGGTCGGGCCTGTACTTGCTGGAGTTTAGGACGTGAGGGAATCCCATTGAAACCTGCCGAATAATGAAAGGCCTAGATAGAGTGGATGAAGAGAGGATATATCTAGAAGTGGGTGAGACTAGGATCAGAGGTTACAGCCTCCAAATAAAATGATAAAATTGAGATGAGGAGGAATTTCTTGAGCTAAATGGTGGTGAATCTGCGGAATTCACCGTTACAGACAGCAGTGGAGGTCAAGTCATTGGGTATTTTAGTGAGGGTGGCAAAGGTTATGGGGAGAAGACAGAAGAATGACGCTGAGATGTAAAAATAGATCAGTCATTTAGGCAAGGTTGAGCCTAGTTCAGTGAGGCTTTACGTAATGTTCTGGGGCTAGAATGATAGATCTCCAACAACCACAACCATCTTCCTTTGCATCAGGTATGACTGCAGTGCTTTTTCCTTCGATTTAACCAGAGCTTCTTGATACCACACACAATGTTACCTTGATATCAAGAGGACCTCATTTGGGGAATTCAGAACTACATTTGAACCAAGACTGTAAAGTCTGGAGCATTGTGGTCTCTACAAAACCCAGAGAGCAGATTTTAGTGACCTCTTGATAGCGTTGTTGATGATACCTGGCATCATTTGCTGATTCTTGAGAGATTGATTGATAGCTGGATTGGATTTGCACTGCTATTTGTGAAAAAGATGTATCTGGATTGTTGTGGATTTACCAATGATGCATCTGCATTGGAATAACCTGGCAAAGGCATAGATAGTTTTCGAGTGCAGATCTTTAGTACAATCACTGGGACGTTGTCTGGTCCTATAATCTTTGCTGCATACAGTGCTCTTGGCTGTTTCTTGTGGAGTGAATTGAACTAGTTGAAGACTGGCTTCTGTGATGGTAGGGATCTAGGGAGGAAAGTGAAATGGATCAACCCATTTAGCATTTTGGCTGAATATAGACGTAAATGCTTCAGCCTCATTTGTAGCACTCGCCTGCTGGGCCCTGCTATCATTGAGGATGAAAATGTTAATAGAATCTTCTGGAGATTGTGAAGTACATGGGCAGAATGGAAAGAAATGTTGTAAATGAGTAGAGGCACCTGTCATTTTGATGCATTAAATTCTGTCAAAGAAATGACACTCCACCTAATAGATAAATATGACCAATTCTTAAGGAGTAGGTCCCCTTTCATCGAATCATGTGATGCAGCAGTACCGTAAAGATTACTGATTTCAGGTCAGCTCGTGGGTATAATTACATCTCTGAACAAAGATTTGAAAATTTTCTTTTTTAAGGGTCTTTTTCTCCTATTTCTACTTTCTACTTTTTCTTTTCTTATATACACACTTCACGTTTTTCTGTTTTCTACTATCTATTTTTCCTCTTTTTCTTCTCTCTATTTCTGGTCTTTTTTTTATTTCCTTTTCAAAAACATAAAACTAGAGGTTGTACATAGAATGTATTACATTATGACATAGTTGGCACCTAAAATTAGGTGCCACTGTATTGTTTTGTACTGTATTAACTTCTAATAAAATAAACAAAAATAAATAAAAAATGTGGTTGATAAATGATGTGTTGGAACTACTTATTGTAGCTGGCAGACACCCTGTCCTGTGCACCCCGGAAAACCGACGATAGGCATGCAGCCGAGAAGGACACATTTGATGTTATGATGATTGACCAGTTACCCCTCGGAGTTGGATAAGCTGATTGTCCACACGGCTGAAGATGACCTGCCTGCAGTTGATGGAGTGTTGCTGAGAACATACTCCCACCAAGAGCAGCTCCTTAAAAAAAGATATCCCACTTCTGACACCATATATGAACGTGTAATAACTCAGAATCCGTACATAAGTATACATTGTTTATTATAGTAAACACACAGAGCTCAAATACATAGGTGTTGTGAGCTCAAGCTAAACAACAAATCTAACTAGAGGCTGGACTAACAGACTAGATAATATGAGACACTCAACCAGATGACTGTTTGAGTACTCAGCAGTATGCAGTATAACATGACATGGATCAGGTCAACTAATACTGACTGATCTACAGTTATGCACCATGGTTCATGACAACTTTTGTGCAGATGGCATGACCAGAGACCAGAATAATGAAAGGAGTTTGCGCTATCTTTCTGATGGTGCTCATAAAGTTGGGATCTAACCAAGCATGGTATCAATATGGACACAAATAAAACTAAACCTGTTGTAAACTGAGGAAAGAAAATGCTGTGAAGGCAAAAAAGGAGCAACCAGCAACAAAACGAGTAAGGTGTACTGGGTGTGATCCTTCAATGAATTCAGAATTGACTACTTTACATCCTACCAAATGGTTTATTTCACTTCCTCTTAGTTGCTACATTTGCAGCAATATTTAATCTTTTGTTAAAACTGAGTAGCTCTAATGTACAGGGTAAGAACAGGATGTTCTGGAGATATGGTCAAACCATAAAATCAAACCAGTCTGGAAAAACTCACAAGCAAAAGCCAGTTTATTCATAACATTTCCTCTATACTCATAATTGCCTCAAGTAACAATTTACAATGCAAATAGAACCAATAATATTCATTAGATACATAAAAATTCAGAATGTAAAAATCACTAATAGCTGATTAAATTAATTAAGCTAAGATCTCCGCAGAATATTGGACCATCCAAGGATTAACATGTTTGGACTTCCAGAATTACACTCTTAATTCCGTTATCAGGGGACTGAGTGCAAATATCACAGAGAATGTGAAAGATTTCCATAATGCATTCAATAAAATCTGAAATGTCCCATATCACGATTTAGAAAAATGTGCATTTCAAACATGATGATCGATGCAGCTCACAATTTGTGGGTCTCATGAACGTTTTCCCTCTGTTCTTGAGTTAGTGCCGTGGATTTAAGACTCACCTACATGCTACTCGGCACTTTCTGTTGTCTTTTCTTAGAAGGAATGCCAGTTCTTCGAAATTCTTCTCTTTCTTTCAAATATTCTTGCTTGCATTCTTCATATAAAGTTGAATCTTTATAACTTATGATTAAAAGGATAACAAAAAACATTTTAGTGTAAAGTTGATTTATAGTTAAATGCAATTGGGAAAAAATATTTGGTGCACTTTGCTATGCAAAATAATTAACTTTATTTTATAAGTAAAGGGATAAAGACGTGTGGCAACTCTTTGCATGCTGAATACAGAAGAGGATTCACTATTATCCACTACAATCATTTGACTCTTAAATCACCATTCCAATTGGAAATCTATCAGGATTTCTAACAATATTCTCTTTAATCTTTTCAAGTCTGGTGATCTCACGACCTTGCTGCAGGAAAGATAACATAAAGCTGGAAAAGGTATAGTAAAGATTAACGAAAATGTTGCCATGACATGAGGGCCTAAGCTATTGGGAGCAATTGGGCAGGCAAGGACTTCATTAGTTGGTGTGTGGAGGAAGCATGACAAAAAAGACAAGTGTTCCCCAACCAGAAACCATGAAAGAAAGAGGGCCACTCCGAAGTGAAGTTCAAGGCTACAATGTTCAAGTCAAATGATCCTGAGCGGTGCAAGAGATCTACTTATAACCTTCACATAACCATGAAGGATGTCAAGGGAGAAATTCAATCCAAGCTAGAGTCCCAAGATAACCTCACAGACACCAAAGAATTATGACAATGCTTGACTGCTGTAACAAGCCACAAAATGAAGACAGGCAGTATCGATGCCAACAACAGATACCTCCCTGATGAGCTCAATGCCATCTTTGCTTGCTTTGAACAGAATGATGGTCTGCCCAATGACCGTGGGTGCATTTGTACCCATGGTCATGGTAGCAAATGTCAAAGTGGCGACCTTGAAAGTGAAAGCAACTGGCAGTGAGGATAGGTAACAATACATCCTCCACAACTCTCAGCACTGCATCCTGCGAGGATACATTCTCAGGGCCTACCATACTCCCTGGTCACTCATGACCATGTGGTGAAATTCTACTCTAACTCCATTTATAAGTTTGCAGATAACACCACTGTGGTGGGCCAGAACTCGAATAATGATGAGACAGAGTACAAGGAGGAGATAGTTAGTAAAGTGGTGTCAAGACACCAACGTCTCCCTCAATGTCAACAAGACGAAGCAGCTGGTTATTGACTTCCGGAAGCATGGTGGAATAAATGCCCCAATCAGCATCAATGTTGCCAAAGTAGAAATGGACAAGAGCTTCAGTTTCATAGATGTAAATATCACCAACAATTTGTGCTGGACCATTCACATTGAAACTATAGCCAAAAATGGACCAATGCCTCTATTTCTGCAGGAGACTCAGTAAGTCTCCGCAGGAGAACCAGACAGATTCCTGGGATGTCAGGATTTTCATATGACGAAAGACTGGATGGACTTGGCTTGTACTCGCTAGAATTTAGAAGATTGAGGGGGGATCTTATAGAAACTTACAAAATTCTTAAGGGGTTGGATAGGCTAGATGCAGGAAGATTGTTCCCGACGTTGGGGAGGTCCAGAACAAGGGGTCACAGTCTAAGGATAAGTGGTGAGTCTCTGGAATTCTCTGCCACAGAAGGTAGTTGAGGCCAGTTCATTGGCTATATTTAAGAGGGAGTTAGATGAGGTCCTTGTGACTAAGGGGATCAGGGGGTATGGTGAGAAGGAAGGTCCAGGATACTGAGTTGGATGATCAGCCATGATCATATTGAATGGCGGTGCAGGCTAGAAGGGCCGACTAGCCTACTCCTGCACCTATTTTCTATGTTTCTATGTTTGATATGTCTCCAACAGCTCTTACCTACCTTTACAGATGTACTGTAGAAAGCATACCATCGGGTTGTATCACAACTTGGTTTGGGAACAGATGTGCCCAAGATCACAAGAAATTGCAGAGTGACGGATGCAGCCCAGTCCATCATACTTATCAGACTCCCTACCATTGACTCCTATCTATACTTCACCTGCCTCGGGAATGCAGCTAATATAATCAAGGGCTTTTTTACCCTGATCATTCCCTCTTCTTCCCTCTTCCGTTGGGTGGAAGATACAAAAGCTTGAAAGCAAGTGCCACCAGATTCATGAATGGCTTCATCCCCTTTCCTATCAGATTATTGCCAGGTCCTCCCATAAACGAGGGTGAAGCCCCAATATTCCAACTATCCCAAATCAGTCCTTGCCTTTCCAAATGCATGTAAATCCTATCAATCAGAAACCCCTCCCATAATTTACTCACAACTGACATAAGGCTCAATGGTCGGTATTGCTTATGCTTGAATTTCTCTCTGTAACTGTAATGCCACAATGCTGTAAAACTATAATCGGCACTCTGGAATTGTTCTCATTGAACTACCTGGTGTACTTGTTTATGGCATGATTATACTTAATGTGATTTGACTGAATAGCATGTGAACAAAATGCTTTACTGTATCTCGGTACATGTAACAATAATATAAAGTATATCAAAAACATTGTGGGAAGCTAGGGAAGAAATTACAGGATCCCTGGCAGTTATTAGTATAATTTATAGCCAAGGGAGAGGTGTGGAAGACTGGAGAGTGGCTAATATGCCCACTTAAGAAAGACTTCAAGAGGCTTGCCATGTTACAACTGTTCAAAGGCCATGTTTGAATTACCGTGTACAGTTCTGTAGTGTACAGTTTTGTTTTTTTTTCCCCAGTTTAATGACCTCCTTCCTTTAGCAGGGAATAGGAAGGAGGTAATTGAACTGGAAAGGGTGTAAAAAAGATTAATGAGGATGTTACCAGGTCTGGTGGGTTTGAGTAATACGGAGATGTTGGATACACTGGGTCTTTTTTCCCTATGAGGTGAGAGATGACCAGAAAAAGGAGTATAAAATCATGGGGGGCATACATACAGTGAACAGTCACAGTCTCTTACCCAGGGTATGGGAGACACAAACAGGAGGACATGTTTAAGATCAAAAATTTTAAATGAGAATCGAGTTGCAACTTTTTCACACAGAGGGCAGTGAGTGTGTGGAACAAGCTGCCAGATGAAGTGGTGGAGGCAGTGACAATTACAACACTGTACTATTTTGGCACTAATTTAACCCACTGCAATCTGGGACTTTTTTTCTTGGCTCGTGAATTGTATATTTTGGATTACATGAGACTGATTAGTTAAGGGACGCATAGTCACTTTTCGAATTCACCCAGGTCACGTGCATTCCTTGCTGAGATATGATTGTCTCGTGCATGCAGCAATCTGCCACATTGAACATTGAAGATTCTGTCAAAATCTGGCCTGTTCAAGGGACTTCAAAGTATGTTGCTAGTGCAGCAGTTAAATTACAATAATCCAGAGATCACAGTTCAAATTCTACCGTGGAAACTGGAAGTTAAATTCAGATGAATAAACTAGATCACCATAAAATTAGTAGATTGTCATAAAATACCATCTGTTTCAATAACATTGCCAATATTACCCCGCTGCACAAGCAGGGAGCAAAGCAGAATCGTTGAAACTATAGTTCAGTTAGTCTGACCAGTGGTTGGTAAGAATTTAGAGTCCATTACAAAGGATGAGGTTACAGAGAACTTAGAAGTTTATGATAAAATAGGCTGAAGTCAGCATGATTTTGTGAAGGGGAGGTCTTGCCAGACTAATCTGTTTGAATTATTTGAAGAAGTATATAGCAGGACAGACAGTCAGTGGATGTTGTTTATCTAGATTTTCTGAAAGCCTTTGATAAAGTGCCACATGTGAGGCTGCTAAGGAAGATGAGAGCCCATGGTATCAGGTTGGCTGGATGGCAAAAGACAAAGAGTGGCAACAAAGGTTTTTTTTTTCTGGTTGGCTGCCAGTGACAAGCGGAGTTCCGCAGGGATTGGTGCTTAGGCCACTACTCTTCACGTTGTATATTAATGGTTTGGATGAGGGGATTGAAGGCTTTGTGGCCAAGTTTTCAGATGCTACAAAAATAGGTGGAGAGAACGCAAGGACTCTGCAGAAGGACTTGGACAGGCTGGGAAGTGACAGATGGCAGAGTGGCCTGAGATAGTAGCAGAGTGTGGAGTCATGCATTTTGATAGTAGAAATAAAGGTATAGACTATTTTCTAAATGGGGAGAGATCTTGAAATCGGAGGTGCAAAAGGACTTGGGAGTGCTAGTGCAGGATTCCCAAAAAGTTAATTTGCATGTCGAATCGGTAGTAAGGAAGGCAAACACAATGTTAGCATTTATTTCAAGAGGACTAGAATATAAAAACAGGGCCGCATTTTGAGTATTGTTAGCAATTTTGGGCACCATATCTGAAGAAGGATGTGCTGGCTCTGGAGAGGGTCCAGAGAAGGTTTATATACAGTGAACAGCCACAGTTTTTTCCCCAGGGTAGGGGAAACACAAACAGGAGGACCTGTTTAAGGTTCAAGGATCAAAATGTTTTAATGAGAATTGAGTTGCAACCTTTTCACACAGAGGGCAGTGAGTGTGTGGAACAAGATGCCAGATGAAGTGGTGGAGGCAGAGAGAATTACAACACTGTACTATTTTGGCACTAATTTAACCCGAATGATCCCAGGAATGAGCGGGTTATCATATGATGAGCGTTTGACGGCACAGGGCCTGTAATCGGAGGGTGTTGAGTCCGTGGGATTTTTTGCCACAGAAGGCTGTGGAGGCTGTCAATGGATATTTTTAAGGCAGAGATAGATAGATTCCTGATTAGTATGGGTGTCAAGCATTATGGGGAGAGGTTATTAAATCAGAGTACAGTGTAAAACGCTTGTCCCTCATCCAACTAAGCTGAATATATTTTTTCAGCAAGAGTATTTCATTAACTACCTGAGGTTCTTGGTGATTACTATTTTCATTGGATTGGAGAATGTTGTAATTTAACATTCTGCAGGCAAAGTGAACAGCTACGAGCAATTCCATCTGCATTTAAATATGTATTTAAATTCTGCAGTTGCTGGCAATTTCTGGTACAATAATAGCCAATGGTAAAAGCTCTACATTTATTGCAATCACAAAATCCAGACCAAAAGATAATCCTTCCAGAACAGATGTAACTTAATGACAAGCCTATGCACCGTTCATACTTGGGAGAAGGGAAATTGTTCTTGAGCACAAAGCACAGAAGCTGGTGAGTAAAACTCAGGATATTATGTCTATAAAATCCAAATGCCATGAGGTGAAATAGGATTATTATCCTTTTACTACCTAAATTGTTGGATTGAATCAACTGACGTTGAAAACAAAATATGGAAACCGGCCCTTCGGCCCATCAAGTCCTGCCAACCAGTTCTATGTTCTATGTTATCCCACTTTCGTATCCACTCTCCACACTAGTGGCAATTTACAGATTGCCAAATAACCTACAAACCTGCAGGTCTTTGGGACGTGAAAGGCAATTAGAGCACACGGAGGAAATCTACAAGGTCACAGGGAGCACTTAACAACTCCACACACAGCACCAGAGGTTTGGATCGAACCTGAGTCTCTGGCCTCTGAGGCTGCAGTTTTACCACTGTTCCACTTGGATTCACATGGGGTACTACAGTGCAAAAGTGTTTTAATCTGAACAATATCTCTCATTTTTAAAAACCCAACCAAGGGTTGAGGGTGGGCGAGAACAAATACACCCAACAAAATGGAATGCAAGAACAAGGCGCAGAAGCGTGTGCGCACTCACACACACCTTTAAATCAGAGGTTGATTTTCATTTGAGAGGTTTCACTCAAAATAAAGATTAGATCACAATGAGAAACAAAAAAAACACCTTCAACAGTATTCAGTCTTTCATCAAAGAGTAATTTAAAAAAATGTCACACCACTATCAAAGTTGCATCACATTCTGCAGCTTTTTGACATTAGCACTGTTCATTTGCTGGGTTTTGTTTGCAAAGTGAGACATTATTTTTTTGACTGTTTGCAGACAATAAAATATTTCATGCATTGTTATTTTGCGTCTCACACCTGGTTAACTCTTCAATGAGCCTTTACTGCTCATGTAATTGAAAGTGGTTACATTCATTAAATCTATTTTTTTCTTTTAGAATCTTCACATCACATTTCTAATCAACCCAGGATTCGTTGCAAGCTCAATATTAAAAACATTTTAATCTGCAGAATTTAATGAATTGAAATGTAATAAGCATACAAAAATGTATTAAAAAAAGCTTGGGTGTTGCTGCAAAAATGTTAATTTAAAAGGTTACTGCAGAGTGAAGTACTTAGACTAGAGGTTTATGCGAAATCCTGGCTATCCTTGGCCACCCCCCCCCCCCCCCCCCCCCCACTGCTAGTCTGCACAACTAAATCAGACCTCACAGCCAAAGGAACTGCTTGAACAGCAGAAATTCAGAAAGCCTTTCCCTATATCACGGTTTGATTCAAACCGTGTAAATTCCAGCCGCGTGCAGTCAAGACTTCTTTCTCGGATAGACAATATCTTTCTTCTGGCTTTACGGTCTTAGTGGATTCACATCCAGATATGAGGAGTGAAGAGATGGGTCCAGGGAACAGATTTAATAAATATCATGGATGCTCATGTTTGGATTTAGACTCCTGCAAATTTAATCAGAATCTGCTGCAACTATCCGACTATGATGATTCCATAGTGACCAACATAAATACAATCTCCATTGAACTAATGCTAAACAGATTATGAAATATAATGCAGCATTTCAATGGCAATTGCTTTTTAAAAAAGTTAGGTTTGCAGAACATAAGGGAGAGGCTATGATTATTTGATAGGACCACTCTATTGCTTGATGTATTTGAGGCTCAGAGAATAAGAGTAAACACATTTCCCCATTGTTCCTTCCTATCTATTTAATTTCTATTCACTTTTCAAAACAATACTTCTCATTAACTTACAGCATTTCCGTTGTGCTTTTCTACTATAATTTTGATTTGAATGGCCAAGGTTTATTATGTAAATGTGAAGGAATCAATAAGTTCCTTGTTAGGCCTAAGTGACAGTAAAACAGTGGCTAAACTTTGAGGGAGAGTAAGTCCAAGGCATATATAGAACATATCAAAAGAATTACATTTTCTCCATCTTGAAATGGGGATTAGCATACTGTTTATTTAATGTATAATTAATGAACCTTGTTTTCATTTTGATTACTTTATGATTATGGGAATACATTGATGCATGAAGATTTCTTAGGTTGGCTGTTCTTACATAGGGAACAATGAAGACATGTGATGGAATGCATTTCGTTGTCTCTGTACTGTACACTGACAATGACAATTAAAATTGAATCTGAATCTGAATCTGAATCTGAATGGCTCGTCCTCCGAGGGTTAAATGCATCAATAACAAACAGGTCCTCCTAGTCATAACCTCACCCTTGAAATGAGTTGCTCTCTAAGACTTGGAACTTTCATGAATTGGTGCCAATCTTCAATTCAAGAGAGAGGAAGAATTTAATTATTTTTATATGTCCCACATTTGCTTCAGCTTTAAAGCTACTCTCCATCATAGATTATTAATCTTGTAGGAAGGAACTGCAGATGCTGGTTTACACCGAAGATAGACACAGAATGGAGCAACTCAGCAGGACAGGCAGCATCGATGGAGAGAAGGAATGGGTGATGTTTCGGGTTGAGGCCCTTCTTCAGACTTCAGATTAACAACTGTTCTGCTGTCACTTGCTCCTACCAAGCAATTTGTTGGATCCATCAGATTTGCAAGATTTGTCTTGGACATTACATTTTGTGGATATCTACCCAAAATATCTGAATACTTACACATGGGCAGACTATGAGTATACGGTTGCAGCTAGCATTTTCGATGTCTGGTATGAACAGATGTGAAATATTTTACTTGTGCTAATACAGGTATTACATACTACTTTCTGATGTATTTAAACTCTCGCCGTCTACTGCAAGTAGAGGTGTTGAGGGGTATCATTTTCATATCTCTTTGTTAACTCTTCAAATAACTAACCATCCACATTTCATTCCTAAATTCCCTATAAGCTTGCAGGGGCCTAACCCATCTTCTGGAGTTTGTTGATGAAGAAAGGTTCTAGTCTATGAAGGTTAGCTCATGGCAAAGTCTGCAATTTATTGGTGGGGACCAGGCAAACAAACAAGCTGATAAAAGACAAACTTAGCATTTGTGAAAGTTGATGTAATTTGATCCCTTTTCATGTTAGTCCAATGCAATTGAGCACTTCAGAGAATTTTTAATTAGAGAGCATACTTGGCTTAAATATATTCTCAGAAGCATAGGCAACACTGAAACTTTCCCGCATCCAAGATAAGTTATGCTCAAAAGCACCTGCGACTAGCAGAACAGTCAAAGTGACGGAGGGTGGTGAGAGATACTGTTTGACCTGCTGAGTTCTTCAAGTTGCTTGTTTTTTTGCTCCTGATTCCAGTATCTGTAGTTGTGTGCCTCCAGGTTGTTGATTGGGAGTGCCCAATGGTATCTGAACTTTTGTAGGCTGAATAACTATCCTTACTTTGGAACCAGGAAATGCTTCCAGATCACACACATATCCCAAAAAATTTAGAAATCCACTAACTAAATTTAAGAACTCCTACTTACATTCCGGAAATCAAATTACTTTTACAGTTCTATCTGAAGATAACAAACAATAATTTCTAACGATGGTTCTATTGTGCACCATTGTTTTCATAGAATCATAGAAAATAGGTGCAGGAGTAGGCCATTCGGCCCTTCGAGCCTGCACCGCCATTCAATATGATCATGGCTGATCATCCAACTCAGTATCGTGTACCTGCCTTCTCTCCATACCCGCTGATCCTTTTAGCCACAAGGGCCACATCTAGCTCCCTCTTAAATATAGCCAATGAACTGGCCTCAACTACCTTCTGTGGCAGAGAATTCCACAGACTCACCACTCTCTGTGTCAAAAAAGATCTTCTCATCTCGGTCCTAAAAGACTTCCCCCTTATCCTTAAACTGTGACCCCTTGTTCTGGACTTCCCCAACATCGGGAACAATTTGCCTGCATCTAGCCTGTCCAACCCCTTAAGAATTGTGTAAGCCTCTATAAGATCCCCCCTCAATCCCCTAAATTCCAGCGAGTACAAGCCAAGTCTATCCAGTCTTTCTTCATATGGAAGTCCTGCCATCCCAGGAATCAGTCTGGTGAACCTTCTCTGTACTCCCTCTATGTCTTTCCTCAGATTAGGAGACCAAAACTGTACGCAATACTCCAGGTGTCGCCTCACCAAGACCCTGTACAACTGCAGTAGAACCTCCCTGCTCTTGCACTCAAGTCCTTTTGCTATAAATGCCAACTCGCTTTCGCTTTCTTCACAACCTTCTGCACCTGCATGCCTACTTTCAATGACTGGTGTACCATGACACCCAGGTCTCGTTGCATCTCCCCTTTTCCTAATCGGCCACCATTCAGATAATAATCTACCCTCCTGTTTTTGCCACCAAAGTGGATAATCTCACATTTATCCACATTATACTGCATCGGCCATGCATTTGCCGACTCACCCAACCTATCCAGGTCACCTTGCTGATGTTTTGATGTAGAAATACTTTTATTGAAAATTGTTTCTCAATTGCATTGCTACAGATGCCAGTTGATTAATGACACAATTCTGAGGAAAACAGTGCTGTTATTACAAGAAAACTCAGCAAGTTAAAAATGTAAAAACTGCAGATGCAAGAAATCTGAAATTAAACAGAAAATGCTGGAAACAACCAGCAGGTCAGGCAGCAATTGGGAAAAGACAAACTGAGATAGAAATCTTGTTGGAGCAGAAAACTTCAAGGATGGCTGACCTGGAAGAAAAGTGGTAATGGTTTTTTTTTAATTCAATGCGAAATATTAAATAAAAACAGCAAATGCCCGAAATATTCTGTGGCTTAAGCAACATATGTGGAGAGAGAAACAGAGCAAAATTTTCAGCTCAAAGACATGGTTAGAACTCAGAATTTCCACCATTTTCTGATTATGACTGGAAAAAAAAACAGAATTGCTTCTCATTCAAAGGTTATGGGGAGAATTGGGTTGAGAGGAAAAGATACATCAGCCACGATTGAATGGCGGAGCACTCGATGGTTGAATGGCCTAATTCTGCTCATATATCTTATGAACATGAATCCTAGCAATGGTTTTGTATAAATCCAATTAGTGAAATAATAATCTCTACACAAATCGCACCGAAACATTAGGTTATTTGGACTAATCCTGGCAGTAGGAACAGGAGAAAGTTTTCTGATTGAAGTAACCGTCCACACATCGATGGCATAAAATTAGACTTCTATTGCTAAAGTTTTGCTACTATTTGCTGCTATTGCTGCTTCCAAATACATCTCCAAGTCTTCATTTAACAACAGCTTTATATATCAAGTTAATTAGACAATAATTGATACTTAAAAGGTACACTTTCCCTCCAACTCAGTACAAAGGAGATAAATTAAATATAGTTAAACACATTTAATGAATTTCAATATTTAAGCCTAGTTTTGTTTTAATATTGTACTAACGTTATGCCTTTTGTAGGTTTGTCCTCCCTAGAACATAGTACAGAATTACAAAGTGTTGTACAGACTTAGAATTAACAGTTAAAAATACATGATCAATGCATATTAAGATGATTATTACTTTGAAACAGACTGCTAAAAATGATATCATCAATACTTATCAAATAGCTCAATACTCACTGGCCAGTTAGACACTCTTTTAGTGCAGCGTTTTCTGCTCGGCATTTTACAACCATAAAAAATCCATTTTCCTGGCAGCATTTGGTAAAATCTGTAACGAGTGTAAGTAGGTCAAAAGTTAAAAGTGTATTGGTTATCATGAATATCGCAAACATTATCAAATATCTGCATAAAAATGAGGGAATCTCCGTCTAAATTAAACCAGTAATTTAGGACAAAATTAATTTAAAGGCGTTAGTTTAACTATTTCATTATCTGATTTGTTGCTTAAAAAAACCCATTTGTTTAGGTATAGAACTGATTCTTCAGCCAACAGCAGCCAATGATGATGCCACATTATCTGACAATTGTGATATTTTTTAAAAAAATCAGTGAATCCATATGATCATGTGGACGTAGCGGAAACAGGAGGAAGAAAGAGGTAAAGAATAAAAACGAATCAAAATGAGGTAATTCAGAAAGTAAAGAAACGACAACCAGGCAGTACCTACGTGGCTTAATTCTGGTTAAATACTAATAATGATCTCTGTTTAAAATGAACTTTACGTCTTCATTTTAAAATAAAAATGTAAACGAAGAACCAACAATAAATTCACGGAGTGAGAAAGCAACATTCCCAATGAAATAAGACACTTTATTAAATTCACAGTTCTTAAAAATAACCGAAACAATCTTAAAACACAGATTAGTATATTTTTAAACTTGGAAGAACTCAAGTATTTTGACATACTTTAAATTAATTTTTAAATGCCTTTTTTGTACCCCTAAACACAAAACTCAAACATCCCTACGTTTTGAAAGAATAATTGATTTAAAAGACAAAATGTCTTCCCAAGACACTTTTTAACCACTGAACACAAGCCTGAAATAAAGTAAAATTGGCTCGGATATCCAAAATTAATTAAATCAAATTTATAATTTCCACAGACTGCCAGAATATTGTTTGAATTACTTATTGAAAATGGTAAAAGCCATTAACTAACAATTTGAAAAAATGTAAATGTTTAACATGTCACAAATTCTATTTAGCATAAGGCTGAAAGAGTTTTAGAATGTGGCAAGAGGGAAAGTGACACTGAGAGTCATGTAATCTCTTCTCTACGTGGATCACACATTTTTAATAAGTGACAGTAATAAATGGTTTGCCCAGTAACTGAAGCAACAGTAAACACTGAGTAATTTGCTAGCACATTCAAATGGAATCATCAGTGCTTTCTTTGTACACAAAAAGGTGCCAGTACGCACAATTAGTAAGCATATGTGTCAGGTGGCCAGAAAGCAAAATACTGACGTTTGACTTATTTGAGGTGCTGGCATGCTGTAACAGTACATACCATCACAAAAAAAGCACTGTAAATAATTATTTTGTATCCTTCATTGACCTGTGAATGAGAGCTTTAATGTTTTTTAGAAATACAATGAAAGTAATTTGAAAGTACGTCAAGTACAACTGGAACAATCACTTTACCATTCAAAATACATACTAGAATTAAACCATCTTTCTTGAGTGATATACATCACGAAGGGGGAAAGCAAAAAAAACATTCAGCAGCTAATCAAGGTGCATAAAAGTTAGAACTGCCAGAATTGGTACAATTTAGCTAGATGCGAGACTAATTTAGTTCCACAGTACATATATTGAGGACTATTCAATTCTTGAACATCGAAGTAAATTAAATCACCTAAATTAAAACTGGCATGATGCTTTACATTTCAGAATATTTTTTTGTCATCTTGTTGGGAAATTCCATTGTCAATTTATGAAGTCAGTTATCAAGCAATCATCAACAAGTCAAATATAGAAATTATGTAATTTGAATCATCAATACATGATTTGGAGTCGCACAAAAACTGTCTCCTGTGCTATTTGACAAAACTTCACATAGCTTGATTTGAATTGAACTGATGAATAATTGAAATTACTTTTGGAAAAATATCAGTCTGAATCATCTGGATTAGGTTATATCATACACCTCTGTTATCATTCTTTGGAATATTTTTGAGTATATCTGTGCTGCACTCATATGAGCCCAATATTGATTTACCAATCTGATTCAATTTGATCCTCAAACGACAATATGGCAAAACTTTTTAATGACCTATTTAATACTTTACATATGCCATGGTAAATTTTAAGCCTTAAATTAGCTATTATCAATGTTTTGTCACTTATTTAACAACCACATTTTAATTAGTTTTTTTCTCAGTAATCTGATAATTTGTTTGCTGGAAGATGCAGCAAGACTGCAAACCAATTACCGAGATCGCACACTGCATGCTAATCCAATTTAACGTCAGCAAATTAATTGCTGTCAAACCTGAATAATAAAGGATCTTTAAAAATACTCTTACTCCATGTCAATTCCTAATTTATTTGCCTTCTTCCTTTTGCTTTATATATTTCCTACCCATATTCAAATTTACCTGAACAAGTAGATATGCAACCTCTTCTCACCTCTTGCCACTGAAATTGCCAGAATGAGGAATAACAAACAACATCAGCCAATTTAAAATAAAAAAAACAGGAAATGCTGGAAAGCTAGTCAGACCATAACTATGGGAAGAGAAACAAAGGCATAGTTTCAGGCAGTTTCCTTTGAAGCCCTTGTTCGATGTGAGTAGGAGACAAAAGAAAAGGATTGAGACGGTAAAATAGATTGAATGCCAGAATGGACAATATGCCGAATGGCCTAATTCTGCTCCTATGTCTTCTGGTCTTATGGCATGAACATAAGCAGCAAAGTTTGTATAAACAAGTTCATTAGGAGAGGATCACTGTGAAAGCACTTTAGCACTAAAATATGGAGATAACAAAAGTACAGCTGAGGGTTACTGCAGCTGAGTAGAGGCAGAGGTAACGTTGGTTGATGTCGTAGAAGTACGTGGCCTTAAATGGCCTGTCCCACTTAGGCAACTTTTTAGGCGACTGCAGGAGACTGCGCTCGCCACATGACAATAGACAATAGGTGCAGGAATAGGTCATTCGGCCCTTCGAGCCAGCGCCACCATTCAATGTGATCATGGCTGATCATCCCCAATCAGTACCCCGCTCCTGCCTTCTCCCCATATCCCGACTCCGCTAATTTTAAGAGCCCTATCTAGCTCTCTCTTGAAAGCATCCAGAGAACCCGCCTCCACCGCCCTCTGAGGCAGAGAATTCCTGACTCACCACTCTCTGCGAGAAAAAGTGTTTCCTCATCTCCGTTCAAAATGGCTTACTCTTTACTCTTAAACTATGTCCCCTAGTTCTGGACTCCCCATGTTTCCTGTCTATAGTGTGTCCAAACCCTTAACAATCTTATATGTTTCAATGAAATCCCCTCTCATCCATCTAAACTCCAGAGTGTACAAGCCCAGCTGCTCCATTCTCTCAGCATAGGACAGTCCCGCCATCCCGGGAATTAACCTTGTAAACCTACGCTACACTCACTTAATAGCAAGAATGTCCTTCCTCAAATTAGGGACCAAAACTGCACACAATACTCCAGGTGTGGTCTCACTAGGCCCCTGTACAACTGCAGAAGGACCTCTTTGCTCCTATATTCAATTCATCTTGTTATATAGGCCAACATGCCATTCACTTTCTTCACTGCCTGCTGTACTTGCATGCTTACTTTCATAGACTGATGTACAAGGACCCCCAGATCCCGTTCTATTTCCCCTTTTCCCAACTTGACGCTATTTAGATAGGTCATGGTCGCCACATGTTCGCTGGTGGTCTCTGGCGAGTCTCTTTAATGGTCACGAGGAGTTCCCGCATTCTGGGAACTAGTCGCGGCTCAATATGGTCGCAGCAAATTTTTCAACATATTGAAAAAAATTTTGTGACCAAAAATTGGTCGCCATGGAGAAAATCGACACTTTTGTGGTCGTAGGTGCAGTGCTAGTGGGGTCTCTATGTAGTTGTAGGTAGTCGAGGTAGCCGTAGGTAGTCTCCTTTGCTGACTGGGCATTTTCATTGGCTCATTGGGGGAATTAAAAAAATGTAAGCATGAGTTTTCAGAACCGCGGAAAACCGACCAGTAATGTTAAATGCCCGCCAAACATCACAGCTGTGTATCTCTGGCTTATTAAAAGTGTCTCCACTCACTCTCCCCTCTCTGCCCTCCCCATTCTTTTAAAGGACTTACCGTACACTGTGCTAGCCGTTTTAACCTTCCTGTTCATCGTGGTGTGTGTCTGTATCACCTTGGCTTTACGCCGTGTGGATTTCAGACCGCGCTCGCCCGCTTTCCCTGGCCCCCGCCTTTGCGGGTGCGTGTGCGCATGTGTTCCACTCTTGATACTCGCCGTTCCACTTCCCGGTATTTAGCGAGTGCCACGAGCTTGACATTCACCGACAGTCTGCTGAAAAATCGCCTAAGTGGGACAGGCCCATAACAATCGCATGGACCGGTGACATGAAACATGACCCAAGGTCAAGTATGACAACAAAGTTGTGGCAGTAGCGCTGCAGGAAGTTGTTGGAAAGAACAGTCAGTAGATAGTAATAACATTGGTGCCTGAAAGAATGGTTTCAGTCTTCCAAATATTTAATTGGGAGGAAATGTACATACAAAAGGTATTCAGCAATGACGCTGGAAGTCTAATGAAGTAGCATAGAAATTGCACCAGCACAATGTTTCTTGTATTAAAACAGTTGCGAGTTACCCTGATGCTGTTTGTGAAAAAATCACATAATAATTGAGAACTTCAATTGCAGTCCAAAGAACGGAATTGCTGAATTTCCATGTATTTCCCAGATGACGCAAAGATTGGTGGAGTGGTTGATAGTGTGGAAGGCAGATTTAGGCTGCAGGGCGATATCTATGTTTTGGGGAAATGGGGCAAAAAGTGGCAGATGACGATTAATCCAGACAACTGTGAGGACATGCATTTTGGGAGTACTAATGAGGCAGTGTGCTTACCATGAATGGCAGTGTCTTAGGGACAATGTGATTATGAAAGCGCATAGGATACTGACCTAGATAGAGTGGATATGGGGAGGAAGTTTCCAGTAGTGGGAGAATCTGGGACCAGAGGGCACAGCCTCAGAATAAAAGGACGTACCTTTAGAATGGAGGTGAGGAGAAAATACTTTAGACAGAGTCAAGAGTGTGGGATGGGGCAATGAAATTCTTACTTGCTGCAGCACAACAGAATATGTGAACGTAAACATAGTACATAACGGGGGAAGAGGAAAAAAAAGAAAATCTTAAATAAATAACAAATATAGTGCAATAATAATATAGTATTTTGCAGTTCAGAGTTCAGAACTTATTCGTTGTTGTGTTCAATAGCCTGATGGCTGTAGGGAAGAAGCTGTTCCTGAACCTGGACTTTACAGTTTTCAGGCTCCTGTACCTTGTTTCTGATGGCAATGGTGAAATGAGTGTGTGGCCAGACAGAGGGTCGTGAATCTGTGGAATTCATTGCCACAAATGACTGTGAGGGCCAAGTCATTGGGTATTTTTAAAGTGGACATTGATAGGTTGATTAGTAAGGGAGTCAAAGGTTACGGAGAGAAGGCAGGAGAAATAGCTCAGTCACGATCACATGGCAGAGAAGACTCGATGGGCTGATTGGCCTCATTCTGCTCCTATTGATGGGCCTTTACTGGCCGGGCCACTGACTACAGATTTTGAGTGGTTGCGCTGTGTATGCTTTGTGTGGTTCTGGTCACCAAGGTATAGGAAGGATGTGATAATGCTACGGTGGATGCAGAGGAGATTCACCAGGATATAACAGTTCAGCTCTGAAAATAGATATTTTCTCCTTGGAGCAGAGGAGGTTGAGGGGGAACATTAAGGTATATAAAATTAAGACGGATATTGATAGGGGATATTGGAGAGACCATTTCCACACACCAGCATCTGCAGTCTCTTGGGTCCCCATTAAATTTAACCACACTTATAGACAGCAGGGTATTCCACATGGGTTATCGTGTCTCACTAATTTGATTTGGGTT
Source organism: Raja brachyura (assembly GCA_963514005.1). The sequence continues at coordinate 81,487,675 of OY740782.1, forward strand.
TTTTGTAGAAATAATCAGGACGAGGGCAGGGCTGTAGACGTAGTATAAGACATAAACTGCTGGAGTAACTCAGTCAGCATCTCTGGACAACATGATTGGTGACATTTTGGGATAAACCTCTTCTTGAGTCAGCTGGTTTTACCCATCATTTTCCAGCCTCTGTCTCATCCCTCCCTCTCACTTCAATGCACTTTTGCTGGTGGAATTCAACCCTGGATTGGTACAGGAGAGCAGGAGGATCAGCAATGGGTTGAAAGAAGGATTTTTGGGAAGGAATAAATAATGAGTGCATTACTGTTATAATTGCATACATAGTAGCAAAAATGTGTTGAAAGATAGGATTTCAAATGCAGTCACCTATACCATGACAAAGCATGACAAGGGGATTGTTTGTAGGTGAGATGTTATGGTGTTGAAGGGGCTTGTTTGACATGTTGACTAAATACCTGTCTGGTCTCTCAAGTGGATACAGGGTGCAGGAAACCTCCCTGACATCCTGGTCAATATTTATTTGTCAATCTCTTGTTATGAAATCATTTAATTTTACTGTTCATACGATTGGGAAAAAAAAAATCTGATTTTTGAGGTTGGATACAAATCTAAAGGGCCTGGGCAACTAGGCAAATTTTTAGGCGACGGCCGGTGACTGTCAAAGTCGTAGCAGGTCGCCGAAGAACCGGTGACTGGACTAATGGGCCTGTCCCACTAAGGCAATTTTTTAGGCGATTTTTTAGGTGACTGCCAGCGACTACGACAATGGAATTCACCAAAGACAGCACCGGCGACAACCTTCGTCATCCTGGTGACAACCTACACCATCCTGGCGACAACCCCTACGTGAGAAGACAAGCTATGACAAGCCCATGGTTGCCGATTATCGCCGAAACATTTTGAACATTTCCAAATCCAGCAGCGAACAGGTAAATGCTATGACTCTTTGGGCAACTGAGGAGACTACTCACGTCCATACAGGCGACATCCCGGCGACCGTGTGGCAACAGCCTAGTCGCTGGCAGTCACCTGAAAAACCACCTAACTGGGACAGGCCCTTGAAGGGCTAATCAGTGAAAGAAAAATATCAGGATTGAAGTTGTCAATTGAATAATTCAAGATTAAAACAGCTGATGTTTGGGATGGTGCAGGTTAAATCTTCAGGAAATAATGGGAATATCATTGAAACAAATATATTTAGATTGTATGATGAACAATATGACAATTATTGTAACTTAAATTCTATGCAGCAAACTCTACGTTGCATAGAATAGGCTGACGACATCACTGTTGTGGGACGTATCACTGATGGGGATGAGTCCGAGTATAGAAGAGAGATCGAGCAACTGTCCATATGGTGCCAGCACAACAACCTGGCCCTCAACACCATCAAAACCAAGGAACTGATTGTGGACTTTGGAAGGAGTAGGATGGGGACCCACAGTCTTGTTTATATCAACGGGTTGATGGTTGAAAGGGTCAAGAGCTTCAAATTCCTGGGCGTGCACATCTGTGAAGATCTTTCCTAGTTCGAGAACACAGATGCAATTATTAAGAAAGCTCATCAGCGTCACTACTTCCTGAGAAGATTACGGAGAGTTGGTCTGTCAAGGAGGACTCTCTCTAACTTCTACAGGTGTACAGTAGAGAGCTTGCTGACCAGTTGCATCGTGGCTTGGTTTGGCAACTTGAGCGCCCTGGAGAGGAAGACTACAAAAAGTAGTAAACACTGCCCAGTCCATCATCGGCTCTGACCTTCCTTCCATCGAGGGGATTTATCACAGTCGCTGCCTCAAAAAGGCTGGCAACATCATCAAAGACCCACACCACCCTGGCCACACACTCATTTCCCTGCTACCTTCGGGTAGAAGGTACAGGAGCCTGAAGACTGCAACAACCCGGTTTAGGAATAGCTACTTCCCCACAGCCATCAGGCTATTAAACCTGGCTCGGAACTCTGAACATTAATATCCCTCCATCTGTTATTTGCACTTTATTAATTCATGGGTGTATTTATGTATAGAATTGTAGTCAATGCCTTCTATGTTCTGTTGTGCTATGCAAAGAAAGATTTTCATTGGCCTGTCAGAGACACATGACAATAAACTCTTTTGATCTTTTGACCTACGTTGATTTCTTAAAGAATGAGCGCACATTATTTACACTTTTAAAATAACACTGCATATTTCAGTACAATTTGATAAATTAAACCTGTGGTCTCATTGGTTTAATCACACTGTGTGGATGTTAAAATATCCAGTCATAGAAACTAATTTAAATTATGAACTTCTCTGGTTAAAACAATCCATGTAGAAAGACTATTTAACATTTCTCCATTACAATACTTTTACCTCAACTGGTAGTGCAACACTCTTAGGAGACTGACATTATGCCCATATCATGGAGAAAAGTTTAGACCTGGATGAAGTTTTTAAAAAAAGTTTCTGCTACCACACCCAATCTCACACAAGGGAGGGAGAGGATGTAGTTGGCATGCATTAGTCTGCCTGTTGCCTCAGTGAAAATTGGAGAGCTAAATGTCTTAGTTCATGTACCAAGTAGATCACATTTTTATACCATAATGCATGCTCTTCAAATCATTCACAATAAATGATATGCTTTTATCAGGAAAAAAAGACACCCCAAACACAGATACTTTTGAAGAAGCCTTGGTTCTACTTCAAATATTTTATACATTATACGTCATTAAAATGGCATACAACTTTGAAATGGACTTTTAAGTTAAATCCCAAATGAAACTGTTTTTTTTAAAAATACAGTTTATTCTTGAATTTAATTCTCATTCTGATCAATGACAACCAATTGTTGTGAAACCCTACAGTAATGAACTTGTCTTTTGAAACCTCCACCTTCTTTTGCTTGTTTGGTGGAGCCGGACCACCTCCCTGGTTTTGATTGGTGAGGAAAAGTGGTCCTTAAAAACAAGCCTCAAGCCACAATACATTCTGTCTTTAACTACAGAATGCTCTGTCTGTTGGTACATAAGCAAAATTGTTTAGAAGCTTGTTCTTTCGTGTGGCGTGCACAGCCTAAAGTTGTTGGACAAATTGTTCTATTTGATCTTCCGTTTGTGCACGTCGAGTTGATTGCATTAGTTGAAACACGTGAAGGTTGCAATTTTCCACCCCATTTAGAAGCTGATCTCCCATTCATTAAGGCATGATAAAACAGCTCTAATCAATGAAAGTAAATAAGAATCAATGTCTCCCCAAAAAAGAGGGATGCATGAAGCAGCATTAAGAACACTGCTATTGTGCGTTTGCTTAATAAATTAGATAATGATTTAGAAATAATCGTTGTAAAACAAGCTCATTAAAAAATGGTAATCAGCAGACAAAAAGCCATTTCGCCGAAATATCGTATGGTAGTAGAGTTTTAGTTTATAGTATTCTTATTTTAAATTCATAAAATATTTAACTAGTCCAATTTTAAAGTACCAAATGTTTTTAATTTCAAATGATTCACTGTGAATTTTAACGACGCAAAAGGAAAAAGAAAAAGGAAAAACTTTATATGAAGTAACAAAACACAATGATTCAGAATATTGAATGCAGTGTTTTTATTTTGCACCAAATATTTCCATACAAATAGTGGCATTCCAATGTATGAAAAATGACAAATGACCAAAATTTGTGTGCATTCGTTCATTAAGTTATTTATTTTGCACTTTCCTTTTCCGAGAATTTATAATGCTACTTGAATTTAATAGCAATAGGACAATATTGTTGTTACTATATGCCCTCACGGCATGGTGGCCACTTAATGAAGAAACAAGGAATTGATAAATAGCACTTCAGATGCTAATACTGAAAGAAATGAATTTACAAAGCAAACAATTTGGTAACTCCCATTGTAAATATTTAAGACTAAATATCTTATGATGACAATTTAAGTTATTGAATTCATAGATCTTAAAATATAAGATGTACTATTGAAACAGAAAGCTGTCATCTTTAACTCCAGAAAATTAAAAAAGTTTACCTACTTATATACTGTAAAACAAATTCTATATTTACTCAAAAAGAATGACTGCATGCTGATACTGTACTAATATATGGAAGATTATTATATATTACACAGAACAAGCTATTTGACATTTACAATGCCACTACAATCATAGCTTCTAGATTGATCAAGGTTCACTTAACATTACTGAATATATAATACTCTGAGTCTATTAATTCTTACTTGATGATGAAGAAGATATTCAAGCTAAATCAGCTCTCCAGTGAAGTAGAAAAGGATATTTCTTATCTTGCTTTTAAATTAGAAAATAATATTACCCCATGTTTGGTATGGCTTGAGTGGTGTTTTCCATTCTAACTTATCATAGCATGCACAAAGCTTATTATTAGAGGACTCAAGATTAATTTGAAAAAGAATGAAAGACCAGAAGAACAGATTAATTTGATAGAATACAAGCACAGAATTAAGTTATACAAAAAGCCAATGCAGAAAATTAATAATGAATTCAACATGAATTCAAATGAATGTAAATAAAGCAACTTAGCAGTTAGCAAGCACTCTATTTTCATGTTGTATTTCTGTTGTATTACCTAATCAGCATTCCATGGATAATGGTCGAAAGAGCATTGATTTATTTGCTGTAACACCTTTCCTCAACCAAATTAAAATCTCAAGGTGAATCGTTAGTGGCAGCAATGATGAAAAGCCAAAATAAAAGTCAGGATTTTTTTCAACTTTTTCGGGCTTAATCAATTGAGGGGAATGATACACGCAACTATTTTTTTCAATAAAGTTGTTCACTGACCAAGTTGTATTTTCAACCCCAGTATTTAAGTCTCTTCCAGTTGTAACCACATTAAGTTTAGGGCTTGGTAAGAAAGGGAAAATAAATAACACCCTCAAAGTTGAGATCAAGCAGTTATACCACATGAAATCAAAATAAAAAAAATTGAAAGTTATCACACCTTTACAGCTTGGAATAAAATTAGCATTTATGATCTTGCTATAAATGCTCGCCTGGAATAGTTTGTCAGTTTTAGTTCAAATTTATGATTTACAGCAATTATTTCACATCTTCCTAAATATTGTGTCCTTGTATTTATAAACTAGATTATATACAAGGTATTTGGGCAGCATCGTGCTGCAGCCATTAAAGGTGCTGTCATGCAGTTCTAGCAAGCCCAGTAACCGTGCGACAAATAGCTAGCATACAACATTAGAAATACATAAAGGGTTCATTTCAAACCTTGTGCTGTTTTTGTGGATTTTGCATGTTCTCCAACTTAATCTGTGAGCAGTTCTCCCAATTTTGACACATCGCCAATAAGATGAAGATTGCAGGGTTGACTGCTGGTTTAGATTTTGACCTATCGTGCTATAATTTACGAAGGAAATCTTATAGTTTTTTGTTAGGGTTTAATACAACTGGACAGAATTTCCTTCACTGGGGATACAAATGAAGTAAATGCATTTTCATAACAATCTAGATGGTTTATAGTCAGCTGCTAGCTTTTTAATTATGATTTGCATCACAAACTTCAATTATCTTACTGTCATGATGGAATTTGAATTTGTGCCTCTGGATTACTAGTCCAGATATCTGGATTACCAGACATTAAACAAATAACAAGTGTGTTGTAATTGTATAAAATGGTTATGTATCAAGAGGATAATGAAGGGTCAGCTTTTTTTCTAACAAATTAAAAGTTTACAATAATCATGAACCATGAAGTAGCCTTGCATGTACCTTGGAAGGAAACGGGGTACTACATTATTAATTGATAAGATTAAAGTTCCTATCTCCCAGAGCAAACATTACATTTGTAAAATTCTATGTAAGCACAGCAGTAGATGGTTAGGATTTTGACTGCATTGCCAGGTAAGGTAATGGAGGTAAATTAAATTGTGAGATTCTAAAAAAATACAAACTCAGGCCTAAGAACAGAAAGTGGGACTAGTTTTATATAGTTTTAACATGATTCTCTAATTGGTATTATATTTAATTAAAAAAACTCAACCCAAAGATGCTCATTTTTAAATGGCAATGTATTCCCCCAGAGAATTCACCTGATGATATTCCACCAACATATTTTCTTTTAAAGTAAAGGGTGAACATTGCTTGTATATTAGAAAGTTTATGTCATTGCACGTTCATGCAACATCCCAAGCTCAGTTTCATTTCATTTGAAAAGCCACTTTTCCAATTTTCCATCACACAATAATATTTCCATCACCATCTGCAAACCTACACTAAGTACATTAAAAGCAAAAGAGCATAAACTCATTTTCACCTTTTAGTCAAGTCAAAAGTCAAACAAACTTTATTGCCATTTAGAAATACATTGATATATGCAGTTCCAAACGAAATTATGTTGCATTTGGCTCCCTGTGCAACACAATAAATTAACCGAAGGATAGGCATGGATGAAAAGGATAAATAGACAATGGTGGCAGCCCATTACATGGCATTCAGGAGTCTGATGGCTCGTGGGAAAAAGCTGTTGCAGAACCTTGATGTTCTGCTCCTTATGCTGCGATATCTTTTTCCCGAGGGCAGCAGAGTGAACAGTCCGTGATGGAGATGTGTGGGGTCTTTTATAATACTGCTGGCATTAGACACGCAGCGTTTGGTCGCAATATCCCTGATTGAGGGGAGAGAGGTCCCGATGATTTTTTCTGCTGTCCTCACCACTCTCTGCACAGACTTCCAGTCGGAGGCTCTACAGTCCCCAAACCAGACAGAGATACAACTGGTCAGAATACTCTCTATGGTGCCCCTGTAGAAAGTAGTGAGGATGGGATGGGGAAAATGAGCTCTTCTCATCCGGCGCAGAAAGTGCAACCGCTGCTGCGCTCTCTTAACAGTTGATGAGATGTTATTCGACCAGGTCAGACTGTTAGTGATCTGCACCCTATGTGATTCACCCTATGTAAAAAATGAATGATTAGTAGGACTGGATGTTACAATCCCCAAGATCTTTCACTACAATTGACATTCTTGGGGATGACCACTAGGTGATTTTGCTACCAATCAGACACATCTTCAGTTGTGTACCTCAACGTCACTGGGTGTTTCGGCCTTTTATCACAAGAAACCCTCAGTCGAGGCAGGCCCACCGCAGGGTGATCAGACCTGGGAGTGTGTCTTATGGTTAGCCTCTAGATGGTCACGTGGCAGCCCAGACAGCATCTTTTCTCTTCAGCCACAGCCAGTGACTGCTCCATTCGGCGGCATTTGCAAGTTCTTTTATTGCCCTCCTTTGTGCTTTTATTGCCCTCCTTTGTGCCTGCCCTCTGACACCTACTTCCCTCAGGAGCCTTGCGGTGGAACTGGCTACAAAGCCCCTGCGCCCCACCTCCACTGGACACACCGTTACACTCCAACCTCTCTCCTCTGCTGCAAGTTTTGAATATCGAAGCTTTTTTCTTTCATAAGCCTCGTCCACAGCCTCCTCCCAGGGGATCAGCTCAATGGTGAAAGCATGCTGACAGGAGTTGGACCAGAGAACGATGTCTGGTCGCAGGTTGGTAGCTGCGATTTCAACTGGGAACGAAAGCCTCTGGCCTAGGTCAACACGCATTTCTCAGCTCCTGGCTGCGTTCAGTGGGCACAAGTTGAGAGCCGAGGGGTCAGTCCTCCGTTTCTCTCCTTCCCGGATGAAGGATGGTATTTGCGGGAATGTTATCTGGGCATTGATAGGCATGACGTTGGTGGTAACTCTCTTGCACTCGAGTTCAGCTGCCAAACACCTCAGCACCTGGTTGTGTCGCCAGGTAACTCTGCCTTGTTAGGCTGGTCTTACAACCGACCAGGATGTGCTTGAGGTTTACTGGAACTGCACACAGGGGGCAGGCTGGATCCTCTCCCAGCCAAAGATTTAGGTTTGTGGGAGAGGGAAGGACGTCATATGGCTCTGATAATGAAGCTCAACTTATTTGACTCCATGGTCCACATCTCTCTCCATGTGATCTTCCTCCTCTCAACGCCATCCCACGTCATCCAGCAGCCTTGTTTGGCTTGGTGTATGGCTTGGCACACCTGGCTGCTTCTTCCTGGTGGCGCACCTCCTCCACCACCAGGTGCCGATGTTCAGCTGGAGTAGCCTTTTGCCAGGTTGCATTGCTCCCAAGCCAAAGCCCCCTCGGCCTTGTTGGACATGGCCACTATGTCCCGGTGTCGGCGGGCTGATTTTGTGTCCAGTACCACTGCTGCTGGAGTCCATTTCTTCCCTGTTGCTAGGGTTGGAGTGACACCTCTTATTATTGGGTCCCGGGATTCTGTTAGTGTTATGTCCACCCTCACTTTGGCACATTTGTATTCCTCCACCAGGCTTGAGACTGGCAGTGAGAGGGCTCCATTCCCATAGAGTCCTATGCTGCTGAGGCATCTCGGTAGTCCAAGCCACTTCCTCACTTGTGAGTTCACCAGTCTCTCCAGGTGGTTGACATGGGATAAAGTGACCTCGTAGATGGTAATTGGCCACATTAGTTGGGGCAGTAGACCAAATTGAAGGCACCAAAGCTTCAGCTTCCCTGGGAGAGCAGTGTTGTTGATTTGCTTGAGGCCACTGATTGTATCCTGCCTGAGTTGTTCCACCTGCTCTGCATCCTTGAGGTGTGCGGTGTACCATCGCCCGAGGCTTTTGACAGGGTTCTCCAGGACAGTTGGTATTGTCTCGTTATTGATGCGGAACCTTTCGTCAGTGAGCCGGCCTTTGACGATGGAAATACTGCAGGATTTGTTGGGTTTAATCTCCATTCGTGCCCATTTGATGTTTTCCTGGAGTTTATCCAGTAGGCGTTTGGTGCATGCTTTTGCTGTTGTTATTGTGGTCATGTCATCCATGTACGCCCTGATTGGAGGAAGACGCAGCCCATTCTTCCCCTCCGACAACCCATCGTGATGCTCGAAGGATGAGTTACATTGCCATGGTGAAAACCAGAGTAGAAATGGTACAGCCTGCCATTATGCCTACCTCAAGGTGTTGCCAGGCGGTGGTGTTGTCTTGTGTTGTGACGCAGAACTGGAGGTCCTGGAAGTGAGCTTTTACCTGCTTTGTGATGTCCTCTGGGACCCGGAAGAAGTTAAAAGCTGCCCAAAGAGTCTCATGGGGCACCGAACCAAAGGCATTGGCAAGATCTAAGAAAACCACATGCACATCTCTCTTTTCCTTCTTGGCAGTTTGTATCTGGTGCCAGATGACGTTTGCATGTTCCAGACCTCCTGAGAAACAACGTACCCCTGCTTTCTGCACTGACGTGTCAATGAAGTTGTTGCTCTGCAAAAATGCTGAGAGTCTTTGGGCCACAACACCAAAGAAGATCTTTCCTTCCACGTTCAGAAGGCTGATTTGGCGGAATTGGCTAATGGTAGAGGAGTGCTTTTCTTTGGGAATTAAGATCCCTCCTGCCCTTCACCATGCCTTAGGTATGATTCCTTTCCCCCATGCCACTTTCATTAACTTCCTAACATATTTCAGGGCACCAGGGGTGTTCTCATAGAGTCTGTATGGAACGCCATTGGGCCCTGGGGCTGCTGCTGCTCTTGCCCGTTTGACTGTGTTCTCCAGCTTCTTCCATGTAGGAGGCCTTATGTCCATCTGGTGCTCAGGTGGGTGGATAGGTGGCATGTCATCTGGAATGGTGACAATAATCCAATCAAGAATTCGGCAGTCATCCAATCTCTTTCAATTCTATTTTCTGGGCTAAAAGTTGCCAGGAGTTTGACTTGAGCTTGACCTAATGTCATAGCGTAGTATAACATGGAAACAGGACTTTTATACCAATGAGTCCATGCTGACCATCGAGCATCTAATGACACTAGAACAAATCCCATTTTATTCCATCTGTATCTGGAAAAACATGTGGTATTCTGTCATATCTCCCTACATTTTCTCCCTCAAAATACCAGGTCCAAAGTCTAATTTCTTTCTGCAAATTTAAGAAAGAATTGCTGGATAAAATTCATATTGAAACGACCGGTAAATATAAATAGCAAATGGTAAGCATCACATCAGAACTCTTAATTAGCACTATTTAAAAGCAACTGTTTCAGCCAATTTTTAAAAATGTTTAAAATAAACAAATAATTTAATGCTAATCAATAATTCGAAACATATCTGCAGCCACACATTGGCTCGGAAATGTTTTGCCATTTATTCGCCTCTAGGGGGCAACTAAGCTTCAGCTGTTGGCATTCTTTAATTTCCTTAAGTTTAAATTCTGGACTTTGGGTACCAGGTACAGTGGGTTAGTAAAGGTACAGGGGGTGAGTAAAGGTACAGGGGGTGAGTAAAGGTACAGGGGGTGAGTAAAGGTACAGGGGGTGAGTAAAGGTACAGGGGGTGAGTAAAGGTACAGTGGGTGAGTAAAGGTACAGGGGGTTAGTAAGGGTACAGGGGATTAGTAAGGGTACAGGGGATTAGTAAGGGTACAGGGGATTAGTAAAGGTACAGTGCTTTTGGTTTGTATAATACAGGTGTAGGTTAAAGGTCAAGAGGGAGCAGCTGTTTGAGTCAGATACCTGCTGATTTCTCACAGCAGTTTCCATTATATTATACTGGTATCGGATCCAGGGTAAGGCGAGAGAATGTCAGCCAGAGCAGTGTACTGTACAGCATGTCAGATGTGGGAGGTCATGGTGTCGGATGGCCCTTTTGACGTCCACATCTGCATCAGGTGCAGAGAGATGGGGCTCCTAAGGGACCGTATTAGGATCCTGGAGCAGCAGCTCGATGACCTCTGCCTGCTCAGGGAGAGTGAAAAGGTGATAGAGGAGAGTTATAGGGAGGTGGTTACTCCAAAACCACAGGAGAGAAACATGTGGGTCACGCTAAGGAAGGGCAAGGGGCAGAGGCATGAACGAGTGAGTACTCCAATGTCAGTACACCTGGCAAATAAGTACTCCTGTTTGAGTACGGATGGGGGTGACAGCCTACCCGGGGGTAGCGACAGCGGACGGGCCTTCAGCACAGAGACCGGCCCTGTTGCTCCGAAAGGTAGGGAAAAAACGAGGGTAATAGTAATTGGGGACTCTATTGTTAGGGGGTTGGATAGGCGATTCTGTGGACGCAGTCGGGAGACCAGGATGGTGGTCTGCCTCCCTGGTGTCAAGGTCTTGGACGTGTCTAGACGTGTCCAAGATATCCTCAAATCAGAGGGAGAGGAGCCTGAGGTCGTGGTACATATAGGTACCAATGACATGGGTAAAAAAAGGGAAGGGGTCCTGAAGGGAGGATTTAAGGACTTGGGAGGAGAGTTGAGGAAAAGGACCAAAAAGGTAACAATCTCAGGATTACTGCCTGTGCCACGTGACAGTGAGAGTAGAAATGGAGCAAGGTGGAGGATAAATGCTTGGCTGAAAGACTGGTGCAGAGGGCAGGGATTCAAGTTTCTGGATCATTGGGACTTCTTTTGGGGTAGGTGGGACCTGTACAGAAAGGATGGGTTGCACTTGAACCCGAGGGGGACCAATATCCTGGCGGGGAAATTTGCAAAGGCCACTGGGGAGACTTTAAACTAGAATGGTTGGGGCGAGGGATGCAAATAGCAAAAGCTAGTAGATAGAATGAGAGGCAGGAAGCAGAAAAGGGAAGCACTCGGACACAAGAGGAGAAAGAAAAAAAAGGAAATAAACAGAGAATAAGAGATGGGGGGTTTCTTAAATGTGCATATTTTAATGCTAGGAGCATTGTAAGAAAGGTGGATGAGTTTAGAGTCTGGATAGACACCTGGAAGTATGATGTTGGATAGATTGGAGGGCTCATCTAGGGAGGCTATTTGGGTGGAACTGAGAAGTGGGAAAGGTGTAGCAACACTTATAGGGGTATATTATAGACCGCCAAATGGGGAACGAGAATTGGAAGAGCAAATATGTAAAGAGATAGCAGATATTAGTAGTAAGCACAAGGTAGTGATTGTGGGAGATTTCAACTTTCCACACATAGACTGGGAAACACATTCTGTAAATGGGCTGGATGGTTTGGAGTTTGTAAAATGTGTGCAGGATAGTTTTTTGCAGCAATACATAGAGGTGCCTACTAGAGGAGGGGCAATGCTGGACCTCCTGTTAGGAAATGAGACGGGACAGGTGGCGGAGGTATGCGTTGGGGAGCACTTCGGGTCCAGTGATCACAATACCATTAGTTTCAATATATTTATGGAGAAGGACAGAACTGGGCCTAGGGTTGAGATTTTTGATTGGAGAAAGGCTAACTTTAATGAGATGCGAAATGATTTAAAAGGAGTGAACCGAAACATTTTGTTTTATGGGAAAGATGTAGAGGAGAAATGGAGGACATTTAAAGGGGAAATTTTAAGAGTACAGAATCTTTATGTTCCTGTTCGGTTGAAAGGAACCAGTAAAAATTGGAAAGAGCCCTGGTTTTCAAGGGAAATTGGACATCTTGTTCGGAAAAAGAGGGAGATCTACAATAATTATAGGCAGCATGAAGTAAATGAGGTGGTTGAGGAGTATAAGGAAAGTAAAAAGAACCTTAAGAAAGAAATTAGAAAAGCTAAACGAAGATATGAGGTTGCTTTGGCAAATAAGGTGAAAGTAAATCCAAAGGGTTTCTACAGCTATATTAATAGCAAAAGGATAACTAGGGATAAAATTGGTCCATTGGAGAGACCGAGTGGACAGCTATCTGCAGAGCCAAAAGAGATGGGGGAGATATTGAACAACTTCTTTTCTTCGGTATTCACCAAGGAGAAGGATATTGAATTATGTGAGGTAAGGGAAACTAGTAGAGTAGCTATGGATACTATGAGTTTCAAAGTAAAATAAGTACTGACACTTTTGAAAAAATATAAAAGTGGATAAGTCTCCAGGTCCTGACAGGATATTCCCTAGGACATTGAGGGAAGTTAGTGTAGAAATAGCCGGGGCTATGACAGAAATATTTCAAATGTCATTAGAAACGGGAATAGTCCCCGAGGATTGGCGTACTGCGCATGTTGTTCCATTGTTTAAAAAGGGTTCTAAAAGTAAACCTAGCAATTATAGACCGGTTAGTTTGACTTCAGTGGTGGGCAAATTAATGGAAAGGATACTTAGAGATAATATATATAAGTATCTGGATAAAGAGGGTCTAATTAGGAACAGTCAACATGGATTTATGCCTGGGAGGTCATGTTTGATTAATCTTCTTTAATTTTTTGAAGAGGTTACTAGGGAAATTGACGAGGGTAAAGCAGTGGATGTTGTCTATATGGACTTCAGTAAGGCCTTTGACAAGGTTCCTCATGGAAGGTTGGTTAAGAAGGTTCAACTGTTGGGTATAAATGCAGGAATAGCAAGATGGATTCAACAGTGGCTGAATGGGAGAAGCCAGAGGATAATGGTGGATGGCTGTTTGTCGGGTTGGAGGCAGGTGACTAGTGGGGTGCCTCAGGGATCTGTGTTGGGTCCATTGTTGTTTGTCATGTACATCAATGATCTGGATGAAGGGGTGGTAAATTGGATTGGTAAGTATGCAGATGATACCAAGATAGGGGGTGTTGTGGATAATGAAGAGGATTTCCAAAGTCTACAGAGTGATTTAGGCCAGTTGGAAAAATGGGCTGAAAGATGGCAGATGGAGTTTAATGCTGATAAATGTGAGGTGCTACACCTTGGCAGGACAAATCAAAATAGGACGTACATGGTAAATGGTAGGAAATTGAAGAATACAGTTGAAGTGAGGGATCTGGGAATAACCGTGCATAGTTCCTTGAAGGTGGAATCTCATATAGATAGGGTGGTAAAGAAAGATTTTGGTATGCTAGCCTTTATAAATCAGAGCATTGAGTATAGAAGCTGGGATGTAATGTTAAAATTGTACAAGGCATTGGTGAGACCAAATCTGGAGTATGGTGTACAATTTTGGTCGCCCAATGATAGGAAGGATGTCAACAAAATAGAGAGGGTACGGAGGAGATTTACTAGAACGTTGCCTGGGTTTCAACAGCTAAGTTACAGAGATAGGTTGAATAAGTTAGGTCTTTATTCTCTGGAGCGCAGAAGGTTAAGGGGGGACTTGATAGAGGTCTTTAAAATGATGAGAGGGATAGACAGAGTTGATGTGGACAAGCTTTTCCCTATGAGAATAGGGAAGATTCAAACAAGAGGACATGACTTTAGAATTAAGGGACAGAGGTTTAGGGGTAACATGAGGGGGAACTTCTTTACTCAGAGAGTGGTAGCGGTGTGGAATGAACTTCCAGTGGAAGTGGTGGCGGCAGGTTCGTTGGTATCATTTAAAAATAAATTGGATAGGCATATGGATGAGAAGGGTATGGAGGGTTATGGTATGAGTGCAGGCAGGTGGGACTAAGGGAAAAAAGTTGTTCGGCATGGACTTGAAGGGCCGAGATGGCCTGTTTCCGTGCTGTAATTGTTAAATGGTTATATGGACTGTGCCATAAATTGCATGGATCATTCAAATCAACAACAATCGTATATTGTACAAGTTCTATAAATTAACAAATGAGATGCATTATCACACTATATGTCATAAAATTATATCAGATTGGAAAAACATGTGGTATTTTTGAAGCTGAAGGAGAAGATGTGGGAAGGCAGCAAATTCCCTTGCCACTACACAACCACACCTCTATTTGAGACTAGCAACAGTATGATAACAAACTTACGATTTATTTTATTATTCACATATTTGTTGTATACAAGAATTAATATTGTAACAGTAGAGGGACAATGAAAGAATCGGGAATTAAATTTCAGAGCATTCCACAAGCACAGGCAAAAGAAAGGAAGACACCGTCTTCAAGTATACAACACTTTTCATGTATTTCAGGAATATCGTTGCTGTTGCAATGTGGTAGCCATGATACCCAATTTTCACATAGGAGGTTCCTACAACTAGCAACATGAACAGATAATGGTGGAGAGGCCGAACTGCATGTTAGTCACAAGCAATAATCTAAAAATCTTCTCCTAACAATGATCTGCTTCTTTGGACTGAACACAATGCATAGTATTGCATAGATTTCAAAGAAAATATCTGAATTTATTTAGATTACTAGAGTAAGTGGGACCCGTTGGGTCCCAGCATCACACGGGAGGGCTGGTCCCCCAATGCAATATTCCACCTCTCCACCAATTCCAATATTGATGGCCAGTTGGGGGGTGGGGTCCATTCTGGAGCGCTAGTATGGGTGTTGTGGGCTGAAGGGACTGGTTTCGAGGGCTAGTATGGACATTGCGGGTCGAATGGATTCTTGGGCTGGTGGCTCAGCCTCTCAAGCCTGTTGTGCTGGCAGCTCACTCACTCACGGCTAGTGGGCTGGCAATTGACACGGCTATTCCTTGAAATTCCATTTCAAGTAGGGTGCAAGGCCACCAAATTTAAGTGCAGTTTCTTACCACTTCATGCAGGGTGCAAGGCCACCAAATTCAAGTGCAGTTTCATGACATCTCATGCAGGGTGCAAAGCCACTAAAGACAGCGAGTCGTGACCTCTCCCTCCTCCATCTTGCAGAGACTGAGCCACGCCCACACTTCTGGGTTTTATAGTCCCCTCCTCCCTCCCACAAGAAGGTGCGTGGCCTTCATGGCGTGATCGACAGGAGAGAGAATCTCGACATTTTTTAAACACTAATAACTCTTTTATTTTTTATCGATGTGAAAAGTCCTCGGCACCTGATGAGTGGAGGGGGACTCAGAGTAAGATGGCCAAAAATCACAGCCGTACGTGGTAGCGTTTTTTCTAAAATCAATATAAAGTGCAAACAGGAAGTGGTCAAGATTAGACCTTTAATTATATAACGCAAGGCAACGTTAATTAGGCAAGGCACCGTTAATTAGGCAAGGCACCGTTAATTAGGCAAGGCACCGTTAATTAGGCAAGGCACCGTTAATTAGGCAAGGCACCGTTAATTAGGCAAGGCACCGTTAATTAGGCAAGGCACCGTTAATTAGGCAAGGCACCGTTAATTAGGCAAGGCAACTTTAGCATTTCCAAACCAAAGGCAACACAGCTTTAGCATTTCCAAACCAAAGGCAACACAGCTTTCGAATTTCTAAACCAAAGGCAACACAGCTTTAGCAGTTCCAAACCAAAGGCAACACAGCTTTAGCATTTCCAATCCAAAGGCAACACAGCTTTAGCATTTCCAAACCAAAGACAACACAGCTTTAGCTTTTCCAAAATATATTTTCAAACCACAGTAAGGGCACTGACAGGCCAGTAAAACCATTCACAGTTTAGTAGACATGTGTTCAGTGTTATTCACAGCTCAGACTGAGAGACGTAACCCTCTCGCTTCCCCCATCTTGCAGAGACTGACTGAGGCACTTCCGGGTTTTATAGTCCCTCTGGAAGGGGCGTGGCTTTCAGGAGAGAGAATCTCAACATTTTTTAAACACTAATAACTCTTTTATTTTTCATCGATTGGAAAAATCCTCTTGTCCTGCGCAGCGGAGGGGGCCTCCAAGTAAGATGGCCAAAAAATCACAGCTGTAAGTGGCAGCATTTTTTCTAAAATCAATATACAGAACAACAGGAAGTGGTCAATATCAGACTTATAGTAATATAGATAAGCTGTGACCTCTGCTGAGAACTGAACTTTCCAGGACGACAGACAATTTTCTTTTTGGGTTGACCATGCCGGGCTGAATACTGTGGGGTTCCTCAGTGCTTAGTTGTAGGTTCTTTGCTTTACCTCATACATATTCATGATATATATGCGGTATAGGATTGAAACATAAGGACCACCATCCATAATTTTGTGAATGAGACCAAGGTTGGCATTGTGGTTGAGAGTGAAGAAGGTAGTTCAAGGATGCAAACCTGTTGCAGTTACAAGTATGGCAGTGGAGAATGAGGTGGGTTTAACTGAGAAGTATACAATTGTGAAATGTTTTTTGTCTACTTGCTGATCCCCTAAAAATGGTTTCATGGATTACAGCAGTACCATTCCCACATTTGGCCACAAATGATGATGAACAATTCAACAGTTAATATGATGGCAAATCTCCTAAAACAGCCCCTTGAATAAGATCTCAGTATCTGATTTCCAAACGGAAGCATTTTCAACCATTTTCAGTCGGGACAGCCAACTGAGCTGTCATTCAATCAGTACTCTTAATCATCTACAGTGACGGAAGATGACCATTCAGTTGTGTAAAACTGTGACCCTCACCAAGCTGTCTCATATCTGCAGAATTGTACTGATATGTCAAATTTAAGCCTGCGTTATTAATTAACATTAATTAGAATTCTGGCTATTTTTGTTTTGTTCCTCACCAGCCTAATTGAACTATACAATATCAACCTTGTTGACACTAGCTACCAACACAACCCAAGGAGAGAATCTGAAACAATTCAACCTGTACGGTTCACTGTATTTTTAAACTTGGTTATTCAACTTTTTAATGTTGCTGCTTAATAACAAGTTGTTGTTGAAACAATAATATAATGAGTATTACACCTTTTTTCACAACTACTTCTATTTAAATGTACTGCATTCATCCAACACCGTCTGATAAAATGCACCACCCAAAGAAGAAGTCATTACCTTCTACTTTATCTGAACAAAGTTCCTTGGCTTTCTCTCGCACCATTTTCGGGATAAGAACATCCTTTTCCACATGCCGCAGTTGTGCCTCTAAGAAATAAAAGTACAAATTTTAATGGCTGCTGTGGAGAAAGCAAGCAGACGATGAACGGTGGGACTTTCCCCAGAACAATCAAATTTGCTGAATAAGTTACTGCGTGACTCAGTAAATTATAAAGTGTTAATTTACATATCTTGTCATTGCCACTTTGGAAATGAATCAGCTGCCACATTGTCAATGATATTAATCCGAACATTAACAGTGCCAACAATTCCTTCGTAAATTGGATTTCCAAACCCACCATCGCTGCATCCAACTAACATACAACAACCTCCAAGTTAGGAGTGCTAATAGCCCCAAACTTCATATAATATATTAATGGAATGATTCATTTGAACTGTAATTTACAGTTTTTTTGAACTATAATACTTAGAGAACAGGACAAAAATTGGATTTCAAAACACATTAGGTAAAACTGCGCAAATAAGCCTATCTATTAGGCAAATTATATGATTAACGTAGACTCTGCCTCCCATAATTTTATGTACTTCTATCAAGTCCGCCCCTCAACCTCTGACGTTCCAGAGAAAACAATCCAAGTCTATCCAACCTCTCCCTGTAGCTGAAACCCTCCAATCCATGAGGCATTCTGATAAGCTTTCTCTGCACCCTCTCCAAAGCTGCCACATCTTTCCTGTAATGGGGAGACCAGAACTAATGCAATACTCCAAATGCGACCAAACCAAAAACTGATAGAACTACATCACAATTTCCTTATTATTCAATGCCCCAAGCAAGCATATTATACCCCTTGTTTACCACTCTATCTACTTCTACGGCCACCTTCAGTGAGTTATGAATTTGTACTCTGCACATCAATGCTGTTAAGGATCTTCCCAGTAACTGTATACTCTATTCTTACATTCAATATACCAAAGAGCAACACTTCACACTTGCTTGGGTTAAACTCCATCTGCAGAGCTGCCAAGTTTTGTCAGAGCATTTCAGTATTCTAGTACCTGAAAATTTGTATTTTGCTGAGGAAATCAGTATTTTTACACGGGGCCATTTTGCTGAATTTTTTTTTATTATAAATATGCGGTCATACCCATGTAATGGCCTTATACCACGGTACGCGTTCATTCCAAGAGCTCTCCCAAGTTTAAAAAAATAATCAAACTCGTGGTAAGCATGGAGAATGAACGTAGCTAGTACGTCGGAGCTCGGGGACGTCTCTTAGCGGCTCGTAACGCTAATGGCAGGTACTCGGGAAGACTCGCTAACGGCAAGTAAGCTTGGGAAGACTCGTGAAGATTTTTCAACATGTTGCAAAATGTCCACGAGAACCCCGAGTTCCGACGAGCAGCCATTACCGTAAATCTCCGAGTTTGAATCAGGGCAAACTCGGGAGAGCTCTTGGAATGAACTCGTACCGTGGGACAGGATCATTAGAGTACAAGAATGCATAACTCTGCTACCAATTGACATGTCTTCTACGCACCTTACTGGACAGTGCATTCATTGTCATCTCTTTGTATACTGCCGTTTGAACGTCTGCTTCCTGCTTTTAGCACCAGATGATGATGTAGAAGCCAGATAATATGTATTTTTTCCAGTTTATTTGCAGTTCATGTGTTTTTTTGAACTTTGCACATTTAACAGTGCCATTTTAGCAGCGGTGTCGAGTAAGTCATACTTTTTCCCCCCGCAGACGATACATTACTCACAAATCACATACCCTGCCTCTATACCCCTCTACATGAAACAAAGTGTCACTGCCTCTTCAAGGTCTACTAATCCCAGTGCTTCTACACCTCAAAATGTTTTTTCCTGAAATGGGATTCCAAATTTCCTGGAATTTGATGGTATTTCCTGAATTTTTTTTAATACTTCCTGCATGCTATTTATTGTTAGGTTTTTTTGCAGGCACACGTTAACAACACAAAGAAGAACAAGGCAAAACTGAACTATGTAACTACACCATATCTGCCTGCTACTGTTACGCACTTGTAGAGTGTTTTATAAGTCTTGTACAATGTTTGTAGAATGTTTACACCCACCCTCCCTCCCCCCCCCCTTTCCCTCCCTCCCTCCCCCTCTTTCCCTTTTATCTCCTTCCCTCTCTTATTCCCTCCCTCCCTCTCCCTCCCTCCACCCCTCCCTCTGTCCCCCTTGAGTCCACCCACTGTTCTGTAAAATCAAGGCCAATCCCAATGTAACTGCAATCCCACTGGTAACGTTTCACCACTAGGCTTATCCAGAATTCTACCACTGCCTGAAAAATAATCAAAGGCTCAACTTCCACTGAGAAAGAGAATTCCAAAGACTCATTGTTATACGAGAATTTTCCCGAACAGTCTGTGAGCCATACCGCTATATTTAAAGCCCACAGCGCTACGTTTAAATCCCATAGCGCTCCAGCCGGGAGCGCTACATTTAGAACCCATAGCGCTGCAGCCGACAGCTCTTCGTTTAAATTCCCATGCGTTAAACTGACTGCGCTCTGTTTAAACCTGGAGCGTGACAGGCATTGACTTTCGAGAGAAGGAATGGGTGATGTTTCTGGTCGAGACCCTTCTTCAGACTGAACTGAACTCCCATCAGTGAGAGTACTTGTGATTGTCTGAAGAAGAGTCTCGACCCGAAACATCACCCATTCCTACTCTCCAGATTCGCTGCCTGTCCCGACGAGTTATTCCAGCTTTTTATGTCTATCTTCAGTTTCAGAGTTAAATAAAAAACAGAGTGCTGAAAGAAATCACCGGCTAGGCGGCATCTGTGGAGGGAATGGATTAGGAGTTGTTATGGGCCAGGTTCTTCTTCTATAGGAACTGCAGATCCAGTTGTCTTTGCAAAACGTCAAATGATTTCGGGTATGCCGGGGGGGCGAGGGGGGAAGGGAGGAGACACGACTGAGGGCCTCATCTATGATTGAAGAGGGGAACTCCCGTTCCCTGAAGAATAAGGACATCTCGGATGTCCTAGTATGGAACACCTCATCTTGGGCGCAGATGCGGCGTAGACGGTGGAATTGGGAGTAGGGGATAGAGTGTTTGCAGGAAGCAGGGTGGGAAGAAGTATAGTCAAGATAGTTGTGAGAGTCAGTGGGTTTGTAATAGACATCAGTCGATAGTCTATTTCTGTGATGAAGGCTGAGAGATCAAGAAAGGGGAGGGAGGTGTCAAAGATGGTCCTAGTGAATTTGAGTGCAGGATGGAAATTGGTGGTGAAGTTGATGAAGTCCATGAATTCTGCATGGGTGCAAGAGGTAGCACCTTGTTGTTAGCTTCACTATTCTTTATCTCTCTACATCATCATCTATATATCTTGTTTCCCTTATTCCTATCCAGTCTGAAGAAGGGTCTTGATCCAAAATGTCGCCCATTCCTTCTCTCCAGAGATGGTTCCTGTCCCGCTGAGTTACTCCAGCTTTTTGCATCTATCTTCGGTTTAAAGCAGCATCTGCAGATCATTCCTGCAAGCTCTGTCTTCTATGAACAAGCCTGCTCGGAATCCATACGACCAAGTCATCGCTGGAATTTAGAAGATTGAGGGGGGATCTTATAGAAACTGACAAAATTCTTAAGGGGTTGGACAAGCTAGATGCTGGAAGATTGTTCCCGATGTTGGGGGAGTCCAGAACAAGGGGTCACAGTCTAAGGATAAGGGGGAATTCCTTCAGGACCGAGATGAGGAAAACATTCTTTACACAGAGAGTGGTGAGTCTCTGGAATTCTCTGCCACAGAAGGTAGTTGAGGCCAGTTCATTGGCTATATTTAAGAGGGCGTTAGATGTGGCACTTGTGGCTAAAGGGATCAGGGGGTATGGAGAGAAGGCAGGTAGGGGATACTGAGTTGGATGATCAGCCATGATCACATTGAATGGCGGTGCAGGCTTGAAGGGCCGAATGGCCTACTCCTGCACCTTTTTTTCTATGTTCTATGTCATTGTGAACCTACCGTGAGGGACCCTATCAAAAGCTTACTAAAATCCATGAATAAAACATCCACCGCCCTACCTTCATCAATCTCCTTCATCACCTCTTTAAAAACTCAAGTTAGTGAGGCGTGCCCTGCCATGTACAAAGCCGTGCTGGCTATCTTTAATTTGCGCATTCTCTTCCAAATGGGAGTACATCCTATATTGAATAATTCTTTCCAATAGTTTCCCTACCACTGATGTGAGGCTCGCCAGCCTATAGTTACCTGGATTTTCTCTACTTCCTTTTGTAAACAAAGGAACACCATTGGCCCCTCTCCAGTTCTCCGGGACCTCACCTATGGCTAAAGAAACAAAGATCCTTGTCATAGCCCCTGCAATCTCCTCTCTTGCCTCCCTCAATAACCTGGTATAGATCACATCAGGCCCTGGGGACACATCCACCTTAATATTCTTCACAAGCCTTAGCATCACCTCCTTCTCCATTTCAAACTCCCCTAGCATAATTGTATTCTTCACACTGATCTCACTGTCCTCCAGGTCCTTTTCAGTGAATACAGATGCAAAGTACTCATTTAGATAGTCGGTATATCCTGCTCTTCAGTACAGGTTTCATCAAAACCACTAGGCTCCAGACATCATGGTAACCAAGGTCCAAATATAGCCAAAAGAGTAATATTCCTCTTTAAACAAGGCAGTATTTGACTGAACGTGACATCGAGGAGTCCTGACAAAAGTGGTCAATGAGTCACACCTATCATTATGCCTGTAACTGTTGTAGATCAATCACCAGATCCAAAACATTGCTGAAGAAGTTGCTCAGAGAAGTGTCTTCGACCCAAATATCTTAAACCACCTCATCAACAATAAGTGTGTAGAAAAGAACTGCAGATGCTGGTTTAAATCAAAGATAGACACAAAATGCTGGAGTTTGACTCAGTGGGACAGGCAGCATCTCTGGAGAGGAGGAATGGGTGACATTTCGGTTCGAGACCCTTCTTCAGACTGATCAGTCTGAAGATGGGTCCCGCTGAGTTACTCCAGCATTTTGTGTCAATCATCAATTATAATGTCGCCATCATAAGATCATAAAATGGAATGCTTGCTTATGATTGCACTATGCTTGATTCCATTGCCTATAGAATTAAGTTTCCATCGGTGCATACAACAGGATTTGAATAAATAGCATATGGGCTGATAGGGTGCAAATAACAATTATGTGCAATAATGCCAACCTATTGGAATGTCGTACCAGAGGGGTTGTAATCACCTGCCCTCGACATTTCATTTGTTTTATCAACGCTTAGTCTTCCAACAACAACAACAACTTGATCTGAAACTCAATTGGACCAGTTACATAAATATAGTGGTCTCAGGAGCAGAATCAGAAAATGGGCATCCTGTGGTGAGTGACATTGCCCGACACTCCACATGCCTGGATGAGCGCAGTTACAACAACACTGGAGAAACTCAACACCATCAAGGGAAAGTCCACTTGATTAGCATCCCATTTACTAATACGGAACAATTCTCTACCCACTGGTGCACTGCGGCTATATTGTGTACCAAGTACAAAATGTCCTGCAGTTACCCAATAAGGAAACGTTAACTATGCCTCGCACAATTGCTATCTTCACTCCACAGTCAAGACAAAGAAAGCAGGGGCATGAAATCGCCATCACCTGCAAGTCACAGAGAATCCCGATCGAATATATATATTAATGTTAATTTCATGCCACTGGATCCAAATCATGGAACTTCTTATTCAACTGTATTAGGAGGCAGTGACCATAATATGGTCAGGTTTCATCTACAATTGGAGAGGGTGAAGGGTAGATCGGAGGTGTAAGTGTTACAGTTGAATAAAGGGGACTATGGGACCATGAGGGAGGAGATGGCCAAAGTTAACTGGAAAGATACCCTAGCAGTGAAGACAGTGGAACAACAATGGCAGGTATTTCGAGGAATAATACAGAAGGTGCAGGATCAGTTCATTCCTAGGAGGAAGAAAGATTCCAAGGGGAGTAAGGGGCGACTGTGGCTGACAAGGGACGTCAGGGACAGTATAAAAATAAAAGAGAAGTACAACGTAGCAAAGATGAGCGGGAAGCAAGAGGATCGGGTAATGTTTAAAGAGCAACAGAAGATAACTAAAAAGACAATACGGGGAGAAAAGATGAGGTACGAAGGTAAGCTAGCCAAGAATATAAAGGAGTATAGTAAAAACTTCTTTAGGTATGTGAAGAGGAAAAAATTAGTTAAGACCAAAGTTGGACACTTGAAGGCCGTAAAAGGTGAATTTATTATGGGGAACAAGGAAATGGCAGATGAGTTGAACAGGTCCTTTGGATCTGTCTTCACTAAGGAGAACACAAACAATCGCTGGGACCCCAGCTATTTACAATATATATTAATGATTTGGACGAGGGAATTCAATGCAACATCTCCAAATTTGCAGATGACACCAAGCTGGGGGGTATAGTTAGGTGTGAGGAGGATGCTTGGAGGCTGCAGAGTGATTTGGATAGGCTGAGTGAATGGGCAGATGCATGGCAGATGCAGTATAATGTGGATAAATATGAGGTTATCCACTTTGGTGGCAAAAACATGAGGGTAGACTATTATCTGAATGGTGGCAGATTAGGAAAAGGGAAGATGCAACGAGACCTGGGTGTCATGGTACACAAGTCATTGAAAGTAGGCATGCAGGTGCAGCAGGCAGTGAAGAAAGCAAATGGTATGTTAGCATTCATAGCGAAAGGATTTGAGTATAGGAGCAGGGAGGTTCTACTGCAGTTGTACAGGGTTTTGGTGAGGCCACACCTGGAGTATTGCGTACAGTTTTGGTCTCCAAATCTGAGGAAAGACATCCTTGCCATAGAGGGGGTACAGAGAAAATTCACCAGACTGATTCCTGGGATGTCAGGACTTTCATATGAGGAAAGATTGGATAGACTCGGCTTGTACTCACTGGAATTTAGAAGATTGAGGGGGGATCTTATAGAAACTTACAAAATTCTTAAGGGGTTGGACAAGCTAGATGCTGGAAGATTGTTCCCGATGTTGGGGGAGTCCAGAACAAGGGGTCACAGTCTAAGGATAAGGGGGAATTCCTTTAGGACTGAGATGAGGAAAACATTCTTTACACAGAGAGTGGTGAGTCTCTGGAATTCTCTGCCACAGAAGGTAGTTGAGGCCAGTTCATTGGCTATATTTAAGAGGGCGTTAGATGTGGCACTTGTGGCTAAAGGGATCAGGGGGTATGGAGAGAAGGCAGGTACGGGATACTGAGTTGGATGATCAGCCATGATCACATTGAATGGCGGTGCAGGCTCGAAGGGCCGAATGGCCTACTCCTGCACCTATTTTTCTATGTTTCTAATCTTCCTGATATAGTAGTGGTCAGAGAATCTGGGGTGACAGAGGAACTGAAAGAAATCCACATTAGACAGGAAATGGTGTTGGGTAGACTGATGGGACTGAAGGCTGATAAATCCCCAGGGCCTGATGGTTTGCATCCCAGGGTACTTATGGAAGTGGCTCTAGAAATCGTGGATGCATTGGTGATAATTTTCCAATGTTCTATAGACTCAGGATCAGTTCCTGTGGATTGGAGGGTAGCTAATGTTACCCCACTTTTTAAGAAAGGCGGGAGAGAAAACAGGGAATTATAGACCAGTTAGCCTGACATCGGTGGTGGGGATGATGCTGGAGTCAATTATAAAAGATGAAATAGCCGCACAATTGGATAGCAGTAACAGGATCGGTCAGAGTCAGCATGGATTTACAATGGGGAAATCATGCTTGACTAATCTTCTGGAATTTTTTGAGGATGTAACTATGAAGGGATTCAAAGTAACATTAACAAATTTGCAGATGACATAAAGCTGGGTGGCAGTGTGAACTGTGAGGAGGATGCTATGAGAATGCAGTGTGACTTGGACAGGTTGGGGGAGTGGGCAGATGAAGTTTAATGTGGATAAATGTGAGGTTATCCACTTTAGTATCAAAAACAGGAAGGCAGATTACTATCTAAACGGCTTCAATTTGGGAAAAGGGGAAGTACAACGGGATCTGGGGGTCCTTGAAAGTAATGCTGTGAAAGTCAGTATATGAAAGTAAGCATGCAGGTACAGCAGGCAGTGAAGAAAGCGGATGGCATGTTGGCCTTTATAAGAAGAGGAGTCGAGTTTAGGAGCAAAGAGGTCCTTCTGCAGTTGTACAGGGCCCTAGTGAGACCACACCTGGAGCATTGTGTGCAGTTTTGGTCCCCTAATTTGAGGAAGGACATTCTTGCTATTGAGTGAGTGCAGCGTAGGTTTACAAGGTTAATTCCCAGGATGGCGGGACTGTCGTATGCTGAGAGAATGGAGCGGCTGGGCTTGTACACTCTGGAGTTTAGAAAGATGCGAGGGGATCTTATTGAAACATACAAGATTGTTAAGGGTTTGGACACGCTAGAGGCTGGAAACATGTTCCCGATGCTGGGGGAGTCCAGAACCAGTGGCCACAGTTTAAGAATAAGCCATTTAGAACGGAGATAAGGAAACACTTTTTCTACCAGAGAGTTGTGTCTGTGGAATTCTGTGCCTCAGAGGGCGGTGGAGGCAGGTTCTCTGGATACTTTCAAGAGAGAGCTAGATAGGGCTGTTAAAGATAGCGGAGTCAGGGGAAATGGGGGAGAAGGCAGGAACGGGGTACTGATTGGGGATGATCAGCCATGATCACATTGAATGGCAGTGCTGGCTCGAAGGGCCGATTGGCCTACTCCTGCACCTATTGTCTATTGTATTGAGGAAGCATTTTCACCAGAAAGACTGGAAGTTCACCAAGATATTCCCAGCGGCTACAAATGCTGGTTTCTCCAGCAACGGCCAACACTGAAAAATGATATATTTTTTAACTAAAACATAGAAAAATGTAATTTAAAAATAAATAACCATTCTTCACATTTGGCAAAAGCTGTGGTTTTCAGAGGGATCCGCTTTTGTTTGTGTTAATACTGCACCTCGATTATTATTATTTTTAGTAAGAGTGGTGGTACTTTTCATTTAGACTATTATTGAAAAAGAATGCTCCTAGTCCAGTAAGGATGAAAGACAAATTCTACTTTGTTTCATTTAGCAGTTTGAGAACATGTGTTGGGACATGTGAGATCCAAAACTGAACACATCCTCCAATATAAAAGTAACCCGACACGTTAGATACAACCACAGCAGTGTAATTTTGCAAGCAGGAGTAATTTAGTGCATGGTTGCTCAATCAAATTAGACTGGAGATGTCAGTGATAAGAATGAAGGAATACATACCGATCTTTTAAATTAACTCACCAGAAAAAAATACGAAGAAAGAAAGAGTAAAATAATAAATGGAGTTCTTAAAAATAGCAGAAAATGCTTAAATTGTGCAGGAAGCTGGTAAGCATCTGAAAGAAAAATATATGTTTCAACTTAATAATACTGTCAGACCTATTAAATATATGCCTTTTTGTTTCATATAGTGCTTGGTCCTACAGTTCCTGATGGAACATTTCATAGAATTTCAAGAATATCACTTAATCGTCATGCTAATCAAATGTTCACCCTTCTTAGTACTGAACTTATTGCACATTTTGTTCTGAAGATCTGTAATCTGGTTAAAATAGATTCTGACTATACGCAACCTAAATAAATGTACAGCTTCTGTGAAAAATGTTTATGGAGAAGTAACATTTAACTAACAGTGAAACAAATTTGTTAGAAATATTTATTTACAGTTGTAACTGACCTGGAATCCTCGACAACAGAATGTTTTAGTAGCCAAAATTAAAATATAGTGGGCATAAAATTGAATTTTCTACTGTAGGCTATAGATTGATACAGATAACTTTCAAGAAAGTGGGCAAATCTAACTGTGGTAATTACAGAGATGTCCCCCTGCTATCTTTCACAAGGAAAGCCATTGCAAGAATCCACAACTCTCTTCTCCATGACAGAAAATCTCCTTGCAAGATATTTGAAGAAACTTAATTTTCAGCACAAGAAAAATGTTGTGTGTAGTACCAGCTATATTTCCAGGACTTTCCTGACCCCACAAAAGTCTTCTATTTTGTCAACCAATGGAGATTCGGACATTTGGATGCCCTCAGAAAAGTAACTGTGAGATGATTTTCCTAAGTCCACTACTGACCCATTCCCAGTAAAAAGACTCAGGTTAAGCAAAGTCATTGCTCCAGCTCTTTTCATAATTGTGTTTGCTTCAATATTGCATCTTATCTTCCACAAGCTTCAAGGAGACTGGGGAAATTGTTTAATACTCATCATCTCCCCTTTAGAATCAACATCCCATTCTGTGTTTGTGAATACTCAGAAGCCATGTACTAAATCATTGCTTATTCCATCACTCAAATGTACAAAAGGATTGATATCACACTAAGCATCTGGAAGACAACAGTCCTCAATGAACCTGCCTCTGCTGTACAACACTGCCCCCAGCAATGAAGTTAAGTCAAGTCGTGTTTATTGTCATATGCACAACTACTGTGAGGTACAGGTGCAATGAAAATCTTGTATGCAGTCTCGCATCACTGACACATAACCTGATAAACAATCAAAAAAATTGATTATACACAAATTTTACACACAGAATAAAAAAAAATTGTGCAAAACACAAGACAACTTTGCACAATTAAAAAAAATCGAAACATGGTAATGCAAGAGGTGTTCCATAGTTTCCTGTTTTGAGATAGTAATTTAAGTTTCACCTTAATTGGTACAGATGACAATAAACTGACATTTGAACCTTTGATTAGGATTGTGTGGGTTGGTTCAAGAACCTGATTGTTGCAGGAAAGTAACTTGTTCCAGAACCTGGTGGTGTGGGACTTCAGGCTTCTCCCCGATGGTTGCAACGAGAAGAAGACATGGGCTGGATGGTGGGGATCCTTGATGAGGCAGTGTTTCATGTAGATGCTTTTAATGGAGGGTAGGCCTAGCATGTGATGAACCAGTTATGTTCACTACTTTCTACAGCCTCTTAGACCAGAAGGCATAGTAGAAATAGGTCATTTGGCCCATCAAGCCAATTCTGCTCTTGTACTCCAGTGCATTGGAATTGCGGTATGAAACCAAATTGCAACCAATCAGGTTTCATTCTGCAGTGAATAGACACAAAAATGCTGGAGTAACTCAACGGGACAGGCAGCATCTCTGGTGACGTTTTGGGTTGAGACCCTTGTTCAGACTGAAGAATGGTTTCGACCCGAAACGTCACGCATTCCTCTCCAGAGATGCTGCCTGTCCCGCTGAGTTACTCCAGCATTTTGTGTCTATATTCGGTTTAAACCAGCATCTGCAGTTCCTTCCTATATATTCTACAGCATATCTGGATGTTTATTAGAATATTTCATTAAACATTTAAGAATGTAGAGGCGGCAAGATCCATGGAGCGAGACTTAAAAAACTGCGATAACATTTTCATTACTTCAATTTTTCAATGACAGCAGACATTGATGGCAAAATTCATAACCACAGTGCACCAGCTCAGGTTTCAGTTAACTGAGATAAAGTAGATTCAAAGATCTAGACCCCAAACACATCACAAAGCTCAAGGCCCATTGTGCTGCTGTGATCCATGTCCTCCCATACACTTTGCTCCCATTTCATGTTCTGTAAAAGACAACTAGGCCAGAATTATCACAAACATGGTGTTTGCCAAGTCCTACAAATCAATTGGCAAGAAAAGGTTCCTGTGGCTATCATACTGCACAACTCCTCCTCCCCTTCTGTCGTGGGGTAGACCGACCCCTCCCCTCCCCAATCTTTGCACATCCCCTATCCTTTCCACTTGTCACTTTAATTTTATGTATCATGTGTCTTAATTTTTATGGCTGTTGGCAGATTAATTTCCATCCTAGGGTAAATAAAGTTGTATTATATCATATCGTATAAAGAACCAATTTTCAGCATCTTCTATCAGTGGAATATTCTAAATAGCCATGGGTTACACAAAAAGCTGTTGAAACTCAGCAGGTGCAGCAGCATCTAAGGAGCGAAGGAGATAGGCGTTTCGGGTCGAGATCCTTCTTCAGACTCTGAAGAAGGGTCTCGAAGGAGTCTGAAGAAGGGTCTCGACCGGAAACATCGCCTATCTCCTTCGCTCCTTAGATGCTGCTGCACCCGCTGAGTTTCTCCAGCTTTTTGTGTAACCCTCGATTCTCCAGCATCTACAGTTCCTTCTTTAACATTCTAAATAGCCATGCTCCTCTAATGCTCAGAACTAACATAACATTATGGAAACACTTAACTGGTCAGCATTAATCAACTTCGATAGATGGGTTGCATTGTCTGCTCACTTGACATCAGTGCACTACTCAGAGCTCTGTCAGGGAATTAGTTTACCAGGAGAGAAAAAAATTATTCATGGATGTTTGAAAAAATATATCATCCACACCAACTAATGAAAAATGCTAGACCAAGGCCACAAAAAATGGAAAAGCGGCATCCAGGAGGGCAGAATACATGAAGCTCATACTAAAAGAATGAGTGTTCCCCCCCCAACACAATAACAGTTCCCCTCTACTATACCTAACCACCGCAGGTTCGATCCTTATATCTGCTTGTCCAACCCCATGCAGCCTCGTGCAAGCAGAGACACTCCAAAAGGTCACGCAGTCCCAAGCGTTTTTCCAGAAGATCGGCATCGGACCTCATGGGAGCTACTTATAAAGGTCCCCGAACCTTGAGGGGCCGAACCATGTACAGTCCAAAAACAGATATCGATTAACACAGGATATGATAGACATTTCCCCAACCCAATAATACAGTGACTAATACAATGTATTTGAAAGTTTTAGAAGGAAGCAAACAAGAATAAACCTTGAAACATGTGCCCTGGGATTCAAACAGTTTATCCAAGGCTCAACAGTTCGACCAATCATCAATTAACAGGATGACCATCTCGCAACATTATTTATACTATTTACAATGCCCTTGCAGCGATCCAATCAAAATTATGCATTTAGGGTTTGTTTGCAAAACTGCTATACATTTTTTATCAATTTAGGAGAAACAAGAACACCTCACCATCCTGCATACCAGTCTGAGCCTAGACTGGCTGGCGCCCTCCAAAGCGTGTAAATTTCAGCTGGCAAGGGTCAAGTAATTCTGACACGTGCAGGGATCCTCCATTTTATGGTGTCTTTAATTTGGCCAGTATTAACAAGGTAACATCTCTGGTTTTAATGTTTTTAGTTTAATTTAAAGACACAGCCTGGAAATAGGCCCTTCGGCCCACCATGTCCACGCCGACCACCGATCACCCGTACATTAGTTCTAACCCACCCATTAGCGACATAAGTCAAGAGTGTTTTATTCTCTCACGTCCCAGTTAGAACAATGACATTCTTACTTGCAGCAGCACACACAACAGAATATGTAAACATAGTACTCTGTAAACAATGTTATAAACGAGAAAACAAAACAGAATATATAAATATACTAGACGAAGTGGGACCCCAATGCAATATTCCATCTCTCCACCAATTCCAATATTGCTGGCCAGTGGGAGGGCTGGCAGCTCTGTCACTCTGGCCAGGCAGCATTTTAGAGCCAATAGAGACACTTTTTGCAAGCATTTTAGAACCAATAGACACACTTTTTGCAAGCATTTTAGATCCAATAGAAACTTTTTGCAAGCATTTTAGAACCAATAGACACTTTTTGCAAGCATTTTAGAACCAATAGAGACACTTTTTGCAAGCATTTTAGAACCAACAGACACATTATGAAAGCATTTTAGAACCAATAGAGACACTCTTTCTGCAAGCATTTTAGAACCAATAGAGACACTCTTTCCGCAAACATTTTAGAACCAATGGAGACAATCTTTCTGCAAGCATTTTAGAATGAATAGACACTATTTGCAACCATTTTAGAACCAATAGAGACACTTTTTGGAAGCATTTTAGAACTAATGGACACTTTTTGCAAGCATTTTAGAACCAATAGAGACACTTTTTGCAAGCATTTTAGAACCAATAGACACTTTTTGCAAGCATTTTAGAACCAATAGAGACACTTTTTGCAAGCATTTTAGAACCAACAGACACATTCTGCAAGCATTTTAGAACCAATAGACACATTCTGCAAGCATTTTAGAACCAATAGAGACACTCTTTCTGCAAGCATTTTAGAACCAATAGAGACACTCTTTCCGCAAACATTTTAGAACCAATGGAGACAATCTTTCTGCAAGCATTTTAGAATGAATAGACACTATTTGCAACCATTTTAGAACCAATAGAGACACTTTTTGGAAGCATTTTAGAACTAATGGACACTTTTTGCAAGCATTTTAGAACCAATAGAGACACTTTTTGCAAGCATTTTAGAACCTATAGACACTTTTTGTAAGCATTTTAGAACCACATTAAGGGCACTCACAGTTGAGTAGACATGTGTTCAGTGCTATTCAGAGCTCAGAGAGACGTGAGCCTCTGGCTTCCTCCATCTTGCAGAGACTGAGTGAGGCCCACCAGCTCCTGGTTTTATAGTATTTTAGAACCAATTCAGCAGGGGCAGCAGAACGAATGGCAAATTTTTAAAAACATTAATATCTCTCTGATTTTTCATCGATGGGAAAAATCCTCTGGTCCAGGAAGGCGGAGGGGGGCTCTGAGCGAGGTGGCCAAAAATGATGGACATAGGTGACAGCGTTCTCTCAGAAATCACACCACAGTGAGCCAAAAGCAGTCAAGATCGTGTGTGTGTGTGTGTGTGTGTGTGTGTGTGTGTGTGTGTGTGTGTGTGTGTGTGTGTGTGTGTGTGTGTTCGTGTATGTGTGTTCGTGTATGCGCGTGCGTGTTTCTGCGCCTTGTTCTTGCACAGACACAATCTCTGGACAAAAGGAAAATATAACGTTTTGGGTTGGATGTGAAAAAGGTTCCTGCACACCTTTGGAAGATGGAAGGAAACAAGAGCAACGGAGAAAACCCATGCAGTCAAAGGGAAAAGGAGCAACCTCCATACAGACAGCACCCATATTCAGGATCAATTCCGGGTCTCTAGCACTTTTAAGCAGCAACTTTATGGCCAATATACTGCCCCATAGTTTTGAACTGAATTAAACATACAGTAGCTGTAAAGGGGGACATAGCGTCACTTAGAGATTTAAGACTGAAAATGGATAGTTTCTTTTTTTTTTTAGTAACCAAAGTTATCAATGTATAATTTTAGTGTGTTGCAAAACAAAATATAGTGGCACAGTGGACTTGCTGCCTCACACGCCAGAGATCTGTGTTCGATCCTGTCCTCCCTGCAAGCATGTGGGTTTCCTCCCACATCCCAAAGACGCATAGACAAAAATGCTGGAAAAACTCAGAGGGTAAGGCAGCATTTATAGAACGAAGGAAATAGGCGACGTGTCGGGTTGAGACCCTTCTTCAGACTGATATGAGGGGGGCGGGAAAAAGAAAGGCTTGGCGGAAAATGCAGGGACTACCTGAAATGGGAGGTCAATGTTCATACCACTGGGGTGTAAACTGCCCAAACGAAATATGAGGTGCTGCTCCTCCAATTTACAGTGGGCCTCACTCTGGCCATGGAGAGGCCCTGGACAGAAAGGTCGGATTCGGAATGGGAGGGGGAGTTGAAGTATTGAGCCACCAGGAGATCAGGTTGGTTATTGCGAACCGAACGGTGGTGTTGGGCGAAGCGATCGCCAAGCCTACGCTTGGTCTCACCAATGTAGAGCAGCTGACACCTACAGCAGCGGATGCAAGAGATGAGGTTGGAGGAGGTGCAGGTGAACCTCTGCCGCACCTGGAAAGACTGCTTGGGTCCTTGAATGGAGTCATGGGGGGGGGGGGGAGGTAAAATGACAAGTGTAGCATTTCCTGCAGTTGCAAGGGAAAAGCCAGGAGAGGGGGTGGTTTGGGTGGGGAGGGACGAATTAACCAGGAGTTACAGAGGGAGCCGACAGGGGTGGGGATGGGAAGATGTGGCCAGTGGTGGGATCCCCTTGGTAGACAAAAACGCTGGAGAAAATCAGCGGGTGAGGCAGCATCTATGGAGCGAAGGAATAGGCCACGTTTCAGGTCGAGACCCTTCTTCAGACTGATGTCGGGGGGGGGGGGGGGGGGAGGGGGGCAGGAAAAAGAAAGGAAGAGCCAGAGACGGTAGGCTGTGGGAGAAGTGGGAATGGGAGGGGAAGGAAGGAAAAAGCAAGGACTACCTGGAATTGGAGAAGCCAATGTTCATACCGCTGGCGTCTAAACTACCCAAGCCAAATTTGAGGTACTGTTCGTCCAATTTGTGGTGGGACTCACTCTGGCCATGGAGGAGGCCCAGGACAGAAAGGTCAGATTCGGAATGGGAGGGGGAGTTGAAATACTGAGCCACCGGGAGATCAGGTTGGTTATTGCAAATTGAGTGGAGGTGTTGTGCAAAGCGATCGCCAAGCCTGCTCTTGGTCTCACCGACGTTGATCATACGCTGAATAATCCAACCACATTTTAGTTTGGAAGTTGAACTAATGGAAATTGCATTCATTGCAACGTGTAAAAAGAGTTGAGATACTGTATTATAATGTTGCTGCATATCATTGTGGTATATATCATGTCTTGATTGGTGAATATGTTTAGTTTGTGACTTTATTTGAAGTAGAAATAATATGTGAATGCTTCATTGAGCATAATTCCGACTGGTAACTATGCACTTCGTCCGAGCACATTATCGCACGTGTCATGCAAGCCATCTCAGATGACCACCTAAACTGTCATTTGCCAACCTAAAAAGTTGCCTAGGTTGCCCGGCTAGGAACAGAGATAAAAAGTTAAGTGAGAGCCCTGCTAACTCCAGCAAATCCTCGGTCCAGGGCAGAAAGGTCAGTATGGGATTGGGAAGTGGTTAGACCAGGAGATCCAGCAAGCCGAGTGCAAGTCTTCTGCAAAATGGTTGCCTAGCCTACGCTAGTCTCACCGATGTAAAGGAGACCACATTGAGAACATTGAATGCAGCAGATGCAGTTAGAGGAGGTGCATGTGAACCTATATTTAATTTAGTTTAGAGGTACAGCTCGGAAACAGGTCCTTCAGTCGACCAAGTCTGCACCGGCCATTAACAGTATCCTACACACACTAGGGACAATTTACATTTTTTTTTATACCAAGCCAATTAAAGTACAAACCTATACGCCGGAGCGTTGGAGGAAATGGAAGATCTCAGAAAAAATCCATGCAGTCACGGGGAGAATGTAAAACATTCTGTAAGACAGCGCCCGTAGTCGGGATCAAACCCGACTCTCAGACGTTGGAAGGGCTGTAAGGGAGTTTATCCACCCCTGTGCTACCGTCCCGCCCTCTGTCTCACCTGGAAGGCCTGTTGTAGTCCCTGGATGGATGTGAGGGAGGAGGTATAGGGACACATGTTACATCTCCTGCGGTTGCAGGGGAAAGTACCTTGAACAGTGACCCAACCAGCTTCCCTCTACTAACACTCTCCACCACTTGGTGGAACTTGTCCTCACGCTCAACAACTTCTCTTTTGACCTTTCTCACTTTCTCCCAGTTAAACGTGTAGTATGGGCCCCAGCTATCCCTCTTTTTTTGTTGGTTACGTCAAAACGGACCTTGTTCCAAATGTATACTGGCACCATCCTCCAACTCTTTCTCTGCTACATAGAAAACTGCACCAGGGCTGCCTCCTGCTTCCATACAAAATGTTGATTTTTATTAACTTTGCCACTAACCTCCATCCCAGCCCTCAAATTCCATCCATATTCCTTCCTCTGCCTTCAGAATTTGCAATTCTTTTTTCCTTATCTCATACCTTTTGTCTTCTCATCTCTGGCCTTTGTCCAACCATCTGCCAATGGTTGGACAAACGCTGGTCAAAAACCCTTCTCCTGTGTATCCACCTATCATTTGCCAGACTTTATTCTGTCGCTATGTCTCTTCCAGCTTTCTCCTCCTCCCACCACCATAAACAGTAATAAGGGTCCCAACCCAAAAACGACACTTATCCATGTTCTCCAGAGATGCTGCCTGCTGCCTGACCTGCTGAGTTCTCCCCCACTTTAGTCTTTTCTTCATGGGTCTAGGAGTCAGTGCAACCCTCTCCCCTCCTGTCTGGCACTGGATCCTTGCCATTTTTAGCATAGACCACAATCAGTGAGGATAGGGAACAAAACCCCGAGATGTGTTCTTATCTCCTTACCATAATTCCTATGCATTTGTGACTGTGCAACTAAATTCTGCCCTAATTCTATTTACAAGTTTGCAGATGACACCACTGCAGTGGGCCGGATCTCAAGCAATGATGACACAGAGTAGAAGAAGAAGATAGAGAGATTAGACAATAACCTCTCCCTCAATGTCAGTAAGACGAAGGAGTTAATTCGTTATTGACTTCAGGAGGTGGAGCAAGACAATAATGTCAGAACCTCCAGCAACTCACATATAGAAGGCCTCACATGCGCCAATCAGCATCAATAGTACCAAAGTGGAAATGGTCGAGAGCTACAAGATCCTAAGCATAAAAATCATGAAGAATTTGTCCTGGACCCCATCTATACTTCATGCTGCCTCGGGGAAGCAACTGACATGAACAAATACATTTTTCAACCCAGTCATTCCCTCTTTCCCCTCTCCTGTAAGGCAGAAGATACAAACATTTGAAAGCATATACCAGCTGATTAGGGAAAGCATCTTCCCCACTGATATCAGAATGCTGAACGATCCTCCCATAAGCTAGGGTGTTTTCCTGATCTACCAACTTACCTTATTCCGGTTGTTGAATTTTTTCTCTGTGACGCTACAATGCTATTAACACTACATTCTGCACTCTGGTATTTTTCTCTTTGTACCAGTTGTTATACTTATGTATGATTTGATTGTACTCGTTTTGTACGATTTGATTTGACTGGATAACACGTGCATAAACGCTTTTCACTGTATCTCAGTGCACATGACAATAACAAACCAATGCCAATGATAACTATTGATACTGAAACAGAGGAATCACCAATCAAAGACAGCAACAATTAATGTCAGAGCCTTCAGAAAATCAAATGTCTCACAAATGTGCTAAATACTACCAAGCACAGTAATAACTTGGGAACACAACAGTTTAGTCATTTAACCACATTGCAAAGCTGCACCCAAGAAAATATATATTTAAATATAGGCAGCTTCCTGTGGCTTTTCTTGACATTTAATTATCTG
This sequence comes from Raja brachyura, assembly GCA_963514005.1. The sequence continues at coordinate 81,524,350 of OY740782.1, forward strand.
GCTTTGCATCAACCTCATCCTCCCAGCAGCAACAGATTTCAGAAGGATGTCTATCCTTTCTCTTGCATTAGGTTAACCATAGAATAGTTTTCTATGAATCTTTTCAGCACTCTTCCTTGGAGAAGAAAGTGCAAAAAAAAAATTTAGAAATCATTCAAATATTTCTCATATTATAAATTTACAAAGAAATTATAATGCCTACCTCGATGGAACGACTGATTTTAAAAATAGAAAACCCGCTGTTGAAAGATGAGGAAAACTAAGACAATTCTTTACTTAATTTTATATTTTCTAAATGTTTCAAAATGTTCCAAATTGCCAGTAGAACATGGAAAAAATGTAAATCAAAGGATAGGATAGAGTTGACAGCAATAGTCACCTTTTACTACCTCCATTAAAAGATACTTTATTGTTTATTATTGATGAGGATAAAGAATGAAGCTTAATGAAGGCTAAAAGCTAAGAACAACATTTCTGTTGTCAAGAAATCTCATTTTGAACTTTAGGTTGAAAGGATGCCTAACACTAATTTCTGTAATTATATATTGATATTGATACTACATATTATTGAAAGAAAAATCTTATAATGAATGGAATTGATCATCAAGTGCATAATCAATAGAGAATGAACAAGTCTTATAACATGTAAACATTCAGTCTGAAGAATGGTCCTGACAAAGATCATTGGGAATTCAAACCAGGGGAGGACTTTATGAATGGCAGGGGCCTGGGGAGTGTTATAGAGCAGAAGGATCTAATTGTGTAGGTACATAGATCCTTGAAACTGATGTCCTATGTAAATAGGGTGGTCAAGTAGACTCCGGGTACAATGGCCTTCATCAGCCAGGGTATTGAGTATAGCAGTTGGGATGTTTTACTTGCACAAGATGTTGCACAAGATGTTGATGAGGCTGCATTTGGAGTATTGACCAGTTTTGTTCACCGTGCTTCAGGAAGCTGGAAAGAGACCATTTACGAGGATGTTGCCAGGATTTGACAGCCTGAGCTATAGGGAGAGGTTGAGCAGGCTAGGACTTTATTCCTTGGAGCGCTGGAAGGAGTGATCTTGTCGAGGTATATAAGATCATGAGACAAATAGATAGCCTAAATGCAAGTCTTTTACCCAGAGTGGGGGAATCAAAAACTAGGAAACATAGGTTTAAGATGAGAGCGGAAAATGTTAATAGAAACCTGAGAAGCAACTTCTTCACACATGTGGTGGGTATATAGAATGAGTTGCCAGGAGGTAGTTGAGGTAGGTACTATAACAACATTTAAAAGACATATGAATAGGAAAGGTTGACAAATGTTGACAAGTAGCACTAGTGTAGATGGGGCATCTTGGTCGGCATGGGGCTATAGGGTCTGTTTCTGTGCTGCATTACTCTATGACCTCAAACCCAGCACAAAATCCATGGTCTACTAAATAGTTGTGATTCCCCCACCAACTCCAATATGCTGAGCGTGATGAACTGATCAAAGCAAACAACTCAAAGGCATTGCAGTGGTACCACCAATGTTCTATCTGTTAACTCCTCGAAATCCACTGGCAGGATAAACAGACCAGTGTTAGTACTGTCTCCTCAGCCAACACAACTAGGACAACAAATGTGGACAACATTGAGGTGTTGTTGGGCAAGTGATTTCATTCACATACCAGTGCTAAATCTAGCATTATACCATGGCAAAAGATTTCATGGCAGACGAATAATTCAAGGATATTTTCAAAACCTTCTTGGAAGGAAAAAATTGGAAAAATACATGGTGTTGACTAATCAAAATGGAGGAGCATCCAAGACAGCACTGAGTAACTTGATTCCCTTTCGCAGTAGTACACAGAAACTCTGAAAACGGTGGAAGGTGTTTTTGAAAATAAACCCAAATTGTTTAATGTTTTGTAAGTAAATGTTGATTGTTGTATGAATCAGTAATCTAAATATCAAATGTTTGAGTTGAACAGTTATATCCTTGGCTGTATTTAATTTTTCAATGTGAAGATGGAATCAGAGTCTGCAAAACTATTCCATATGTTTTGGCATGTAAAAATTACCACCAAAAATATTAAGCACCCCATGTTTTCCTTGCTTGTTTTTTTAACTATAGGTGCATAATGTTATTCCTCACTACGGTGGGACTAATTAATTTAAATGAGCGTCTCTCAATTTTCTATCTGTAATGAAAAGTCATGGTTGTTAATAGTGTATGACTATCAATAGACTTTATAGATTACTGATATTTCATCAGTATATGTTTATTGACTATGCTTTGTTCAAATGTAACTAATATTGAAACATTTTTTTTCTCCTCATCCCCCTTCCCCACACCAAAGTTCACAATACTCATCCTTGGCTTTGTTTGCAATAACCCTGTGGTTAGCCTCACCACTTTAAATTATTTTTTTGTTTGCAACGCTTCACCTCTGTCTTAGAAATATTAACGGCAGTTGGAATGGTCTTGGAACTGCTGAGATCAAAAACCAGCAAAGGCCATGGTTGGGACCGAGCTGAGAACTGATATGATGAGCTCCTAAGAAAATACCAGCACTTGTATTTTAAGTAAAGGGAAAATGTTTTACTTTAGTGACATACCAGTCTCCTATCATCAATTGGATCCATCTACTGCAGCAGTTTTGATCCTTCCATCTACCCTCCCCCTCCCATATTTAATGAGAGGAATAGTGAAGCATATGCCAAAGCTTTTAACTTAATAAACTCGCTAATCAAATGTCCGTTCTGGCTGAGAAACTTGCTAAGGGACCTGTTTGAAGATTTCAGTCATGCAAAGGGATTTATACAAACAGTGCAAACAGACTTAATTTTGTCAAAGTTATCAAAATAATTTCACTTTGAAAAAATAAGCTGGTTGGTTGCTCAGCACCGTGGGATGTTAGGATAGTACATGATAGGTCCTATATAACATAAATTAATTTCTAATTTTGTTTTTGTTTCCTCTTTCTAGTACATGCAATGTTGTGGTCAGAAACTCCCTATCTGAGACGTTGCTTGCATGAATCTATAATTTGACATCCCACAATACTGCCATTGATCAATCTAGGCTCAAGGCACTAACTACGAACAATATGAAGATAACAGAAATATAAATAAAGTACTCAAAGAAATCATGATGGTGAGAGATACTTCATTAGGTCTGATGAGAACCATAAGTTTGCAAAGACTTATTGGTTAGTGTATTGGATGAATAAATGTAATTTTATTTGATCACTATGTAGCAGTGTAATGTACATTTAACTGCAATTTGCTTTGTCCAAGGTGGGCGCCTGTTTTGCAAACATGCATTTCCTGTTAAAGATGGCATTGCTTTGGTGCCTTCCAGAGATTAACTAATGTACAAGTATTTCATTTTAGGAGTATGTGTGGTATAAATTGACACAGGTGGAAATTTAATTTGTACGCACTCAAATTGCTTTTGCAAACACTATACACAGAAACGAACGGGGGTGAAAATGTAAAGGAAGAAAATTAAGAAAATGAGTGAAAGGAATGAGTGGGGAATAAACCTCCAAGAGCAGCAGTTATTTTTCATGTTCTGAGGATGCGTATAATGGTTTCCCAGGAACCGTAGTCTTTGATAGGAATTACTGGATGTTGGATGCACCGATGAAGGACATATGTGCCAGTCGTTCTGCTTCTATTTTCTTGTGTATGTTGTTTTACCACTGTAGTTGTGCTGCAATTCAGCAATATCAACGCAAGGATAGTGAGTTGCTGCGGTACAACAACATTTCACAATGAACTCTCATTGGCTTGGACAACCACAGCCCATGTCGCCACTAAGGCCTAAACAGGTGCTCTTGCATCTATTTTGCATTGATATTATATCTGTAGCTTTGTGTCATCTAATGTAAATGTAACCAAATTGAGGGGTCATGAGGCCCACTTGCAGAAAGGAGAGGGTCCAGAAAGCTTTCATTATACACAAGCTTAGTTAACCTTCATTGTTAACTTGTTATACAAATCCACCCTTGGTTCTCACAAATTATATCTGTTGATGATGAAATTAATAAATGCATGAATTATTTTACTCAGTATTTATTTCATAAAACACAGGGCTGCCAACATTGGGTGGGAGTTGAGAGTGAGAAATTGCGAGAGACCAAGCCCAAGGGACCATAGTAACCGGGGGGGGGGGGGGGGTGTTGCACCACGCCCATTCATATGGAGCTTTTGCATTTTTCAGCTTGAAATTGTGCAATATGGTGCATACTGTAGCGAGTCTTTTAACTTGCACTTGAATGCAATATTTATGCTTCAAATTGGATTAGCTATGAATAAGGTTAGGCTAAATTACATTCCTAATTACATTCCACAGTAGAGCCAGGCTCTGATCAACAGGTGCAGCACATGAATGATCTTAGTGTATTCATGTATGGAAATCAGATTATAATCAAGCACTTGGCCCATGTTGACCAACCTGGGTCTCACTGCAAATCTGGTACTACTCATGACCCTGACTCCAGTTGCATACCTTCTCTCATTCCTGACCGCGAGTCCAGCCTTACACCTGGCCCCCTATTCTACCCTGATCATAGCTGCTTACCTGCTTAGGTTCCCAGTGCTGAACACTCCCATTGTCCCAGCTTTGACTGCACACCTAGTATTATTCCAGACCATGACTGGATGCACACTTGGCCTAGCTCCCAGCCCCTCTGCACTGACAATATATCTGGCCCACACATAAAGCCCCATATCTGACCCCCTGGACTTAACCTATTACGTTCAAGTCCACAGGTGCTTATCTAATGCAGTAATCTTTGATGGGGCACTTTACAGACCAAATTTTGTAAAATTTGCTACATCCATTGGCTTCCTTGTTATCTAACATGCACATAGTTATTTTGTCAAATAAGTAATCAATTGGTTGAACCCAATTTCTCATCCATAAAATTATACTCACTCAGCTGTATGTATCTGTTACAATTGCCTTCATTTTCCTAACAAATGGTCCTGAAGTCATTTTCACCCCCAATATTTTCAGTATTTTGCTGTCTTCCTGTCAGCTGGGACTTTTCGGAAATGCAAAGTCCAATAACAATATATTTAAGCAATAATATTCTATTTGATGTGATCTTGAGAGTACATCATATTTTCTGTGGTATTCATAACACAACAATGACAAAAAGATCTTTGATTTGATTGCACCTACCTACATACATATATTATTATATTACAGTTAATCTGTACCAAGGGCAAATTTTTGTTCCAATGCACCCCATTCCCAATTACCTTTACATTGAAGTGATTGAAATCCAAGTGAAGTTTAAATGGCATCAGAAAAATAAAACCTCCAGAATGGATTATATTCATTATGTGGTTGGTTGGAGTCACTATCAGCACAATTTCTGTATTAAACTTTGAATCTTCAGATGTCCTGGTTCAAGCTAAAACTAAAGACAAAAAATAACATCCTCACACATTCCCCTGCAAGTATCCCTGTCAGTCCTTTAAAATATGACCCTTCTTTGAACAACCTCTTAAACATCGCATCTGAATCCATCTGATTACATCCTTGAGGATGTTCATCTACGTGTTCAATTAATAAAACAACAAGATTGGGGACATTTCTATTCAACCTGTCAAAGGAATTTGGAGGGGGAAGGGGGGGTTTAAGAAATAGTCAGTGAGGTAAACAAACATAATAGTTGAGTGGAAAATGACAATAGTGCTACCTTCCCAATATTTAACTGAAGGAAATAATGGGTTATCGGGGCCGTATGTTGTGACCGACAGCCTGACACCTTGCATGTCATTTTAATATTATACTGATCCCATCCCCCTGGATAATCCGGATTAATAAATTAAGGTTTTGTCAACTAATGACAAATCAGGCTAATAACAAATCAATAACATTAGCCAACTCCATAACATGAAGCGCTGAGCATTGGGATCCAGGCATCATGGACAACTGGCTTCAGTTCCCCACGCACATCTGGCAGTGCTCTCCATCTGAACCAGGGGCCGCGGAACATTTTTGAAAGTGGGAAGGTTGAGCAATGAACACTGACCTTGGGGGTACCCGCCGAGGCAGCGGAGCGACCGAGGGTGTGGGAGGGGGGTTACGTTTTGAAATTTGATGTACTAAAATCATGTTTTAGTGTATTGTAGAAGTATGATTTCAATGTTTTTTGTTTAAAGTATTTTTAAGAGGTAACTTTTTGCACACAAAAGATGGTGGGTGTATGGAACAAGCTGCCAGAGGAGGTAGTTGAGGCAGGGACTATCCCAACATTTAAGAAACAGTTAGACTGATACATGGATAGGACAGGTTTGGAGGGATATGGCAAAAGCAAGTAGTGTAGCTGGGATATGTTGGCCGGTGTGGGCAAGTTGCGCTGAAGGACCTGTTTTCACACTGTCTCACTATGACTACATTATACTTCCACCATGCATGAATGCTTCAAAATCAAGTAGTCGAGTTTTATTGCCACATACTCAAGCATAGAAACATAGAAAATAGGTGCAGGAATAGGCCATTCGGCCCTTCAAGCCAGCATTGCCATCGGAATTTTGTTTCCTGCAGTTACAGAAAGTGAAAATCTAGCAGGCAAGCAGGATGCTTTCTCCAACCACCCCCATTTGAAGGCCACTATCTTCCACCGCTTCTACCCAGTGATTGGTACCTCTTTCCAGCAGCCGATGGCCTGGGACTCTTGCACTGAGACTGCTCCATCGCCGGAGCTGCAGCGAACCGCTCGCCAGCCCAGCAAATACTCACCAGCCCCAGCTCCCCGTCCGCATCTGCCCCCGCCGCTGCTTCTGCTTCCATCCCTCCCTCCGCCCCGGCTCTGCAACACCCATGACCAGGTTACTCAGAGCACAGCAGCGCCTCGTTTCGGGGAGGGGGAAAGGGAGGGGGAAAGGGGAGAGGAGGGGGAGAGGAGGGGGAGAGGAGGGGGAGAGGAGGGGGAGAGGAGGGGGAGAGGAGGGGGAGAGGAGGGGGAGAGGAGGGGGAGAGGAGGGGGAGAGGAGGGGGAGAGGAGGGGGAGAGGAGGGGGAGAGGAGGGGGAGAGGAGGGGGAGAGGAGGGGGAGAGGAGGGGGAGAGGAGGGGGAGAGGAGGGGGAGAGGAGGGGGAGAGGAGGGGGAGAGGAGGGGGAGAGGAGGGGGAGAGGAGGGGGAGAGGAGGGGGAGAGGAGGGGGAGAGGAGGGGGAGAGGAGGGGGAGAGGAGGGGGAGAGGAGGGGGAGAGGAGGGGGAGAGGAGGGGGAGAGGAGGGGGAGAGGAGGGGGAGAGGAGGGGGAGAGGAGGGGGAGAGGAGGGGGAGAGGAGGGGGAGAGGAGGGGGAGAGGAGGGGGAGAGGAGGGGGAGAGGAGGGGGAGAGGAGGGGGAGAGGAGGGGGAGAGGAGGGGGAGAGGAGGGGGAGAGGAGGGGGAGAGGAGGGGGAGAGGAGGGGGAGAGGAGGGGGAGAGGAGGGGGAGAGGAGGGGGAGAGGAGGGGGAGAGGAGGGGGAGAGGAGGGGGAGAGGAGGGGGAGAGGAGGGGGAGAGGAGGGGGAGAGGAGGGGGAGAGGAGGGGGAGAGGAGGGGGAGAGGAGGGGGAGAGGAGGGGGAGAGGAGGGGGAGAGGAGGGGGAGAGGAGGGGGAGAGGAGGGGGAGAGGAGGGGGAGAGGAGGGGGAGAGGAGGGGGAGAGGAGGGGGAGAGGAGGGGGAGAGGAGGGGGAGAGGAGGGGGAGAGGAGGGGGAGAGGAGGGGGAGAGGAGGGGGAGAGGAGGGGGAGAGGAGGGGGAGTGGAGGGGGAGTGGAGGGGGAGTGGAGGGGGAGTGGAGGGGGAGAGGAGGGGATGTACCTTATTGTTTTTCATCAACAATAAATAATTTATTAATGAAAGGACTGTGTTTTGAAGATTTATCTGTGAAGAAGCTCTGGCGATCTCTGACAGAGAGCTTGCATGCGTATAACGACATTCCCCTTAACCATGCAGTCCATTTAGCGGCCTGAGGGAGCAATCTCTTGAACGATATAAAATCTGCCGCTACACATGGGTCCTGGCACCTATGCAAGAAAAGTTGCTGACCCCTGATGTGGAGGAACCGACTAGAAGGCAGGCCATCCTAGACTGGGTATTGTGTAATGAGGGAGGATTAGTTAGCGATCTTGTTGTGCAAGGCCCTTTGGACAACAGTGATCAAAATATGGTGGAATTCTGCATTAGGACGGAGAGTGACACGGTTAATTAATTGACTACGGTCCTGAATTTGAATAAAGGAGACTTTGAAGGCATGAGAGGGGAAGTGGCTGGGATAGACTGGCAAATTATACTGTTGACAGGTTGACAGTGGAGATGCAATGACGGAGATATCAAGATCGCATGGATGAACAGAAATAGTTCATCTCTGTCTGGCGAAAAAATAAAACTGGGAAAGCGGCTCAACCGTGGCTGATGAAGGAAGTCAAGGATAGTGTCAAGGAAGAGGCATATAAATTGGCCAGAAGAAGCGGCAAGCCAGTGGATTGGGAAAAAAATTAAACTCAACAAAGGGGTTAATTAAGGGGGGGGGGGGGGGGGGGGGGGGGAAGAGCATGAAAGAAAGCTTGCAGGAAATATAAAAACTGACTGTAATGGTTTCTAAAGGTATGTAAAAAGGAAAGGATTTTTGAAGACAAATGTAGGTCCTTTACAGTCAGAGACAGGTGAATTTATAATGGGAAACAAGGAAATGGCAGAACAGTTAAACGCGTATTTTGGTTCTGTCTTCACTAAGGAAGACACAAACAATCTCCCAGAAATATTAGGGGACCGAGGATCTGGTGGGAGGGAGGAACTGAAGGGAATCCACATTAGTCAGAAAATGGTGTTAGGTAAACTGGTGGGACTGAAGGCAGATAAATCCCCAGGGCCAGCTGGTCTGCATCCCAGAGTACTCAAGGCTGTGGCCCTAGAAATCATGGATTTCCCTCTCATCCTCATAAATTCCTCATATAAGATTCCCTCTCATCCTCATAAATTCCAGCAAATACAAGCCCAGTCGACCTCATATGTCAGTCCCGCCATCCCGGGAATTAACCTGGTGAACCTACGCTGCACACCCTCAAAAGCAAGAATAACTTCTGCTTTCCGAACCCCCATTCCCTCATCTTTACTATGGTTGTTCAATCACTCTACATCTCCATTCCCCACCAGGAAGACCTAAAATCCCCCGTTTCTTCCTTGACCGCAGAACCATTGAATATCCCTCTACTAACACTCTACTCCGCCTTGCGGAGCTGGTTCTCACCTTTAACAATTTCTTATTTGCCTCCTCGCACTTAATCCAATACTAAGGCATAGCTATGGGCACCCGCATGGGCCCCAGCTATGCCTGCCACTTTGTAGGGAACGTTGAACAATCCCTGTTCCAGGCGTACACTGGCCCTATCCCCGAACTCCATCTCCGTTAGGACTGCATCGGTGCTACTTCCAGCACCCCTGCAGAACTCATGGACTTCATCAGGGGATGCATCAACTTCACCATCTATTTCCATCTTGCACTTAAATTTACTTGGACCATCTCCAACACCTCCCTCCCCTTTCTTGATCTCAGTCTCCTTCACAGGAAATAGACGATCGACTGACATCTATTACAAATCCACTGACTCCCACAACTATCTCAACTACACTTCTTCCCACCCTGCTTCCTGCAAAGACTCTATCCCCTACTCCTAATTCCACCGTCTACGCCACATCTGCGCCCAAGATGAGGTGTTCCATACCAGAACATCCAAGATGTCCTCATTCTTTAGAGAATGGGGGCTCCTCACTCACGTCTTCTCAGTACCCTGCAGCTTCACCCTTGCTCCCCCTCCCCTTAGTCGCAAAGGAGACCGAGTCCCCCTAGTCCTTACCTTTCACCCATCAGCCATTGCAAACAACACATAACCCTCCAAACGTTTCGCCACCTTCAACTGGTTCCTAACACTAGTCACATCTTCCCATCACCACCCCTTTCCGCCTTCCGCAGAGACCGTTCCCTCTGCAACTCCGTGGTTAACTCATCCCTTCACACTCAAACCACCCCCTCCCCAGGCACCTTCGCCTGCAACCGCAGAAGATGCAACACCTGTTATACCTCCTCCCTCGACTCTGTCCAGGGACCCCGACAGTCCTTTCAGGTTAGGCAGAGGTTCACTTACACCTTCTCCAACCTCATCTACTGTATCCGTTGTTCAAGATGTGGACTCTTATACATCGGCAAGACTAAACGTAGACTGGGCGATCATTTAGCTGAACACCTTCGCTCAGCCCGCCTGAGCGTACCTGATCTCCCAGTTGCTAAACACTTTAATTCTCCTCCCCATTTCGACACAGACCTTTCTGCCATAGGTCTCCTACATTGCCAGAGTGAGGCTAAATGCAAATTGGAGGAACATCTCATATTTCACTTGAGCAGTGGTATGAATATTGATTTATCTAACTTCAAGTAACCCCAGCATTCGCTCTGTCTATCCCTCCCCCTTCCAAGTCACACAGCTTCATGTTTTCACCCGACAAACAGCTAACCATCGCCTGTTTCCTTATCATCGTTACATTTTGCATATCTTTCATTCATTGTTTGCATATCTCTCTACATTATCTCTTGTTTCCCTTATCCCTAACTTGTCTGAAGGGTCTAGACCCGAAACGTCTCCCATTCCTTCTGTCCAGAGATGCTGCCTGTCCCACTGAGTTACTCCTACTTTTTTTCTTCTATCTTCGGTTTAAACCAGCATCTGCAGTTCCTTCCTGACCATTGGATTGTGATGGATATAAATCCATCCCACCCAATTCTCATTTGCAATCTTATTCTGACTGCACAATGTCACACTTGGTCAAAGGTCGCTTACTCTCACATCATCTCTTGAATTCACCTATTTGGTACACAGCAGAATACAGAGCATCAACAAACAAGATTATTGTAGATTGTTGCTTCATAGCACTGTTGACAACCACAACCCCCACTTTGTTGTTGCCAGAGAAGACTACAGAGCAGAAGTTGGCCAAATCGAATTTGTAAATGTTATTCAAATTTAGGGCGAGAACATTTCAATGATTTCAAATACACGTAATGTAACAGATTTAAATACAGTGCATCCATAATGTTTGGGACAAAGACCCATCATTTATTTATTTGCCTCTGTACTCCACAATTTGAGATTTGGAATAGAAAAAAATCACATGTAGTTAAAGTGAACATTGTCAGATTTTAACAAAGGCCATTTTAATACATTTTGGTTTCACCATGTAGAAATTACAGCAGTGTTTATACATAGTCCCCCCATTTCAGGGCACCATAACATTTGGGACACAGCAATGTCATGTAAATTAAAGTAGTCATGTTTAGTATTTTGTTACATATGTGTCTTTTTACAATACTGCACACAAAAATGTGCCAAATGGGGTCAAATTTCAAATTCCTTCAAAAAAGTTGACAAGCACTTTATTGGGTTCATGACTAATAGTATCAAAAACAAAAATAAGAAAAGACAGCATATTGATGGAAGGTTTCTGAAAATGGCATAAAAACACAAATACATTTTGTGCAACGGTTATTGCATGGTGTCTACCAGTGACCTGGTTGGCACAGTAAGTACACATATTTCTTATTCCTTTCAATGTTTATGAATACCACATGGAACAATAAAATTGCAAACACTGTTTCCACTTCATTCACCTGATCATGTCGTAGAATACTGCATCCATCTGAGTGGACACCGCAACGTGCATTACACATCATACACACAAACGTACGTTGCGGTGAACACAAAAAAACCCATTTGTTTTGGTGTCGCAGCGAAAACCAAGCATTTTCACCGATGCAATCTAATCGGTATATTACCTTATGGATCTGAGCGACATCGATGGCCGATGATTCGTCAGATCGTTTGATTTTGGCTGATGTTTTTGTAAGTAAAAGGTCTCCGTAACGAATGTTGCGGAGCTTCACGAAGGTGACACGAAGGAATGAAGTTCGCAACTTGGTCCTTACACAAGGTAAACAAGAGACAGTGTGTTGCCAAATTGAAGATTGGCTCAGTTTCTTAGTTTTGATGACCACGGTCGTTGCGTTTTTGACACCATGATGTTTTTGATATATTAAATTGCAAAATAAGAAAAAATAATTAACTCACCCAAAGGCCACTACTACCATAGGATACCTCGTTGGGTGTTTGAAAAGCATTAGCGGTTTGGAGCGTCTGTGGTTTAACTTACGGAAGTACCGACCCCGATAACGGACCTTGTGACAATGGACACCAAGCACAACGACCTTTACGGGATCTTTACTGTATTGTATTACCTTTATATTACTGTATTTTTCTCCTAGTATAGATGAAGATATTTCCCTAGACCATTATCAAAATGTATACGTATGAAGGGCCATATGAAGTATATTTATGAATTAAATATTCATGACTAACAAAGAAACATAGAAATTAGGTGCAGGAGTAGGCCATTCGGCCCTTCGAGCCTGCACCGCCATTCAATATGATCATGGCTGATCATCCAACTCAGTATCCCGTACCTGCCTTCTCTCCATACCCTCTGATCCCCTTAGCCACAAGGGCCACATCTAACCCCCTCTTAAATATAGCGAATGAACTGGCCTCAACTACCCTCTGTGGCAGAGAGTTCCAGAGACCCACCACTCTCTGTGTGAAAAAAGTCCTTCTCATCTCGGTCCTAAAGGATTTCCCCCTTATCCTTAAGCTGTGACCCCTTGTCCTGGACCTCCCCAACATCGGGAACAATCTTCCTGCATCTAGCCTGTCCAACCCCTTAAGAATTTTGTAAGTTTCTACAAGATCCCCTCTCAATCTCCTAAATTCTAGAGAGTATACACCGAGTCCATGCAGTCTTTGTTCATAAGACAGTCCTGACATCCCAGGAATCAGTCTGGTGAACCTTCTCTGCACTCCCTCTATGGCAATAACGTCCTTCCTCAGATTTGGAGAACAAAACTGTACGCAATACTCCAGGTGTGGTCTCACCAAGACCCTGTACAACTGAACTAGAACCTCCCTGCTCCTATACTCAAATCCTTTTGCTATGAAAGCTAACATACCATTCGTTTTCTTCCCTGCCTGCTGCACCTGCATGCCTACTTTCAATGACTGGTGTACCATGACACCCAGGTCTCGCTGCATCTCCCCTTTTCCTAATCTTTTCCCGGCCACCATTTAGATAAGAGTCTGCTTTCCTGTTTTTGCCACCAAAGTGGATAACCTCACATTTATCCACATTATACTGCATCTGCCAAACATTTGCCCACTCACCCAGCCTATCCAAGTCACCTTGCAATCTTCAAGGATCCTCGTCACAGCCAACACTGCCCCCCAGCTTAGTGTCATCCGCAAACTTGGAGATATTGCCTTCAATTCCCTCATCCAGATCATTAATATATATTGTAAATAACTGGGGTCCCAGCACTGAGCCTTGCGGTACCCCACTAGTCACTGCCTGCCATTGTGAAAAGGACCCGTTTACTCCTACTCTTTGCTTCCTGTTTGCCAGTCAGTTCTCTATCCACATCAATAATGAACCCCAATGCCGTATGCTTTAAGTTTGTATACTAATCCCTTATGTGGGACCTTGTCGAAAGCCTTCTGGAAGTCCAGATACACCACATCCACTGGTTCTCCCTTATCCACGCTACTAGTTACATCCTCGAAAAATTCCACAAGATTCGTCAGACATGATTTACCTTTCGTAAATCCATGCTGACTTTGTCCAATGATTTCACCACTTTCCAAATGTGCTGCTATCCCATCTTTAATAACTGACTCTAGAAGTTTCCCCACTACCGACGTTAGACTAACTGGTCTGTAATTCCCCGTTTTCTCTCTCCTCCCTTCTTAAAAAGAGGGGTTATGTTTGCTACCCGCCAATCCTGAGGAACTACTCCAGAATCTAAAGAGTTTTGAAAGATTATCACTAATGCATCCACTATTTCCGGAGCTACTTCCTTAAGTACTCTGGGATGCAGCCTATCTGACCCTGGGGATTTATCGGCCTATAATCCATTCAATTTACCCAACACAACTTCCCGACTAACCTGGATTTCACTCAATTCCTCCTTTGACTCGCGGTCCCCTGCTATTTCCGGCAGATTATTTATGTCTTCCTTAGTGAAGACGGAACCAAAGTAGTTATTCAATTGGTCCGCCATATCCTTGTTCCCCATGATCAACTCACCTGTTTCTGACTGCAAGGGACCTACATTTGTTTTAACTAATCTCTTTCTCTTCACATATTTATAAAAACTTTTGCAGTCAGTTTTTATGTTCCCTGCCAGTTTTTTTTTTCATAATCTATTTTTCCTTTCCTAATCAAACCCTTTGTCCTCCTCTGCTGGTCTCTGAATTTCTCCCAGTCCTCTGGTATGCTGCTTTTTCTGGCTACTTTGTACGCATCATCCTTTGCTTTGATACTATCCCTGATTTCCCTTGTTATCGACAGATGCACTACCTTCCCTGATTATTCTTTTGCCAAGCTGGGATGAACAATTTTTGTAGTTCATCCATGCAGTCTTTAAATGTATTCCATTGCATATCCACCTTCAACCCTTTTAGAATTAATTGCCAGTCAATCTTGGCCAATTCACGTCTCATTCCCTCAATGTTACCTTTCTTTAAGTTCAGAACCTTGGTTTCTGAATTAACAATGTCACTCTCCATCCTATTGAAGAACTCAACCATATTATGGTCACTCTTGCCCAAGGGGGCACGTACAACAAGACTGCTAACTACCCCTTCCTCATTACTCAAAACCCAGTCCAAAATAGCCTGCTCCCTCATTGGTTCCTCTACATGTTGATTTAGATAACTATCCTGCATATATTCCAAAAAATCCTCTTCCTCGGCACCCCTGTCAATTTGATTCACCCAATCTATATGTAGATTGAAGTCACCCATTATAACTGTTTTGCCTTTGTCGCACGCATTTCTAATTTCCTGTTTGATACCATCCCCAACTTCAGGCTTGTTTTTACAATGCTCTTCCCCCTTACACAATTATGTTGAAAAGTGGCCCCTTTTGATTTTTGCCCTGGTTTTGTCTGCCTCCCACTTTTACTTTTCATCTTGCTACCTATTGCTTCTACCCTCATTTTACACCCACCTGCCTCTCTGGTCTTGTACCCATCCCCCTGCCACATTAGCTTAAATCCTCCCCAACAGCACTAGCAAACACTAAATGTGCAAAGTTTATAATGTTACACTTTTGGTGTCCAAAATGGTGGGAAAACGATGAAAATTTGTGTTATTAAAAAAGTTTTGACTTCCGGTCTTGAAGTAATCCAATTTATATCCGCTATTTATAAGGTTTCACATGATGGGTAGATTTTTGTTAAGAAGTGTATTGGTGTAAAAAAGTGAATACTAATCTTCTTCGTCAAAAACTCTTGTGTATTGTAAAAATATACATATCCTTTGCATGCTATGACTGCTTGAAGACTGCAATTCATGGACATCACCAGTTGCTGGGTGTCTTCTCTGGTGATGCTCTGCCAGGTTTGTATTGCTGCCATCTTTAGCTTATCCTATTTTTGCAGCGAACTAGTGGTTTGCATCTTGCAGTGAGCCCCTGTATTTCTGTTCATGATGTCCTCTGCAGACAGTGGTCATTGACAAATCCACATCTGACTCCTGGTGGACAGGTGTTTTTTTTTCTCTTTATTATAGAGAGAATTCTTCTGTCATCAGCTGTGGAGGCCTTCTTTGGCCTGCCTTTGCAATTAGTAAGCTCACCAGTGCTCTCTTTCTTCTTAATGATGTTCTAAACAGTTGATTTTGGTAAGCCTAAGGTTTGGCTGATGTCTCTAAGTTTTATTCTTGTTTCTCAATCTCATAGGTGCTGAGAGCTGTTATATCTGCATTAAGAAGACAATTAAACACACCTGAGCAATTACAAACACCTTGAAGCCACGTGTGCCAAATATTATGGTGCCCTGAAATGGGGGGACTATGTATAAACACAGCTGTAATTTCTATATGGTGAAACTAAAATGTATAAAATTGGCCTTTAATAAAATTGACAATGTGCACTTTAACCACATGTGATTTTTTTTTTCTATTACAAATTTCAAATTGTAGAGTACAGAGGCGAATAAATAAATGATGCGTCTGTGCCAAACATTATGGACGGCACTATCAGTCACAAATCAGTGACGCACAGGTACAATGAAAATCTTGTTTGTAACGGCATCACAGGCAACACACATACGTAATACATAAATTATGTGAAAAGAGTGTGCAAAAACAAGACATTAGTGCAAAACATAATTAGAAAACAAATAAGTACTGTTCATTCCCGTTAAATGTCATTAAGTTTAAGAAGGAACTGCAGATGCATGAAAATCGAAGGTAGACAAAAGTGCCGGAGAAACTCAGCGGGTGTAGCAGCATAGAAACATAGAAACATAGAAAATAGGTGCAGGAGTAGGCCATTCGGCCCTTCGAGCCTGCACCGCCATTCAATGTGATCATGGCTGATCATCCAACTCAGTATCCCGTACCTGCCTTCTCTCCATACCCCCTGATCCCTTTAGCCACAAGTGCCACATCTAACGCCCTCTTAAATATAGCCAATGAACTGGCCTCAACTACCTTCTGTGGCAGAGAATTCCAGAGACTCACCACTCTCTGTGTAAAGAATGTTTTCCTCATTTCGGTCCTAAAGGAATTCCCCCTTATCCTTAGACTGTGACCCCTATGGAGCATCTATGGAGCGAAGGAAATAGGCAACATTGCGGGCCGAAACCCTTCTTCAGACTGATGTCAGGTGGTTATGCCTTTACTATCGCTGGCACATAATCCTGACATTAATGATCAGAGTATAAAAATGCAGACAAGAACGCTGGAGTTTCAACAGCATTTTTGTCTACCTTCGATTTTTCCAGCATCTGTAGTTCTTCCTTAAACAGAGTAGTAAAAGGGCTCGTTATCATATGTTTAACGGCACATGGGGATGAGAGAGAATGATAAATTGCACTGGATTCGGATCAGTGAAGTCATAAATCTTCCACACTATGAGCTGGCTTTCCTTTTGCGCAGAAAAGTGGAAAGTATTTTGGATATTTTAAGAAACAAATTAAGAATGATTTATCTGGGTGAATTAACTTCATGACCTGTCCTGGCCTCATCATGTTTCAACAATTTCCTCGCGAAAACCAGAAACTACATAGTTGTGAAACTACTTTAAAAATCTGTTTGGATTGAAGAAAATAATCCCACTTCCTCAGCGTGTTTCAGCGGCTGCCCAGAGTGATTACTGTTGCGGTGACCCATCTCCCACCCAGCGGCGCCGGGCCGACCGGGCCCGACCTCACGTTACCTTGACTGGCGGCTTCCATTGCTGCTCCGCATGCGCCGTCATTACCGCCACCTTTCACCCTGGCAACGGGCCGCCGCCGACGCCGCATCCGGTGCGCTGCGTGGTTTCCGGCCGAGCTGCGGGCGATGGTCAGGAGCAAAGATCAAGATCCGCTATCGGGTCTTTGGTCAGCAGAAGCGGGCGCGGCCTCTCTCTATTCAGCAGCCATCAAACCTTTGATTGAAACTGTCAGAGGTCTTGTCCAACCTCTGACTCGGCTTCAGTGCACACAGCCGGGCCCGTCACGAATACAAACGGGGATATCGCACAGGATCGGCTCACCATGTCCATGTCCACCGTCAAGTACCCAGCTACACCGATCCTGTTTTCCAATAGCTGGGCTTCAGCGCCTTGGCGTTTCAGGCGCTTGTCGAAATGGAATGAGAAGCTCTGCCTCCATCATGCTTCCAGCCAGGGTTTTCAGATTCCAACTATCCCCTGGGTGAAAAAAAATCTCCCAGGTCCCCTATAAATCTCTTAACCTTTTTAATCTCCATTGTCTAGCAATGTTACAAAATGTTGAGATTTAAAAAATCAAGTCTGCAATTTTTCCCATCAGATAAGGCATAAAAATAACTTTAATTTGACACCTAATTCACTTTCATATCTTCAGTATTAAAAAAGGTATGGCCATTTTCATACTCGGAAATTAGCATCTTGTTCCCCATTGCCTTTCCATTGACTTAACCCAAAAAGCTGTGATCTAGGACAGTCAAAAGCCCAGAACTTTCTTAAAAATTAAGAGAACTCAATGAAATTTTCAGTTATTATAGATTGAAGCATTCTGAAACAAATATGAAACAATCTTACTTGGATGACCTGAAATTAAAGCATATAATTAGTTAGTTACCTAATTGTAGCTTATTACAACATTCAATTACTATATCTAAACATCAAACCATTTCTTAAGAAAAGATAAACCTTTTTAAATTGCCTAAGTGTCCAAATAATATTCACACAAGAATTCACAATATAACATGATTTTTAAATCTCATTGTCATTAATTTATAGGCCAAATGGAAGGAATTTGGTGTTTAATTCCCGTAAATTAAAGGCCATTTATATCATCTTGCGAGTGGGATTTTGTGGAACGCGATTGATTGGAACGTTGTGGTTTGCGGTGAATTTAAACCCCATATCGGCAGAAATAAACACTGCCGGTTCGTATGGGGCCTAAATCACCTTTTCGCAAAGTAAAATTTGGATTAAGGTAATCCTAAGAAGCAAGTTGATCTGTAAAATAAACGACTTACCTTTATTTGTCCCGTACGGGAGATCCGTCCCGTTGGCCTTAGAAGTGGATTTTTATTTTACTCCCGCGCAGAAATTGTCCCACGGTTTTTAAAAACAAATTCACAGAACGGCAGTCCGAACAATTCGTCAGCATTAGCTACCAGCCTGAGAAAATACATCTCGGACAGGCAGGAGAAAACGGCATTTTAACCCCGCCCCCCCATACCCTCAAACGGCACACGGCCAGTGGCAGAACTGCAGCGCCGCTGAAGGTAAGTTTTGTAACATACCTACATTGTCCGTTTATAGAGCTCGGTACAACAAGAAACGTTTCCTACTAGTTCGTTGCACTATCCATACTCCTATTTTTGTATCCCTGCTTCAGGTGCCATTTGCTCCAAGGAAAACAAAACGCCCGTCCTTTCCTCATTAAAAAGCAAACTGCTGCAGGAACTCAGCAGGGAGGGCAACACGTGTTTTGGGAAACAAATCAGACATTTCGGGTTGGAAATCTGAAAAAGGGACCTGACCCGAAATGACGTCTGTCCATTTCCCGGCATAAATGCTGCCTGATCCAATAAGTTCCTCATGATCGTGTGTGTCTCCAGTCTCTCTTCATAACTGAAATTGGAGCCCAGGCAATTTTCCGGTGAATTTCATCTGCAATATCCAGTGCAATCACGTCCTTCCAAATGTGTGGTGACTGGAATTTTATGAAGTACTAGACTAAGTGGAACCCGTTGGGTCCCTGTCACACGGGAGGCCTTGTCCCCCAACGTAACCCATTCCCCAATGCAATATTTCACCACTCACCCATTCCCCCAATGCAACCCGCCCCCCCAACACAATATCGCACCACTCACACATAGCCCCCAACTGCGCAGGCACGGCTCATTTCCCCTCATCCCCCAGCACTCAATCACCCCTCGCCTCTCCCTCCCACCCTTTCCCCTACCCTCAGCCACTCGATCCCTCCATTCATAATTCCTCTCTCCTCCCTACCCTCCTCCTATCCCTCTATCCCCCACTCCTCACCTACCCCGATCCCTCCCGACCTCCCACACTGCCCTCCTCTCCCTCTATTCCCCACTCCATACCTCCCACTCCACTCCATCTATTCCTCCTCCTCCCCCACTCTCCTCACCTCCTCCACTTGCTCCCTCTCCCATCCTCTCCCTCAATCACCCCACTCTCCCTCCTCACCTCCCCAGGATCTTTTCCCTCTCCTCCACCCCTCCCCAATCCCTCCCATACCTCACCTTCCCTCTCCTTTCCCCTATCCTCAGTCACTCCCTCCCTTCATCCATAAAAAGCAGCATCTGCCTGTCCCACCAGCATGCGACTGCATGCGGCGAGCGCGACCTAACGTGGTCATGTGAGCCGTATGGCCTCGCGGGGCTGGTCCCACTTCGATCACCGGAGCCGTATGGAGTTGTGCGGAGCTGATCCCGACATCGCACGGGGCTCCGAAAAACTGATGCTGTTCAAAAATCCCGCGGGGCAACGGCATGTCGGCCCGCAGCCGCATTGAGGCCACACGCAACGCCTCGACGTCGTACACAGCGTCTTGACGCCGTACACAGCGTCTTGACGCCGAGCGCGTGGTGTTGCGCGATGATGTCACTATCCGGCATGCCGTTGCGTGATGACGTCACCGCCCCATGCCGTGCGACGTCCAAATTCAGTCAGCCCGCCTCCTGCCCAGCTGATTGGTGAGTATGATGTCGGGACTAGCTCCATACGGCTCCGCGGTTGGAAGTGGGACCGGCCCCACGAGGCCGTACGCCTCAAGCCACCAGGTTTGGTCGCATGCAGTCGCATGCTGGTGGGACAGGCCCTTAACTGTGAGGAGGAGAGAGGAGTTTGTGGACAGAACACCGCCGTGGCATTGACAGACAGGAGAAGAGACCAATCTGCGTGGCGCTGACTGAAGGAATCTGCGCACACGCGGTTTTTAAGATTTTTAAACCTCGATAACCTTTACAATATACCACAGATCTGAACAAACTTGTTGCACTCGCAGCACAGGAGAACGGCGAGTAACCTGGCAGAACATTGTAGCGTTATCGCGTACCGTTTTTGTGCAAATAGAACAACACAAACTGGAAGAGCACAAGAGTTTTAGTTATGTACAGATAGATTCCAGATCTGGACTAAGTAATGTTTCGTGTAGTTGTACCATAACCTCTCTTACACTATGCCCCAGCTTGTGAAGTCAAGTACCTCATAGACCTTTTCAACCAATATTAAATATAATCCCAACTCTGGCAGATAATATTAAGGATAATCTCAAGAGATTTTATAAATACATAAAGGGAAAAAGTGTTACCAGACAGTGAATGCGAACACTCAGGAATCAAAGCAATCAAATCTGTATGGAGCCACAGGAGATGGGCAAGGTCCTCAATAAGTATTCCTCCTTTGTTCTTATTGTGGAGAAAGATGAAAACCGGGGTACGTGGGGCAATCAGTATTGTGGTAGAGAAAGAGCTGAAAGCCCTGACGCAGATGAAGGTAGACAAATCTCCCAGTCCTAATCAGATATCCCAGGACATGGGAAGCTAGAGAGGAAATTTCAGTTGGAGATTTACAAGTCGTCATTAAATACAGGTGAGATGCTGGAAGACTGGAGGATGGCAAATGTGCCTTTATTTAAAAAGGGGTGCAGGGACAAGCCTGGGAACTACAGGCCAGTGAGCCTAACATCCAACTGTGGTCGGAAAGTTTCTGAGGGTTAAGATATACATGTATTTAAGAACCCTTCTTTATGTCTGAAGTTTGAAGAAGGGTTCTGACCCGAAACGTCACCCATCCTCTTTCTCCAGAGATGCTGCCTAACCAGCACTTTGTGTCTAACTCTGGTAGAAACCAGCATCTGCAGTTCCAGGACAAGGCCTGATTAGGGACATTCAACACAGTTTTGTAAGTGGGAGATTGTGTCTCACAAATCTGATTACGTTTTTTGAAGATGTGAACAAAAAGGTTGATGAGGGCAGAACTGTAGACGTGTAGATGAATGTCAGCAAGGCATTTGACAAGGTTCCACGTTGGAGGCTGCTCTGGAAGGTTAGATCGCATGGGATCCAAGTAGAGATAGCTGAATGGATAGAAATTTGCCTCCATGGAAGGAAGCAGATGGTGATGGTGGAAGAATGCTTTTCGGACTGGAGTTTTGTGACTAGTGATGTGCCTCAGGATTCGGTGCTGGGTCCATTGCTGTTTGACATCTATATCAATAATTTGGATGTAAACGTGCAAGACATGATTTACAGATGTCACTAAAGTGAGTGGTATTGTAGATAGTGACGATGGTTGTCAAAAATTGCAGCAAGATCTTGATCAATTGAACCTACACAGTGAATGGTATAACTCTGGGGTGTTGTAGACCAGAGGGATCTAGGAGTGTAGGTACATGTAGGATCTACCGAATCCTACGAAAGAATGCAAAGAACCAACGACACTTAGCTGAGCCAGACTTGTGTCATGTTTATGCCAGAAGCCCCTTTTACCTACATTCTCACCAATCATAATCCACATGTAGTTAAGGACAATTAGTACATTTGATCTTTAAGTTGTTATTGAGCTCTTGTGGCTGGACCTTCTCGTGTGTAAAACCAACATGGGTGTGAAGGCGCCACAGCTCCCCCCTCAGCCACCGAGTCATACAAGGTGGTGACTGCCTGGCTTAGTCCTGCCCCGTACTGGTCTGGCGGGTTAATTTTAAGGCGTAATCTTGTTTGATCTGCAGTGTGGGAGGTCTTTGACAGGATGTGTTGGGGTCTTGTGACTTCACCAGTTCGGTGAGTGAGATAGTCGGTTGGTTCTCGATGTATGCTCTCTTTAACCGGTCGACGAATACAGTGTAAGTTTTTCCATTCCGATAGTTCACTAAACTTTTGGGTGGCCGTTGGATGACTTGGTAAGGGCCATTGTATGTTTGCTGAAAAGGTCGGTGGACGGCGTTGTGTCGGACCAAAACAAGTGTGCAGCATTGGAGGTCAGCAGGCACATAGACCATTGCAGGTGTTCACCATGTTGGTTGTTGGCCTTAGTAGCTGCATAGTTTGCCGTAATCGATCGACATACCCGCTTGGATCATAGGATCTGTCTGTGAGGATTGGTTCGACAAATTCGCAGGGCATCTTCAGAGTTGTGCCGTAAACCATTTCCACCAACAAACATCCTAGGTCTGCTTTCACCGCCATACGAATGCCAAGCAGAACCAGAGGCAACCATTCACTCCAGTTCGACGAGTCTCCTCCGACTGCCAGAGCGGCTTTCAACTAGCGATGGAACTGCTCAATCAGGCCGTTCGCTTGGGAATGATAGCCGTCGTTCGAATCCGGTTCGTACCTAAGAGGTCGGTTAGTGTGTGCAACAGCGAGGATTCAAATTGCGGTCCTTGGTCATTGTGATCATACTTGGGACCCCAAAGATCGAAATTCATTGGTCAACAAAAGCACAGGCAATTGTTTCCGCTGAAATGTTGATGAGCAGATATGTGTGGTTTCTTGACGGTGGGAGTGGGCCGACGAAGTCCAGGCAGGAAACTCACCGAAAGGGGTCCTAGTGTGCCTCGAGATCTTGGATGGTTGACACGGTAGACAAGTCTTTGCTGATGATCCAAAGTCACGCTTGATGAAAGGCCAGATCAAATGTTCGGAAATTAGTTTTATCACATTCTTGCCCAGATGTGATGTAGTGCTGCACCCTGAAAACGTCTCGATGCATCATCCTAGGCCCAAACGGCCTTGGTTTGCCAGTGGAAGTGTCACATATGATGGTTTCTCTCGTGTCACCGATAGGCACGTCTTCTAATTTTAAGGCTGTATCGATGAGTGTGGCCGCATTCAGAGCATCCACCACCAGTCTTGATAGGGTGTCGGCAACTGGATTTGCGTTTTCTTGAATGTGCCTGATGTCATGGAAAATTGCAGAACGAAGTCCAAGTGGCCTATTTCCCACGGTGAAAAGCTCCCCACACATGTACGAGTGGTTTATATGAGCGGTTGATGATCCGTATAAATAGTGAAGGGACGGCCTTCCAACAGATGGTGGAAATACTGAACGGCGAGCTACGTAGCCCAAAGTTCTCGCCCAGACATACTGTGCCTCATCTAAGTGGGTGATAATTTTGCCGAAAAGAATGCCAGAGGCACTCACCTGCCATTGGCTCACTGCTCCATTACGTTGATGGAGGCATCAGTGGTGTGAAAATAAGGCATTGGGTGTCTGGTCGACCAGCGTAGTTGCGTCGGCGAGAGTTCTCTTAGCACCGTTGAAGGCTTGCATTGCAACCTCGGATAAACACAACGGTTTCTTTGAAGATGATTTGCCGAATCTTTGAGTAAGTTGGTCAAGGGTAATAGGGAATCTGCGTCGTTTGATAGAAATTTATCATCTCCAAAAATCACTGTAATTAGATTAACAAATTTGTTAGTTTCAGATTTCCTGCACCTTTGATTCGCCGGGCAGGATGCCGTTCTCCATCAAGCGATGCCCGAGGAAAGTGAGTTCGCGAGCGCCAAACATACATTTGTTCGTGTTAATGACAATACCATATCCGTCGAGACGTAATCCGAGGTGTTTTTTATGTTCGTCTTTGCGGGAACTCAACAGGCTCGACTGGAATTTGATAATACACGTGCATGAGATCGCTGCTTGCGAACACCCACTTACCCTGTAAGCTTGCAGAGAAATTATACAAATGTGGGATGCTGTATCGATCTGGAATATTGGCAATGTTTAGTGAACGGTAGTTGCCGCAGGGTCGCCAATCTCTGTGAGACTTCTTCAGGACCATGTGAAGAGGTGATGCCCAGCAGCTCTTAGACCTGCAGATAATCCCGAGCTCCAACATATGGTCAAATCGGCCTTTGCGATTTTGAGGAGATCTATGGGTAACCTGCTCGCTCTTGCCAAAACTGGAGGGCCATGAGTCTGAATATGATGCGTGACAGAGTTTTTGATATTGTTGTGTCGCTGATAACGGTGTTATTAATCGTGGAAATTGTTTAAGTGACTCCTGATATGGGCCGATGCTGGGTTGGAGACTGGTAAGGTGAGAGATAGTCATTGCCGGACAGCAGATGCCGTTCACCTGTGCACGGGTGCAGTAATCACTTAAGGGCGTGTCCCATTTGGCGGATTTTTTTTGGCGACTGCCAGCATCATTGACTGATGTATCAGGTCACTGAAAAATTTGCGGCGTGACGCGGCTTGATGACATTTTTTTTTGTCGCGGCTGGATTTTGAAATGTTCAAAAGCTTTTGGCGACAATGATATGACGCTGGCTGTCGCCAAAAATATCACCTTGGGACAGGCCCTTTAAAAGGCGATTTTTTAAATCCAGCAGCAAAGAAAAGTGTGAAAGAAAATCCGCTCCTATAATGGGTTTTGATACGTCGGCGACTGTGGAAATCCAGCAATACGTTTTCTGCAGACCGAAGTCGAGTGTGACCGATTTCTGACCAAATGTCTGTATACTAGAATTGTTTGCGGCGGTGAGGACACATCCAGGGTGTGGGTGATAACGCTCTTGGGAACTGGGAGGAACGACCGATAACTCGTCGTCGGTGTAAATGAGATATTGCATTCCCGAAAGGCGGTCGCTGAGAAAAAGACGGTGGCTAGATTGCCCACGGGCAGCAATTGCCTCTACTGCCGGGCCTCATCGTTTCCCAGGTGTTGATGTTTGTAGAAGGAGCAAGGAGTTTGACACGACTGGGCCGCTGCACAATATTTCCGGTGTTTCCAACAAATGCGTTGGGCATCGCCTTGGCCCCGTCCCCGACCCCCAAGGTTTGTGTTATACCTAAAATGCGGATGGTTCTGCCGGGCTGTCAAAGCCTCGACTTGCGCAGTGAGCGCTGAAATTTGCTGTTCCCGCTATGCATTTTCTGGTTTTACTGTTGTTGCATTAACCACAATCACATGCAGCGCAGTGGTTGTGTCCATGACAATGTCGGCCTGTTTTGCGAGCTCGTCTATGCTGGTGATTGAAACATACCTATAAGGTGTCTCAGCATCTGAGTAGGCAAGCAGCAGAGAAACCTCTGTTTTCAGACATCACCGTCAATCTTTTTGCCTGCGCCATCTCCGCAGCATTTGTGATGGCATCCTATCGCCAAGATTATCATCTCCCAGCAGCTCTGAAATGCGGGCTTGCTTCTTGGGCTGCGTTCGCTCCAAGATAGCAGATTTAAGCACGTCGTATGGCATCATTTCTTCAGGATTAAGGAGCACGTCCTCTACTTCCCATGCGATCGTCTCTGTAATATGAGTTGCTAGGAACCTGAATTTTGTTTGTTGGCTCGTGACATTGAGGGAATGAAATTGAGCTTCTAGTATTGAAAACCACGCTGTCATGTTGGCTGTAAAATGAGTTGGGACGTCGAGTTTTACTTCGTCGACTGACACCGTGTCACTTCTATCGTCATACATTTTGTGAGTAAGTGGAAGGTTGCATGTAGCAATCAGGTCACCAGTTGGAGGATCCACTGAATCCCATGACAGAAAGCAAAGAACAAATGACACTTAGCTGAGCCAGACACCTTGTGTTACGTTTATTCAGAAGCCCCTTTTACCTACATTCTCACCAATCATAACCCCTGTGCGGATAAGGCCATTCTCACCAATCATTTCATCAGTCAGAGTATTGAGTATAGAAGTTGAGAGGTCGTGTTACAGTTGTATAAGACATTGGTGTGGCCACGTTTAGAGCATTTTCTTCAGTTTTGGTCACCATGTTATAGGAAAGCTGTAAAGGGTGCAAAGAAGATTTATGAGGGTGTTGCCAGGATTCGAGGGTCTGAGCTAAGAGAGAGGTTGAGCAGGCCAGGACTTTATTCCTTGGAGCGCAAGAGGATGAGGGGTGATCTTATAGAGGTGTACAAAATCATGAGAGGATGAGATCGGATAAATGCCCAGTCTTTTGCCCAGAGTAAGGGAATGGAGAGCCAGAGGACATGGGTTTAAGGTCAGGGAGGAGAGATTTAAATAGGAAGTTAAGGGGTAAAATGTTTACACTTAGGGTGGTCGGTATATGGAACGAGCTGCCAGAGGAGGTAGTTGATGCAGGCACTATCATAACATTTGGACATGATGTGGATAGGATCGGTTTACGTGCAGGTAGGGAGGGTTAGTGTAGATGTGGCATGTTGGTCGGTTTGGGCATGTTGTGCTGAAGGGCCTTCCATGCTCTATGACTCTATGACTAACCACTTAAAAAAAACCCAGACTTGCTTCACCATACCAGCTTTAGATTCAACTAGACTAAGTGGGACCCGTTGGATCCCATGTTCACACGGGAGGGCTGGTCCCCCAACGCAATATTCCACCTCTCCATCAATTCCAATATTGGTGGCCAGTGGGGGGGGGGGGGGGGGGGAGGGGAGTTTCTGGAGCACTAGTATGGGTGTTATGGGCTGAAGGGACTAATTTCCAGAGGGCTAGAATGGACATTGTGGGCCGAATGGATTCTTGGACTGGCAGCTCAGTCACTCGGGCCTGGTGGGCTGGCATCTCAGTCAATCAGGCCTGGTGGGCTGGCAGCTCAGTCACTCAGGCCTGGTGGGCTGGCAGCTCAGTCACTCAGGCCTGGTGGGCTGGCACCTCAGAAACTGCCAGAAATTCTGCCCAAAACAGATGAGATACTCTGTGAGAGAGAAGGGGGAGAGGGTGGTGATCTTTTTTCTGCAGATCACAGTAATGAAGGAGGAAAGTCTATCCTGGCCTGGATCTCACAGGGAGCCAATGAAGCGAGGGAGATAAATACTGGGGTGAGGTTTAATACTTGCAGGGGGAATTCTTACAGATGGGCTGAACGGACTCCTCCTGGGCTAGTACAGGCCTTATGGGCTGAAGGGGCTCTTCGGAAGGAGATCTGAGTGAAATCTCAGTGAAAGGCACTTTTTCTGGACTTTTCCTGGCCTATCACGGGCCTTTTGGGCCAAAATGCACCTCCTGGGCGAATACAGGCATTTTGGGCAAAAGGGACTTGTTTCTCGGCTAATAGGGGCCTTGTGGGCCGGAATTAGTGATTTCAGGCAGGCCAAACAACTCTTTGCATTTATTTCATTTCCATTGCAGTTTCAAACACAGGGCAGGCCAAACAGCTCAATGTAATTTCCTTTCATTTCCATTTCCATTGCAGTTTCAAACACAGGCCAGGCCAAACAGCTCATTGCATTTTCATTTAATTTCCATTGCCATTGCAGTTTCAAGCACAGGGCAGGCCAAACAACTCATTTCATTTTCCATTTCATTTCCATTGCAGTTTCAAGCACAGGGCAGGCCAAACAACTCATTTCATTTTCATTTCATTTCCATTGCAGTTTCAAGCACAGGGCGGGCCAAATAGATTGAATTTTCATTTAATTTCCATTTCCATTGCAGTTTCAAGCACAGGGCAGGCCAGACAACTCATTGCATTGTCATTAAGGGCTAACAAATCATTTATTGCAAGTACATTGCAGACTCACAGTTCAGTTGATTCACAGCTTAGAATGACAGTCGTGGCCTCTCCCTCACGTTGTTGCAGAGTGACTGACTGATGTCCAGGCATCTGGGGTTTTATACTCGTACTCCCCCCCCCATGGGTTCCAATCTTTTAGACCATTCCATCATGTGGAGCTTCTTAAAGGCCTTACAGAAGTCCCTGTAGATTACTTCAAAGCTCAACACCATACTTCCAAAAAATCAGACAATGCTGTAACTCCAATGTAATTCGTAACAGAATCCAATGACTTGATTATGCAGGGTAGTAAGGAGGAGAAAATCCATGGCTAATGCAGATAAAAATCAAGCACTATAAAGCATAATGTAAAAGTTAGTAAAACATTAAATGAAAATAAGAAGCATCAAGTAATATCTTAATTGTGTTATAGAGCTACAGAAGATTTCTCAGATGACAGTGGTTTATCAGCTAAACACATATTGGAATTAAATGTGGTCTCTGGGACAATGTTTGCCCTACTGAAGAGCAGCTTGTAAAGATGGTCAGGTATTGTATCTGGAACGATGTGCGTTGAGATAGATTGAGGCAGCATGGTGATCTACAAACCAGATAAACACTGCTGGACACAATGAGGTTGACTTTTATTTCATGTGTCAGATATTTCTTATTCCTAAAGAAACCATATTACTTTCGGCTCCATTTCTTCACTTTTCCAAATCTATGGACGCTCTCAGAATTTTTTGTTAGCTTTATTTCTTGTCACTTATTTTTTCCAATCCATTAACTTCTACTATAAATTTAGTGATCTTCTGTCAACCTGGTAATCTCTTCCCTGGATGACCTCAGGTTAGATTAACTGTTTTGAGAGGCTAGGGTCAGGCATGCAAACAATATGGCTGTCCAATGGGCCTCAATACTGGGCATGTTGGTTCTGGAAAGGATGCTGACATTGGTTAGTTTATCTCTCAGTGGAGGATTTGGTAGAGATTACTTGTGTACATAATTCCTGTTAGTTTGTAATTTACCATTGTAAATTCTGTGCTATCCATAATATGGGTTTATTTAAGTTTTTTCACCCTTCACCTCTGTAAAATTCCTTCCAATGATCAATGATCCTGTCACAGTACATAGGACAAGATCTAAAATGATCTGTTCCTGATTTTATGATGGATACTCTAGAAATCTGTTGTCAAAGTATTTTTTGAGTTTGCTCCTCAAACTATTGCAAACTTGATTTATCTAGTAATTATGAAAATTAAAATAGCATTGTTATTGTTTACTTTTTTTCTTATTAATCAAATTCTCTGCCTGGTAGTAAAGCTTCTGATAGGAAACCTTTACATTTTTCCTAATGTATTTCCAAACGGAGGCAGGTGGGACTAGTGTAGTTGGGACATGTTGGCCAGGGTGTACAAGTTAGGCCGACGGGCCTGTTTCCACACTGTATCACTCTATCGTTCTATGACTCGTATCAAAGTTTCACATCATCAAACAATCTTATGACACCATTCAACAAAATTGTGGCTGATCTCTAACCTCAGCACTACTTTCCAGCACTAAACCCCATATCCCTTGATAGCTTTAATATCCAAGAATTTGTTCATCTTTGTCTTGAATCTCATCAATGACTGAGCCACCATAGCTCATCTTCGATACAGAATTCCAAAGATTCACTACCCTCTGGTTGAATTCTAAAAGATTCACCACCTCTCTGTCCGGAATGACTACCCATTATTTGTGGATAATGTTCAAGACACACAAGGCAGGGAAACATCATTTCCACATTACCCTATTAAGCCACATAAGAATTTTGGCCAATACAATGACACTACATTTCATTCTAAATGCAAAAAATACTCTCTCGTTGTATGACAAACCCACTATCCCAGGAAACAATCTGGTGACTCACACTGCTTTGCCTCTATTGCAAGTATATCTTTTCAATAGAGAGATATATTGCTTATATGTGGTATCACCAATATACAGTATATAAACTCTTTTACTCAAATACTCTTGCAATAAAGACCAAAATATTATTTGTTTACCTATTTGCTGGAAATACCAGCACCTTAGCTTTAACTTTCATGTGTAATTAAGCCCTCCTGAGCATTTGAGAAGTACAATGCTCCTGCGCATTGAACGTCTCACCGATACTCCACGTATATTCTCTACCAGAGTAGATCACCTCACATTTTTCCATGATCCTCCCGTTACCCCCTTGCCCATTCATTTGGCAATTGACTTAGCCTGCCTCTATTTCACTGAAGCCTATTTGCAAAATCCTCACAACCCTCTTGGATACAGTATATTACTGTTGATTGTTTTCTCCAAATTACTGTGAACAGTTGGGTCCCAAGATTGACCCCTAAAGTACCTCACTAGTTATAAAAATCTTGCCAAAAATGATTTTTTCCCCCCTTAACCATTTCTCAATCCTTGAGAGTTTATTATCCCCAATACAATGTACCCTTATTTTGTTTTAATAATCTTGTTTTGTGGCGTCAGCTGATACACAGACCACTTATGGTTGAACCCTCGTCAGTAGCTACGAAGGTTGTCACGTGACGTCGGGGGCTAAGGTGTGTCCTGCTACATAAGCATATCTCACCTTGAGATCAGCCCAATCAACAGGTAGCTGAGCTGGAGACAACACCCTCGCTCAGCTACAGGGAGCTACAGTTTATGGAATTTTTAAAATACCTTGTGAGGCTTCAAACACCATATCGACTGGCTTCCCAACATCTGTTAACTTCAGATACCCCTTGCTTTCTCTCTCCTTCCCCTTCCCAGTTCTCCCACTAGTCTTACTGTCTCCGCCTGCAAGCTATCTTTGTCCCGCCCCCTCCCCTGACATCAGTCCGAAGAAGGGTCTCGACCCGAAATGTCGCCTATTCCTTCTCTCCATAGACGCTGCCTCACCCACTGAGTTACTCCAGCATTTTGTGTCTACCAACTATTCGGCTAAGATAGATACAACATTCTGGAGTAACTCAGTGGACTGAGAGTCAGGGAGGGAGAAACCGCCTTGACTCTCCCTCTCCCCTGACTCTCAGTCTGATGAAGAGTCTCAACCCAAAATATCACCCATTCCTTTTCTCCCTTTCTCCAGAGATGCTGCCTGTCCTGCTGAGCTACTCCAGCATCTTGTGTCTATGTTCGTTGTAAAGCAGCATCTGCCATTCCTTCCTACACATCTATTCGGCTAGTTCCATCGTTGATATGTAAGGGTTTGGGTACTTTGGAAATGGCAGGCTTCTGTGAAAAAGGTGAAGTCTTGCTGAGGTGACAAAGGGACACCAGGTGCAAGAGACCCATGTAATTAAATGTTCTGTATTTCTAAATAAGCTCCCCTCTGTTTCTGTATGAAGCCCTAGGTCCCACTAAGTCTAGGTTTCTGTTAAACAGACACTAAACCTGGGTCTGTGATTGGGTAGAGGACTTTGTGTTTATACATAGTATGTGTGTTAAGTGTTTTTTTGTATACCTTGTTTGTAAGTAAGCAACGTAAGTGCCTCTTAATTAGATTCTTACCTGTATGAATTGGCTTGTAGGGATGCCCCCCCCCCCCATTGCATATTCACGCTTTTAGTGTCCCCGCCTCCGTTTAGGGGTATAAAGTGTATATAAGTCGTTTGGGCATGCTGGGTTTTCTCTTTCTTCTGTTCTCTTTACATGAGGCTGGTGAGGGCTCGAGTGACTGGATGTGAGTCCGGTCCCGCGGTACCGTTTACAAATAAAGAAAAGTTTGGATTCCAGTGTTCGTTTCAGTGATTGACTGTACCAGGGGATAGTATTAGATCCGGAATCAACAGCACCTTTAACATAATAACAAATGTGATAAAGGTGAATCCCCTTTCATAAATTCACTCTCCCTAATCCTTTTTACAATACTCCAAATGCACAGCAAGCACTTCCTCAGTAATAGATTCCAAAGATAGATACAAAATGCTGGAATGACAACGAGACAGGCAGCATCTCTGGAGAAAAGGAATGGGTGACATTTCAGGTCGATACCCTTCTTCAGAAGAATCCAATATGTGTAAAAAGGAACTGCAGATGCTGGTTTACATCGAAGATAGACACAAAATGATGGAGAAACTGCCTTGACTCTCCCCCTCCCTGACTCTCAGTTTGATGAAGGGTCTCGATCTGAAACGTCACCTATTCCCTTTATCCAGAGATGCTGCCTGTTCCACTGAGTTATTCCAGCATTTTGTGTCTATCATAGATTCCAATATTTTTCCTATTACTGATATGTGACAAATCTGTCTATTGTTGTTTCTGTCGCTCTTTCTGAAATGATGTGGTTAGATTTGGCTTTGAATGACCTCCTGTGCCAAATTAATTCCATAACTCCACTTTGTCTTATTATCTATCGATGATTATACTGTACTTCTCAGTTTTCTGAGCTTACATAATTTCTCAATATTACCCTTTGTCATCTTTTATTATCCGGCCAGCACCATTCCTTTTCTATTTTGTCATTCCTTTGCAAATGGCAAATCTGGCATATTGCCAATTTTGATTATCAATGAATCATTTACAGTATATGGGCTTAACCTGATTCATCTTTCTTTGTGCCAATAATGAATCGCCCTGGTTGTAATGCTTCTTTCAGTCAGGTATAGCACCTATTTCTAATCAGATAAAAAGTTGGTTAAATATAAGTCCATGACATTTTTCTTCAAGCATAAATTTCCCCTTATTTGTAGTTTACTGGCTGCCCATGTGTCTTCAATTTGAATGCCCTATTTAGACATTTTAAATCAAATTTATATAACACTAGACTAAGTGAGACCCGTTGGGTCCAATGTTTACAGGGAAGGCTGGTCCCCTAACGCAATATTCCACCTCTCCACCAATTCCAATGTTGTTGGCCAGTGGGGGGGGGGGGGAGGGGGGACTTTCTGGAGTGCTAGTAATGCTGTTGTGGGCTGAAGGAACTGGTTTCCAGAGGGCTAGTATGGACATGGTGGGCCAAATAGATTCTTGGGGTGGCAGCCCACTCACGGCTGGTGGGCTGGCAGTTCTTCTTCTTCTTTCGTGTGGCGTGCACAGCCTATTGTTCTATTTGATCTTCTGTTTGTGCACGTTGAGTTGATTGCATTAGTCGAAACAGGGTGGACCACGTGAAGGTTGCAATCTTCCACCCCGGCTGGCAGTTGACTGACGGCTATGCCTTGAAATTCCATTTCAAGCAGGGTGCAAGGCCACCAAATTCAAATGCAGTTTCCTACCACTTCAAGCAGGGTGCAAGGCCACCAAATTCAAGTGCAGTTTCCTACCACTTCAAGCAAGGTGCAAGGCCACCAAATTCAAGTGCAGTGCCATGCTACTTCAAGCAGGGTGTAAGGCCACCAAATTCAAGTGCAGTTTCATACCACTTCAAGCAGGGTGCAAGGCCACAAAATTCAAGTGCAGTTTCATACCACTTCAAGCAGGGTGCAAGGCCACCAAATTCAAGTGTAGTTTCATACCATTTCATGCAGGGTGCAAGGCCACCAAATACAAATGCAGTTTCATACCATTTCATGCAGGGTGTAAGGCCACCACATTCAAATGCAGCGTCATACCATTTCAAGCAGGGTGAAACCTCCATAAAACCATATAAAACACCACATAAACACCACACTCACAGTTCAGTAGACACTCAGTGTGTTCAGTTGATTCACAGCTCAGAGTAATTACCTCTCCCTCCCCCATCTTGCAGAGACTGAGCCACACCCACACTTCCGGGTTTTATAATCCCTCCCCCCTCCCACCGGAAGGGGCATGGCCTTCATGGCGTGTTTGACAGGAGAGAGATTCTCAACAATTTTAAAACACTAATAACACTTTTATTTTCATTGATGGGAAGAATCCTCTGCACCTGCTCAGCGGAGGGTGACTAAGATGGCCAAAAATCACAGCCGTAAGTGGTAGCGTTTTATCTAAAATCAATATACAGTGCAAACAGGAAGTTGTCAAGTTTAGACTTTTAATAATTTGCCATTTCAAACCAACCACCACCAACCATTTGCTGTGATTTATTTCAAACCAACCACCACCAACCATTTGCTGTGCTTTATTTCAAACCAACCACTACCAACCATTTGCTGTGCTTTATTTCAAACCAACCACATTTTCATTTTCAAACCACATTAAGGGCACTCAAGGTCAGTAAAACTACACTCACAGTTTAGTAGACATGTGTGTAGATGTTATGTGCATACCCCTTTAACAGTAGTGACGTAGCCCCTGCTAACCACTCCCCTATAATCGAGTATAACTGTGTCCTTCCCATCCCTAGCTCTCTCTCTAGTGATCGTGACAGACCATGTATAGCTAGTGCAGTGATGTGTGCTTAGGTAATAAAAGTTATAGTAAAGAATTCTCTGTGTACGTGCATGTTCTTTACAATGTGTTCAGTGTTATTCACACCTCAGACTGAGACATGACCCTCTCGCTCCCCCATCTTATAGAGACTGACTGAGGCACTCAACACTTCCGGGTTTTATAGTCCCTCCGGAAGGGGCGTGGCCTTCAGGAGAGGGAATCTCAACATTTTTTAAACACTAATAACTCTTTTATTTTTCATCGATGGGAAAAATCCTTTGTCCTGCACAGCGGAGGGGGGCTCTGAGTAAGATGGCCAAAAATCCCAGAAATAAGTGGCAGCGTTTTTTCTAAAATCAATATACAGAACTACAGGAATTGGTCAAGATCAGACTTTTAGTAATATAGATATCCAACATATAATGTTCACAGTTTTAATTATATTTCCAATCCTGTTCTGTTTCAGTGAAGTAGATATATGTCCTGAGGAGGGGCACGATAGTTACACAGGCAGAGCAGACAAACACAAAGTAACCTGAAAAACAAAGAATTTTGGACAGGGATAGACCATTTACCCTGATTGGAAAGATGGCCACTAGTTACGATCAAAATTTAAAACTAAGAAATTTGGGTGATGTTTCTTTCTCAGAACATCACAGTGACTGCCCTAAACATCAAGTGAAGTCAAGTCAAGAGAATTTACTGTCATGTGTCCCAGATAGGACAATCAAATTCTTGTTTGCTGCAGCACAACAGAATATTGCAAGCAAAAAAACAGAACACTTCAGTTCAATATACACATAAATAAGCAGATAAAGTGTAATAGGCTGTTACAGTTCAGAGTCTGTTGGCGAGTTTAATAGCCTGATGACTGGGGAAGCAGCTGTTCCTGAACCTGGATGTAACAGATCTCAGGCTCCTGGAACTTCTGCCCAATGGTGGAGAGATGAGTGCATGGCCAGGATGGTGTGGGTCCTTGATGATGTTGGCTGCCTTTTTGAGGCAGCGACTGCAATAGATCCCTTCGATGGTGAGGAGGTCAGAGACGATGATAGACTGGGCAGTGGTTACAACTTTCTGCATCCTTTTCCACTCCTGGACGCTCAAGTTGCCGAACCAAGCCACGATGCAACCAGTCAGCATGCTCTCTACTGTGCACCTGTAGAAGTTCAAAAGAGTCCTCTTTGACATACCGACTCTCTGTAGTCTTCTCAGAAAGTAGAGGCACTGATGTGCTATCTTTATGATTGCATCAGTGTGCTGGGACCAAGAAAGATCTTCGGAAATGTGCACGCCCAGGAATTTGAAGTTCTTGACCCTTTCCACCATCGTCCCATTGATATAAATGGGATTGTGGGTCCGTATCCTACTCCTTCCAAAGTCCACAATCAGTTCCTTGGTTTTTCTGGTGTTGAGAGCCAGGTTGTTGTGCTGGCACCATTTGGTCAATCGGTCAATCTCATGGTCGATACTCTGACTCGTCCCCATCAGTGATTCGTCCCACAACAGTGGTGTTGTCGGTGAACTTGATGATGGAGTTTGCACTATGTCTGGCTACGCAGTCATGAGTATAGAGTGAGTGGCTGAGGGCTGAGCACGCAGCCTTGAGGTGCTCCCGTGCTGATTGTTATCGAGGCTGACACGTTTCCACCAATATGGACAGACCGTGGTCTGCGGATGAGAAAGTCGAGGATCCAATTGCAAAGGGATACACAGAGACCCAGATCTGAGAGCTTGGTAACCAGCTTGGAGGGGATGATTGTATTAAATGCCGAGCAGTAGTCAATGAATAACAGCCTGACATATAGGTTTTTGTTGTCCAAGTGGTCCAGAGCGGAGTGGAGAGCCAGTGAGATTGCATCCACCGTTGATCTGTTATGGTGGTAAGTGAACTTGTCGAGGTAGGAATTGATATGCGCCATAATCAACCTCTCAAAGCCCTTCATCACCACAGGCGTTAGTGCCACCGGTCGATAGTCATTGAGGCATGTCACCTTGCTCTTCTTGGGCATCGGTATTATTGATGCCCTTTTAAAGCAGATGGGAACGTAGGTCCGTTGCCGAGTCCCTGAACATTGCCCAGTCTACAGACTCCAAACAGTCCTGGAGTTCTCTGCCCCTCCGCCCCCCCCCCCCCCCCCCCTTACAAGGTTAATTCATATGCTGAGAGAATGGAGCTGCTGGGCTTGAATACTCTGGAGTTTAGAAGGATGAGATGGAATCTCATTTAAACATATAAGATTGTTAAGGGTTTGGACACGCTAGAGGCAGGAAACATGTTCCCGATGTTGGGGGAATCCAGAACCAGGGGCCACAATTTAAGAATAAGGAGTAAGCTATTTAGAACGGAGATGAGGAAACACTTTTTCTCACAGAGAGTGGTGAGTGTGGAATTCCCTGCCTCAGAGGGCGGTGGAGGCAGGTTCTCTGGATGCTTTCAAGAGAGAGCTGGATTGGGCTCTGGATATATATTAAAAAAGAGCGGAGTCAGGGAATATGGGGAGAAGGCAGGAACGGGGTACTGATTGGGGATGATCACATTGAATGGCGGTGCTGGCTCGAAGGGCGAATGGCCTACTCCTGCACCTAATGTCTATTGTCTATTGACCAGCTCAGTACAGTCCTCACCTCTGGGGGTGCGCTGTTCAATTGCTGCCTGTAGGCAGGAAGAAGCAGCACCGCAGTATGGTCGGATTTACCAAAGTGAGGGCTAGAGCGATAGGTGTCTTTGATGGTCGTGTAGCAGTGATCGAGGGTCTTTGATCCCCTGGTGTTGCAGGAGACATGTTGGTTGAAGTTAGGGAGCGATTTCTTAAGGTTGGCTTTGTTGAAGTCACCTGCTATGGTGGTAAATGCCTCGGGGTAAGCCATCTGGTGCTTATTGACCATGGCGTGCAGCTTCCCCAGTGCCAGATGGACATCAGCCTGCGGAGGGATGTAGACCGTGGTCAGGTTGATGGAGGTGAATTCCTTGGTAGGTAGAAGGGACGGCACTTCACAGCCAGGTGTTCCAGGTGTGGAGAGCAGGAGTTGGATAGGACTGCAACGTCTGAGCACCATGCAGAGTTGACCATGAGGTGGCGCAGCGGTAGAGCTGCTGCCTTACAGGGAATGCAACACCAGAGACCCAGGTTCGATCCTAACTACGGGTGCTTTCTGTACGGAGTTTGTACGTTCTCCCCGGGATCTGCATGGGTTTTCTCCGAGATTTTCGGTTTCCTCCCACACTCCAAAGTTGTACAGGTTAATTGGCTCGGTAAATGTAAAAAATTGTCCCTCGTGGGTGTAGGATAGTGTTAATGTGCATGGATCGTTGGTAGGCGTGGACCCAGTGGGCCGAAGGGCCTGTTTCCACGCTGTATCGCTAAACTAAACTAAACAGCACACGAAACAAAAATGCTGAAATTTAGTGAAACAGCAAAGCCATGGAATTAGTTTGAAATTATTGCTTGAAGAAACAGCCCCGACACCAAGGATGAAAATGATAGTGTATATCTTTACATGTTATGAAGTGAAATGTGTGATGTTGACAATTATGAGATGGGTGAATTTCACTCTAAATACGTTAAAGTATATCTCTAATCTTATGGGCGAATTAATTATGTTGTGGTAGTTAAAAATTCTATATTTGTTCATTGTAACACATAATTTCTGGAATTAGTGGTTAATATTACGAAGACAAGTTGGTCAAGCTAGTCTTGTATCTAGTGGAGATTAGACTGAAGTATATAGGATTCTGGGGGTTCTAGACAGGCTGATTGTGCAGAGAATGTTTCCTTGTATGCAAGAATTTTGTATTAGGGTTGTGTTTAAAAACAAAGAGTCACTCATTTAAGGCAGAGAATAGGTGTTTTTTTTCTCTTTGAAGAAGGTCATGAGTCTTGTCACTCTTCCCAAAAGGTCAGTAGAATCAATGAATGTTTGAAGGCAGAGTTAAAATGGTTACACTGCCAACAAGGAGATGAGAAACAACAGGGGGTGTTGTGGCTTTGGAGTTGAGATTACAACCTGATCACTCAATTTCTCATTAAGTGGATGAGTTTGCATGAGGGGATGAATAGTTGCTTGTTGTTGTATGTTGGTGCATACCTATGTTCATATATACATGTATTTACATTTTCAATTGGCATTGTGGAGTAATGATATTATTTGATGGGAGAGACATATGTGGGAAGTGTCTCAGTCTGTTAGGGAAAGATTGCAAAGAAGCATGCCGGAACTAACTAACTAACTAACTAACTAACTAACTAACTAACTAACTAACTAACTAACTAACTAACTAACTAACTAACTAACTAACTAACTAACTAACTAACTCACTAACTCACTAACTCACTAACTCACTAACTAACTCACTAACTCTCCCTCTCTCTCTATTTATCTATCTATCTATCTATCTATCTATCTATCTATCTATCTATCTATCTATCTATCTATCTATCTATCTATCTATCTATCTATCTATCTATCTATCTATCTATCTATCTATCTATCTATCTATCTATCTATCTATCTATCTATCTATCTCTAGCTTCTATCTATCTATATTATACTAAAACTCTCCTTGCGGTTGTGTGTGTGTGTCAATCTGGTTCGTTTTCCTTTTTTCTTCCAAACGCTAGGCCACAGCCTTCCCAATTTCACCCATTCAAATTATCCCCGTTGAGGCGATAATCATCTTCCCGTCGCATTCCCGCCTATATATCCCAAGTTTAAAAAAATGTAAGTTTTTAAAACTGCCTAAAAACTCACCCATTTCCGACCGAGTGATGTCACGATGCACTCTCCTGAGCTCCAACAGCACTTTCCAGATTTTCAAAAAACTCCAGGAGGGAGGGACACTCCAACGCTCCAACGACAACTCGCAAAGCAGGATGGGATACTCCGGGAGGGAGGGGCACTCAAGCACTCGAGAGGAGTCGTGGTGGCTGACAGCGTCCGAGGTCCGACGTCCGAGGCCCGACGGGGAGGGTGGTGCTGGAGCTGGAGTGAGCGCCGAGCCCGGGGCTTGGGGTGAGGCCGTGACTGGAGTCTACAGCCAGGGCCGGGCCAAGTACGAGAACCAGGCTGAGTTCCAGGCGCTGGCACCGCTCTACGAGTTGGGTAGGTCCTGGGACAGGGAATGGGAGTGAGGGGATGAGGATGAGGGAAAAGAGGAGGTGGGAGATGGGGTGGGGAGTGGGGTGATAGAGGGAGATGGGGGGGGTGTGGAGGAGGGAGATTGGGAGGGGTGGAGCTCAGTAAATAATAACAAGAGCTCAAACCTTTTTACAAAGGCTGGACATCCAAGTAATTTAAGGGTGGCACAGTGGCGCAGCTGGTAGAGCTACTGCTTCACAGTGCCAGAGAACCGGGTTTGATCCTGACCTTGGATGCTGTCTGTGGAGTTTTGCACATTCTCCCTGTGATCACGTGGGTTTCCTCCACGTGCTCCGGTTTCTTCACACATGCGAAAGATGTGTGAGTTTGTAGGTTCATTGGGCTTTGTAAATTACGCCAGGTGTGTAAGGAATGGATGAGATAGTGGGATAACGTAGTATAGCAATGTTACAAAATTTTGAGATTTTAAAAATCAAGTCTGTAATTTATCCCATCAGATAAAGCACAAAAAGAAGTTTAATTTGACACCTAATTCACTCTCATATCTTCAGTATTAAGAAAGTTATGACCATTTTCATACTCGGAAATTAGCATCTTGTTCCCCATTGCCTTTCAATTGACTTAACTCAAAAGCTGTGATCTAGAACCGTTAAAAGCTCATAACTTTCTTAAAAATTAAGAGAACTCAATGGAATTTCTAGTTATTATAGATTGAAGCATTCTGAAACAAATATGAAACAATCTTATTTGGTTGACCTGAAATTAAAGCATATAATTAGTTAGTTATCTAATTGTAGCTAATTACAAATTTCAATGAGTAGATCTAAACATCTATCCATTTCTTAAGAAAAGATAAACTTTTTTAAAATTGTCTAAGTGTCCAAATAACATTCACACAATAATCCACAATATAACATAATTTTTAAATCTCATTTTCATGAATTTCTGGGCCAAATGGAAGGAATTTAGTGTTTAATGCCTGTAAATTAATGGCCACTTAAATCAACTAGCGAGTGGGTTTTAGTGGAATGCGGTGGATTGGAACGTTGTGGTTTGCTGTGAAGTCGGTATGAAAAATACAGCCGGTTCATACATTTTTTTGGACCCCATTTCGCAACATGAAAATATTATTAGAGCCTCCATAAAAACCAACTTTTAATATAAAAATAAACTGTGTCCCTTTTTTTCTCCCCTACGCAAAATCTTTCCCATTATCGGCACTCACGGCTTTTGAAGGTGATTTTTAAATGACTCTAGATAATAAATAATCTAGCGTAATTTAAAAATACCTTAATTAATGAAATGTCGGAGCGATTTTTCTTCCGCAACAAAATCTCCCAACATTGATCGATTTGCCCAGTCCGAAGAAAAACGGCACTTTAAGCCCGCCCCTCTGAAAGGCACCAAAGTCACGCACACGGGGAGCGGCAGAACTGCAGCGCTGCTCAAGGTAAGTTTTGTAACATACCTAAATAGTACTAGTGTGAAGGGGTACTCAATGGTTTGAGTGGACTCGGTAGCCAAATGGCCTGTTCCTCTAAATCTAACCTAAACTAATCTTCAATGCGTTAGCCGCACGATTGGCAGCCCTGTCGTTTTTTCGACTTTTAAAACAATTTTAGTGCGTTTTAAAAGTCTGTGTAAATGTTATCCAGTTTGTTTTATGTGGTGGGAGAGCAGTTGGTGGAAACTATTTTTCAGTTTCTTACCTTGCCGGAAATGCGATTTTTTTCTGAATCGTATCTACGGGCGCTTCGCAGCCTACCATCGATAGAGCTGGAGGTCTCCTCGGAATGACTTTGGGCCCCACCGCAGGGCGTGGACTTAACATCGGAATTGATCCCTTGCCTGGGATCGCTCCAACCGTGGTCTGCAGACTTTACATCGAGAGCTCATTGTCTCGGGCGAGGCTAGTTGGACGTACCAATGACGCAGAAGCTCGACCAGTCCCGATGTGGGGTTCGATCACGTGGCGTAGGGGAAGTTAACATCCCCCTAATGTGGAGGGCTAAATTGCTGCTGGCTACAGGAGTAAGATCGTCCCGTCAATGGAGGGCTCGAGGAGAGCAAAGAAGGAAAGAGATTTGAACCATTTTTTCGCCTTCATCACAGTGAGGAATGTGGAGGAATCACTGTGGTGGATGTTTATGTTAAAATGTATTAGGTGTGTTCCGTTTCTTTTTATTTGTATGACTGACTTGGCAAATGAAATTCCTCGTATGTTGCAAAAGTATTATTATGATTGTGATTGTGATTGTTATCGTGAACTCATGGAATTGTGTCAATGGAGCAATTTTGACAATGTTTTTTTTATACTTATGTGACAGCACAAAGGTGTCCATCGCAACATGATGACAAGCACAAAATATTTTTAGATATTTATGGTGAGCTTGTAGATCAGACAACCAGCTTACATCTATTCTTAAGCGCTCTCACCAAAAGGTATGCAAATATTATCACCCCAACCTCCATTCCCACCAATTCATTCGATACAATTGACTATAGTTTCAACAAATTGGTGTGCAATATCTTTTCAATTTTTTTCCAAAAATATTCTCTCTATGAAAATATATATAGGCAATACCATACATCTGGAACATTTCTTTCTTTCCACTCATAATGTGATTATATCAATACATTCATTGTATCAGTAATCCAACATATTGTATTTACAATGGGCCAATGCCATTCATGTGGCCTTTGGAAGAATAAACATATCAAGTATTTGAGACATACTGCAAGAGACTGCAGATGCTGGAATCTTGAGCAAAAAATAAACAGCATCTGTGGAGGGGAATGGGTGCTTCTTCAAGTGTTTTAGGGACTATTACACAGGACCCACCAGTGTCCATGGTGGCATGATCTTAGATTGCATTCCTTTATCATAAACCCTTTACATTGGCTGCACCGAGCTAAAGTGCATCTAATGTACCAATTGGCAGCATTTACTACAAGCACTTGTTGCACTGGAAGACCAACAAGTTTCAGGCCAATTTGATAATCTTCCAACAACAGTGGATATTTGTCTCGGTATGCATCCATGGAAATAGCCGTAGATCAGAGATTCCTCTAGGGACAACCCTCATCAAGTATCCTTGCATCCTTCTTCGATATGCCTGTGATTCTCAAACAAATAAGATTCAAAGGTCTTAAAATGTCACGGGTGCCAAACTCCTACATAATGGGGATCATTTAAATCCCTCACACCTATGCTGTAAAAACGGTTTATTGTGCCCTATGTAGCTGACAGACACGGACTAATCAATGCTTGGTAAATTTGGTACCAAGGATACAAATGTGCTGATAATCACAGCCTACATGGCAAAGAACACTTTAGCATTGCCAACCAAGGCCCAGATGGTCACAAGTACAGCCAAGGGCCAGCGATAGCACTTTTCTCAAGCATATTACTGCAGAAGGAAGTTACATTTTGACAGACACGATATTGAAGGCCATCAGTGATTTATGCTGAGGATATTGTAAAGTATTATTAAAATTCACTCCATGCCCCCATTCACTTTGGAGTGGAAAATGTCAGCAGTTAATCAGATGTTGGTTGGACAGGAAGAGGTATTGGAATAATATTTACAGGCTTTGTCAAAATCCTATAAATATGCCCAATCTAGCATTGCCACACCAAGAAAAGTCACACAATATTTGAAAGCTGCAATAGAAGTTGAGGTAACAGATTTTTCATGCAAAAACTGGTCTATGTCTGTCAGCTAGAAAGAGGACAATAAAGTAAAATTTTTATACCATAGCTGCCAAGCAGATCCTTCATCCATTCTCATGGTCGCAAATAAAACAACTAGTTTGGATTTAGATGAGCACTATAGACAATAGTTTGGCACACAGGTCACTGTAAAGACCTTTGAGTCTAATTTGATTGATTCATCATGTTTAAATTAAAATGTTTAAGGTCTCACAGCAATGGAACAATCCATCCAAGTAATGTGATACATTACTTTGTTGCTCAAGCATTACCTTGAGGAAATAGCAGCAACTCAAAGAGCCTATGATCCTCTCTCGGGAAGGCTGCATTCGTCCTTCCATCCCTCTGTCAGTGTTCCTATGTTGCCTATAAGCAGCCACTCCAGTCTACTGCAAATGAGAATGTACCATGTGTAGCCAGAACTTTTGGACTCAAAGCTGTTTCCGGTGACCCTTCTAAGCTTTCTGCAGTCCTCAGCTGTGCTACTATTGTTGGAGAAACACTGCTTAGGGGCAGGCAAAAGATAGAAAGGAATTCACAAGATGATTTGCTGGCATTTGAATCATAATTGATGATGTATTTGGTTTGGAAGGTCCTTTTCTTAAGGGCCTGTCCCACCTAGGCTATTTTTAGGTGACTATTTGTAGGCTGTCACCACATGGTCGCCGGGGTGTCGCCTGTATGGTCGTGAGAAGTCTCCTCAGTCGCCCAAAGAGTCGTAGTGTCATTCTGGTTGCCGCTGGATTTTCAACATTTAAAAAAAATTTGGAGACAGTCGGCAACAGTGGGTTTGACGCCAATGAGCGTAGGTTGACTTCTCCTGACGTAGGTGCTGTCGTAGTTGTCGCCAGGTTAACATAGGTTGTCGCCAGGTTAACGTAGGCTGTTGCCAGGTGACGTAGGTCATCCCCGGTGCTGACTTTGGGTTTGTTTTGTTAAAGTAATTATTCTATTTCAAATTGTAATGTCGAAGGGGGGTCCAATCGCCAGTTTTTCGGTGACCTGCTATGATTATGACAGTCGCCGGCAGTCGCCTAAAAATAGCCTAAGGGGGACAGGCCCATTATGATGCCTGTGATAGTGATAGATGCACGGTATAGACCCTTGTGGGACTGCTGGTGAATGGGTAATTGGGTGATGGTCACTGGATTTGTCAAAATAATGCTTCATGGCGAGCAGCCATCAATATTGTAATATATGCAGCATCTAAGGCAAAGTGGCAGAGTAAGTTACAGGGGCAATATTAAACAAAAAGGATGATTCTTGAGTGAAGTCATTCGTCCTTAAAAAGGAAGTATACCAAGAAGAGTAATAGGCTTAATGAAGAAATTCTAAAATTTAAAGCCTTTGTAACTGGAGGCATGTCTGCAAGGAGCAGAATTGGTTTGCTGAAGAAGCCAGAATTGGAGGAATGTAGGTACTCATGTGATGACAGAGCTGGACAGCAAAGACAGGGCTGCAAAGGCAGGGAAGAAGCAAGGCTATGTGAGGATTTAAAAGAAAGTGTGATTCTTCTATTCATTGACTATTCTGCATTTAGCTAATCACAAAGGCTACACTGTCATGATTACAAGTCGTGCTACATGTTACAGATTTCCACATATCCTTTTGAAACTTTGGTGGGACCTCCAGGAGCCCTCTA
Organism: Raja brachyura; assembly: GCA_963514005.1. The sequence continues at coordinate 81,569,145 of OY740782.1, forward strand.
GCTTGTTCCTTCTTCCATTAGACCATTCATTATCATAAGACTTAGGTGCAGAATTAGGCCATCCAGCCCATCTGCCATTCAATCACAGCTGATCTATTTTTCCCTTTGAACCACCTCCCTACTCCCAGTAACTTTCAGTACCCCCCCACCTAATCAAGAACCTATCAATCTCTGCCTTAAATATACCCAATGTCTTGGCCTCCACAGCCATCTATGGCAATGAATTGCCATGAAAAGCTTTTCACTGTACATCGGTAAATGTGATAATAAACTATACTGAACTGAATTCCACAGATTCACCACCCTCTTGCTAAAGAAATTCCTCATCTCCATTTTGAAGGTACATCCTTTTATTCGGAGGTTGGGCCCACGTCCTATATTTTCCCATTACTTTACACATTCTTTCCACATCCACGTCCTTTCCACGTCCACTCTATCTTGGCCTTGCATGTCTTTCTTTACAAGAATGTTGCCCACATATGTGATAAAGGGCATACATGACTCATATCAGTTAAATCGCATTCTGCGAACGATAGCCCACTTTGAATATTAATCTCATTTTAATATTTTAGTCGGAACAAATACAGCATCTATATTTCTATGGGGATTTTGCCTTCCTTCAATGGAAAAACTGTATCTTTTTAACAAATTAATATTAATGTTGTAATACTTGCATTTATTAAGTCATATGGTATCCAAAAAGGCCCTTCGATGTACTGGGTCTAGCCTGGCTATTAAGTAGTTACCTACACTAATCTCATTTTCCATAATTATCTCATTAATTTTTTTGACATGGTGTTTCAAGTCCAAATACTTTTTGAATATTGTGGGAGTGTCTGCTTGTACTATCCCCTCAGATTTCATCCATCCTCTGATCCTCTATATCTCCTGCTCATTATCTTAACTTTCTGCCCTCTGGTTATAAGCACCATTGCAAAGTAGAAATGTCTTTCACCATGTAACTATGCCCATCATAATTTTGTATACCTCCATTAGCCCCTCCTCACCAGATTGCTTCATTCCAAGGAAAACAAACCCAGCTTATCCAGTCTCACCTCATAGCAGAAGCATTTCATCCCAAGCAATTATTAGCAAATCTCCATTGTATCTTCTCCAGGCGTGACACACAGTATTCCAGATGTAGCCTATTAATGTTTTATGTACTTGTATCATGACCTGTATCATTGGAGCGCAGGAGGGTGAAGGGCGATCTTTTGGAAGTGTACAAAATCATGAGAGTAATAGATCGGGTGGTCACACATAGTCTCTTGCCCAGAGTAGGGGAATCAAGAACCAGAGGACATAGGTTTAAGGTAAGGAAGGAGGGAAATATTTGATAGGAACCTGATAGTAGCAATGTTACAACATTTTGAGATTTTAAAAATCAAATCTGCAATTTATCCCATCAGATAAAGTTTAAAAAGAAGTTTCATTTGACACCTAATTCACTTTCAGTATTAAAAATGTTATGGCCATTTTCATACTCTGAAATTAGCATCTTGTTCCCTGTTGCTTTTCCATTGACTTAACTCAAAAGCTGTGATCGAGGACAGTCAAAAGCCCAGAACTTTCTTAAAAATTAAGAGAACTGAATGACATTTTCAGTTATTATAGATTGAATCATTCTGAAACAAATATGAAACAATCTTACTTGGATGACCTGAAATTAAAGCATATAATTAGTTAGTTACCTAATTGTAGCTAATTACAAAATTCAATTACTAGCTCGAAACATCAATTGCCTAAGTGTCCAAATAACATTCACACAATAATTCACAATATAACATGATTTTTAAATCTCATTGTCATTAATTTATAGGCTAAATGGAAGGAATTTGGTGTTTAATTCCCGTAAATTAAAGGCCATTTATATCATCTCGTGAGTGGGATTTTGTGGAACGCGATTGATTGGAACGTTGCGGTTTGCGGTGAATTTAAACCCCATATCGGCAGAAAAACACTGCCGGTTTGTATGGGGCCTAAATCACCTTTTCGCAATGTAAAATTTGGATTAAGGTAATCCTAAGAAGCAAGTTTATATGTAAAATAAACGGCTTACCTTTATTTGTCCCGTACGGGAGATCCGTCCCGTTGTCGGCGTTGACGCCGTTGGAAGTAGATTTTTATTTTACTCCCGCGCTGAAATTGTCCCGCGGTTTTTAAAAACACATTCACAGAACGGCAGTTGGACCAATTTGTCAGCTTTAGCTACCAGCCCGAGAAAATATATCTCAGACAGGCAGGAGAAAACTGCATTTTAACCCCCTTTTTATTTTACTCCAGTGATTAAATTGTCCCGCGATTTTTTTTAAACTGCCGAAAACGGAAGTTGTATCGATTTTTCTGCAGCAGCTTAACAGCCTGAAGAAGTTTGCCTCCGACAGGCAGGAGAAAACGGCATTTTAATCCCACCCCTCCACCCACCCCCCCCCCCCCCCCCTCGTCAAAGGCGCCAAAGTCGCGCACACGGACAGTGGCAGAACTGCAGCGCTGCTGAAGGTAAGTATTGTAACATCGTTACTGAGAGGTAATTTTTTCCACTAAAAAGGTAGTGAGTGTATGGAACGAGCTGCCAGTGGAGGTAGTTAAGGCAAATACTATTGTGACGTTTAGGAAACATTTAGACAGATACATGGAGAGGACAGGTTTAGAGGGATATGGCCAAACGCAGGCAGGTGAGACTAATGTAAAATGGACATGTTGGCCAGCGTGGGCAAGTTGGGCCGAAGGGCCTGCATTCACACTGTTTAACTCTATGGCCTCTGTTTTTGCACTCTATGCCCTGGTTAATTAAGGCAATTATCCCATATGCCCTCTAGACCACCTCATCTACCCGTGCTCCGGGGCCACTTTGACATGTTCACAAAGATATGAGAAACCAAGCCTGGGCGGCACTGTGGCGCAGAAGTACGGTTGCTGCTTTCTATGCCAGGGACTCAGGTTTGATCCTGACCGCACGTGCTGTTTAAACAGAGTTTGTACGTTCTCCCTGTGACTGTGTGGGTTTCTCTGGGTGCTCTGGTTTCCTCCATTCCAAAGACATGCAGGTTTGTAGGTTAATTGGCTTCTGTAGATTATCCATCGTGTGTAGGATAGAACGCAATCTGTATGGTGATTGTTGGCCGGCATGGACTTGTGGGCCAAAGGGTCTGTTTCCACACTGTATCTCTAAAACTAAATAGGACTGCAGATTCTGGGAACTGAAACAAAAACAGAAATCCTGGGGAAAAAAATGAACTAGTCAAACAGCATCTCTGGAAAGATACATATATCACTTTAAAGACCCTTCACAGGAACAAATGTTCATCTGCACCTTTGTACTTCCTAAGGTCTTACCATTCATTGTGAACTCATTGCCTTTATGCTAGCCTTATTAGTACTGCATAAATGGATCATAAAACACATATCAGGATAAATTTTCTAAAATTCTGCCATTTCTATTCCACTAGATATTGCTATATGATATTATGTCTCCAAGCGTGTCAACAATTATTTTTTGAAATTACTTTTACAAGCTTACGCAAAAGACCATAAAACGCTCACAAACCAGAACAGAAGCATTTTGTTTTGAAATATATAATTAACCATATAATTAAAAAATGTAACATTTAGCACATATCCATGCTGTCTCATCAGGAAGTGCGCTCAAAGGAATCACACCATACTGTATCGCATCTGCAGGGCCAGAACTTGTGATTGGCTGAAGTAAATCCATCCACTAAGTTACCAAACATCTGATTAATTAAATGCAAATGAATTAAAAAGCCCAATGAATACTGAATCCATGCTTAGAAAAGAATCACATTTTCCACCAAATTAATTCTGAACTACCATTTACCACAAGCCAATGGAAATTCAAATGTCATCACAGTTTTTAACTGCATTTTTCTGACAATCTGTGGCTTGGTACAGAATCAACACTTGCACATTAGATACTTCGCAATTCTAACGCAAAAATTATTCAGCTTTTTCTCAAACTCATTATATAATTTTGGAAAAAATTCATGAGCAGTTTTTCCTGCGGATATTAAATTTCTACCGAGGCAATGGCATGAAGTTATAAATGTAATTTGACATGTATTTCTGATGTTTGAAGAAAAAGAGGGGGAAGTTGGAGAGCCTGATAGAGAAGAATCACCTGGGTTGAGCATACCCCAAAGCACAACAGCTTAGCTCCAGGTGTGCCGGACATGGCATGCAAATTTGCCATACCGGCAGGAACTGGTGAGGCAAAAATCTGCCCAGAAACATTAATTACATGACCTCTCACCAGCTCCAAGAATTAACAATGGATAAAACATCCAAATGATATGAGACACCTGTAAATTGTGCATCACTCAGAGTGCCCACTGTGAACCAGTCCATCTGGGGGCAAATGGGTGCAACCATGCGATTGCATGAACCAAGGCTGCAGAAAGCCTTAAAACTAATCGGATCAGGCATGACGCCATTTGGGCGGTCAGTCGAAGGGGCACCACTATCAGACACACAACAGACATGTTAGCCCTGCTGTGTAACGCCCACTTTGAGATCAACTGCCTGACGAAAAACGCCATCAAGCCAACTTTGAATCCGAAATTTGCAGCACTGTGCAGATCATCCAACATACAGCCACCAAACTTGGTGTTTGGTGAAGATCTGGCAAAGCAAGTCAAAGACTTAGTTGACGAGGTGAAGACTGTCGGCCTTATCAAATCACATTCGACAAGCAGGATGCCGCCTCGTCAACCTCTTCAAAGGGGTAATTGAAATGGGTCACAGACGCTGGTGTGGGGCAAGCTCCCATTACTACGCCATTGGCATGCACCAGTGCACATCCCCAGCAAAATTAGGCAGTACGAGCAGCTGGACTTGTCCAGGACATATCCTCTAGAGACCAGTCACCAGTAGGGGGTAGATTGCAACTGTTCTACAATGAATGGTACTGCATAACATCAGAGGCGTTTATACTGGACAGTATCCAGGGGTTTCGAATTGAGTTTAATTTTGAATTACATCCACTCACAACATACACCAAGTCGAGAATTGGTGTTTTCAAAACAAGAAACTTTACAGGTAAATGATGAAATTGAAACATTATTCAAAAAGAGGTAATTGAAAGGACGGATCATCTGCCTCAGCACTAATATATTCCCCAAGCAAAAGAAAGGATGTTGGATGTCGAGTCATTCTAGACCTAAACCGACTGAACTCCTATGTCCAGTATAAACACTTTAAAATGGAAACTTTCAGTACTGCTAAGCAACTGGTTTCCAAAGGATGTTATATGGCAAGTATAGATCTGAAAGATGCATATTATTCAGTACCAATTCATTACAATTACCATAGATATTGAAAATTAGTTGGATGAGACAGCTGTGGCAGTTAAAACTTTGCCAAATGGGTAAACCTCAGCCCTAGCTTGTTTACAAAATTGTTGAAACCAGTATTGGGACTACTCCGGGCTCAGAATCACTTGTGATGGCATACTTGGATGATGTTCTGATCATAGGCAACATCTATTCATGTGTGTATTTACGTATATAATGGTATATGGACACACTGATCTGTTTTGTAGTCAATGCCTACTATGCAAAGCAAGAATTTCATTGTCCTATCAGGGACACATGACAATAAACTCACTTGAACTTGAACTTGAACTTGAAATTAATAGCAGCCTTCCCTGGAGTGCAATTTGGGCCTCTACACTCTCAGAATGTGCAACGAGCTAAGGAACAGGCACTCAAAAAACATGCAGGTCATTTCGATAGTAACATTCTGAGTAAACAACCTTCAGCTGCTTTACAAATTGTTTCGGGATGGGGAGCCACTGATAACAATTCCAGTCGCGGTGGCAGATGGAATATGCAAGAGGCATTAATCCTACAAATGCATGGGATAAACTATTTGGAATCGTTGGCGGCATTCTATGGTCAAAAAAGCGTACTGTTCAAAAAATGTTTTATTTACATGTTCAGCTCCAGATTGACAATACCACAGCAGTTGCATATATTAATCACATGGGTGAAATTAAGTCATTATCATGTGATAATCTGGCTAAACCTCATCTGGCACTGGTGTATTACTAGGAACATCTGAGTCTCAGCAATCTACCTATTAGGTAGAGATAACGTGGTGGCAGACACCAGGTCACGTAAATTTAATGACAACACAGAATGGATGTTGAATCCAAAATTTTTTTAAAAAGAATGTCACCCAGTATGGATTGCCAGACATAGATCTGTTGCATCCAGGCTAAATCACCGGTTACCTAAATATGTCTCATAGGAACCGGATCCAGGGGCAGTAGCGGTGGATGCATTCCCGCTACACTGGGGAGGTATGCTCTTTTACGCTTTCCCCCATTCTTCCTTATCAGTCAATGTCTCACCAAAATTGAGCAGGACTCCGCTTCAGGCGTTTGGTAGTCCCCGACTGGGCCACACAACCATGGTTCCCATTGGTTCTGAGACTGATGACACAGCCATTCATGGTTATCCTCAAATGCAGCAACTTGTTGGTTCACCCTGTGACAGGAAAGAGTCACCCTTTCCATGATCATATTAATCTGTTGATTTGCAGATTCTGACGAGACCATTCCAGAGGGCTCGGACTATCGAGGCGGACTGTGGATGTGATAACTATGGCCTGGAGGGATAATACTAAAAAACAATACATATCTTATATTAAAAATTGGAGATGCTCTGCTTACAGTCAAATATATCTTATCACACTGCAGGCATACCTGATGTATTGGAGTTCCTTGTTACATTACACTTTGACAAGCAATTGAGTTATAGTGCCATTAATAGTGCTAGGAGTGCATTGTCCTCCTATTTATGGCAGGGTTGGGACAACATTCTGTCGGATCTCATCCATTGGTGTCCTGATTCATGAAAGATATTTTAACAAGAACCCTCCTAGTCCTAGATATACGGGAATCTGGGATCTGAGTATAGTTCTCACACTGCTTCGTCAATGGGCTCCTATTACATCTCTGTCTTCCAAAAACTAACACTTAAAGTGGTCAAGCTCATGGCACTCGTTTCAGCGCACTGATGTAGGCACTCCACCAGGGTGGTATCAACATCCGCAGCGAGGGCACTGGACGCCCCTTTAGACCAAATCCTCGGGGCCGCAGGAGGGTCCAGTGAAGGGGCTTTCAACGGTTTTATAACAATCCTATCCTCACGACGGAAGGATTTGGGCATGCTATTTTGGGTTCTGTTTGTAAATTCCCCCTGGGAGAGAGGGATTGTTATTGCTTTGTTTGTTATTAAGACATTAATTTGTATAATTCAAACAATGTTCAATACATTATTTGTTTATCCTGTGTCAACCGAAACAGTGTGTCGTATGGAACTGGATCTACGGCATTGACCGGCAACTATGTCAAACTGGTAAGTTCTCGTTTAATCTCACTATTTTCCATTGCTCATCACCTGATTTTATTCTGGAAATATTTTAAGCAATTAGATAAATATTCTGAATTTAAAGATAAGGCTTTATAAAATGTTTCTGTTTGGTAAAATACAGTAATATGTGTACTACTGTCCTTGAATATTGAAGCACAGTTCGTCAGTGGGATAAGTGCTGGACACCTTGTCCGTCAAAAGCTTACGTTCCACAGCATTTCTGACACTCATCTCTCCCTCATTTCTAGTTCTGTGCACCAAAGATTTACCTTGTGGAGAAATTTCTTCTCATTTCCGTTCTGAAGAGACTTATTTACTGTATGTGACCCCTACTCAAGATATTCTAGCCAAGGAAAACATCTTCCCCACATCCTCAAGGATGACACAGTGGCGCAAAGGGCGGCACGGGACCAGAGCAGCTGCCTTACAGTGTCAGAGACCCAGGTTCGATCCTGACTACGAATGCTATCTGTACGGAGTTTACATGTTCGCCCTGTGGGTTTTCTGGTTTCCTCCCACACTCCAAAGATGTACAAGTTTATAGGTTAATTCACTTTAGTAGATATTGTAAATTGTCCCTAGTACGTACGCTAATGCTAGTGTATGGGGTGATTGCTCATCGGCGTGGACTTGGTGAGCTGTAGGGCCTGTTTCCACACTGCATTTCTAAGTTCTGAAGTCTAAATCTAATCTTTCTTATTGCCCAATACCAGATCTTAAAGAGCCTGTTCCCTCATTGGTTCTTCAACATATTGATACAAAACTCATTCCTGTATACAACATGTATTGAACCTCAAGATCATTATTGCTCATTTACTTTGCTCAGTCTAAATACAGAATCAAGCCTTCCATGATTGATGAATTCACCTCTAAATTACTGATTTATACTACTACATGTTTTTTGTCCAATTACAGATCTACAACTCATTCCAGTGTAGTACCCCAATGCTGTGCACTAATTTTGTCCAACTGCTTATGTTGCACCTTATTGATGGTCCTTCTGAACTTTAAAATGCAAGACATCAATAGTTTCACACCTCTATTTTTTTTGTTACAATGTGAAAAACCTCTAACAGATTTGTTGAAAATGATTTCCCTTTCTTAAATCTATGCCTAATACTATTATAATTTTTGAAGAGCCTGGTATGATTTCCTCAATAATCAATCCCAGCATCACCATTGATACATGATGTCAGGCTAATTGGATTATAGCTCCGTTGCCTTCATCTTTGCTTTTTATAAATGATGGGGTTATGTTTGCAAGCTGCCTTCTGCAGGAACCATTCACGAATCTATGGGATTTTGGAGGATGACCACTTACTATCACCATTGGCATTGAACATAGAACAGTACAGCACAAGGATAGGTCCTTTGGCCCACAATGTCTGTGCCGAATAGGATACCAAGACATTCTCTTATCTATCCATGCATAATGCATATCCCTCCATTCCCTTGCACATCCATATGCCTCTTGAATTCCACTATCATATCTACCTCAACCACCAACCCTGGCAGTGTGTTCCAGACACTTACCACCCTCTATGTAAAAAAATTGCCTGGAAAATCTCCTTTAAACCACCCTCTCACAAAACTATACCCTTTAGTATTTGAATTTTTCATCTTCGAAAAAACATTCTGACTGTCTACCCTGTCTATGAATCTCATAATTTTACACTCTTCTATCATGTTTCCTTGCTACGTCTGGCATTCCAGAGAATATAATCGAAATTTGTCCAATCTCTTCCTGTACTTAATACCCCCTGATGTCAGCAATATTGTGTAAGACTTCTCTGCACTGTTTCCAAAGTCTCTGCATCCCTGTCATGGGGCAACCAGGAAACACACAATACTCCAACAGTGACCTAACCGGTGTCCTATAAAGTTGCATCATGACATCCTGACTCTAATACTCAATGCGCCGACCAATGAATTAAGTATACCATATGCCTTCTTTACCACTCAAATATTCTTCAAAACCCCAGGATGCAGACAATCAGTTTTTTTCGTTATCATTTATCTAATTTCTTCTGATTGCTCCCCATCCCTAATTGCCCTTGAGAAGATGGTGGCATTTCTCTCTCCCGGGACGTATAACTGTGCAGTTCACTCCTTAAATAATAGCTACTGCCTACCTACCATTTTGCTTTTTGAGGGCACTCTCCAATCTGCTCCACAAACCTTCACAGTTTTTTTTGTTTAGATTCAGGAACTATATTTCAAATTGAACAACTTAACACCTCGTAATTTTTAATACACACCATTCAAGTCCCTTCTCAACCTCCTCTGTTCTAAGGAGAACTGACCTAGCTTCTCTAATCTCTCCTTATGACTGAAACACTCCAACCCAGGCAGCATCCTTGGGTAGCACAGTGGCACAGAGGTAGAATTGCTGCCTGACAGTGCTTGCAGCGCCAGAGACCAGGGTTCGATCCCGACTATGGGTGCTGTCTGTATGGAGTTTATATGTTCTCCCTGTGACCGCAAAAGTTTTCTCAGAAATCTGCAGTTTCTTCCCGCATCCACACGTACAGGTTTGTAGGTTCGTTTGGTATGTGTAAATTGTCCCTAGTGTGTGTAAGATAGTGTTAATGTGCGGGGATCTTATGTCAGTGCAGACTCGGTGTGCTGCAGGGCCTGTTTACATGCTGTATGTCTAAACTAAACTAAATCTCTGCCCCTGTCTAGTACTATCAGATTCTTTCCACAGAGCAGCGTTCAGTGTAGCATTCAGAACAGCATGCCAGTCATGGGCTGAACCCAAATTTTCTAAAAGTGGAACATAACCTCCCTGCTTTTATATGGCCTGTTTGGCAGATGGGTGGAATAAGTGACAATGGCTAGAGATGAAAAGGAGGCAAAACAGTGTCAGATAAGGATAGGAGAGGAGTGAAATGTAAAGCCAGAGGGAGGGATATACCTGTAGGTGCATGGGAACATTGAACATTGTGCCAGCGAACATTGAGTTGTCAGCTAAATTAGCAACATCACATTTCAAACCTTGCTTAGGAAAACAATTAGATGTTTTGGAAGAACACTTCGGCTAACTTAGAGGAACTATTAAATTATGAGGCAATATGTAAGGAAAAGCTTTTGACATCTGAGATTAGCTTGGCATCCGATAGGACAAATTTGAAATACAAGAATGGAGTTCAAGGGAAAGAGAGTATAGGAACAGTTAAGAAAGACACCAGAATAATACCCCACCTTCTGAGATTTATAGGCGAGCATGGGAGGACGAGCTGGGTTTACCCATTTCAAAAGATATATGGGAGGAAAGCCTACTATACATACATTACTGTTCTTTAAATGCCAGGCATTGCCTGATATAATTCAAAGTATTGCATAGGTTATACTACTCAAAGACAAAATTGAACAAGATCTTCCCAACTGTCTCCCCTCTCTGTGATAAATGGCACTTCCAAGAAGCTACCCTAACCCATTCTTTTGTATCCTGTATAAAAATACAAAATTTCTGGATGGGAATATTCAATACCATTTCTAAAACACTCAAAATTCAATTGGAGCCAGATTCAAAATTAATAATATTAGGAATGTCAGAGGGCTGCCTTAAGTTAACGATATTCCAAAGACGCTTCCTTGACTACGGTTTAATAACTGCGAAAAAATGTATACTTAAATTCTGGAAAAAGATAACAGTTCCCACAGTGAAGATGTGGATCACAGAAATGACCGAGACACTACATTTAGAAAAAATAAGGCTTGTTTTGTCTGACAAATCAGATCAATTTTCCAAAATATGGTCTCCTTTCATTGAATTTCTTCAACAACAGAATGGTTGAACACAAATCCAAAACCAACGCTAGGGTCAGGTGAGCGGGTGTAGGGAAGGGTAGTGGGATATATCTCCGCTTTTTTTCCACTTCTTCGTTAGTTCAGGGATCTTTCTTCTTTCTCTTTCGTATCTTTTTCGAAATTCTTTCTTTTCTTTTTCCTTTCTTCTTCCTTTCCCTTCTTTCCTTTTTTCTTTTTTCCGATTCACTTATTAGTTTATAAAATGTTAAAACTGAAGCTGTACGAAAATTGTATAATTGTTATGTCAATTACTTTCTCCTTGTACAATTGCTTCTAATAAAATAAATATTTAAAAAAAAAGAAAGACACCAGAATTAATGGGACAGAAAGCTCACAAAGGGATTGGAGAGTATGGCCAAGTGAAATAGGAATTGATGTGAAAGGTGAGGTGAGTAATGGTTTAAATGGTTTATATATGAATACCCAAAGTATAAGAAGAAAAGTGGATGAGCTTGAGCCTCAGTTAGAGATTGGTAGATATGATATTGTGAGGATTACAGAGACATGACCAGAGGAGGATCGGGACTGGGAAATGAATATTCAGGGTTATACGTCCTATAGAAAGGAAAGGCAGAAGAGGTGGGGTAGCTCTGTTGGTGAGGGATGAAATTCAGTCCCTTGCGAGGGGTGACATAGGGACTGACGATGTAGAGTTGCTGTGGATAAAATTGAGGAATTGTAAAGGTAAGAAGACACATGGGAGTTAACTACAGGTTCCCTAACAGTTGCCTGGATATAGGGTGCAAGTTGCAGCCGGAGTTAAAATTGGCATGTAACAAAGGTAATGCCGCATGGTTATGAGAGATTTCAATATGCAGGTAGACTGGGAAAATCAGGTTGGTTCTGGACCCCAAGAAAGGGAGTTTGTCGAGTGCCTCCGAGACGGATTCTTAGAGCAGCTTGTACTGGAGCCCACCAGAGAGAAAGCAATTCTGGATTTAGTGTTGTCTATTGAACCAGATTTAATAAGGGAACTCAAGGTAAAGGAACTGCTTGGAAGTAGTGAACATAATTTGATAAATTTTAATCTGCAATTTGAGAGGGAGAAGATTAAATCAGAAGTGTCAGTGATGCAGTTGAACAAAGGGGACTATGAAGGCATGAGAGAGGAGCTGGCCAAGGTCGACTGGAAAAGGATCTGAGCAGGAATGATGGTGAGCAGCAATGGCAGGAATTTCTGGCCATAATCCAGAAGATGCAGGATCATTTCATTCCAAAGAGGAAGAAAGATTCTAAGGGGAGTAAGAGGCAACCGTGGCTGACAAGAGAAGTTAGGGATGGAATGAAGCGAAAATAAAAGGTGTATAACAAAGAGTAGCAGGAAGCCAGAGGATTGGGAAACTTTCAAAGGACAACAGAAGGTAACAAAAAGGGCAATACGGGGTGCAAAGATTAAGTACGAGGGTAAGCTGGCCAAGAATATAAAGAAGGATAGTAAAAGCTCCTTTAGGTATGTTAAGAGAAAAATATTAGTAAAGACAAATGTGGGTCCCTTGAAGGCACAAGCAGATGAAATCATTATGGGGAACAAGGAAATGGCAGAAGAGTTGAACAGGTAGTTTGGTTGTGTCTTCACTAAGGAAGACAAAAACAATCTTCCAGATGTACTAGAGGACAGAGGATCTAGGGAGACAGAGGAACTGAATGAAATTTGCATTAGGCGAGAAATAGTATTGGGTAGACTGATGGGACTGAAGGCTGATAATTACCCAGTCCCTGATGGTCTGCATCCCAGGGTACTCAAGGAGGTGGTTCTAGAAATCCGGAAGCATTGGTGATCATTTTCCAATGTTCTATAGATTCAGGATCAGTTCTTGTGGAGTGGATGGTAGCTAATGTTATCCCACTTTTCAAGAGAGGAGCGAGAGAGAAAACAGGGAATCATTGAACAGTTAGCCTGATGTCGGTGGTGGGGAAGATGCTGGAGTCAATTATTAAAGAAGTAATAATGGCGCATTTGGGTACCAGTAAAAGGATTGGTCCGTCAGCATGGATTTATGAAGGGGAAATCCTGCTTGACTAATCTTTTGGAATTTTTTGAGGATGTGATATGTAAAATGGATGAAGGAGAGCCAGTGGATATAGTGTATCTGGACTTTTGGAAAGCCTTTGATAAGGTCCCAGACAGGGGATTAGTGGGCAAAATGACAGCACATGGTATTGGGGTAGGGTATTGACATGGATAGAGAATTGGTTGGCAGACAGGAAACAAAGAGTAGGAATAAACGGGTCCCTGCCAGAATGGCAGGTATTGGCGAGTGGAGTGCCGCAAGGCTCGGTGCTGGGGTCAAAACTATTTACAATATATATTAATGATTTAGATGATGGAATTAAAAGTAACACTAGCAAATTTGCAGATGACACAAAACTGTGTGGCCGTGTGAACTGCGAAGAGGATGTTAGGAGGTTGCAGGGAAACCTGGATGTCCTTGTACACCAATCACTGAAAGTAAACATGCAGGTACAGCAGGCAGTGAAGAAAGCTAATGGCATGTTGGCCATCATAACTGGAGGATTTGAGTATAGAAGTAATGAGGTCCTTCTGCAGTTGTACAGAGCCCCGATGAGACCATATCTGGAGTATTGTGTACAGTTTTGGTCTCCTAATTTGAGGAAGGACATCCTTGCTATTGAGGCAGTGCAGCGTAGGTTCACGAGGTTAATTCCCGGGATGGCGGGACTGTCATATGAGGAAAGATTGGGAAGACTGGGCTTGTATCCACTGGAATTTAGAAGGGTGAGAGGGGATCATGTTTATAACATGTATAATTATAAAAGGACTGCTCAAGCTAGATGCAGGAAAAATGTTCCCAATGTTGGAGGAGTCTAGAACCAGGGGCCATAGTCTAAGAATAAAGGGGAGGCCATTTAAAACTGAGATGAGAGAAAACATTTTCACCCAGAGAGTTGTGAATGTATGGAATTCTCTGCCACAAAAGGCCGTAGAGGCCAATTCACTGGATGAATTTAAAAGAGAGTTAGATAAAGCTCTGGGAGCTAGCGGAGTCAAGGGATATGGGGAGAAGACAGGCACGGGTTACTGATTGTGGATGAACGGCCATGATCACAATGAATGGCGGTGCTGCCTCGAAGGGCCAAATGGCCTCCTCCTGCATATAACCATATAACCATATAACAATTACAGCATGGAAACAGGCCCTCTCGGCCCTTCCAGTCCGTGCCGACCATTTATTTTCCCCAAGTCCCATCTACCTGCACTCAGACCATACCCCTCCATTCCCTTCCCGTCCATATACCTATCCACTTTACTTTTAAATGTTAAAATCGATCCTGCCTCCACCACTTCTGCTGGAAGCTCATTCCACACAGCCACCACTCTCTGAGTAAAGAAGTTCCCCCTCATGTTACCCCTAAACATCTGTCCCTTAATTCTCATGTCATGCCCTCTTGTTTGAATCTTCCCTACCCTCAATGGGAAAAGTCAACTCTGTCTATCCCTTTCATCATTTTAAAGACCTCAATCAAGTCCCCCCTTAACCTTCTGCGCTCCAAAAAATAAAGACCTAACTTGTTCAACCTTTCTCTGTAACTTAGTTGCTGGAACCCAGGCAACATTCTAGTAAATATCCTCTGTACTCTCTCTATTTTGTTGACATCCTTCCTATAATTAGGCGACTGAAATTGTACACCATATTCCAGAATTGGTCTCACCAATGCCTTGTACAATTTTAACATTACTTCCCTACTCCTATATTCAATACTCTGATTTATAAATATGCATCTATATGCATCTATTGTCATATTTCTATGACAAATAACACGCTATTATGGCACAGAGGAAGATAGATAGTTTTGACACATAGTCACCTGTTGTTCGTAGAGATAACGTTAATATACATATGTGCTGCTTCGACCATTAGAGAGGTACTTCACCTTTTGGGAAACAGTCTGGACCACGGTGCGTACAGGTGTCAGGACTCTCAAGCTTTCAAGGTCAGCCATTGCAGATAGGAGAATCAGATGTGCTGAGGGGCGTGATACTATTATTCTCATTACTCTATTCACATTTGTCCTGTATTTTAAAAAAAAGTTGTTTGTACCAAAATGTTCTTTCTCCATTCATTGATTCGAATCCTTCAAACCTGCTTATATTTCATTACAAGGTATTGCTTGAAATTGGAAAATTCGATGTTCATACCGTTGGTTTGTCATCTATTCAAGTGGAATAAGAGATCTTGTTCCCCCAATTTCTGTGTGGATTCATTCTGGCAAGAGACTTATCAGTGTAGTTAATTGAAACTGGGTTAATAAGCGCCATATTTCAGGAGGATTTATAGGAATCGATAATTAATGCCAGCCATTGTCATCATGGGACCAAACACTAAAAAAGAGTGTTTGATGAGAAAATAGGAAACATAGGTCCAAGTAATTGGAAATAATACGTGTCAAGTGCTTAATTGTCATACCGTATGCACTGGGAATTAAACAATAAAATTATTGCTGAATCATTACAAGCACATTAATGCCACAACTCGACTAATAAATATACAATAAACAATACAATATAATAAAATTATTTTATCAGTTATATTAGGTAACTAGACCAGAATAGTACAAATCGAAGTACATCTTCGGATCTTATAGAAACACATAACATTGTTAAGGGATTGGACAGGCTAGATGCAGGAAAAAAGGTTCCCCATGTTGGAGGAGTCCAGAACCAGGGGTCACAGTTTAAAAATAAGGTGTAGGCCATTTAGAACTGATATGAGAAAATACTTTTTCAGCCAGAGAGTTGTGAATCTGTGCCAATTCACTGGATGTATTCAAGAGAGATATATAGCACTTAGTGCTCACAGAATCAAGGGATATGGGGAGAAAGCAGGAACAGGGTATTGATTTTGGATGATCAGCCATGATCATATTGAATGGTGGTGCTGGCTCGAAAGGCCAAATGGCCTACTCCTGCAGTAAATTTCTATGTTTCTATGTTACATAGTCCAAAGCAGTTTGCTGATGAGATAGAATTGTGGCTAAGGTTGAGCAACATGGTTGAGGAACCTGACGGTTTCGGAGAAGGAACTGTACTTGATCAAGGAGATCATGGTTCTCAGACTCCTGTAACTTCTTCCTGATAGTAGCAGTGAGATGAGAGCTTCGCCAGGATGGTGTGAGTCTTTGCTGATATTAACTGTTTTCTTGAGACATTCCTGTAGATTCCTGCAATGTTGAGGATGTCAATATCCATGAAGGACCAGGCTATGTGCACAACTTTCTGCAGCCTCCTTCGTTCTTAGATGTCTGGGTTACTGAACCAGACAATGATGCAACTAGTCAGTATGCTCGCCACTATACATCTGTACAGGTTTGATAGAGTATTCAGTGACATACAATACATTCCAATACAATACAATACAATACAATAATAATACAATACAATACTTTATTTGCCAAGTATGTTTTGCAACATACGAGGAATTTCATTTGCCAAGTCAGTCATGCAAATACAAAGGAACGGAACACACAAAATACATTTTAACAAACATCCACCACAGTGACTCCTCCACATTCCTCACTGTGATGGAAGGTGAAAAAAAAGTTCAATCTCTTCCCTTCTTTGTTCTCCCGCGGTTGGGGCCTTGAGCCTTCCGTTGACGGGATGATCTAGACTCCCGTAGCCGGCGGCATTTGGACCCTCCCCGTCGGGGCGATCATGCTCCCGCATCAGGGGGATGTCAGCTCCCCCGCGCCAGGCAATCGGACCCCGGGTCGGGGCTTGTCGAACCCTGCATCGTTGGAGTTCCCGACTCGGCCTCTCCGAGACTGCGAGCTCTCGATGTAAAGTCCACAAACCGCGGTTAGAGTGATCCCAGGCAAGGGATCGGCTCCGATGTTAAGTCCACGCTCCGCGGTGGGGCTCACAGTCAGTCCGAGGAGGCTTCCAGCTCCACAATGTTAGGCCGCAGAGCGGCCGGAGACATGATCTGGAAAACAATTGCATTTCTGGCAAGGTAAGAGACATGCAGAATCTCCTCAAACTTCTGAGGATGTAGAGGCGATGATGAACTTTAATTGTGATCATATGAATGTGCTGGGCCCAGGATCGATCTTAAGAGGTATGCAGCTTCAGAAACTTGACACTGTTGACTCTTTCCACCACTGTCATGCCAATGAAGTCAGGTTCATGGAGCTATGACTTTCCTGTCCTAAAGTCAATAATCAATTCCTTGGTCATGCAAACATTGTGAGCAAGATTGGTGTTCTGGCATTAGTCAGATTATCGATCTTTCTCCTGTGTTCGTTCATTACCCATCTAACAAGTTAGTATAACTTGCAAATTTAAAAATGGTGTTAGTGCTATATTTGTCTACATTGTCATGGCTATGGAGAGAGCAGAGCAGGGAACTACTGTAAGTAATAAGCAGTTAGAGGAAGAAGAATGGAATAATGGAAGAAACTATACGATAGAGGAGTGGGTAATGAAAGCAAATAAAAAAAGTGGATGAATTTTACTTTCATGTTATGGATATGAAAAATATATGATGTTAGGGTTTGATAACCCTTTTGAGATTTTTTTCCAATTTTAATTTCCATTATCTTTAACTAGGGCTCCACAATTATTTCTTCATTTAACAGTAAGTAGTAAATCCTGTAATTATATTTGAAATAATGTGCCCTGTGCCTTCCCCTAATGATCTGAGGCTGGAAGTATCAGAGCAAAATTATTTTTTGCAAACTTAATATTGTCATTGATTGTAATGGGAGTGCATTATGATAAATAACAATTCAGTTGTTTTGGTGAGGTTTTTTTTGTGAAACCTGTGGCAAATTTCCAGCAAATTATGCTATGTTGTAATAATTATCCACATACTAACTTTCCTAGTCTTGAAACATCACCTATCCTTTTCATTCCACGATGCTGCTTGACCTGCTGAGTTCCACCGGCACTTTGCTTTTATTCCTTAATCTCTTGTATGGTTTGAATAGCTGCCACACCACAGTTACTACTCTTCTGAAGTACTTAATTTGCTGTAAAGCACTTTGGGACACCATGATTTTGTGAACAACACTGACCTAGAAGTTCAATCACTCGTAAATGCAAGCACTGAAATGTCACTGGGCAGAGAAAATCATCAGTTATCCCAGTGCTGTTAACACGTGACCTCTTTATGAAAACTATGTGTAGAGGTTTTGTGTGCTTGGAATGTGAGAACTGCTGTGTTTTTTTAGTAAATCACAAGTAACTTCAGGAGTTTCAGGTACCTGTTGAAACTGTCTTCACTCCCATGTCATGTTTGCACTCTTAAATGGAGGTAAGCATTTGAATCCAACTGCTACTAAAGGTCCCTCTGCAACTTGCTAAAAATTTGAGATGACGATTGTGGAATAACCCTGGGATTTGGCAATTTACCTCTTTGATACAGGCCTTGATATCTGAGTTGAAGAGGTAGATAACTGGAGAGGGATTTTGGACACACAAGGAGTTATTAAGAGCCAAAATGAAATAGAATGGAAGGATCAGAGTATGGATTCCTGAAATACACACCACAACAGACAGGGCCAGCACATTGGTGCAGCCAGTAGTGTTGCTGCCTCACAGAGAGGGAGACATGGTCACGATTCAGACGACAGGTGCTGTCTGTGTGGAGTTGGCACGTTCTTCCTGTGACTGCGTGGGTTTCCTCCAGATGCTCCGGTTTCTTCCCACATCTCAAAGATGTGTGTATGTATCTATCGTGTGTGTGTGTGTGTGTGTGTGTGTGTGTGTGTGTGTGTGTGTGTGTGTGTGTGTGTGTGTGTGTGTGTGTGTGTGTGTGTGTGTGTGTGTGTGTGTGTGTGTGTGTGTGTGTGTGTGTGTGTGTATGAAAATGGGGTATTGTCTACAAAAAGAACGATGAAACTCTCTTTTCCTCTGTTTACAGATGCTGGCTGACTTGCTCAGTATTTCCTGATTTTTCCTGCATTTAGAGAAGGGAAACCTATGCATTATGTAAACAGAGGATTCATCAGAAGTTCGTGGTAAGTGGGAGTCAGCAGAATGTTGGATGACCAATATATTATCATCTTGATTGTTCACTGCATTTACCAGGGAAGGATAAAGTGAAAGTGTCTTTAGCCACATTTATAGATGACACTGAGGTGGGCAGAGCAATCAATTTGGTAAACAGGAGCAGAAAGTTGCAAAGGAGCACAGGCAGATTAACATTGTGTTCAGTATAAGGAGTGGATCCTAATGATCGGAATATTTTCTTCATAGCTATTGAAGGGAAACTGTAGATGAGCAATGGGATAATGGATCCATGAGTATAAATCATAACAAAGATTTCTTGGATTTTGTCAACTGGTGGCTTTGAGCAATGTAAATCAAAGACTGATATGATAGGGATTAGCCACATGTAACCAATGGCAGGGCAAATTCAAGCAGTTGATCAGCTAACAGAGTTTAATGGGATCATAAATTCTCCATAGAAACCTTTTGAAGGTGTACTCTAAAAACTGTGTAATATACATATAAACCTTATGGAAAAGTTAGTTTCTAGATGATAGCGTCGAAATGTATACATGTGGTGCTGTTTTTCAACACCATTTGTAAAATTGCTGGCACTTGTTTGCAATCAATTTCAAACTGAAATATGGAATTTATATTGGGTTCATCTGGTTGGAATCACCCTTTTGCATCTGGCAAGATAACCATGTAGGTGGGCACAGGCAGATATCAGTCTTTATGGCTGAGAAATCACATTATGTTGCTCCAAGACATGTCATTTGTTGGGCACTGTTCGGGAACAGGTTCAGGAACCTACATGATTAAGCAGCTTCTTGGTCCACGTCCCAGTCTTCATCCTGGATCAAAGTATGTTTTTTATATTGGGATATTGCCATGCTCCCTAAAGTGGTTCTACGTTCATTTAAATATAATCATGCCACTTAAACCAGGCATGTTTTGTGCATTCACAGGAATAGTGTTTCCTTTTTTCCCCATCTGCCTTATATTCCTTTATATTTGTGTTAAGATAAAACATTTCTCATAAGATGTAATTCTATCTCAGCTGCAGGGACCTACAGTGATTGTGGACCTTTTTGGTCCTGTCAGCTGTATCATTCTTCACTCTGAAATAAATTACAAAAAAAAACAAGCATCCAGTTAAGATCAGTAATGATGCTGTTTCACTTCAAATGTACATGTATGTTCAAGTATTTCTAAGTAAGATTTTGGACATTTAATTATTGAATATAGCTTTTCTAGTTTAAATAAAAAAGATAGGTACTGAAATAAAATAATCAGATAATAAAGACTGAATAGAGCACTAGAAAAATGACTGTTAAAACAGTTAATTGCATCCATTTATGAGTGATTGCATGTGCTCTGGCATTTAATTCACATTGAATGGTAAATATATTTTACTTATTAGTTGAATGTCATGGACTGATATAGAGTTCTATTTCCAATTGACTCCAGAATGAAATGTGTATGATATTCAAAACATGAAACAAGAGAATTTATAATGTGTTACAATGTTCCTGATGTAACACATTAATGCTTAATATGTCCTATTCCTGTAACACTGTTTCCTCTAACAATTAATCATTGCATATTTCAGTACATGTTATTGTATACTAGAACAGAATAAAGTAAATGAGATAAAAAAATATTAATGTTAATCTGAAATAACCATTTTAATCTGTATTGCCTGCTAGGATATTTCTTCGACAATATCCTCTCAGCAGCTGGCTTTCCACATAAATAAGCTTCACCATTTCTAATGAAAGGATGAGTCATTCTTAAAAGGCAGTGACAAGTCCTTACTAATATTTAAACCACTAGAGAGGCAGTCCAATAGGACATGACAGGTTGAGTGGTTATTAGAATCCATGGGTTACGGTATTAAAGTGACTGGGAATATCAAAGTTGCTTATGCCCTGTCCCTGCTGGAACCGTGATTGTTTTGAACAGAATGTTGAAACCATATTGTATTGTCAGAGGGCGAGAAGCCAGTCATTCTCACTGAACACTTAGTGCTGACACGCTGGCATGACAGGGAATTGCACTAAAACAGCACAGCTGAGTTACTATTTTAGTCCAGATAAACATGCCAGTTTGTAAGCATAGCCAGGAATCCCACAGCAAGATTTGTAAAGAAGCTAGCTTATTAAACTGAAAAGCAGATTAACACCTAGTGTGCTGATGTGCACTGGTTCTTTATATTATCATGATCACCTGGGAATGGAGCACCATAATTATTTTTAAGAAATAAGCAAAACATAAACCTTACTCTGAGGACAATTTAATCTGAATTGTTGCCTTGAAAGAAAATATAATCAGCCATGCAGCACAAATAAAGATGTTTGGATAAATCAAATTCAAGTTTAATTTATTTCTTCAAATATAAAATTTGGATTATTCACTTGCCGCAATGTCAAGTTTATTTTTTTCTTGGTGCTGATAAAAGGTTTATTTATTTCAACTGGGAGCAATAAATTAAAAAATTAAACACTAAAAGTTGTGCAGATTTGACTCTTCAACTTTGTCAAAGTACCAATATACTTCAGTTCCAATTTTCTTTGGGAATACAGTTAAGGAGTGAGGCAGGTCACATTGTGAGTCTGAACAAATAAGAGAAAGTGCGGAAGTATTTTTTGTTAACTCATTCAACATAATTGGTTTGGTTTGCTCATTGTCACTACAGTATTGGCAATGCATCTCCATTGTTGATGCATCATAAGTTTGCTGCTGTCGAAGAGATGACAATTTGTGTTTAAAGCCAAACCATACAATAGTATTATTTATTTTTAACTTACCATAAAATCATACCATATAGGAGCAGAATTAAGCCATTCAGCCCATTGAGTCTGCTCCACCATTTCATCTATTTCCCCGCTCCATCCCATTCTCCTGCCTCCCCATTGTAACATCTGACATCATTACTGAACAAGAAGTTATCAATCTTAACAAAAACAATGACTTTGCCTCCACAGCTATCTGTGGCAATAAATTCCACAGATTTGCCACCATTTGGGTAAAGAAATTCATCTTCAACTCCATTCTAAAAGTACGTCCTTTTATTCGGAGGATGTGCCCTCTAGTGCCACACTCTCCCACTACTGGAAACATCCTCTCCACATCCACTCTATCTATGCCTACATAACAACATATGTGGGGAGAAGATACTTGACAGTCTCACGGTTTGAAATCAGCAGGCAACGTGCGGTTTGTCCCGTGTTTTTCGATTTTGTAAATCCATGAACACAGTAAACTGAAGGCAAGAACGAAAAGCCAAAGCAAAAACCCAACTGGCATTTGCTATATCATCTCGAGGTAGTGGAGGAAAAATTAATAATAGTTTTATTGTTCATCCATGGAGATGATAGGTACTTTGAGACTTAATAACATGTGAGAATTGCAGGCAGGAAATTAAGAGATGAGGCTGAACAACATTGATCGATGAAACAAGAATTGAATTGTTTGACAAATCTTGTGTTCTTAATTATACATCATTTCCATTTATTTCCATCATATCCAAGAGCAAAAAATGGAATGTTAAGATTCAAGTGTGGTGTATCTATGGGGCGTTAAATGTCATGGAAAATAATGTAGTGAGGATTTCAACAGGTTATTGATCCAACATAGATAGATGATGTTATGAAGGTGGAAAGTCAAACACTATAAGAGTCAAGAGTCAAGTCACTTCAAGGAAGACTGTTTATCGTTTGATATAAGTTCGATTCTTTTTGTTCCAAGTGAAGTACAAAAAAAAACTTACGGGGAAAACCCTATAATTCATAGCAATAGACGTATTTGGAAACAAATAGTTAAGACTTTACATTTGGATAATATGTCACTTTGTTTACCAATTATGAATAATCCCTTATTTAAACCTTCTATATTGGATAAGGGGTTTAGACACTGGAACAATTTAGGAATTATAAGGATAGAACACCTTTACAGGAAAGGAAAATTTCTCTCATTTCAAGAGTTAAAAGATATCTATGGATTGCACCCAAATAACTTGTTTAGGTATTTACAAATTAGAGACTATATCAAGTCAAACATGCAAGACTATAAGAATAGAGAACCAGGATTACTGGATGAATGGCTTAACAAACATTCAAATACAGAAAAATTAATAGCGTGCATATATAATACTCTTTTGGATAGGGAAGTCCCAACAACAGAATCATACCGACAGATATGTGAAAATGAAATAGGTCTATCTATAATGAAAGACACTTGGGAAGAAAGTTTACAACGTATACACCGTTGCTCATTAAATGCCAGACATACCTTGATACAATTTAAAGTATTACATAGATTACACTATTCAAAAACAAAATTAAATAGAATTTTCCTAACATTTCTTCCATTTGCGATAAATGTCAGAATTTAGAAGCTAACTTAACCCATAGTTTTGTAACATGCATAAAACTTAATAGTTATTGGGCTGATATTTTTAGAATCATTTCTGAAGTCCTTAAAACTAAATTGGACCCCGATCTAAAGCTAATAATATTAGGAGTTCCTGATTCAAGCCTAATATTAACAGTAAGTCAAAGAAATTTTCTTGATTACTGTTTGATAATTGGAAAAAATATATATTAAAATTCTGGAAGGGATCATTATCCCCCACAACAAAAATGTGGACTGTGGAAATGTCGGAGACATTGCATTTGGAGAGAATTAGGTTCGTCCTAATGGACAAATACGAATTTTTTGAACAAATATGGTCTCCATTCATTGATTATTTAAAGGGGTAGCTGAGCTCAGCATTGTAACTCAATAAGTACCCTGGTGCAGGATTAGATGAAAAGATGTATTTTGGGATTTGTATACACGTCTCTATAGATATTGTTATGTGAAATTGCTCCATTCATTGCTAAGATGTATACTTCATTTTTTTTATTATATAATAATTGTTTTTTTTCTTATTTGTTTATTTTTATAATTTTAAAAAATGCAGATTGTGGCATTTAGTATCTTGTAGGTTTATTTTATGTCGTTTAACTTGATTGTTGACAGAATAATTTGTATTATGAAATTGCAGAAAACTTCTTAGATTCTCACTGAGAATACCTCAATATGTAAATCAGCACTTTTTCCTCTTCAGAAAGCAGCCCAAACTTACAAAAAGTTACTTTTGGCCACTTGTTGTACATATTGCAATTGTGAATTTTAAGTATATCTTGAAATCACTCAAAATGCCAGCTATTATGCTGTCACTTGTTGCATTCTTGCTGCGATCTATTCCAAACATAGATCACACTTTGACCATAAATGTATTTAAATGAGTTTACATCAATGTCCATATATAAAAATATGTATAGAAATAATAATAAAAATAATTATTGCACAACTTAGCAGGTTTGATACTGGAAAAGGTAACATATTATTTCAGATATGCAGTTCACTGATAAGGCAACTTTGCCATTTCCAATGAATCCACCTAAAGCCTTTGAGAGTGAACATAACAATGTAAAAGCACAGCTGAACAGTGGGCCGATTCTTAGAATTTGGAAGTTTTTGCATCATTTTATATGATTTTAGGATAATTAGGATATCATGCATATAATATTCTGTTTGTTAAACCATCATTACTTACTGCTGCAGTAATCTATTTAGTGATGAGTCTGTTTTGAATTCCAGTGAAGCACACATAACTTAGAAATCTCTGGCCTCCGTCCACTGGGATCAGAAATCCAGCTCAAAAAGACAGACTAAGAGTCTCCTGCCTCTAATGGCTCTCCAAGGTTCCTAAGTGAAATTAATTTGAAGAGTCTTCACACAGATCCCTATGGGTACAATTTGGTGTGCAAGAACAACTCAACATTGATAATTTTTATAGTCATCCTCTGTGCATCCAAAATGGTAGTTAGTGTGGCAAACAAAATATACACAATTCATTGAACATTGCTTTTTTTGGAATATTGCTGGCCAAGCTACCGAACCCCCTAAATTTCCTAAAATCTATCAGAAAGTGTATTTGATAACAGGATCTGTGAAAGATTCTTACTAACTAAATGCTCAAGGAAATAAATATTTAACAATGCGCTCTACCCTTTTAAGTTAATCAAAAATAAATTGGTGAAATAATGGACATCGCAGTGCTCATGGATAAAACAATTCGTCAAGTTTTAATGGAAGTCCACAGTTATTAATGAATTAAATCTAATAACAGTATTCATATTGAGTAAATAATTTGCAAAATATAATACGACATGATGCGATACGATATGATAGAACTTTTTTTATCCCAGGAGGGAAATTGTTCTGCCAACAGTCATAAACCAATGTAAACTAGCAATTCTTTGGAGTGCTTTTGAGTAGAGTTTGAGTCGCCGACCTTCACTGTCTCCCCGGGGCCACCGATGCTGCTGTCGCTGACCCGTATCTCTTCTCCAGCTCGCCACGGGCCTCCACAACGACTTTGCCGACCCTCGCCTCTCCATCTCCCACCAACTGGCTGGAGCCGTTGCCTCACCTCAGTTCCAGGCTCTGCACCAGGCCCACAGCCTCCACGATGCAGACTCCAACAGCACGTTGTCTGACTCTGCTGGGTCCTACTACTCCCCCCTCCCTCAGGGAACCTCAGTAGTGATGGGTCTTCAGCTTCCCCCTCTTTTAACTAGGTTACCCTGACCACACCACACCCATACAATAGTCATCACGCCCCCCGCCCCCCCTCCTCTCTGAACACCCACCATCCACAGAGGGATCTGGCCTCGGCCTTTGTCCACTCCCCGGCCCTCCTCTGACCCAAACCCCACCCTTGTTGTGTCTTCACAATCTCTCCTGACCTTTCTGATACGCAACAGTCTGTCCTCAACAGAGGCCTCACCTTCGTTCCCCTCCGCCCCACCTCAGAGTTTTGGGTCCGCCACAACGTAGAGCTTTTCTTCCGTCGCCTCCGCCTCCGAACCTTTTTTTATGGGAAGGTCCTCTTCTCCCGTCTGCACCGGTCCCTCTCCTCTTGGACTCCCCAGAACGGCCTTCAACCCTCTCTAGACCTCGTTAGTTCTAACAGCTAGTTCTCAGACACCTCCTCCTAGTTATCCTTGGACTATGATCCCATGATGAGCACCAGGCCTTCATCTCAAACAACATTACTAACTTCATCACTTCTGGCTGTCTGCCTTCCACAGCCTCCAACCGTATTGTTTCCCAGCCCCGCACAGCCCGTTTTTACCTTCTCCCCAAAATCCACAAACACAACTGCCCTGGCAGACCCATTATTTCTGCCTGCTCCTGTCCCATGGAAATGATTTCTACGTACCTCAACTCGATCCTATCCCCCCTGGTCCAATCCCTCCCGACCTATGTCCAAGATATCTCACATGCCCTTCATCTCTTTAATGACTTCCTATTTCCGAGCCCACATTCCTTCATCTTTACTATGGATGTTAAGTCTCTCTACATTTCCATCTTCCACTTAGAAGGCCTTATAGCCCTCCGTTTCTTCCTCGACCACAGAACACTCCAATTTCCCTCAACTAACACTCTACTCCGCCTAGTGGAGCTGGTCCTCCCCCTCAACAACTTCGCCATTGACTCCTCCCACTTCCTCCAAGTCCAAGGCATAGCTATGAGCACCTGTATGGGTGCCAGCTATGCCTGCCTCTTCGTAGTGTATGTTGAAGAATCCCTGTTCCAGGCATACAATGGCCATATCCCCGAACTCTATCTCCGTTACATTGATGACTGCATTGGTGCTACCTCCTGCACCCATGCAGAACTCATGGACTTCATCAACTTCACCACCAATTTTCATCCTGCACTCAAATTTACTTGAACCATCTCCGACACCTCCCTCTCCTTTCTTGTTCTCACAGTATCCATCACAGAAATAGACTATTGACTGACGTCTATTACAAACCCACTGACTCCCACAACTATCTTGACTACACTTCTTCCCACCCTGCTTCGTTCAAAGACCCTATCCTCAACTCCCAATTCCTCCGTCTATGCCGCATCTGTGCCCAAGATGAGGTGTTCCATGCTAGTACATCCAAGATGTTCTCATTCTTTAGGGAACGGGGGTTCCCCTCTCCCATCATAGATGAGACCCTCACTCATGTCTGCACGGTACCCCGCAGCTTCGCCCTTGCTCCCCCTCCCTCTAGTTGCAATAGAGTCCCCCTAGTCCTAAGTAGCCACATTTTCCCAACCACCCTTTTCCGCCTTCCCCAGAGACCGTTCCCTCCGCAACTCCCTGGTTGTCATCCCTTCCCACCCAAACCACCCCCTCCCCTGCAACTGCAGAAGATGCAACACCTGTCGATATACCTCCTCCCTTGACTCTGTCCAGGGACCCCTACAGTCCTTTCAGGTTAGACAGAGGTTCACTTGCACCTCCTCCAACCTCATCTACTGTATCCATTGTTCAAGATGTGGACTCTTATACATTGGCGAGACCAAACGCAGACTAGGCGATCGTTTCAAGGAACATCTTCACTCAGTCAACCTGAACCAACCTGACCTCCCGGTTGCTGGACACTTTAATTATCCTTCCCATTCCTACACAGACCTTACTGTCCTCAGTCTCCTCCATTGTCAGAGTGAGGCTAAACGTAAATTGGAGGAACAGCATCTCATATTTCGCTTGTGTAGCTTGTAGCCGAGTGGTATGAATATTGATTTCTCTCACTTCAGGTAGCCCCGGCATTCCCTTTCTCTCTCCATCGCTCCCCCACTTAAGTCACTCTAGCTTCTAATTTTCACCCTACAAACAGCTTACAATGGCCTGGTTCCTTTATCATCGTTACTTTTTTTGCATATCTTTCATTCATTGTTCTTTATCTCTCCACATCACCGTCTGTATCTCTCGGTTCCCTTATCCCTAACCAGTCTGAAGAAGGGTCGCAACCCGAAACGTCACCCATTCTGTCTCTCCTGAGATGCCGCATGTCCCGCTGAGTTACTCCAGCTTTTTGTGCCTATTCTGAGTTGAGTTTAGTTTATTGTCACGTGCTCCTAGGTAGAGTGACAAGCGTTTGTTGCATGTAAACCAGTCAGCGGAAAGACAATGCATAATTACATCGAGACATCCATAGTGCACCTTGGTCTGCCGTTTTTGGGTGCTACAAGATCGGCTCAGTGGTTTAGCAGTTAATGCTGCTGCTTCGCATAACCAGAGCTCTTGGTTTGACCCTGACCTTGGATGATGAATGTATGGAGTTTGATGGAGTTTAAATGCGACCACATGGATTTCCCCTCGTGCTCTGTTTTTCTCCCACATACCTGGTTAGGAGGTTACTCAGTGATTGTCAATTGGCCCTGATATAGGTGGGTGGTAGGAGAATTAGGGTTGTAGGAGTGTTTGATGGGATGCAAAAGGGAAAAAACAATGAGTGCACATGGGTATTTAATGTTTGGTGCAGAGGTGTGAGCTAGAGTCGGTTTCCATGCAGTATGACTCATTAACATTGCCAAAATAACAGCTGCAGTGCATGTGGGATGTTGATTTAAATCTTGTGCTGCACTAACCTGTGTCTTCTTTTACCCTTGCAGTACTTGAGTTAAAACAAAATGGACCATCCCACTGTAGATCACCAACCTTCCCCCCTCCACAGCCCCCCCCCCCCCACACACACTTCCCCCCCACCTCCCCTCTCACTATTCACCACTTTGCTACTTAGGTTGGTTATTTGTTTAGTTCCTCACAAGTATAATGACATGTGTTTCGATGAAATTACACATTTTTGTAAACTCCAGTGAATATGGGTCTTTTAAACTTTAAACTCTTGAGGGCAAGCATGGCAGATGTAAATTAACTCAGATTATGAATACAAATTATGTATTTTGGGAAGTTAACCAAGTTAGGACATTATTTGTGAAAGGCAGAGCCCTGAACAGTGTTATTGGATAGAGGTACAAGGACATAATTTCCTGAAAGTGGGATAAACAGAATGGTGAAGAAGGCATTAGGCATGTATGCCTGAATTATCTGAGGCAGTGAAATTAGGAGTTGGGATACCACGGGGCTTAAGGCCAGCTTCCTCCCCACTGCTATCCAATTCTGAAACCATTCACCTCTTTCACACCCCATTCCCATGTGTGCTACACTTAACTTTACCTCATTCGGTTATTATAGTATTGTACTTTAATGTTCTTTTACACAACTCAGATTTTGCATTGCAATTTTGCACCATTCAATGATTATGCGCTCGTCATTGTATTTATTGCCTCCTCCCCCAGAGCCACAGTATACTCCACCGTGGAAAGTGTCAGCGGTTGCGGGAAGAAGGAGGAGGAGGCGGTGGAGGGGTGGGGAGTAGACAAAGCGACGGATGACAGGAAGAAGCAGCAGCTGGTGGGAGGGGAGGGAGCCCCACGGTGACCGAGTGCATCCTGCCGGTGGTCTGAAGATGCCAGGAAGATGCCAACCCCTCCCTGGTGTGTACCCATTTCCCCCACTATCCCGCCTCCTCGTTCTCTCCCAGCATCCTCTTCCACTTACATACATCCCTCGCTTCAGCTTTTAATTCCACTCCACTTTTCACCTTATCTGACACACTTGTGATGCCTTTTCATCTTTGTCCATTCATCTTCCAATCAAACTCACAACACCCTCCCCCCCCCCCCCCCCCCCCTCACCTGTCGGTTGAATTACATGACAAGGATTTGGGACTTTCAAAACAAAGGAAAGAGAGTAAAAACCTCAAAGGACAAGAGACAGAGGCTGGAAAAAAGCATTGAGATGAGTCAAAAACTGTAGAATACATAACAAAAACCAAAATGCCACAGGAATTGAAGTCAAAGTGAAGCTCAGATGTTCAGAAGCAATAGTATTGGACAAACGATAGATACGCCAAAGAGACATGAAATTGGTTGAGGTGAAAGCTGTCATATGATTTCATAAGTACTTGGCTGTAAAGTGCCTTAAAGCTGCTCCCTTATTAAGTACAGTGTCATGTGATCAACTGCTCCTCGGGAGGTGACAGTTGCCAAAAGAGACTTGTTGAATTGTCTCGACAGTTCTTCGAATAAGCAATCATGCTATGCTCAATTGTTGAGTTTGTGAGCCTGCTCAGTTCCTTGTTCAATAAGTTGCAGATGGAGCTATACAATACATAAATGAAGAGGACAGATGCCAGAAAATAAAATTAAGTGAGTGGGGAACACAAGACCACGGGACACTTAAGATTTTGATTGCATAAGATCTTGGGCAATAATTTGTTTTCATTTTTCTCCTTAACAAAAATGCTAATTTCTCTAATAAATGCAATGTATTTAGTTGGACCCAACCATCTTAGTTGCAATTGTATTCCTGAGCAGAGTGCAACTGTGCAGAAAAAGCTGTGAGTATGTTTTAAAACTGAAAACAATGAATTAATGCTTCCAGTCACATTCAGGAATACAGAGTGGAAAATTTGGTGATATTGAAACTGCAGATCCATGGTTGTGGTGAAACACCTGCCAGAGTCTGTGATGGTCCCTTTTTTATAGCTTATGTCTGTCAGTAGCAGTTGGACAGAACTGAGAGTGTCACAGACCTGGGTGCAAGCACCCTGCCTTCACAATGATGAATTTAATAAATTGAGCCCAGTATGAAAGCAGGGTCTCCCCAGCACTTATCATTACACTCATCCCGCAGCAGGATCTTTATTGAAGTAATACGCAATGGCTTGAGGTGAGCACGATGGAGCTGTGGTGCTTAAAGTTCAATATAACAGAACAGTAGGAAGCTGAGGGACTGGCAGAAAAGCTTAGCAAAGTTAAAGCTTGTTAATCCATGCTTGAGTGACCATGCCAACTGTGGCAGTTTGCTTTTTGTAACACGCAACTCGTATCAAGAATGTGCAAAAACTTGGAATTACACCATTAACATGAAGTGATTTCAGAAACAAAGTACTTGAATTTGTAACCTTCAGTCGGCAATCTGCCTGAGACTCCATTACCCACATTGACTGTCCTATATACAAATAAAGGTTAAGTAGGTGATTGTTCAAATTGATATATTAGAAACAATTATATCATTAAAATAGTTCATTATGGTCTTCATCGTTTTTTGATGAAATGAGTGAAGAATATTCATTGTTGAACCTCCATTATAAAGCTGATCATTATTACTATATTTTACCCTCACTGCAAATACAAAATGTTTTTGGGAAAATCATTACTTCTGCATCAGACAGATACCGCCAGTTAGGATGATATTAATAATTGAACACAGAAGCTTTTGGGCTTAGATACTCATGTACATTTTAATGTCAGTTATGCTTTCAGAAGTCCTGTTTTATTTTTTCTCAATTTACCAATGATAAATATAGTGATTATGATCGTGTTATTTGCTTATGTTTTTTAAGTTGCAAATAAGCATGCAAATAACAATCCCAAATCATTTTTAAAACTCAATTGATACATGAACAAATTAAGCTTCAATGCTATGAGCTCACACTGTGATATAACATACTTTCCTTACTGATTTTCAGGTGAAATATTATTTTGACAATAAGATTTCATCAAAGCTTTGTCCACTTAATAATGCACAAATATCACCTTCTGAGTGACTGTGGATATATTGTAGCCATGCTACAATCTGCACTCATTGCGCAAAGAGCTAAACCCTTTGACACTGTGGTTTTTAATTAAAATTACATTATGATTAATCTGCTGGAAGAAGACTGCTGTCTCAGGCTGGTTTGATTGTGAAAGTCCTGTGATGGCCGAGTTGGCTGCCAACTTGTTAAAACCATGCTGCTTTATGTCAAGTTCACGTCACTAACATCCATAGGAAAAGGTGACAGTAAGTATGGGGAAATTGCTTTGCAACTGTAAAATTAACTCTTGTCAATCCTTTCTCATCTGCAAGTTACGCTTTATTTGTTGAATATTGAGCTGAAAATAATTTTGGACACAATACATAGATAGTAAAGGAAAGTATTATCAAAAAAAAGAAAATTCCCAAGATATCAGTAGTAAGAGAATAATAATTTGAATTGGTTTAGTATCATTTACAATCTTAGAATGTCCCAAAACACTTCTATTGCCATTTAAATATTTTCAAAATGCCATGGCATTGAATTATACAACCTACCACTATTATATCATAGTACAGGGGCTCTCCAGGTTATGAATGAGGTGAATTGTAGAAATCCAACTTTGTGCAAATTTCCCCATACATTTTAAAGCGTTTTTCATGCTAGTAATAATAACAGTAATAAAATGTTTAATGGTACTCAGTAATGACTGAATGCAGTATATTTTCCATTAGCTTAATCATGGACAGTGTTATGGTGATTATTAAATGCAGTGAAATAATTACAGTGTGTATGTAGCGCGATATGATATAGGACATTTATGACTGATGGAGAGATCGTCTTGGGGCAGTTCTCAGGAAAAGAACCTTTCTACAAGCTGGAGACTGCCTATACTGCTATTGTAACTCGATAAATCACAGGACAAGATTGCCAAATGACAGTGGTGTACATTCAAGCATGTTCTTAAAGCTTCCTTAAAAAATTGCAACATCTTTATTTCCTGGGATCTGTGGCTAATGATCAAAGTAGGAAAGTAGAATGTGGGAATGCAGTATATTGAGAATGCCAAGTCCACACAAAAGCACAGCATAAACAGCAGAGAGCACAAACCAGCGTGTCTGCCTTGTTAGGTGCCTCGATGTTCTGAAGAAAAAGAGCAATGAATTATCTCTGGAAGTAGGTTGATGTTCATCACTGTTAAAATTACAAGAGCAGCTTATCTGATCATTATGATGTTGCTGTTTGTGGAAACTGGCTATAATGGGATCTGAGATCATGAAAATATGCAATTGTGTAGATTGTGCAATTCCTTCTTTTACAGATGCACTAAAGGCACAAAATGGATTAAAAAAATGTGGTCTGGTTTTGACAACAGAGTACTGTCCAGATCAATGGAAGTATTTTGAAAATGCCACAGAATATTTAATATTCATATGTCAGGCGAAGACCTTCACAATTGTCTTGACATATTACATATCATATGTAATAATGGTGCCACATTGAATGAAATAATTATTAACCAATGGAAAGCTCAAGCCATGACTTCCAGAAGGGAAACATAAAATAAGAACAATAAGGGGGAAAACTGGAAAACAAATCAAAAAGCAGGAATGGAGTAAATCAGTTAAACATTCATAATGGAATATCAAACATTAAAAATTACTACAGTTTAATTTTTAGTAAATAAATTTCACAAAATATCCATGTAAATATTTACCTATCCTTTTCTTTTGGCTCATTTAATTTAACACTTATTATGTCTGGCACCCTTCCTGCCAACCGAGAAGCTCTTGCCAAGTTTGGTGTTGGTAGCAATTATACTCTGAGCTAAAAGCTTGTAGGTGGCATTCAGCTGGTCACTGGCTGACCACAATGCCCATTCTCAATGGAGATAAAAATAAGTTAATTTGAAGCTAAGAAGATAAGTTGTGAGTCTGTATTGCATTATTTTTGTAATTGATTTAGTCCTAAGACTACAGTAGAGGTTAGAAGTGGAAGATAAATCAATTTATAATGGCCATATTTTAATTGCACAAACTTTTGCACATATCTTTTGCATTGAATCCAACCAACAATTGGATGAGCTGAAAGATATATTATAAATTCGGTACATAACATAGAATTGCCGACATACAACATTCCCTTATCATGTATCTATACACTGTAAATGGATTGATTGTAATAATGTTTTTTCTTTCTGCTGACTGGTTAGCACGCAACAAAAGCTTTTCGCTGTGCCTCGGTACACGTGACAATAAACTAAACTGAACTGAACCGATGAGGTCAGAAAAATGGACACCAATATTATCAATAAAATAAACAATTGCAAAAACATACTTTAAAAATGAAAAAAGGAAAAATTAAGGAACATGAGAATGAGATTGCACTGTATGCTGAATCTGTGGAAATGTTTTGAAATGTTTGTGGGTTTGAGGAGATTAAAGGATTATTTATTGTCAAGCTAATCACATGCCGTTTGATTTATCTATTGACCAAATGACAAGCCATGTACCTGTCCAAATGTCTTTTAAATGTTGTTATTGTATCTGGTTCAACTATTTTCTCTGACAGCTGGTTCTATGTACCCACCACTCACTGTGTGAAAATGTTTCCCCTCAGATTCCTACTAAATCTTTCCCCTTTCACTTTAAACCCATGTCCACTAGTTCTTGATTCACTTACACAGGGGAAAAGAGGTTGCACACCACCCTATCTATTCCCCTCGTGATTTTACACACCTCTATAACATCACCCCTCATTATCCTCCGCTCCAAGGAATAAAGTCCTATGCTACCCAGCCTCTCGCTCAGGCTCTCGGGTCCTGGCAACATCCTCAATTTTCTTTGGATTCTTTCCAGCTTAGGGTCCTCCCCATTATGAAAGATTCCTTTAAAAATGTTGTAAACTTTTATAATCATGGATCATAGAACACATAAGATCATTCAGCCATTTGTGTCCGGATGGGCCAAAAATTGAGCTATTTAGTCTTCTCAAGTTTCCTAGTTCTTAATCTCTGACATTGTCAATTACATTTAATCATGTGGTCAATATGACATAGGTTTCTTTAGCTTTTGAGTCAGTGAGCTCCAGATCCCCACCACCTTTTGGCTGAAAAAACGATTTCCTCAACTCCTCCTAATTCTTTACCAATTAACATAAATCTATGTTGCTGTTTTTTGAATATTAAGGGAATAAAAGGACATGGGGTTACATCAATTCAAGCAGCACAGTGCAGACCAACCTTTCAATTCAGTTCAAGCAGCCCAGTGCAGACCAACCCTTCAATTCAGTTCAAGCAGCACAGCGCAGCCCGACTCTTCAATTCAGTACAAACAGCACAGTGGAGACCAACCATTCAATTCAGTTCAAGCAGCACAGAGCAGACCAACAATTCACTTCATACACAGTGCAGACTCACAGTTCAGTACACTCGCGGCGTAGACTCACAGTTTTGGATTCAACTCTCACTCACGGTCTTCCGGGGTGACTGACTCATGTCCGGCATCTAGGGCTTTATTTTCCTGGCCCCCCCGGATGGGACGTTTCCTTCATCATGGCGACTGACAGGCGAGAAGACCAATCTGCTGATCTCAAGATTTTTTAAACATTCATAACTTTTTTATTATTTCACCGATTAGAAAAAACCTTGGGATGGTTGGAGGAGAGGAGGACGGTGAGTAAGATGGCAAAAAAACTCATAGCGATATAGCGTAGTGTTTTTTATAACATTTATTTACAACATAGACAGGATGTGGTCAAGATGAGACTTTTAGTAATAGTAATGATATTTCAATTTGATCGTTCCTCTTTTCAATCGAGAACCAGAGGACATAGGTTTAAGGTGAGTGAGGAAAGATTTAATAGAAACCTGAGGAGCAACCTTTTCACACAGAGCATAATAAGTATGAGGAACAAGGTGCCGGAGGAATTGTTGGTGTACAATAACAACATTTAAAAGGCTTTTAGATAGGTACATGGAT
This sequence comes from Raja brachyura, assembly GCA_963514005.1. The sequence goes on from OY740782.1 coordinate 81,604,765, forward strand.
AGGAAAAGTTTAGAGGGGTATGGGCCAAGCGCAGATGGGTGCAACTGGTGCAGATGAGGCATCTTGATCGGCATGGGCAAGTTGGTCCGAAGGGCATGTTTCCGTGCTGCATGACTCCATGAGTCTATAACGCTAAGTGACTCTTTCTGAAATATGTAAAATGAAACACAAGTTTCAATTTCAATATTAATTAAATAGTCCCAGTTTGACCTTCTTATGGGAAATCCCTTTTTAAATGTGTTATACTGGAGGTGGCACTGTGATTAGCATTTAAAGAAGCATGCATCTGTTATGTATGTTATGTGTAAGACCCACTCACATGTTTTCACATTTAGTTCCAGTGCTAACACAGTTGTTTTCAGTCTAAAAATTATAATAAAGTTATCGCTCTAGTTGTTTGGAATAGGATAATTGCTGATATACTATTTCCCCCCATTGTCTTAAGTATGGCATTTTGCAAGATTACTGTAATATCCTGGCATAGATAGCTTCTCCATATCTTGCACCTCTAATCTCACACTCCTCTCCCCAGACAGAACAAAGATAGAGTTCATTAGGTCGTCACATTTCAGCCTACCAGCTTTTGCATCCAGCATATCATCCATCATCATTTCTATCATTTCGTAATGGATCCCACCACCAGTCACATCAACCCCTCCCTCACTCCTGTATACAAGTGCAGTTAGGTTCCTCTGAACATCAGAATTGCTCCATATCCTACCATTTAACAAACATTCTGCATTAATGCTATGTTCATTGAAATGAATGACCTCACACGTTTTCACATTGTATTCCTTCTGCCATATTCTCATTCATTTAATCAGCATGTTCATACCCACTTAAGCCTCTTTTCATCTTCCTCTGCTACATACTCACTCCTAGTTTAGTAGCATCAGCAAACTTGGAATTAAGCCGTTTTGTGCCCTCAGCCAAAACATTTATAGTTCTTGAACTGCTGGGGCCCAAGCACTGATCCCCATAATAACCTATTTGGCAGAGCCTGCCAACCTGAGGATGATCTGTTTATTCCTACTCTTTGCTTTCTGTCTAATAATGCGTTCTCAGTACACGTCAGTACATTTCCCCCAATTCCATGCATTTTAAACGTGTTGACCACCCTCCTGTGTTGAAGTTCATCAAAAGATATTGGAAAATCCAAATACACCACATCTACTCATTCATCTATTGTATGAGTCATATTCTTATGCAACTATAGTAGATTAGTCAAACATGATTTTTTTCCCCCATAAATCCATGTTAATTCTGCTCAATCCTGTTATTCTTTTCTAGGTCGAATAAAAAGGAACTGAAAATTCTGGAGCCTTGAGCAAAACAAAGTGCTGGAGAAACTCAACAGGTCAGGAAACATCTGTGGAGGGAATGGACAGGTGATGTTTTGGGTCGGGACCTTTCTTCAGACTCTTTTGAAGAGTTTTATTATTAGATCTGTCATTTTAGATTTCTGCACATTTTCGCACTATTGACATTAAGCTACCTAACCAGTAACACCCTGTTTTCCCTCTTCTTCCACCTTAGGTATTAGGGTAGCATTTGTAATTGCACAATCCAGGGGAAATATTAGAGAGTCTAGAGAAAGATGACAACCAGCGCATGCACCATCTGTAAAGCCACCTCTTATGAAACTCTGGGATATTATAGGAGAATAGATCTTTGAGATTTATCAACTTTCATACTCATCAGCTTCTATAGTAGTATTTTTGCCCACTCCAATTCACATCCTGTGGGACTACTGAGCACCCTAGGGCCATAGCATCATGGAACATAACCTTAAGTTTGAAAGATTAATCACAGTATTTTTATATCATTAGATTTTTGATTAGAAGGGAATTAAAAGATGGGGTTAGTGCTGGAAAGTGTTGCTGGTTATCCTGAAATATCCCCATGTTCCTAATTATTCTTCACTTACACTCAGCTACCAAAATCCACCAACCTCATTAGCTGTCCCTGCTTCAGTTATTCTTTCATTAAGCACGTTGACAGCTGTCCTCAAATAGTTTCTGGTTGAAAGAGATCCTTGTTATTATTGTTCTGTATGCCTCTTTCTTTAACTTTTTTTGTAAAATGGGTCTATTTAATGCTATAAATATCATTGATGACAAAATGAAGATAGCAATATATACACTTATTTAAATGTATTCTTGGTATTGACATGCCTATGTTGTGAGTGATCATAACAACCTTGTTTGCAACTTTGTCCAAGTCAAGTATTACAATGTGACTGCATTTTTGTGACCAGCTGCTTTACTGTTTAGCAGACCAAGGTGTCATTTTTTATCACAATAATCCAACATTTCTCCCCTTCCCATTCCACTTTAGTGAGAGTGCAGATTCTCTGAGGGACACAAATCCAAGGTTATCAGCCATTCTTGTACAGTATATAATTGCAAAACCACTCTTAACACGTGCACAGGTTTTGAAAGTGCTGTCCTGTTCTTCCATGGTGGCATCAGCAAAAACCTAAGCCAAGAGCAGGGCTGTAGAAATAACTCAGACTGTGAACAGCATGCCAGAAAAGAAGTGAAACAATAGCACAAGGAGGACTGTGGAATTAAGTTGCACACTAAGATATTTAATTAATTATTGGTATAACTTAAATGTAATCACAATTACATTAAAAATATAAATTAAAGATAAAGATAAATACTATAATTAAGTAGATGAAATGTTAAGTAGATATAATATTGCTGAATGGGATTGGCAGCATTGGGGATGTGTTACAACTGCAGCATGTGGAAGTAGTGGAGACCAATGCAGTCCTAGTCGACCATATAAAGATCCATAGCTCAAAAACCTTTAGCCCAGCATTGTTGAGCTGCAGTTTGTTTAGTTATTATTAGACATCATGAAGAGGTTAAAGTCAATTAGGATAGAGCTAAAAAAGAAAGTAGAAAATAGAAAATATAGATCATCATAATAAAGAGCAGAGTGGCAAGAAATTGAAATTTAGAGGTGCATGTAATTATGTAGGCATTTAATCTTTACTTATTGAAAGTCAGAGATGTGGGTTCGATCCTGACCTTATAGAGTGGGACAAATAAAATTTGGAGTAATGCCATGATGATATGGAGCATATTCTGGATTCCAAAATTTCAGGTTGATTAAGTGAATGAAGTTTTAGTGTAAAGAGACAGCATGGAAACAGACCCTTTGGCAGATGAGTTCATTCCGACCATCGATCACCCATTCACACCAGTTCTGTGTTATCGCACTATCTCATCCACTCCTACACACTGGGGGCAATTTACAGTCCAATTAACCTACAATCCCAAGTCTTTGTGATGTGGGAGGAAACCCGTGCACCTGGAAGAAACGCACACAGTCACAGGGAGAACATGCAAATTCCACTCAAACAATGCAAGGTCAGGATCGAACCCACATCTCTGACGCTGCGAGGTTAAAGCTCTATCAGCTGTGCCAAGGTGCTGCTCACTAAATATAACATTTCATATCATTATAAGTTATAACATTTGTACCTTATCAGTATTTGTCATCTCTTCTCTCTGCCGATGCTTGATCCACACTATCTTGGGCACTAGATCTCCAAGGCCTGATAGTTCTGAAGGTGCACAGGATTCTAGCTGTAATCTTTTACAGATTATGGAACATTTAGCTCCAGTTTTCCTTTCCCGCAGGGATTCAAATTTAAGATAGTAGAGACTGCAATGAAGAATTACGCTGCAGAGGCAGCCCACTCCAGGCTCTGCTCAGCAGGACACCAATACTGATCCCTAGAAGCCACTGTCCAGACAACATCATAAATGTGGGTCATTGGGAAAAATGGCAGACAAATCATCTGGTTTGATGCTGGTGGACTTTATGAACATATCTCAATCCTCAATATATTAGTCAATTCCATGGCAACTTAATCGCCACAATCATGTTGGTGCATGCAGGACTGACAGCTGTGTTGATATGCCCTGTGTTGATATGTTGATATGCCCTGCCTTAAATAAAATGTCAGGCACCCATATCATTTGCATTTACAGTATGTCACAGATCTTCGTAAAGTTCTGTCTTATAGAACGGTGGCAGTGAATTGTGGCCTTCTCATGAGAAGAGTAAAGACGATGAGACTGAGTAAATTTCATATGCGACGGTCATCTAACAAGAGCATGTGAATGATCAGTAGGGATTAAACCCCTGGCTCTACACCTTCTGAAGCCATCACATTCACACAAAATGGGAATGGCAGGAAAAGGAATGGCAAGCTTGACAAAATAGCATGTTATTTTCTACTGTTCATTAGAATATAATGTTACTGTTTTCTCATGTCACGGTTTTAAGTTACTGTGTTATTGTATCAGTTGTTTATTGTTAAATGAGGAGATGTGAATTGATAAGAACCAAGAAGGATGAAAAAAATGAATGATGGTTGCTTACAGGACTGCTTTACCTCATTGGAATTGTGGGCTGTGGTTACGGAGACAGTGGGACAGTCATAGGAAGTTGGCTGAAACTGTGAAAGCCACTGACTGCCTGCACAATTATGACATAATCCTGGATGTACAAGAGCAGCACTCTGACTGCCTAGCGCTATGCAGTGAGCTATCTTCATTTTCTGACAATTGATTTTCATGGATTCATCTGTGGTCAGTACTTTGTTCCTCCTGCAACTGCATTACTTGCTCTGATGCAAAGTTGTGCAGAGATCAACATGGCACAACCATTCTGGAAACACTGGCTGAATGATTGCCACCAAATCTCTTCAGGCACCTGAAAGATATGCTTGATAGTGGGCAAGAGTACAAAATAGGTGAAAGTGCATTGGTTGTCTGTTTTAAATTCTGCCTAATCATGATTTTCTTTTCTAAGATATATTTCACCTGAAACTGGCCATAGGTACAAAGAAATGGCTTTTGATATTAATTTTGAGTACTTGTTTTGGTATAACCTCCGTCCCATTAACAGAAAAAGGACCTGAAAATATGTAGTGATTCAGCGAGAGCAGTCTGTTAGCAAAACTGAGGATCAATAGCAATGAAAATGCAACCAATCATATTTTGCTATTGACTCCTGAGCTCCGTGTAGCTTGACCTTGTCTTGAACTGACTGTCCTGCAATCTATACGTATCATTTACTTCAAGGCATTAATTGATTTATGGACCAACCAGAGAGGCGTGAAACACTTTGTAATGTTCAATCACAGCAGAATGAGTCCACAAAAAAGCATTCATAGTGACAGCAGAGTCGAAAGACATAGGAATATGGGTGAAGTAATGCACATCCCTCTGGGCATTTGAAGCAGTCAGACAAGAGTCCTGCCACTTTCAACCTGACAACCACTGGCACAATCAGTAATCTACTGGAAAATGTACAGAAACCATTTAAAAGAGAAAGTCTCTATGGCTTCATCTTTCAAGGAGTGAAACAATTTCAGATTTGCGTGACCAATGACATGTGAACCATAATGGACTTTTGAACGGATAGTTGTTAAGAGCTTCCCTGACTGGTTCTTTATGCCAAAGCTCATGAGAAGTATCACTGCACTCAGATTCAAGAAGTTCTTGCAACACCCAGCAAGAAGATACATCCTTCCCAATGCATGGATGATCGGTCAACCTGAAGAGATAATGTGCAGCTCTCTCTTGGATTTTGGGGAGAAACCAAAAAACTTGTTTGTTCTGCTGGCTGCAGTCACCCTCAGAAATGCCCTAAGTTTCCATTCCATGGAAACGCAGTTCAAAGAACCAGTACAATGTTTTTTTGATAATTGCATAATGAGTCTGAAGAAGGGTCCTGCCGAAACGTCATGTATCCATTTTCTCCAGAGATGCTGCCTAACCCGCTAAATTACCCTAGCATTTTGTATCTATCTTTGGTATAAACCAGCATTCACAGTTCCTTTTTATTACCAGTACAATGGTGACAGAGTATTTCAGGAGAGCAGTGCTCAATGTGCTAGGTTCTGTTTTTCTCCTTTCATGGTCTGTTTTTCTCAGATCATGGTGTAAGTGTTAAGGAGAAGGCAGGCATCCGTCCTCTCCCAAGAACAAGCTGCCATGAAACAAGGGACCTCACAGCATCGTAAAGATTTGGTTTGTAAACGTTTTACAATACTTTCCTCAAGTTGTAGCAATGTTACAAATGTTTGAGATTTTAAAAATCAAGTCTGCAATTTATCCCATCAGATAAAGCATAAAAATAAGTTTAATTTGATACCTAATTCACTTTCTTATCTTCAGTATTAAAAAGGTTATGGCCATTTTCATACTCGGAAATTAGCATCTTGTTCCCTATTGCTTTTCCATTGACTTAACTCAAAAGCTGTGATCGAGGACAGTCAAAAGCCCATAGCTTTCTTAAAAATTAAGAGAACTGAATGACATTTTCAGTTATTATAGATTGTAGCATTCTGAAACAAATATGAAACAACCATACTTGGATGACCTGAAATTAAAGCATATAATTAGTTAGTTACCTAATTGTAGCTAATTACAAAATTCAATTACTAGATCTAAACATCTATCCATTTCTTAAGAAAAGGTTAACATTTCTAAATAGCCTAAGTGTCCAAATAACATTCCCAAAGGATTCACAATATAACATGATTTTTAAATCTCATTCTCATGAATTTATAGGCCAAATGGAAGGAATTTAATGCTTAATTCCCGTAAATTAATGGCCATTTTAATCTTCTTGTGAGTGGGATTTTGTGGAACGTGATCGTTTGGAACATTGCATTTGCGGTGAATTTAAACCCCATATTAGCAGGAAAAATACTGCCGGTTCGTATATTTACGTAATCACCTTTTTGCAACGTGAAATTTTGATTAAAGGCATCCTAAGAAGCACGTTTATATGTAAAATAAACGGCTTTCTTTTACCTGTCCCGTACGTGAAATCCGTCCCCGTTGTCGGTGTTGACGGCTTTAGAAGATGCTTTTTAATTTACTCCTGCTTTTAAATTATCCAGTGCAGTTTAAAAAAAATATAATAAAACCGATGTCGGAGCGATTATTCTTCAGCAGCTGGACAAAAATCGATTTGAACAGGTTGGAGAAAAACTGCATTTTAAACCCGCCCCCCTCTCAAAGGTGCCACATTTGGAATATTGTGTGCAGTTCTAGTCACCAAGCTATAGGAAGAAATCATTATTTAAGAAGGGAATCCCTGGAATTATAGGCCAGTGAGCCTCACATTCATGGTAGGGAAGCTATTGGAAAGGATTCTTCTGGACAGGATTTATTCCTATTTGGAAGTGAATTAATTAATTAGGGACAGTTAGCATGGCCTTGTTAATGACAGGTCATGTATCACCAACTTGATCAAGTTTTTTGAGATAGTGACGAAGGTGATCGACAGGGGTAGGGTGGTGGATATTGCGTAAAATTGATTTTAGTAAGGCATTTGATGAAGTCCTCCATGGTAGGTTGATCATGTGAGGTTATCCACTTTGGTGGCAAAAACAGGAACGTAGACTATTATCTGAATGGTGACCGATTAGGAAAGGGGAGATGCAACGAGACCTGGGTGTCATGGTACAACAGTCATTGAAAGTAGGCATGCAGGTGCAGCAGGCTGTGAAGAAAGCAAATGGTATGTTGGCATTCATAGCAAAAGGATTTGAGTACAAGTGCAGGGAGGTTCTACTGCAGTTGTACAGGGTCTTGGTGAGGCCACACCTGGAGTATTGCGTACAGTTTTGGTCTCCTAATCTGAGGAAAGACATTCTTGCCATAGAGGGAGTACAGAGAAGGTTCACCAGACTGATTTCTGGGATGGCAGGACTTCCATATGAAGAAAGACTGGATAGACTCGGCTTGTACTCGCTGGAATTTAGAAGATTGAGGGGGGATCTTATAGAGACTTACAAAATTCTTAAGGGGTTGGACAGGCTAGATGCAGGAAGATTGTTCTCGATGTTGGGGAAGTCCATCACAAGGGGTCACAGGGGGAAGTCATTTAGGACTGAGATTAACAAATTATTTTTCACACAGAGAGTGGTGAATCTGTGGAATTCTCTGCCATAGAAGGTAGTTGAGGCCAGTTCATTGGCTATATTTAAGAGGGAATTAGATGTGGCCCTTGTGGCTAAAGGGATCAGGGGGTATGGAGAGAAGGCAGGTACAGGATACTGAGTTGGATGATCAGCCATGATCATATTGAATGGTGGTGCAGGCTCGAAGGGCCGAATGGCCTACTCCTACACCTATTTTCTATGCTTCTATGTAAGCGGCCAAAGGAGCGCATCCCTCGGGACAGCCCCCACTCTCCCATGGCCACGGCCGCCCTCCGCCTCGTCTCCCCCGTGCGGCCGCACTGTGACGGGCTGTGAGTCAGCAGCGCACACACACACACACACACACACACACACACACACACACACACACGGGGCCGGGTGGAGCAGAGGCGTGGGACAGGCTTGTCCCTCCGCCCACGCAGAGTCACTGACCAGAATGCTCCGGCATTGGACCCCAACACCCACACCAGATTGATTCATCCCCTCCGATCCCCAGAACCCACCACCCACACTGGGTGATTCAACCCCCACCCCTGCCGCAGGGACAGACGGCTCGGGGCATTGGCAGCCATAGTACATCACTTTTAAAACATGGGGGGGGGACACAAATTCCCTGGCAGGCCAATGACAAGTGCGCATGACAACAAACAATTTTATCTCCTCCCACTCCCCCCCCCCCCCGACAACAATAAGCACATTTTATTTATTGTTTAAACACAGTAATGCCGTCTGGTTTCCTGCGTAACGCACACAAGCTCCCACGCACAAAACACCAGATAATCTGTAATCTGTTTTAACCGAAGATGGACACAAAAAGCTGGAGAAACTCAGCGGGTGCGGCAGCATCTATGGAGCGAAGGAAATAGACTACGTTTTGGACCGAAACCCTTCTTCAGACTGGAAGTCAGACCAGAACTCAGTGGAACAGGCAGCATCTCTGGAGAGAAGGAATGGGTGGCGTTTTGGGTCGAGATCCTTCAGACTCAGTTTTCAGGTCTGAAGAATGGTCTCGACCCGAAACGTCACCCATTCCTTCTCTCCAGAGATGCTGCCTGTTCCACTGAGTTACTCCAGCTTTTTGTGTCCATCTTCAGTTAAAACAGATTACAGATTATTTGGTGTTTTGTGCGTGGGAGCTTGTGTGCGTTACGCAGACAACCAGACGGCATTACTGTGTTTAAAGTTAAAGTTTAGCATTCATTTTTTTCTGAATTTTCAAGAAATGATTTTGTTTGCCTTTTTGCTTCAGATGCCATAACTTTGCATCTTTTTCTATGAAGTCTCAAGCTAAGGAAATTGATTTTTTTGAACGAGTACGACATAATTTAAAGCAAAATTTAGAGGGGGTTTCCTGTATGTTACAGGAACAAAACATATAGTTTGTTTTAAAATTTGAAGACTGAAGATCATAGATAATAAGCTCATTCTCACATACTGTAGAGAAACCTAACAGAATTTAAAAAATAACATAGATAAAGGATAAAGGCATTCAGCCTCTTGTGGCTGCTATTCTGTACAATTACCAATCTTTACATCAACTCCATTTGATACAGTTGATACAGTTTTTATAAATCATATCAATTTTGAATCAAACTTTTTCTAATGAAAGTGTTATCTCTTTTCATTTATACAATGTTTTGTGTGAATTTAAATATCTAAATTATTCCCAAATATGTGATATGCATTAGAAGCAAGATCAGTGAAATAGTCTATCATCTATTTTATTTTTCTTCTGCACTGAAGCCAGGAGAATGCTTATGAACTTTTCTGAAGCATTATATTGAGTAGCTGTGGGCATAGGTATCACTCAGATTGTCCATGCCTATTCCTAATTCATCATTCCATCCAATTAGTTCAAGAACTGTTCATAAAAGCGCATTGGCCCAATGCTCAGAAAAACTCAAATCATCTTTGTTTTTCGGATAGAAGAAAAGGATAGAAAATTGGCTTCATGGAAGGAAGCAGAGGGTGATGGTGAAAGTTTGCGTCTCGGACTGAAGGCCTGTGACTAGTGATGCTGAGCCCATTACTATTTGTCATCTATATCAATGATTTGGATGAGAACATACATGGCAAGATTAACAAGTTTGCAGATGATACAAAAGTGGGTGGATTTGCAGATAGTGATGATGGTTGTGAAAAATTACAGCAGGATCTTGATTGGCCAGGTGGGCTGAGGAATGGTTGATGGAGTTTAATACAGAGAAGTGTGAGGTGTTGCATTTTGGGACGTCTAACCAGGGCAGGACCTACACAGTGAATGGTAGGGCTCTGGGGAGTCTAGGAGTGCAAATGCATGATTCCTTGAAGGTGGAGTCGCAGTTACATAGAGTAGTCAAAAGGGTATTTGGCACATTGGCCTTCATCAGTCAGGTGATTGAGTATAGAACGTACACAAAAGGCTGGAGAAACTCAGTGGGTGCAGCAGCATCTAAGGAGCGAAGGAGATAGGCGACGTTTCGGGTCGAGACCCTTCTCTAAGATTGAGTATAGAAGTTGGGAGGTCATGTTGCAGTTGTATAAGACGTTGGTGAGGCCGCATTTAGAGTATTGCGTGCAGTTCTGGCACCATGTTACAGGAAAGATGTTGTTAAGCTGGAAAGGGTATGTCAGGTCTAGAGGCTCTGAGCTATATGGAGACGTTGAGTAGGCTAGGACTCTGTTCCTTGGAGGGCAGAAGGATGAGGGGTGATCTTATTGGGGTGGTTAAACTAATGAGAAAAATAGAACGGGTAGATGCACAGTGTCTTGCCCAGAGTAGGTGAATTGAGGACCAGAGGACATAGGTTTAAGATAAAGGGGAAAAGATTTAATAGGAATCCGAGGAGTCACTTTTTCACACAAAGGGTGATGGATGTATGGAACAGGCTGCCAGAAGAGGTAGTTGTGGCAGGGACTATCCCAACATTTAAGAAACAGTTGGACAGATACATGAATAGGACAGGTTTGAAGGGATATGGACCAAACGTGGGCTGGTGGGACTAGTGAAGCTGGCCGGTGTGGGCAAGTTGGGTCGAAGGGCCTGTTTCCACACTGTATCACTCTATGATTTTTTTACTCTATGATTGCATGACATTGGGCACTGTGTTCCTTTTGAATGGGATTTGTCACTGTGTGTCAACAGGTTAATAAATTCTCCTCGATTCAACTCGACAAGAACTAGAATCCGTCTGATTCTTTGTTTCTTTTGTCCGGGGGCAAAGAAATTTAGAGAGTCTACAAATGCTTTTATGACCTAATTCTGCACATAATTATGATCAAACACCAATAACATCTCTGTCTGTCTCAATGGGAGACTAGGCAATATATTAAGAATGGCACAGAATGGAGTTTCCAAATGGTATTTTCATTTCAACAGCATTGCCTTGGGGTAACTGTTCTAAGGTATGGCCATCAATGTATTTCAGGCAAAGATGAGCTCTCTTTCAGAACTGGCTGTTAATTGTGTTCTATTTAATAAATGTGTAAATTCATCACTTTTTAATATTTTTGTAATCTTGAGCGAACCATTAATTATTGGGTTTTCTTTACAGGGTGAAACTTGATGGCTTACCTGGATTGTTAGTTGAAATCCAAATGTTCTCATTAGGTGATTATCTATTTTTTTCCAGAACTTACCCCAGAGCTCTTCATTGGTATTATTCCTCACAACAGGCACATTAGCAAAGGATCACTCCACAAGATTGGACACAGCAGTAATTAACTCAGATCAGGCACTGAAAAGGTAGACGGCATAAAAGAAGAAAAGACTTACAGTTATATAGAAAACAATTGTTCTCTTTGTAATAGATAGAACATATTCATCTTCAGCCGCATGTCATGGTTCTCTTTGTCTGCCTGTCTGCTTTTCTCTTGTGAAGCAATAACTTAATCTCAGCAAGATTGAGTAGAGTCTCAAGATTTTCTGCTAAGAATGGCTACTATAAAAAGATAATTAAAATCGAATAAGCTTGTAAAGAGGGATTCAGATGGAAACAGCAGCCTTATAATTGAAAATATGAGCAGATATGACTGGGAAATGCATTATATTAAAAATAAAAACAGATTTTCGTTATATTTAGAATACAGACTAATACATGTGCAATACCTAACGTACAGTACCTTGTTTAAGAACATACAACATCGAACAAGCAGTACAGCACAGGAATAGGCACATGTGCCAGTCAACATGTGTCAGTGCCGTACATAAGGCCAAATTAAACTAATCCTCTCTGTCTGCACATTTTTCTTATCCCTCCATTCCTTGCATATTCGTGTCTACATAAAAGAAGTGGCCCCATAGCAGAAGCGTCCATGTCGCGGGGCTGTAAAGTGGAAGTATACCGAGCTAATTCTGCTACCACCATCATCTATTGCAACAAGTGATGGCTCCCACTGATTATCGCCGGAAGCTTGCGTCCTTTTCAGGACGGACGATGACAGCAATGTCAACATTTGAAACATGGAAGATGGACATGAAAGAAGAAGATAAAAGTTTAAATTTTACTGTTGTATCTGTGTCCACCACAACTGGCCGTGCATTTCAGGTACCTAACAATCTCTGTGTTAAAGACTTGTCCCGTATATTGCCTTTATACTTTGCCTCTCTAACTTTAGGACCATGCCTTTGACATCTCCACGCTTAGAATTTTATATACTTCTATAAGTCTCCCCTCAGCCTCTGATGCTCCAGAGAAAACAATTATTCTATTGTTAATAAAAGCTTCTAATATTTCTTGCAGAAATGATTCTGCGACTTTATCCAGATAGTCACTTTTGTAAGAGCTACAGTTACCAATTTGACTTGAAATTCTTGTGCACTATGCACACACTTGTCCACCGTATCTGGAAGGTTGGAAGCAAACATGCACCAGCCATGCTCTCCATGTGTTTACAGGGTAGGCAAATTATAGTGCAAGTCTTCATGCAACACTGAATTGATGCCAATGCAACCTAAATATTCTTATGTGTAGGAAGGAACTGCAGATGCTGGTTTATACCTAAGATAGTCACAAAATGCTGGAGTAACTCAGCAGGTCAGGCAGCATCTCTGGACAAAATGAATAGGTGATGTATCGGGTCGAGACACTTCTTCAGACTGAGTGTCATGGGAGAGGGAAACTAAAGGTATGCACAGGTACAGAACAGATCAGACCCGGCACCAATGGCCAAAGAGACAAATTTTTATGTTCTAACCAACTCCGTGTAATAAATCATGTCAAGTAAATAAATCAAATCACAGACCCAGCATTTAGGGGCATGCAGAACACTAGTTACTCCTATCCTCATCTCACCAATTCTCCTCCTGCTGCACATTATATTTAATGGGATTTATCAATTGGTAATTGATTGAAAATGAGCTGGTTGTGGCAACCTGCCATAATTTGATCTTTGGATAATATTGACATCTGAGATATCTCGGGAGAGTGCTTTGACTGAAAGCTTGTTCACACATTAACCTCAACCTGTTCACTGACTGACATGGGAGCTTGGAGATCCCACAAATGTATTGCAATCTGATAGGAAGAGGAAACATTATGTCTGTAGCAAAGTGTTTTGTTTAGTTTAGTTTATTGTCACGTGTATTGAGGTACAGTGAAAACCTTTGTTGCGTGTTAACCAGTCAGCAGAAAGACAAAACATGATTACAATCGAGCCATTTACAGTGTATATATACATGATAAGGGAATACCGTTTAGTGCAAGGTAAAGCCAGCAAAGTCCGATAGTCCAAGGGTCACCAATGAGGTAGATAGTAGTTCAGCACTGCTCTCCAGTTGTGGTAGGATGATTCAGTTGCCTTAGGCCTTCAGTAGCCAGTACTACCTGTTAGAAAAGAAGGAATGTAACAACAGACTTCAGGGAGCTGTTTCTCTACATTATACTGATCAAGGAAGAACATGCATGAAGTCTCCATTTCTCTAGGAAGTCCTCATGGAAAAATGCTGCACACTCCAGCACAAAACAGAGCCAGAACTACTTTAAAGTAACAATTAGTATCATTGTGATGAAGAACTTTGATATTTCTGCCATTTTTCAAATTGGTGCTGGGATAAAAGTAAGAACTTTCAATTTGCTTTATAGATGAACTATATTTTAGAAGAGCAGATTCATTTCCTGGTCCTTGAGTGACAAGTGGGCAGAGTGACAGGAGGAAGTGTTAGTTTTGTAATAGTGTTAGAGTCATCCACTGCAATCAAACCAGCTTGAGAGTCACAGACCAAACTTGTTCAGGAAGTACAATGACTAATACCCAACTGGTTTGCAACCAGGCTGAGGAAATGTTCATGGGAAATGCATGGCATCAGAAGAGTAGCCTTGTTACACTCATCTATTAGTATTCCTGTGTCAATAAATTTAGAGCTAATAGATCATACTAGAGTCGTAATGCTCAAAAGAAGAATGACGTTGCCTCCCAAAACAACGCAAGGCTAAACATCAGCAACATTGAAACATCAGCAACTTTAAGCCATGTTTCTGTTCCCCTCTAACAATAGACAATAGACAATAGGTGCAGGAGTAGGCCATTCGGCCCTTCAAGCTAGCACCGCCATTCAATGTGATCATGGCTGATCATTCCCAATCAGTACCCCATTCATGCCTTCTCCCCATATCCCCTGACTCTGCTGTCTTGAAGAGCACTATCTAGCTCGCTCTTGAAACTATCCAGAGAACTGGCCTCCACCACCCTCTGAGGCAGAGAATTCCACAGACTCACAACTCTCTGTGAGAAAAAGTCCGTTCTAAATGGCATACCCTTTATTCTTAAACTGTGGCCCCTGGTTCTGGACTCCCCCAACGTCGGGAACATGTTTCCTGCCTCTAGCGTCTCTGAACCCTTAATAATCTTAAACCCCTGTCCCATGGTACAAGTTCATTCCAAGAGCTCTCCCGAGTTTGCCCTGATTCGAACTCGGAGATTTACGGAAATGCTCACTCGTCGGTACTCGGGGCTCTCGTGGACATTTTTCAACATGTTGAAAAATCATGACGAGTCTTCCCGCGCTTACCTGCCATTACTGAGTCTTCCCGAGGACGTGCCATTAGCGTTACGAGCCGCTAAGAGATGTCCCCGAGCTCCGACGTACCCGCTATGTTCATTCTCTATGCTTACCACGAGTTTGAGGTTTTTTTAAACTTGGGAGAGCTCTTGGAATGAACTCGTACCGGTGGGACAGAACTATTATATGTTTCAATAAGATCCCCTCTCATCCTTCTAAACTCCAGAGTATACAAGCCCAGCCGCTCCATTCTCTCAGCATATGACAGTCCCGCCATCCCGGGAATTAACCTTGTAAACCTATGCTGCACTCCCTCAATAGCAAGAATGTCCTTCCTCAAATTAGGGGACCAAAGCTGCACACAATACTCCAGGTGTGGTCTCATTAGGGCCCTATACAACGGCAGAAGGACCTCTTTGCTCCTATACTCAACTCCTCTTGTTATAAAGGCCAACATGCCATTTGCTTTCTTCACTGCCTGCAGTACCCGCATGTTTACTTTCATTGACTGATGAACAAGGACCCCCAGATCCCGTTGTACTTCCCCTGTCCCAACTTGACACTATTTTGATAATAATCTGCCTTCGTGGTTTTGCTACCAAAGTGGATAACCTCACATTTATCCACATTAAACTGCATCTGCCATGCATCTGCCCACTCGTCCAAACTGTCCAAGTCACCGTGGATTCTTATAGCATCCTCCTC
Organism: Raja brachyura; assembly: GCA_963514005.1. The sequence continues at coordinate 81,620,430 of OY740782.1, forward strand.
ACAGTTCACAAACAGCCACCCAGCTTTGTGTCATCTGCAAATTTGCTACTGTTACTTTGAATTCCACTAGGGGCGCTGCATTGAAGGCAGCCTCTGCCTCCAGTCTGTCTTTTTTTAATTGTAGTTTGCCTTAAAAGTGTGTTTTGGAGTTTCTTTACTTTGTCTATGTGGGGGAAGGGGGTGAGGTAAGGGGGAAACCACTTCCCAGTCGTTTCCTGGCGGGGATGCGACTATTTATCTGAGTCGCGTCCTCGCTCCCCTCCTCGCGGCCTACCATCTGGATTGGAGCGGCCTTTCCTGCCGGGGACCAGGGAACGGACTAAAACTTCAGCAGTGGAGTCGCAGCGCTGGATTCACCACAGAACGGAGCGGTGCCCACCTTTGAAGCTCCGGAGTGCTGGGCCCATTGCTCCAACATTGCAGAGGTGAGGTTTGAAGAGTTCCCAACGCGGGCGGCGCTGACCAACATCGCGGAGTCCCTGGGAACCTTTGCCGAGGGTCACCAGCGTGAATCTCCGCCTAGCGCGGCCTGTGGACTTCGGGAGCCGCGGACTCTGGTAGGACGCGGCCGATTCGGAGGTCCAAGCTGTTGAGGTGTCCTCCCGTTCCGACGTCGGAGCTCCAGCATCCCGGCGAGCGGCCTGAATATCGTGCCGCCCGCAGCGGCAACTGCGGAGGGCTAGGGAGGCCCCGACCATGGGTGAACATTAAGAACAACAGAGGAAGAGGACTGATTTTGGTGCCTTCCCTCACAGTGGGAAACTTTGATTCTGCTGTGTGGGGATGTTTCATGTTGGACTCTATCATGTGTTGTGTTCTTTATTTTATTTATTCTTTATTTTATTTGTATGGATATATGGTGACCACACATTTCACTGTACCAACTGGTACATGTGACAAATAAATGTATCTTGTATCTTGAATCCCTTCATCTAAATCATTGATGTATATTGTAAATAGCTGCGGTCCCAGCACCGAGCCTTGCGGTACCCCACTAGTTTCCGCCTGCCATTCTGAAAGGGACCCGTTAATCCCTACTCTTTGTTTCTGTCTGCCAACCAATTGTCTATCCATGTCAGCACTCTCCCCCCAATACCATGTACCCTAATTTTGCCGACTAATCTCCTATGTGGGACCTTACCAAATGCTTTCTGAAAGTCCAGGTACACGACCTCCACTGGCTCTCCCTTGTTCATTTTCCTAGTTACATCCTCAAAAAATTCCAGAAGATTAGTCAAGCATGATTTCCCCTTCATAAATCCATGTTGACTCAGACCGATCCTGTTACTGCTATCCAAATGTGCCGCTATTTCATCTTTTATAATTGACTCCAGCATCTTCCCCACCACCGATGTCCCAGGCTAACAGGTCTATAATTCCCTGTTTTCTCTCTCCCACCTTTCTTAAAAAATGGGATAACATCAGCTACCCTCCAATCCACAGGAACTGATCCTGAATCTGTGGAACATTGGAAAATTATCACCGATGTGTCCACGATTTCTAGAGCCACTTCCTTAAGTACCCTGGGATGCAGACCATCAGGCCCCGGGGATTTATCAGCCTTCAGTCCCATCAGTCTACCCAACACCATTTCCTGCCTAATGTGGATTTCCCTCAGTTCTTCCGTCACCCCTAGATCCTGTGGCCACTAGTACATCAGGAAGATTGTTTGTGTCCTCCTTAATGAAGACGGATCCAAAGTACCTGTTCAACATCTGCCATTTCCTTGTTCCCCATAATAAATTCACCTTTTTCAGTCGTCAAGGGTCCAACTTTGGTCGTAACTAATTTTTTTCACATACCTAAAGAACATTTTACTGTCCTCCTTTATATTTTTGGCTAGCTTACCTTCATACCTCATCTTTTCTCCCCGCATTGCCTTTTTAGTTATCTTCTGTTGCTCTTTAAACATTACCCAATCCTCTTGCTTCCCGCTCATCTTTGCTACGTTGTACTTCTTCTCTTTTATTTTTGTACTGTCCCTGACGTCCCTTGTCAGCCATGGTCACCCCTTACTACCCTTGGAATCTTTCTTCCTCTTTGGAATGAACTGATCCTGCACCTTCGGTATTATTCCCAGAAATACCTGCCATTGTTGTTCCACTGTCATCCCTGCTAGGGTATCTTTCCAGGCAACTTTGGCCAGCTCCTCCTTCATGGCTCCATAGTCCCCTTTATTCAACTGTAGCACTGACACCTCCGATTTACCACATCTCCCTCTTCCATTGTAGATTAAACGACCATATTATGGTCGCTACCTCCTAATGGCTCCTTAACCTCAAATTCCTTTATCTAATCCAATTCATTACATAACACTAAATCCAGAATTGCCTTCTCCCTGGTAGGCTCCAATACAACATGTGGATATCATTGTGGCTTTCACATCCTCTATCAAATGGCATTGATGAGATGGAAGACTTGGCGGATTGTGGCCTCAGGGGAAGTCTGCTGAGCCGGACACCTGCTCGTTTGATCTGGCATACCGCCGGCCTGGAAGGGGGACCCCACCCAGCCTGCTCTTGTTCGTCCCCCAAAGACAAGAGACCAGGAGGAGGTAGCCACTGATGATAATGATGGGTGAGGAGCGAGGCCGGTAGGGGAGGAGAGGGAACCGGGTTCTGGCCTATTGCGCCCTCATGGTCGGCAGCAAGAGGCAGCCCGGGGGACAAAGGTGGATGGGTGTGGAGAGGGATGTGGTATCCAAGGCTGGAGATGGCTGGAGGCCCTCAACAGCCTGGGACTTGCCTGGAGCTGGCACCGTTCACAAGAAATGGAGAGTGGATTTTAAAAATGACACATAAGCATGAAGCTTCTTGAATGCTCAGTGGACTTTTTCTGTACACTTGCTAATCGAGGATCGGGGGTATGGCAGTACTGTACTAGACTGTAAGAAAAGTAATGTCACCATGCTAGCACTTCACACATATGACAATAAAATCACCTTTGAACCATTAAAGCAGTTTGTTCATCATCATCATCAAAATCAGAGCATTCAAATATGGTCTCATGTAATATTAAACAGATAGCAGATATTGGGCACATTTAACAACAGAAAATCTTCACTGCTCTCTCCTTTATTCAGCAGTCCTACTCTGCTGAAATCCACAAAGTTGGTGTTGCTTTGGTTTTATAGGATAAAATAATTAAATTTGCTTGCTGATTTGTCTGGCTCGAGCTTTTGTTATTTGAAGGAGGTTGAAGTGATCCATAGCAGAGAGATGTCAAGGAGGATTTTGCATCACTGTGGGGAATCAAGTTTCTCTCCATCCAATTTCAATTGCAGGTGCTGGACATTGATGGAAGGAAACATTCACAGATTACCCTCGTTTTAACTGAAGGTGGTGAAAAGCTTCCTTCTTCACCCATCCATTCTTCTGGGGAGGAAACTTTAAACATTGCTTTTATCTCGGATAATCCAACATTTGTGAAAGGTCAAGCAGATTGGAATGCAGATATGTATTTCCCAGTGTGGGAGGTGTGTGTCTTGGAGTTCATCTTTCAAAGTCTAGACTATTTAGCCAATAGTTTCCTATATAATTGGGTGGAAACATTGCAAGGTTTTTATTTGTTCATTCCATGAGTTGTAGTGTCACTGGCATGGCTAACATTTATAATCTGTGTCTAATTCGCCTGTTCTTTCTGTTAATTCTGTTGTGTTGCTGCAAGTAAGAATTTCATTGCTTTATCTGGGACACGTGACAATAAAACACTCTTGACTCTTAACTCTTTTCTGGCCTAGAGAATGTGGTGGTTAGACCATAGAACATAGAAAAGTACAGCACAAGAACAGGCCCTTTGGCCCACCATGTCTGTGCTAAATATAATACCACCTGTTATCTACCTCTGCATTAATATTCCATGTGCCACTCTTAAAGCCTCTTAAATGCAACTATCTAGCCTCCACCACCACCCCTGGCAGTCCATTCCAGACACCCACCACTTACTGGGTGAAAAAACTTGCCCTGCCAATTTCTTCTAAAGTTTTCCCCTCTCACCTAAAATAGTAAGATTAAACAAGAACTTACCAGTTTGAAGTTTGATCTTTATTTTATGAGGAGTTGCGATGAGGGATTTCGTGAAGACCCCGCCAGGCACGCATGCGCGACATTCTTCAAAGCAGCGGTGTGGAATCACAGATCACAAACCGAAGATAGTAAGATTAAAACTTGACCATACCAGTTGAATATTTAACAGAGGGTTGGGAGCGGAGGGCACGAAATCCCTCATCGCAACTCCTCATAAAATAAAGATCAAACTTCAAACTGGTAAGTTCTTGTTTAATCTTACTATTTTACTTCGGAGTCACGTGAGTGACTTCGTGAAGATTTCAAAGCTCTGTGATTACATGCCCTGGACCACGCCCATGCTCACACACTGCCGTAATTCTGATGGAGGAAGTATGTTAACGTATTTCAGACTTGAACAAGCTGAAAAATAATAACATTTGTTAATACAACAATAACCCCCTGAACTCGGGGACAAACGTTTAGAGAACAGCACTTAAAACTGAATCCGCCAACGTTGCGGGAGCGGTTATAAATCAGTTATAAAACCGCTGAAGTGTAGATTCACTGGCCCAGCTCGCTATTGCGAGGCCAAAATCCATGAACACCGCCATAGTCCTTGCCACTGATGTGGATGCAGCCCTGATAGAATGACATTTAAAATATTAGTGTCTTACCTGCTGCACCGAATACCACCTCGTGTCATCTGGAGATAGTCTGCACAATCACCCTGTGACATGGGTTTCCATGGCTGAAACAGACCCGTCTCCATATATCTGATGCCCATTTGCAGACGTGTAGTCCCAGGTCTGTGTAGTGTAAGTAATTCTTCTATAAAGAAGTTACCTTATTATGGTCCGGTCATTCTATCCAGGTTTAATTCCTGTAAAGTCATGACCTGTTGAGCTGTGTTCAGTGCCATTACCATAACCACTTTGAAGGTGAGCAAGACCATCTGCATCATGGGCGACCAGCTCCTGAGGAAGGTCAACACTACCTCATCGCAGTCCAATCTAGCGATAGGACGACAATGCACTCCTGGCACTGTAACTGAGGGACACATCCTAATGATGACCCATGAGTATACCAGCAGCTTGGAGAGTATAGCAGATATGTAGATGGTCTAGGTCCGACTACAGAAACCTCCCATATCCTTATGTAGGCGAGGTACTGCTTCCTACTGGACTCTCTCTGCACGATGCTGTTTGACATCCATCGTCCTTTATGTTGCAGAGCCTGGTTGCGTATCCTGCAGCACCTGTCTGATGAAGCAGAATGGAGAAAGCATAGAAACCCCGCATTTCTCCCCAATGTAGTGAAAACGCGTCCATCGCCACTGCCCCAGGATCTAGTTCTCAAGACATATGTTGGTATCCAATGGCTGAACCTGGACGCAAAGAGGTCGAAATCTGGTATTCCATATTAGGCTATAATTTTAGCAGATATTTGGAGGTTCAATCTACTTGATGTCGTTATTAATACTTGTGACCTGGTGTCCGCCACTATATTGAGCTGATCCAGAAGGTACATAGCTGAACCCAATTCTTTCAATCCACCAGAGCCAAATTAATGTTTCCAATTCATCCCAAGATATTAACTTGACACCACCCATAAGGTTTAATATGCCAACTCAGTGGTATTATTTTGGAAGACGAACATACGTATGCTGCAGATTAGTGCATTAATGCTCAGCCGGTGACATGCTCCAAGCATATCTAACAGTTTATACCTAGTGATTGAAGAAAGTAGAATCATGCAATCCCATTTGCTGCCCCAACTGGAATGGTGTCAGTAGTTCCCCAGCCCTTGGTGCTTGCGTCGGTTTGTAACGCGACTACTAGGTTTGATGTAATGATGGGATTTAACAATCACAATCATTGCTAATCCACCATTGTACCTCAATTATGCTGTGATTGGCAGTTGCATAAGCTCGTAATTGTCCAGCATTCGCTATACCTGCCGAGATTTTGCTTATTCACCCAAGCTTTGATAGCGTAACGACCCAATTATGTGGCTGGAATGTAGCTCCAATTTACCCATAGCTTAGCAGCATGTCGAAAGTCGGTTCCCTGGTGCAAGCAAGGCTGTTACATGCATCTATTATGTCTATAGCTCTGTTCCCTGGATAGTGACAAACAGAGCCCCAGAATGTATGTACCTCCCCCCTACTTGTGAGGTTATGCATGCAGCACTTCCAAGAGAACCAGGCCCCCTTACCTCCATGGTTACCGGCGGGCCTGACGTTCTGGTTTCTAGTATTCCGTCTTTGCTGGGTGCTGCTCAATCGCCTCGGTAAATCCTTGTTCCTGCAGCTGGTGTGTGGTGAGGTAGTCTATGCTGGCTCTGCCCTAACAAGGCTTCTGCTGTTGGGGAGCTGGTGCAAATGTGTTCTTGATGGCCTCGTCGTTGACCTGCTTGGGCAGGTCCTCCCCAAACAGCTGTCTTGGTGGTGTGGTGGAGGTAGGACCCAACCCAGCGAATTCAGGGTTAATGTCGGGCCGGATGGAGCTCTGACTAAAACAGTTTCCCGAAGTGGGCTACACAGGAGGGCTAGAGCATCCTGCTGCTCTGCGGATGCACCTGTCCCATCGAGGGTCCTAACGAGCACCGTGATGCCCGACGCCAATAGCTTCAGAATTTCCTGCCTCTTCATCTCTTGTGCCCTCGCATTGGAACTAATGTTCCCTCAGATGGCTGAGTCGACCCTCGGGACGTTCCGGGGAACACAATTTCCAGGATCCTTGTACTTCTCCATGGTTTCTGAAAGCACCTGGTCTTGGAACTGGTGTGTCGTCAAGAAATTAATACTTACTGCCAATGTAGAGTGCAGCGGTACCCCTGAATACAGGTTTCAGATTTTTGACACTACCTCCAATTCCTTCTTCTGGATCGAGAGCAGTGGGCTCTTCTGCATTGAAGGTGGCGGTCATGATCCGACTCCCAGACCGCTGAGACTCCTACTCCTGCTCTTGCCGATCCAGGTCCTGCTGATATAGTTGCTCCACCATTAGCTCCATCCTAGCCATGCGACCGCTGCCGCTACACACGGACAACAGGTCGACTTCCCCAGGCCCTGATGAGTCGCTGGGGCTTCTGCCAGTAGGTCACACCTCAACGAAGTGGCTGACAGGTACTCGTCAGCACCCGCTCCTGCGGGGCTGAACGACTTCCGCACGGACAACCCGCTAGCCCGGCATCCCTCGGACCTTAGCGGCCTCTCTACCTGACGAGCAGGCAGAGGAAAGGAGTCGGAACCGGTCCCCAATACCGGCTCCGTGGTCCGTGCAGGCACACCGTCACCCTCACCCCCAGGGGTCTGTGACGGCGCTTGGCTGGCTTTACCCGCAGCAACGGGATTGCCTAACCGTATTCTGCTGCCACCGGTCTGCGCTCCGGCAGCCTGTTCCGGTGCAGTACTGGTACCTCCTGCTCCTGCAGGGTGTACGACTCCTGCACGGACATACCGCTAGTCCGCCGTCGTTCGGACCTAAGCGGCACCTCTGCCTGGTGGCAAGGCAGAGGCAAGGATCGGTACCGGTCCCCAATACCGGCTCCGCTGTCCGTGCAGGCTTGCCGTCACCCTTAACCACACAGGTCCGTGAGGGCGCATAGCCGGCTTTACCCGTAACAACGGGGTTGCCCAGCCGTAAACTGCTGCCACCGGTCTGCACTCCGGCAGCCTGTTCCAGTGGACACCGGTACCTCCTGCTCCTGCAGGGCTCCCCAACTTCCAGCAGGTCCATCACCGGCTCGCAGTCTAGCAGGTTACCCCCGGCGGTATGTCGATGCCTCCCGCTGCAGCGGGGCATGACCTGTGCGCAGCTCTCCCCCATCTCTGAGACCTGCATAGTAGGAGAGACAAAACGAGCCACCGAGCGGGTCACACGTTTACGCACCTTTGCCCCACAGTCACTATGCTTAGGTGAGAGTGGTAGGGAGTCCAGGTCTTGCCTACCCTGGTCCCACGCGGTGCTCCACCATTTTGCGGCCCCATGGTCAGCCGTGGTGGAGAGACGGGTCCTGGCTGCGCAGGGCTCCCCGACCTCCGCATTCTTCTAGAATGGTGGCCGCTGATTCCCATCTGAAGTCGCACGGCCCTTGGAGACCTGCTTCGCTGTCTTCATTCTGGTCTCCATCCATCTGTAAGCAAACTCTAATACAGACGCTTAGCTATTCAAAGTTAGTATCTTACCTGAGGGTCTTTAAGAAGTATGGTGACCAGCCTCTCATGCTTTAATAACTTTTATATGCTGGCAGTCTGAACTTCTTGAAGACAATGCATTCCCTGGAGTAGCAGGGCACTTGAATGTAGACAGGCCACAGAATCCCAGCTGCAGTGTGGAGTCAGGCTGCCTGTGCTTGCAAGCCTGCTGCTTCCTGAATGCCAGCAACCCGCAGAAACCCCTGCGGGCTGCGGTGTAGAGTCGGGCTGCCGTCCATGGCAAGCACTGCAAGCCCTACTCCACATGCACACCGCCAGCCCGCAGTATCACCCCCGCGGGCTGTGGTGTAGAGTCGGGGCTGCCGCTCTGCCGTTAACTTCTGACGGCGAGCCTGCAAGCCCCACTCCTACATGCACACCGCCAGCCTGCGGTGTCCCCCGCGGCTGCAGTGTAGAGTCGGGGCTGCCGCTCTGCCGTTTCTAACTTTGAACGGCGAGCCTGCAAGCCCCACTCCTACATGTACACCGCCAGCCCGCGGTGTTCCCCACGGGCTGTGGTGTAGAGTCGGGGCTGCCGCTCTGCCATCGCGAACATTTGACGGTGAGCCGGCAAGCCCCATTCCATTTCGTGCCGCCAGCCCGCGGTGTCCCCTGCGGACTGTGATGTGGAGTCGGGCTGCCTCTGCCGTCCTCCGCCGGCGAGTGTGTGAGCCCGGACCCTCCTGGGTCAACAGGTTTCCCGACTCCAACTATTGGAGCCGCCGCTGACTGCCGCAGCAGTCAGATCCGAGGCGGCCGCGAGACCCTGCGACAGGGCCACCTAGAAGAAAAAGACCGCAGGTTAGTGTTTTACTTACCTGCAGGTCCCAGCAGTAGAGGAGCAACGCTCCTCCCTGCCTGTCGCTCGCATGCGGTCGACGATATGTCGCGCATGCGTGCCTGGCGGGGTCTTCACGAAGTCACTCACGTGACTCCGAAGTAAAATACATGCCCTTTAGTCCTTGACATTTCCACCTTAGGAAAAGGGTTTTGTCTACTCTATCTAAGCCTCTCATAATGATATATACTTCTGAGGTCCACGCTCAGTCTCCGACCTGTCAGAGAAAACAATCCGTTGTCCAACCTTTCCTTGTAGCTAATACCTAAATCCAGGCAGCCTTCTGGTAAAATGACATATGACTATGATGTGGGGCAGGATCTCAACCAGAAACGTCACCTATTCCTTCTCTCCATAGATGCTGCCTCACCTGTTGTGTTTATTCAGCATTTATGTCTCCCTATGACTATGAAGTTTGGATTATATCAGTTTAAGTAACAACTGTTTCCAAAATTAAAGGTGATACTTATTCTAATCTTCAATATTATTTTGAATATTAAGTTTTCAGTCAATATACTGGATGTGTTATATGTAACAGATGAATTGATAATTGAAATAGAGCGTCTTTCCTGATGTCATATTTTCAGTTTGACACCACCTTTACACTGCTTCGCACCTGCTTTTCAACAATGCCCATCTGAGGAAGTTGAGATGGTATTATTGATATCAAGCAGGGGTGCCTGATACTACGAAATATCTCATTTTAATTTCTATGGTAAAAAAATCTGCTGATAAAGCAAAGCAAGGGTCAAGAAAAAAAGTGAACTGTTTTGTTAATAATAGTCGACTACAATATGATGCATGGAGAATTGTGTCCCTTAATGGATTTGTGATTCACCATTTGTTCTCAATGTGTAGGTATGTTACAATACCTACCTTTAGCAGCGCTGCAGTTCTGCCGCTCCCCGTGTGCGCGACCTTGGCGCCTTTCAGAGGGGGGCGGGTTTAAAATGCCAATTTTTTCTAGTCAGTCCAAGTCGATCCATGACGGGCGATTTCGTCGCTAAAGAGAAATCGTTCTGACATTTCATTCATAAAGGTATTTTTAAACTACGCTAGATTATTTATTAACTAGAGTAGTTTAAAAATCATCTTCTAAAGCTCTGAACACCGACAGCAGAACGGACAGTAGGCGATAAAAGAAGCTACACAGTTTATTTTTACATAAAAACTTGGTTTTTAGGGAGGCTTTAATCAAATTTTCATGTTGCGAAAAGGGGACAAAAAAAAATGTATGAACTGGCTGTTTTTTTCATACTGACTTCACCGCAAACCGCAACGTTCTAATCCACCACATTGAACTAAAACCCACTCGCTAGTTGATTTAAATGGCGATTAATTTACAGGCATTAAACACTAAATTCCTTCCATTTGGCCTATAAATTCATGAAAATAAGATTTAAAAATTATGTTATATTGTGGATTGTTGTGTGAATGTTATTTGGACACTTAGGCAATTTAAGAAAAGTTTATCTTTTCTTAAGAAATGGATAGATGTTTAGATCTACTCATTGAATTTTGTAGTTAGCTACAATTAGATAACTAGCTAATTATATGCTTTAATTTCAGGTCATCCAAGTAAGATTGTTTCATATTTGTTTCAGAATGCTTCAATCTATAATAACTGAAAATTTCATTGAGTTCTCTTAATTTTTAAGAAAGTTATGGGCTTTTGACTATTCTAAGTCAATTGAAAGGCAATGGGGAACAAGATGCTAATTTCCGAGAATGAAAATGGTCATAACTTTCTTAATACTGAAGATATGAAAGTAAATTAGGTGTCAAATTAAACTTCTTTTTATGCTTTATCTGATGGGATAAATTGCAGACTTGATTTTTAAAATCTCAAAATTGTGTAACATTGCTATAATGTGCTCCATCTTATACAATTCTTAATGTCCCAGTGTTATATGAGGAAATTCAGGCTTGGTTATATTCGGAGTTTCAGGAAAATAAAAACAAAGTCAGGTTGTGAAATCTGGCTGCAGGTGTACGAAGACCATTTATGAAAGGAATGAACAGAACAGCAGGTTGTTGCTGGGCATTCGCCACCAATGCTCAAACTGTACAGACATGGACACTCTGCTCAGCTCCCAGTCCGAACAGTGCCAGGCAGAATGATGACAAGCAGAGTTTGTTGTGTCCCCAACAGAGAAAGTAAAGCCAGAGCAAAGGCTTGTGCTTGGCCATGATGACCACTGAAGGTTCTGAGTTGAGCAGGCAGGTCTGTGCTTTGCTGAATTCTGTTAATTTCGCACATGGGTCCTAATGCAACTCGTGTTGTTTTACTTGTGAACAAACTTACGTAACTGTAGGTTGGTGCTGTTAAAGCAGGCTGTTAATGCCTTACTTATTCATGCACGAGGATAAACTTAACATCAGGCAACATGCCTTTTATTCATCCTTGACAATTGCCTGAGCAGTTGTTATTTTTGTTTTCATTTACCATCTAGATAAAATAAACAGTAAGAACCAATTTATTCCCTAGTTTCTTTTAGAGTAAAAAAAATGAAGATATTGATTTTATTCCTAATGATAAGGAGAACCTTGTGGCTAATATTACAGGGTTTAGCTTCCACTCTGACAAACATTTATTCTGCATAATCTTTATTTTTCATTCAGGTATGTTGAAATGGAAGGTGCCATTGATAAATTCACATTCTTTAAGACCTAAATGAATTGTACATAAAGTGAATCCTTATGATAGCACAAATTAAGGCAGTTTGTGGGCTTCCTGTTATATCCCTGCTTGATAATTTGCTCAATTGAAATTAATGGAACTGAATATTGGCCGGGACAATCAAGGCAATTATTGCATACCATACAGTCAAAGATATAATTTAGTTTAGTTCAGTTTATTATTGGCACGTGTATGGAGGTACAGTGAAAAGCTTTATTGTTGCGGGTTATCCAGTCAGCGAAAAGACTACATAATTAAGTCATCCACAGTGTGCAGATACAGAATAAGGGAATAACATTTAGTACAAGATAAAGTCCAGTACATTTGGATACAAGGTTGGCTGAGGGTTTCCAATAAGGTACACTGTTAGTCAGGACTGTTCTCTAATTGGTGATAGGATGGTTCAGTTGCCTGAAAACAGCCAAGTAGAAACTATTCCTAAATCTGGAGGTATGCATTTTTACACTTTGTACCTGATGAGAGTGGGGAAAAGGGGGAGTGATCGGGAAAAGGAGGAGTGATGTGCGTTAGACATGTCCTTGATTATGCTATTGCAGAATGTAGATTGAGTCAATGGAAGGGAGGTTGATTTGTGTGATGGTCAGGGCTATGTCCACAACTCTGCAATTTCTTATGGTCATGAATGGAGCTGTTCCCAAACCATGCTGTGATGCATATCAATAAAATGCTTTCGATGGAGCATCTGTAGATATTGACGAGAGTTGTTGGTGATATGCTGAACTTCCTAAGCCTATTAAAGAAGTCGAGGTGTTGGTGTGCTTTCTCGGTCGCTGCTTCAATATGACTGATCCAGGTCAAGTTTCTGGTGATAATAATTCCTAGGTACTTGAAGCTTTCAAAGTTCTCTACTTCACCACCATCAATGTATACTGGGGTATGTGCTTGGCTTCCTGAAGATGATCACAATCTCCTTTGTCTTGCTAACCTGGAGAGAAAGGTTGTTTTCTTGATACCAGTTTATGAGGTTCTCAATCTCCTTCCTGTTCTCCATCTGTTGATGTTACTGGTCAAATGTTCGTTTTTACAAACCTTGTTCTCGGGGGTTGCAAACCAAAATCTTGAAGTTGCAAATCAAATCTCGTTGCACTTATGTTTATAATTATTATTATTATTATTATTATTTTTATTATTATTATTATTATTATTATTATCTCATAATTATTTTATATGCAGCCGATTATGTTGGTGTCATCTGCAAAATTGTAAGTAGTCAAAACTGCTGGAGAAACTCAGCGGGTGAGGCAGCATCTATGGAGCAAAGGAAATAGGCAACGTTTCGGGTCGAAACCCTTCTTCAGACTTCAAAATTTGTAAGTTGAGTTGGGATTTGCATTTGGCTGCACAGTCGTAGGTGTATAAGGAGTAAAGAAAGGGGCTGAGTACAAATATTTGCAGGCACCAGTGTTGAGGATTATCGTAGAGGATGATTTGTCACCTATCATCACTAATGGTGGTCTGTTATTCAAGAAGTTGAGGATCCAGTTGCAAAGATGAGCACTGACTCCATGTCCATCTGTTTGGAGATGAGCTTGGATGGGTTAATGGTATTAAAAGCAGAGCAGAGTTGTAGTCTATGAATAGAAGTCTGGCGTAGGTGTTTCTCTTGTTCAGGTGTTCCAGGGATGAGTGTAGGGCCAGGGAGATGGCATCAGCTGTGAACCTGTTGTGGCCGTAGTCAAACTGCAGTGGATCAAGGTTGCAGGGGAGGTTGGATTTAATGTGTTCTGTAATCAGATCTCAAAGTACTTCATGATGGTGGATGACATGGCCACTGGATGGTAGTCGTTCAGGCATGAGATCTTAATTGTCCTCAGCATTGGATTAATAGTGGTCTTCTTGAAGAAGGTGGGTACCTCAGAACACAGTAGGGAGAGATTAAAGATGTTCGTGAACACTCCCACAATTTGGTCCATGGAGTTCCTAAGGACACGGCCAAGGAATCAGTCTGGACCAGTTGCTTTCCGTGTGTTCACCCTCAGGAAGTCCGATCTAACTTCTGCAACAGTGACCCTGGGAAAGGGCACACGCATCTGACAGGACAGATTTCATTGCCACTTTGGTCTTCTACTCAAAGCAAGCAAATAATGCATTAAGGTCATCTGGTAGGGCCACACCATCACCAGCGATGTTGCCAGACTTTTTTTTGCAGCTAGTCTGTGGAGGTCCTAATGTTTATACTTTGATCAGATTTTTCCCACTATTGTCTCTTGGCAAGTTAATCATGCTGATTGCTATTTCTTTTATATTGGTCTTGAACATACAGATTGCCATATGTGATTTCTAAAACCATAAGTCTAGGAACAGAATTAGGCTATTCGGCCCATCATCTAATCGGTCATTTGATCATAGCTAAAAGCAGTGCTGGTGATTAAAGGATATACTGCATTCATTTTGCTGTTGTGACCCATTCCATTGCCATAAACCTCCTGTTGCTATTCTTCTACTTTCTTATCTCATTATTACAAATATTTTCTTTCATGGATTTAACATTCCCTCATGTTCAATTCTTCTACAGATTCTCTGCAAATACTGCCATCTTATCCTTTCAACACTTTAATTTGTGCTATTTCTTCAGGCTCTCCTGCCAGATCATTTGCAGCGTTGAGAAGGAGTTCACAAGCTACCACTCCTGTTGTTTCTCTGTAATATTTAAGACCATCCTCCCACGTCACAACTGTCATTGTATTTTCCCATTGCACAGCTTAAAAGCAAAGCAAGGTTCAGTTGCCAAATCTGGCATGTCTCCATGGTCTAGAACAATTTTCAGAAAAAACTAACAAACTTTTCAACACTTCTTAAAGAAGTAGATTAATGACTGCTTGAGGAGCATTATAAATTCAATATTCCAAGTTCAACATCTTTAGTGACAGGCTAGTGTAATCTTACAACTCGTTGGCAAATTGTAAATTACGGTGGAAACAAAAAATGTTTTCTAAATTATTTGGAAGAAGTACTTTGATCTTAGTTTCACTCTGATTGTACTGAAACTATGAAACCCTGATTGTACCCAAATAGGATTTGAGAATCAAAACATATAAATTAATCCAACTTAAAATTCTGCTTTTTTAAAAAATATTTAAGAAACTAATGGAGAATGTAAAAGCCTCTTTCTTTTCTACATTAGTTACCGGAAGCAAACGTATTGATATCATAACTTGCAATTTTATTCTTTTAGCAGATTATATTGTTCTCTTTTTTATTATTCCTTTTAAAATACATTTATTATATTGAAAAATGTTGTGCTTTAATGAGGGGGGACCATTAACTTGAAGCAATATGCTCCCATTAGACCACAGCAGATGTGAACTAATGTTGGAACTCTTTGGGCGGCAGTATCACTATAGTAACAAGAGGATTATGGTAAAAATATGATCACCTCACTAATCATCAGTGCCTCTGAGAAGAATGACTGAAATCAGTCAATCATATTTATTAACACCAGTTTTGTATCTCATCAGTAGTAGATGGTTCTAGGGCAGGTCCTTTAACAGCTATTTATCTCAGTAATTTAAAATATAAAACAGATTGGGAATGTCTCATTCTTTCCTTTAACACCTACTCGAAAACAATGTATGATTTATTCCTTTAACAATATTTTTCATTCAGACTGCAATTAAAATGCTGATGTGTCATTTCTCTTATAAGACACTGATGGGCCTGCAATACATTTGGAGCATGTTCTGCATTTATTTGCAACATTGTGGTGTTTTGTTATTATTTCTTTTATCACATTTATATACTTCCCCTTTTGCTGTATCTCAAAATGTGTTAATTTCTTTTATTGTCAAGACCTGTTTCAGCTTCTTTTCTTCTGTTATACAGCTTCTCCAACCTCGTGTTAACTGTCACTCCTATTTTTATTCTGTGAAACCACGAGACCAGTGTGATGTTGGGCAGAAATTATTTTGAAGTATTAATCTTTTCTTGTATCTACAGTTGTCAGGCAGCAACCTACATAAACTGTCATGCCAATTATTTCCAAATCTGGGATATTGGACAGAAAACAGTGTGAAGGGACATTAAAATTTCCAAAAGATAAGAAAATGTACCAACACTTTCCTTCCCACACATGCACATGCACATATACTCACCCACACACTCCCTCTCTTCCTCTCTCTCTCTCTCGCTCTCTCTCTCTCTCTCTCTCTCTCTCTCTCTCTCTCTCTCTCTCTCTCTCTCTCTCTCTCTCTCTCTCTCTCTCTCTCTCTCTCTCTCTCTCTCTTTCTTTCTCTCTCTCTTTTTTTCCATTCCAAGAATTTCTCTCAGAGGGTGGTGGGTATGTGGGACAAACTGCCAGATGAGATAGTTATATAGCAAGGGTTCCCAACCTGGGGTTCCCCAGGGGGTAAAGTTTGCCGACCCAGGGGGTAAATTTCTTGATTCTGGATTTGTACATATTTTGTCTCATTGACTGACTCTGTTTGGTTCTGTTCATCATTAGTTGTTTATGAATAAGTGAAATAACATTGTTGTGTGCTATTAAAGTTGCCAGGGATAAACAGAATGAAAAAGGTTGGAAACCCCTGTTATAGTCATACATTGTGGAAATAGGACCTTTGTCCCAACTTGCCCACACCGAAAACATGCCCCATCTACACAAGTCCTATCTGCTATGTTTGGCTCATCTATCTATATCTATATATTACTCAAACTCTCATCTTGTTTGTTTCTATCTATCTATTTATCTATGCGTATTATCCATGTGATTCCGGAACTACGCCAAAATGGTACACGATAGGGCTAACATTTTTGCAGCTCCTTACTCACCATTGTCCTGTGGTCGTTTGTGTCAAGTTTTGTTCAGATTTATGTTATATTTCACAAGTTATTGACATTTAAAATATTACAAAACCCCACTTTGAGAAGGATTTCTTAAAATCTGAACTGGCAGTTACCAGCTATGATGTCACAATGCCCTAACTGCAATGTTGCTATCCCAGGACATTGAGTCCTTGACAGCAAATGTCCTTCGGGGAAGAATCTGCCAGCCTAACCCAACACTTAATGTGATTGCAAAGCCACAGCAAAGTTTAATGGCCTTGTTGGTGGCACCTACATCATATTAAAGTATTAAAAAAATGTTAGTGCAATTGGATTTTTTAAAAGTTAAAAATGATGGAGGGTGAAAAAATGTGTTGACCAGCACAGTTGGGGGTTATGGGTGAGTCTAGTATATTACTAAAACTCTCATCTTTACTGTGTGTGTGTGAGTCCGAGCGGGCCTGAACTATGCCAAAACAGTACACGATAGTGCTACAATCTTTGGACCACCTTACTCACAATTGTTATGTGGTGTGTTTTTATTCAAACTTTGTTTAGAATGATATTATATTTTACTAGTTATTCACATTTTCAACTTTACAAAATCCAGCTTGAGAAAGAATGACTTGAACACTGCATTGGCAGTTGCCGGCAGTTACAGCTATAACACCACAATGGGATCTCATTTACATAAACTGCCCATGAACAGTGCTCCACCCGACAATCACATCACAATAGGATCTCATTAACATAAACTGCCCATCAGCAGTGCTCCACCCAGTGAAATGAGAGATTTGTTACATTGTTGTAAGGAGAGGGAGGGAGTGGGGGAGAGGAGGATGAGAAATGTTATTTAAACATTGTGTTTAGTGGGGGAGTGCGATTGGGGAGAGGTGAGGAATGGGGGAGCAGGGAGAGGAGAGAGGAGAGAGGAGGGAGGGTGAAGGGTGAAGAGGAGGGAGAGGGGGTGTTGGGGGATGATGCCAAATGAGCCACTCTTGCGCAGTTGGGGGCTATGGGTGAGTGGTGGAATATTGCGTTGGGGGAACGGGTTGCGTTGGGGGAACGGGTGAGTGGTGGCATTGTGGGAACACAATATTCTTCTTCTTGTGTATGGCAATCAAACTTGTTCTATTTGATCTTAATTGATTGCATTTGTTGATTGCTTTGTCGAAACAGGGCGGACCACATGAACGTTGCAATCTTCCACCCCAATGGAATATTACGTTGGGGGAACGGGGCCCAACGGGTCCCACTTGGTATAGTATATTACTGAAACTATCATCTTGTTTGTTAGTGAGTCTGTCTCTCTGTCAGTCTCTCAGTCTGTCTGTCTGTCTGTCTGTCTGTCTGTCTGTCTGTCTGTCTGTCTGTCTGTCTGTCTGTCTGTCTGTCTGTCTGTCTGTCTGTCTGTCTGTCTGTCTGTGATTCATGCCCTGAATTACGGCAAAACGGTACCTGATAGTGCAAAAAAAATTTGGACCACCTTACTCACAATAGTCTTGAGGTGTGCTTTTATTTTAATCACGTTTTGTTCAAATTGATGCCATATTTTACAAGTTATTCACATTTTTGACTTTACAATATCGAGTTTGAGAAAGAATCGCTTGAACACTGCAGTGGCAGTTACAGCTATAATGTCACAATGGGATCTCATCTATATTAAAATAAACTTGCTGTCCCCAGTAAAGGCACGCTGGACACAGACACGGACACAGACACAGACTGGGCCTGGAGCCATGCACCTCCCTTCCCCTCCCGCGGCTCAAGATGGTAGCCCCAAAAAGTCACTGACTGACTTTCAGTTATTTTAAAATGCCGCGCATGCAGAGCCACGGGAGGGGGAGGGGGAGGGAGAAGTAAAGGCAACCAGAGCCATGTGAGGGGGGGAGGGGGGGGGGGGGGGGGTAGGGAGAGGGAGTAGTCTCCCTGCGGGCCCGAAGCAGCATCCCTCGGACCCCACACTGGCTCGAACCACAGCCGAAGGCCCTGTACGCTGCTGGTCACAGACATGCGGACACAGAAACGAATTGGGCCCGGAGCCATGCTCCCCTCCCCCATCCTGTGGATCCAGAGCTCGAACCACAGCCCAGGGCCCTGAGCACAGCTGGACAAAGACACGGACACAAAAATGGACTGAGCCCAAAGCCACGCTCCTCCCTCCCCCTCCCACGGCTCCAGACGGGAATATTGCATTGGGGGGACAAGGCTCAAATGGTCCCACTTGTGACAGGGAGGGGAGTGGGTTTATGGACAATGTTAACAAAGGAAGGACCCAGTCCAATAAGAGATTTGCAACATTGTTGTAAGGAGATGGAGGGAGTGGGGTAGTGGATGAGGAGAGGATTGTTTAATGTTATTTAAACAGATAGAGGGAGAGGAGGGGGTAGAGAGGGGGGGGGTTGTGGAGAGAGGGAGGGAATGACTGAAGGTAGGGTAAAGGAGAGGGAGGGAAAGGTGGGGGAGGGGAGGATGAGAAGGAAAAGAAGAGGAAGCGTGAAGAGGGGTAGGCTGGGAATAAGGGGAAATAAGCCACGCCTGCGCAGTTGTGGACTATCTGTGAGTGGTGGAATATTGCGTTGGGGGAACAGGTTGCGTTGGGGAACAGGGCCCAACGGGTCCCACTTGGTCTAGTATTCTTCTAAACCT
Source organism: Raja brachyura (assembly GCA_963514005.1). Next base: position 81,639,584 of record OY740782.1, read on the forward strand.
ATCCAATCCATGTATCTGTCCAATTTTTTTTTTAATGGCATGGTGGTACCTGCCTCAACTATCTCCTCTGGAAGATCATTCCATATACCCACCACCTGTTGTGTAAAAAAGTTGCCCCTATTAAATCTTTCCCACCTCACTTTAAACCTATGTCCTCTGGTTTTTGATTCCCCTACACTGGATAAAGGACTCTGTGCATTTATCTTATCTATTCCCCCTCATGATCTTATCCACCTTTATAAAATCACACCTCATCCACCAAGGAATAAAGTCCTAACCAGTTCAACCTCACCCAAAAGCTCAGACCCTCGAGTCCTGGCAACATCCTCGTAAATCTTCTTTGCACTCTTTCTATCTAAAAAAGGGCTGTAATGTGAGGCAGGCACTATAACAGCATTTAAAAGACACTTAACAGATACATGCATGGGAAAGGTTTAGAAGAATATGGGCTTAACGTGGGCAAATGGGATTAGCTTGGATATGGAATCATGGTCGGCATGGATGAGCTGGGCCAAAGGGCCTGTTTCTGTATTACCCTATGACTATGGTGCAACAACTGGACATCACATTTGGAGCAAGTAGCCAGTCGAATGACCTGCAAATAATGGGAAATTGGTAAATAACGTGTTTAAAAGGTCACATGGGTTGTTTGCTCCTTGAGCTGTGAGTTGAAACTTCACATGGTGGTTCCTGGTGATAGATGCCAACAGAGCACACATCTTAGTTTAGATTAGAGGCACAGTGCGGAAACAGGACTTTCGGCCCACCGAATCCGTGATCCCAGCACACTTACACTATCCTGCACACTCTAGGGACAATTTGCAATTTTACCAAACCCATTAGCCGACAAACCTATACGTCTTTGGAGTGTGGGAGGAAACCGGAGCATCCAGAGAAAACCCATGCAGGTCACGGGGAGAACGTGCAAACGCCATACAGACAGCACTGGTAGTCAGGATCGAACCCTGGTCTCTACCGCTGCCCTCATTGCCACATCATTGCTGGGCTGAATGTTGGGAAGCAGATCAGCAATTTTAAAATGTAATTTGCACAACAAAGGTGGTACAGCTGCATGAAAGGCTGCCATGAAGGGGAATGAGTACACAGCACATAATTGACTGTCCCATGCTGTGTGTGAGTGACTTCATATCCCTATGGGTTCTGGGCTCATGAAGGGGCAAACAATCACTACACTTCAGACTGAAGTGCAGAGTATGATGATGCTGAAGGCATCGCCAATGATGTTCATGACAAAGATGCCGAAGCCAGAAGGTGCTTGTGGGCTAAATCTTCGTGTCCCAATGGGGAATCTTTAAATTGCAACTCTTTGCCAAGTTGATGTAGGGTTTGCTTCCTGTTTTAGATATGTGAAAAGTGCAGATTGCAAGCAGCACCATTAACAGTTATTATCTGTCAGCAAGAGTGGAAATAACTGCTGAGCATCATACATTGTCAGTACATGCATGTTCTTTGCCAGAAGTCAGATGCACTGAAGTGAATTGCCACTGGAAGTGGCCAGGCTATTTTGGTGGCTCTTAATCAGCTTGGAAATAATTATTGCGTGATTTAGAGTGTAGAAAACAGCTTCTGCACACAAATCATAGAGAAAAAGATCCACCCCAAATGTTTTTCATAACTAACTTGAAACTTAAGAGTTGTGATAATTATCTTCAAAATTACATTGCAGCCATTTTTCTTGAGATTAGGTCCAGTATACAATATGATATGATACGATAGAACTTTATTTATCCCAGGTATGAAATTGATCTGCCAACAATCGTAAAAACACAAAATACATGGAACATAAAATTAAAGTGATGAGTGGAAAGACAAGGGGGATGAGCAAAGATTGGGGGGGTGGGGGGTCGCATGGTCTGTCTCAGTCTACTCCACAACATGGGAATGAGTAGTAAAGTTTGATATCCACAGTGAAGAAGGATTTCCTGTGGCATTCTGTCCTGCATCTTGGTGGAACCAGTCTGTTGCTGAAGGTACTCACTCCTCAGGTTGACCAGTGTGTCTTGGAGGGGATGAGCTGTATTGTGCAAGATGCTCTGCAGTTTGAGGAGCATCCTCCCCTCCAAGACCACCTCCCATGAGTGCGACTCCGCCCCCAGGACGAGCCAGCCTTCCTGGTGAGTTTGTTGATCCTATTGCCGTTCGCAGCCTTCGCCCTGCTGTCCCAGCACACGGCAGCGAAGAAGATGGCACTGGCTACCACCTGTATCTGCAGGATTTCACCTCAGACGTTGAAGGAGCGGCACCTTCTCAAAAAGTACAGCCGGCTCTGTCCCTTCTTGTACAGGGCCTCACCGTTCCTGGACCAGTTCAGTTTACTGTCCAGGTACACTTCAAGGTATTTGTACTCCCTGGTAAACTGCCAATCCACACCATTGATGGAGACAGGGGACAGGGGCGTTCCTCTCCTCCTAAAGTCCACCACCAACTCCGTATTACCCATTCTTTGCTCAGACAATCTGCACACTAGGTCAAAATCTACTCCTGAATGCATTTTCAAAATCCCACCCATTCTAAAATTGAACTTCAAAGAAATGCTCTATTTTTGAAAAGAGCAAACATTCAGTACGACAGAGAGATGGATTTCAAATATTAGTTGCAATGAATTGAACATATGAAATTTGAATTGATTTGGGGGATATATGTAAAGGAGTTTGTTAAATTGTAACTGTGTCTTTAATTGAAGGAGTCAACCATTCAGTGTACAGACATTATGCATTCAATTTAAAGAACACCATTATCTTAACACTCATTTAACACACAATTTAAAGAACACTCATTATCGGGTGATCCCTGTACAAGGCCGTTCCCAACAGCATGCGCCTGCAGGCGGCAAGCGCGACCAAACCAGCAGCGAGGACTGTGCGGAGGTCAGGTGAGTGGCATAACGCGGCGCAAAGTGAGACAAACTTGGAGTGAAGTCTTAAAGGTAAGTTCGCCAGGACAGAGAGGGGCACAGAGGCACACACACACAGAGGGCCACGGAGCCACACACAGAGACGGTCACGGAGGCACCTTCAGAGAGGGTCATGGAGGTACGACATCGAGGCGGTGTGTAATGCGTCAAGGCGACTGCGAGCCAACAAGCCGTTGCCGCACGGATTTTTTGAATATGGTCAGTTTTTCGGAGCCCCGCGCGATGTCGGGATGAACTCCGCACAATTCCGCACGGCTCCGGCGATCGAAGTGCGACCAGCCCCGCGACGCCGGACGGCTCAAGCAACCACGTTAGGTCGCGCTCATTGCATAGAGTTGTATGCTGGTGGGACAGGCCCTTTGATTTCCATCCATATCCCAAGACCATCACACACTGGAAACGTGGAGGATTCTGAGTATGCTGGTGGCTTTAACATTTTTCTACCTGCTCTTGCAAGAAATATAACCTGCAACTGTTCGACACATGGGTTGTAATACCAAGACTGTGGGTCTTAAGTGTGTATTTCCTATCCTGAGATTTCCAACTTTCCCATCTGAGAGGCAACATGGATTAAGACTAGAGGCTGCAGCATCAAAGGAAAAGAAACCTGGCAAATGCTAGAATAATGACAGTGTTTTCCCTAGAGATGTTCTGGGGCAATGAGGATGTTCCTGGTTGGGGTTGGCTGGAGAAGGGAGCAGTCTTGAAGGTAGGATGTATTAAAAAGTACTTTTTCAACCTTACTTACTCTAAGAGGGACAATAGAAGAGGGACAATCGTCAGTTGCCCACTGGCCCCAGAAAAATCGGCATCATCATATGAACACAAACTTATCTGAATTGTGTCAGGTTAGGAAAAGGGGAAGTACAACTAGACCTGGGTGTCCTTTCATATCAGTCACTGAAAGTAAGCATTCAGGTACAACAGGCAGTGAAGAAAGCTGATGGCATGTTGGCCGTCATAAAGAGAGGAGTTGAGTATAGGCACAAAGATGTAATTCTGCAGTTTACAAGGACCTGGTGAGACCACACCTGGAGTATTGTGTGCAGTTTTACTCTCCTAATTTGAGGAAGGACTTCCTTGCTATTGAGGAGTGCAGCTTAGGTTCACAAGGTTAATTCCCGGGATGGCGGGACTGTCATATGATGAAAGAATGGAGCGACCTCAGACCCACAAACTTGGCTTGTATTCACTGGAATTAGAAGGATGAGAGGGGATCTTATAGAAACATATAAAATTATAAAGGGATTGGACTCGCTAGTTGCAGGAAACATGTTCCCGATGTTGGGGGAATCCAGAGCCAGGGGTCACAGTTTAAGAATTAGGGGTAGTCCATTTAGAACTGAGATGAGGAAAAACGTTTTCACACAGAGAGTTGTGAATTTGTGAAATTCTCTGCCTCAGAAGGTAGCAGAGGCTGATTCACTGGATGCATTCAAAAGAGAGTTAGATAGAGCTCTTAGGGCAAGCGGAATCAATCAATCAATCGATCAATCAATCAAGTTTTATTCGTCACTTGCACATAAGTGCAAGTGAAATGAATTTGCCAGCAGTGGCACATTAAAAAGAACACACAATACCCAAACATCCACCACAGCACAAAATTTGGCCAGTCCTCCTCCATTTTCCCCCGTTGTCGGGACCTCAACCCTCCGCAGTCCAAGTAGGTCCTGAATCGAAGCCTCCCAATCGGAGATCGTGGCTTCAAGATGGTTTAGGCCACAGGTCGAAGATCTAAAGTCTAAAGTCCCTGATGCATCACCCTAGACTCAAGGGCCGACAGTCAGAGCTGCTCTCCAAGGATCCCTGGTGAGGGATGCCGCTCCGGACGGTAAGTCCCCGCCGCACCTGCAGTAGAAGTTGGCCCCGGGCCGGCGGTCGGAGCTCTTCTCCTCTGGGGTCCCCAACGAGGGATCCCAGGCTGCGGACGCAGCGCCAGCTGGAGCTCCGCAGACCGCGGCTTCAGGCTGCTGTGGGCCAGTGAACGAACCGCTCCCCTCCGGCGACCCCCGGCGATGGCTCGCCCACTCCATGATGAAAGTCTGCGCAGCGCCCACTGCTGAAGCCCCAGGTGCTTCTCCGGGAAAGGCCGCACCGATCCTTGCTGTTAGGCCACGGGGGAGGCGACGTGGAAAAAGTCGCCTCTCCATGGAGGAGGCGACCGAAGCGGTTTCCCCCTTACCCCTCCACACCACCCCCCACACAAGACACACAGAGAAACAAGGGGTGTTGGGAGAAGGCAGGAACGGGGTACTGATTGTGGATGATTGAATGGCGGTGCTGGCTCGAAGGGCCGAATGGCCTACTCCTGCATCTATTGTCTATGTATCTGTGTATATGTATCTATGTAACTTATGCAGACTCAGTGCTGGAGGTGCATTCAGAAAGATTTTGGAGCAAGAGAATCAACAAACAGAATGGCAGCATAATTTAAGGGCAGAATCTAAACAATTAAACAATACAATCCTGTCACTGAAAAATAATTAATATGTTTCATTTTGGGAAACCGGATTGTACATTGTAGCAAACATTATGAACTCGAAATGGGTCATATATGAATATTCAAAACATGAGACACTAGATAATAAGTAAGCACCAACTTTGTCACATTAAAACATAAAAAACAAATGCTGAAGAAGTGATCCTATTCAAGCACCTTCCGTGCACTGCCATTGTTGTCAGACCTTCCTCTAGCTTTTTGTATAATATTCTCTCTCAAGTGCCAATTAACCAGCTCACTGTAGTGTAAGACATGCTCTCATTTACTATTCCAGGAATAAATTAATCATAGTCCTCATGCTGGTTTGTTCAGAAAGCTGACTGTCTGCACCACTCATTGGTGAAGTGGTAGACGATACGCTTTCCCTGCCACTGGTCTTGCTCTTACAAATTTTTAACCAACCACTCATGCCACGTGATTGTAGGGTTGGCAGTGGAACTATTCAGCTGGATCTCCTTCATGGCAGGACATTGCATGGCCAAGGAAGAAATCATCCAATTTTGCCCAAATTCTATTTTGAAATAAGGGCTCATTCCAGCGGATTAAATGAAGGTAAATAATTACTTTAAGGTTAAAATTAGAGCCTTGCCATTAATTTGGCCTGTCTGATATTCCTTTTCCTGTTTTCCATTAATCCTACAATACAAATAATTCCTTCTGTAAGAACCCTACCTTGTGGCAGTTGGGTCCTCAGACAACTTTTGGTATTTACTGCATTCATCTCATTATTCTGACCTCCCACAAGTTACTAGGTCACTTATTATAGAAACAAGGATCTGTTAATATTGATTTACAAAAAAAAGGATGCAAAATGCTGAAGTAACTCAACGGGCCAGGCAGCATCTCTGGAGAATATGAATAGGCGATGGTTCGATTCGGGACCCTTCTTCAGACTGAAGAAGGGTCTCGAATTGCGGGGGGGGGGGGGGGGGGGGATGTCGGGTGGAAGATAGGAGGGGCAGAATGATGACTGGAAGTAATAGGTTGAAACAGATTACAAGAGTTTTTTGATAGACAGATAGTTGGGTAAAGGCCAGAGATGAAAAGACAGAAAAGACAGGTATGAGACAAAAGGATTGAAGAGTTGTGGGTGTGAAGCTGAAGGATGGAATGCTGATGGAAGGGGAGGAAGAGGGTGGAAATAGGTGGGTGTCCAGGTGGGGGAGGTGGGGAGGAGGTGTGGAGTATATGGGGGAGGAAGAAAGGAGAGTGCAGTTAAAATTGAAGAATTCAATGTTCATACAATTGGTTATTGACGATATCTGTAGCTACTATTCATCACTGAACAATGAATCAGTGTTCTTGTTGTGCTTTCTGTGACCACCCAGTTAAGGAGATACAGGGTTGGTCAATACTTAGATAGCAGACCACCCAGGATTACCAGGTGCTGTGAGTTTGCTGCCTGAGGGAAACAAATAATCCAGCCAGCAGACGGAATTGAATAAGGATCTCAGCCACGTTGCATATGCCAAAGAAACTGTAGCATCATTGCTAGTTTTCCAAAAAACTGGGTCAAACTTGCAACTCAGCCTTTACTTTCAAGGTTGTGCCTTTGCACCTGCTGAGTGATATTAGAAGCTTTCCGTGTAAAGTTGGATTCTGTCATTTATATTTTCTTGTCTTTGGCGGAAAGCTAAGTGCAATAGTCTGCTGATTTCAGCGCTGATTAGTGCTTCCAGATCAGTGTATTCCTCCTGAGTCAGGAATCAATCCTCAATATTTAATTACATTTAACACTTTTAATCAAACAGGATGCATGTTCAACATAAACACATTTTAACAGATGGTTCACTGTTCTGTGGAACACAGAATTCAATCAAAGCACATCAAGATGCTTCTACTAATAAAGCAGAACTGCTTTGCCAAGCACATGATCTGAGATATAAACCAATTTAAAATGTATCATACTTCAAAAATGTAAAAATATAGAAGACAATTTATATGTTGAGGAGAGGGGGCTGTAATTAAACCATTTTATGGACAAAAGGGAAAACAAACAAGCTGAACGGTCTGATAACAGTGGATTTCTTCATTCAGTAAGATGCCTTCTCCCCGTAACAGTGGAACTGGTAAATGGGTAGACGTTCCCTGCTGAGAAGGGCCTAATTACAGTATGTGTGTATTGTCAAAAAGACTTCCAACATGTTATCACATAGCCCAGTTAAAATGGGTGATAAGCAGTCTGTTGGAAAATCTTTTATTTATTTGTATTATCTTATGTTGGCATTTAATTTGAATTCAGTAATTGGACAGAGTCCCTTCCTATCCTTGAAAAGATAAGGACAGAAGGATGCATAGAAGGACATTTTTTTTCACAGGTTAAGTCCATCAAAAGTGAAATTGCATTATTTAATTGTTCACGCTTTAGCTTCTTCATTATAGCTCATGGAAGTAAAAGCACTTTATTCACATGGTTAGGAAATTGCCTGAGCAGCAGGAGAGAGCGTGGGGATAGCAGCCAGGTGCTCATATTGGCAGTATCTGACCACAGGTATCCCACAAGGTATCTGTGTTGGGACTACAACCTATTCATTGTTCTTAGAAATGACTGAGATGATGGGGCAGAAAGCCATGTACTCAAGTTTACCAATGTCATAAAAGTAGGTGGCAGAATAACAAGGGCTGATAGAAGCAGTAAATTACAATGTGATTTCAACATATTGACTGAAATGGCAAAACTGCATCCTAAAATGGTTAGAATCTTAATGTTGGAAGCAGTGAAGGTCAAATGAAAATTAGACCTAGATCAGAAAGACAAATGGAATTCTGGCCTTAATAGCACAGATTTTCCAGAGAAATACCAGCAATTGTGTGTGGAACTGTGAGCTTTTCCCTCCATGATGTCTGGAAGTTTAGGACTTCTATGCAAGCACATGGCAATGTGTCAAACTTCCTGGGAAGTGTGTTCTGGCAATTTTAAGATATTATCTTGAACTGATTTGATGTGTCGAATGAAACCATCTCCACTGGTTGGAGAGCCTAGATCTGGGGACATAGTCCAACATTTTGAGTCAAGTCCTTTCAACGATAAGATTAGAAAATATGAATCATATTCAAATGCAGATGATGGGAGAAATGGCAATTCCTTTTGACAAATAATATTTGGTGGTAGCCCGTCGTAGACGACGGTAGCATCGTTGGGCAGTCCTATGTCTTGTGGGATCGAGTGTGGTGCGTGTCACGAGACCGATGTGAGAGCCACACATGCCGGAGCAGTGCGGGTGCAAGAAGGCTGTGGGAGGATTTAGGGCTGCAGCCTTCCTCCTGTATCTGACACTCACAAGTCAGATAATCGGCTTTGGCGATTATCTTCAAAACTGCTGACCGCCTTCCTAGTGGTTGTGTGTCAGCCAGTCCTGTCACTGGCACGGGTTTCCAGTTCTTTTGGGGGCAGGCCTGCGTGCTGGAGTTGGTCCTTGATACAGTCTTCGAGAGAGGGGGGATTGGGAAAATTATGCTTGTGATGAAAGGAGGAATAGACTCACAGTAAATCAGTCAGATGACAAAAAGATGCTACAAAATGCTCAGGAAATGAATTCAGATCATTGGAGAGAGGATTTGAAGCATGGAAAAGCCAACTAATGGAAAAGGCAATTTCAGAACAGATGAGATTATGTAAATATTGAAAACTCAGGAAAGCAAAGTATAGATACAAGAATTAGTGTGTGAGGAGAATACAGGTTGGTGCAGTTAAGTCATGGGATATCCAGCCAGTGGGATAGTAGAGATGCGAGTGTGGAATTCTTCTGTGCAAAAAGAAATGGTGGCAGTTTGAGTGGAAAATGGTGTCGAGGGTGATTGGCGTAGGGACCATTTCCAGGTAATGGGTCTCAGCATGAAAAATAAGTCAGTCATGATCAAATAGCTGAGCGGACTCGATGGGCTGAATGGCCAGTTCTTCTCCTATGTCTTATGTTCTGTTACTGGACAGCAGGTACAACTGGGTTGTGAATATTCCTCAGCAATCCTCATGAAGAGCCTGGAGAGAGATCTGGGACATGAGAGTACTTGGATGAACTGGATCAGGGAGGACTAGAAAAATACAAGTCGGTAATGTGCACAGTGACAACAACAGTATATATATAAGCAGGCAATTTTAATAATTTGTCATCATTGGCTCCTGATAGTTTTGGTCTTGTTTCAGGGACTGCATTTTTCTCTACTAATTTATACAGCTTCTCACAGACAGTTATCTTTTTGTTCACGTGTAGGGATTTCCACTATGTGGCGCATCTTGGGGCTTCTGACATCATTGCTGACTGTGGTTTTGCTCGTGGTTTCATTTCTTCCCCAACATTCTTCACATTAACTCCTCTGAGAACTAAGGTTTCTGGTTTATGTTGTAAGCTACCTGTAAGGCATTCCACCCCCATGTCAAATGTTCTTTCTTACTTCACCACAAAAGAATTGTGGGCATACCCACTGCAATTTTACTGAGAGTGCACATTTTGTAGCATGTAAATTAGATGCAAAAGCTAAACTGACAGTGAAGCAGAATGAATCTCAATAGACAATAGACAATAGGTGCAAGAGTAGGCCATTCAGCCCTTCACGCCAGCACCGCCATTCAATGTGATCATGGCTGATCATCCACATTCAGTACCCCGTTCCTGCCTTCTCACCATATCCCCGAACTCCGCTATCTTTAAGAGCTCTATCTAACTCTCTCTTAAAAGCCTCCACTGCCATCTGAGGCAGAGAATTCCACAGATTCACAACTCTCTGGGTGAAAATGTTTTTCCTCATCTCCATTCTAAATGGCCTACCCATTATTCTTAAACTCTGGCCCCTGCTTTTGGTTTCCCCCAACATCGGGAACATGTTTCCTGCCACTAGCGTGTCCAATCCCTTAATAATCTCATATGTTTCAGTAAGATCCCCTCTCATCCTTCTAAATTCCAGAGTATACAAGTCCAGCCGCAATATATGACAGTCCCGCCATCCTGGGAATTAACCTCATGAACCTACGCTGCACTCCCTCAATAGTAAGAATGTCCTTCCTCAAATTAGGGGACCAAAACTGCACATAATACTCCAGGTGTGGTCTCACTAGGGCCCTGTACAACTGCAGAAGGACTTCTTTGCTTCTATACTCAACTCCTCTTGTTATGAAGGCCAACATGCCAATAGCTTTTTCTTCACTGCCTGCTGTACCCCTCCTCCAGTGAGTCTCACTCTTGCTTGGGGAGAGCCCTGTTGTTGGAGTGAGCTTTCATTTAGATTATAACTTCAGAGCAACCTGAAATAAAACAGCTTCACACCCACATTACAAGGACAATTATAATCTTCTCTTTCAAGTATTTCTACATTATTAACCCTAATTCTCAGGATATATGTACATTTTCTGCTTTGTAAATAAGCTGCATCAAAAAAATGTTAATTGTGGCCCAGTGAAAGGCTGAAACCTAAGCGAGCTTTGTACTGCTGCTTGCAGTTACTTTCTTCTGTGCACGTTACCACATATTTTTCTAGTCCTCCCTGATCCAGTTCATCCAAGTACTCTCATGTCCCAGATCTCTCTCCGAGCTCTTCATGAGCAATGCTGAACAATATTCACAGTATTCAATCCCGGTTGTATTTGCTGTCCAATCACATGGAAACTACAGCAGAAGGAAAGGCCATTCCATCCAAAACCCTGTCCTGTTCAAGACAATTCACATGTTTTCTCCTACACTTGGCAGCTAACACCATTATTAAATACTTCTCCACTCTTTTTTTCTTAGTGCACGTGTACTCTTCACCCCTCGTATTTCATAAAATCGTAAGACATAGGAGCAGAACTGGCCATTCGGCCCATCGAGACTATTCAGCCATGGCTGATCAATTTTTCCCTCTCAACCCCATTCTCCTGCCTTCTCACCGTAAATGTTGACACTCTTACTAATCAAGAACCTATCAATCTCTACTTAAAAAATACCAAATGACATGTGTGTGTGGCAATAAATTGTACAGATTCATCACCCTCTACCTAAAGAAATTCATCCACAATTTCTTATGGTGGTGTTCCATATTCTAACCATTCTCTGTATTTAAAAAACATGTCTGAATTTATGATTGGATTTATCAATAACTATCTTATGCTTTACGAGGATGCTGCTAGAACTAGAGGGTGTGAGCTATAGGGAGAGGTTGAGTAGGCTGGGTCTCTATTCCATTTAGCGCAGGAGGATGAGGGGGGATCTTATAGAGGTGTACAAAATCATGAGAGGAATAAATGCACAGAGTAGGGGAATTGAGGACCAGAGGACATAGGTTTAAGGTGAAGGGGAATAGATTTAATAGGAATCCAAGGGGGTATCCTTTTCACATAATGGATGGGGGGTGTATGGCACAAGCTGCCAGAGGAGGTAGTTAAGGCTGGGACTATCCCATTGTTTAAGAGACAGTTAGACAGATACATGGATAGGACAGTTTGGAGGGTTATGGACCAAGTGCAGGAAAGTGGAACTAGCATAGCTGGGACATTAGACAATAGACAATAAGTGCAGGAGTAGGTCATTCGGCTCTTCGAGCCGGCACCGCCATTCACTGTCATCATGGCCGGTGTGGGCACGTTGGGCCAAATGACCTGTATCATTCTATGACTCTATGCCACTGTGCTTACATAACTTAGGTTTTTCCTCTCTGGGAGCTGAAGTGTTTTTCTCACTCAGATTCTGATAAACCTCCATAACAACTCATCAAGCATCGAGAGCAAAGAACCTTAGCTTTGGAGTCTCTCTTGATTCGTAAATATTCTGGTAACATCCACATGAATCTATCGCTACCTCGCAATGCCTCTATATTCCTTTTAAAATATACAATAGAAATCTGCTGGGGTATAAAATTGAAACCTTTCCTGAAACTCAACCTGATCTTGGCCAGGACACAGAACCCAAGCCGGAGTATTTATAATATTTTCAAGACCCATCCTGACCTTGCCTGGCACTCCTATAAATATCACATCGTTAAAGGTAATTTTTACATGGCAGTCACATTATGAAATCATAGTAGATCAAGCCATTTTCCATTAGCTCTGAAAATTAGTTCCATTACATTACCTACAATGCACCATTTGGTTGAGAGAAAGAATATTTGAAGATCAAGATCTCAGTTCTGGTAAAATGTTCAAGGTCTGCTGAGTGGCAGAAATCCCAACCTCTGATGTGCTGCTGACAATTGGCCTATCATTCCAATTTGCATTTGGCATCTCGTAGCAATGAAGGCCATGGACAGATAGGTTCACATGGGAGTGGGAAGGAGTGCGAAAGTGCACCTTTTGCCTCCACAGATGTTGCTTGACCCACTGAGATGTTTCAGCAGTCTGTTTCTTTTCAAGATCCCAGTATATGCCATCACTTTTGTTTCTATCAAGAAAGTAGTCTGCTTTTCAAATCTCTTGTGGAAATAAATCCCTGGACTAGCTAACTTATTTATAGTCATTTTAACCTGTATTATTATGTTATGCTTATTGAGGTGGATTATTATATTTGTTATTTTGTTCAATAAAGCATTTTTCATATAAACAAAGGTGATTCATGTTGCAGCTAATCACTGAGCAGTCAGAATTTTGAATATCGAAGTTGGGAGGTTATGCTACAGTTGTACAAAACATCGATGAGGCCACTTTTAGTGGTACTGGGATTTTAGGGATACTGAGTTGGATGATCAGCCATGATCATATTGAATGGCGGTGCAGGCTCGAAGGGCCGAATGGCCTACTCCTGCACCTAATTTCTATGTTTCTATGTTTAGAGTATTGTGTTAAGTTTTGGTCACCCTGTTACAGGAAAGGTGTTGTTAAGCTGGAGATAGTGCAGAGAAGATATACAAGGATGCTGCCAAAACTCAATGGAGAGGTTGAACAGGCCTCAAGGGAAAGGTTGAGTAGGCTATAACTTTATTCCTTGGAGCACTGCAGAATGAATGGTAATCTTATAGAGGTGTATAATATCATCAGAGGAATAGATAGAGTACATGCACAGAGTCTTGTAACCTGAGTTGGAGAATCAAGAAACAGAGGACATAGATTTAAGGTAAGGGGCAAAATCTATATAACTAAAAGTCTCATCTTGACCACTTCCTGTCTGCGCTGTATATTGATTTTAGAAAAAAACGCTACCATATATCGCTATGATTTTGGCCATCTTACTCACAGTCCTCCTCTGCTGAGGCAGCCCCAAGGATTTTTCCGATCGATGAAAAATAAAAAAATGAATGTTTAAATAATCTTGAGATCCGCTGATTGGTCCTCTCGCCTGTCAATCACCATGATCAAGGTAACGGGGGGGGGGGGGGGCGGGGTGAGAACTATAAAACCCTGGATACCTGGACGTGAGTCAATCACTCTGGAAGATCGCGAGGGAGAGGCCACAACTCTGATTCTGCTGTGAGTCTACTGAACTGTGAGTCTACCCTTTTATGTGCTTTATGTGCTTTATGTGGTTATGTGCTTGCACTGAGTGATGATTTGTTAACCCTTAATGTGCTTGCAATAATTGACTTGTTAGCTAGTAATGTGCTTGCAATGAATGATCATTTGTTAACCCTTAATGTGCTTGTAATAAATGATTCGTTAGCCAGCAATGTGCTTGCAATGAACGATGATTTGTTAACCCTAATGTGCTTGCAAAAAATGATTTGTTACCCCTTAATGAAATGAAATGAGTAGTTTGGCCTGCTCTGTGCTTGAAATTGAAATGGAAATTGAAATGAAATGAAATGAGTTGTTTGGCCTGCCCTGTGCTTTTGCTTTGCTTTGCCTTTGCTTTGCTTGACCTCACATGAAATGAAAGCAAATGGATTGTATTGTTGGCTGGCCCCGCCTGTCCTGTGCTTTTGCTTTTGCTTTGCCTTTGCTTTGCTTGACCTCACCTGACTTGAAAACAAATGGATTGGATTGTTCGTTGGCCCCGCCTGCCCTGTGCTTGACTTGACTTGACTTGAAATGGATTGTCTTGACATGAAATGGATTGAAATGGATTGTTGGCCCTGCACTCACTGTGCTTGACTTGATTTGACCCACAACACCCATGCAAATGCTCCAGAACCCACCTCCCCCCCCCCCCCCCCCAGAGGTGGAATATTGCGTTGGGGGACCAGCCATCCCATGTGAACCTGGGATCCAAAGGGTCCCACTTAGTCTAGTATTTATTAGGAACCTGGGGGCAACTTTTTTACACAAAGGGTGATGGGTATATACATTTAGTTGCAGGAGGAGGTAGTTGAGGCAGGTACTAACATGATCTTTAAAAAATATTTGGACAGGTACATGGATGGTAGAAGTTTAGAGTGATATTGGCCAAATGCAGGCAGGTGGGGCTAATGTAGATGGGGCATGTTGGTCACCAAGGGTAAGTTGGGTTGAAAAGCCTGTATGACTCTACGACTCTAACATGGATAAGTGACATTTCGGGTTGGGAGCCTTCAAACTGATTTTAGTGAGGAAGCTAGAAAGCTGGAAGTGAGAAGGGGCAGGACAAGGCATGGCGAGTGATAGGTGGATACAGGTGAGTGCAATTCTGATAGGCAGATGGTTGGACAAAAACCAGAGATGAGAAGACACAAAGTGTGAGTTGAGGACAGAAGCATTACAAATTATGAAGCTAGAGGAAGGAATATGGGTGAAAGGGGAGGCAATGAGAAGAAATATCTGCAAAATGTTGTCTGATTTAAGATAATACTGACTTCCATAGAATGTCCTCAGAATGAAGCCCAGGGCCATTTGTTCATAATTGTACTTCCTTATCAAAACAAGCACCTTGGTCACATGTGAAACCATGCCTGATGTCTCTTAAAAATCACTTTTGGCCTGATAAAGAGAAGGACACAGAGGATAATGAGAGAATGGATATTGGTGATGACATAGGAAGAATACAACTTCTTGTATCTTCCCCTTAGCTCCACCAATTGCATTTGAGTTTTTAATTGTTTTATGTATAATATCATCTGATATGATTAGATAGCATGCAAGTAAAAACTTTTTTGGCTTTACCGTGGCATACATAATAATTATACACCTAAACCTGAACTTAAACCTCAGAAATACACCAAAATGTTCAGTAGTACAGATAATACCACATCAATATATCAATACTTTCCCCCAAGCTACTGCACAACACGGCACCTTAAAAAGTTCAGGCAAGCTTTTGGTGGTCCAGGTATTTAAATATGATTGTTAATGTGCAGATTGACTTTAACTCTGTGTATAGTATTTTCTTAAATGTGTTTCACTGCGTAGATCCAATGGAGAACTGATGCTGGTATCTTGAGCAAAATACAACATGCTGGAGGAACTAAGCGGGCTAAACAGCATCTTATGAGGGAATGGATAGATGATGTTTCGGATCAAAACCCTTCTTCAGGCTGATTGTAGTGAGGAGAAAGCTGGAAAAGAAATGTGTTACGGGATAAGGCCTGGCAAGTGATGATTGGATAGCAGGGAGGGGGTTAGATTGGCAGATGTATCGAGTATGTAGCAAAGACCAGAGACAAAGAGACTCAGGGGTGTCAGTTAAGGAGAGAGGAGGATTGAAATGAACAGCCAGAGGGGGAGAGGGAAGATGTGGAAGTGGAAGGGGATAGGAGTGGGGGGATTGGGGAACAGGGGTGGGATAGAGGGAGAAATGGATACACACTAGGATGTGGGGGGGGGGGGGGAGGGGGCTAAGCAAGTGAGAGTGGGTAGGGGTGGGAGTGCAGTGTAGGTTCACAAGGTTAATTCCCGGGATGGTGGGACTGTCATATGCTGAGAGAATGGAGCAGCTGGGCTTGTATAGAAGTTTGAGAGATCTTATTGAAACATATAAGATTATTAAGGGTTTGGACACGCTAGAAGCAGGAAACATGTTTCTGATGTTAGGGGAGTCCAGAACCAGGGGCTACAATTTACGAATAAGGGGTAAGCCATTCAGAACAGAGATGAGGAAACACTATTTCACACAGAGAGTTGTGAATCTCTGCCTCAGAGGGTGATGGAGGTCGGTTCTCTGGATACTTTCAAGACAGAGCTAGATAGGGCTCTTAAAGATAACGGAGTCAGGGGATATGGGGAGAAGGCAGGAACACAGTACTGATTGTGGATGATTAGCCATGATCACATTGAATGGCGGTGCTGGCTCGAAGGGCCGAATGGCCTACTCCTGCACCTATTGTCTATTATCTATTGTCTATTATATTATTTCACATTGGAAAATTCAAAGTCATTCTGTTGAGTTGTAAGCTGCCCAAGCGGGAGATGAGGTGCAGTCTGGGCTGAGATATTTACTCGTGATACCCTCCACACACATAATGGTTATAGATCCTATGAATAAAATAATAGATTTTTCTGAGTCAGGGGTTGTGGTGCAGGTAGGAGAGTGTGGTGGGACAGAGATTTGATCACATCTCTCAAAAGATAATTAGCTGTTATTCATCAGGTGTGAATCAGAATAAACTTTTTAGCTGATGAAAGTGATTGTATTTTTTCCCTTCCTAATCCGAGCAGATAAACTTGCTTGCTCTTCTATTTGTTTATTAGGGGCCTGGATTCATGGGTTCAATCATGGCAAAGGTAATCTAAAGTGTCTAAACCAGTTAACTCATGCGGTTTATTGTTATTTATAGAAACATAGAAACATAGAAAGTAGGTGCAGGAGTAGGCCATTTGGCCCTTCGAGCCTGCACCGCCATTCAATATGACTATGGCTGATCATCCAACTCAGTATCCTGTACCTGCCTCTCTCCATACACCCTGATCCCTTTAGCCACAAAGGCCACATCTAACTCCCTCTTAAATATAGCCAATGAAGCGGCCTCAACTACCTTCTGTAGCAGAGAATTCCAGGGATTCACCACTCTCTGCGTGAAAAATGTTTTTCTCATCTCGGTCCTAAAACATTTCCCCCTTATCCTTAAACTGTGACCCCTTGTTCTGAACTTCCCCAACATCGGGAACAATCTTCCTACATCTAGCCTGTCCAACCCCTTAGGAATTTTGTAAGTTTTTCTAAGATCCCTCCTCAATCTTCTAAATTCGAGTGAGTACAAGCCGAGTCTATCCAGTCTTTCTTCATATGAAAGTCCTGACATCCCAGGAATCAGTCTGGTGAATCTTCTCCGTACTCCCTCTATGGCAAGAATGTCTTTCCTCAGATTTGGAGACCAAAACTGTACGCATTACTCCAGGTGTGGTCTCACCAAGACCCTGTACAGCTGCAGTAGAACCTCCCTGCTCCTATACTGAAATCCTTTTGCTATGAATGCTAACATACCATTTGCTTTCTTCACTGCCTGCTGCACCTGCATGCCCACTTTCAATGACTGGTGTACCATGACACCCAGGTCTCGTTGCACCTCCCCTTTTCCTAATCGGCCACCATTCAGATAATAGTCTACTTTTCTGTTTTTGCCACCAAAGTGGATAGCCTCACATTTATCCACATTATACTGCATCTGCCATGCATTTTCCCACTCACCCAGCCTATCCAAGTCACCTTGCAGCCTCCTAGCATCCTCCTCACAGCTAACACTGCCTCCCAGCTTCGTGTCATCCGCAAACTTGGAGATTTTACATTCAATTCCCTCGTCCAAATCATTAATATATATTGTAAATAGCTGGGGTCCCAGCACTGAGCCTTGCAGTACCCCACTAGTCACTGCCTGCCATTCTGAAAAGGACCCATTTACTCCTACTCTTTGCTTCCTGTCTGCCAGCCAGTTCTCTATCCATATCAATACTGAACCACCAATACCGTGTGCTTTAAGTTTGTATTCTAATCTCTTACGTGCCTGAGTGTACAGTAAACCCAGGGATTGCAATCTTTCTTCTCCCTGATGACATGAACTTGAAATGTAAACACCTACAGCCAAGGTTCAAATAACAAGTTACAACCAGATAACTTTTGAGAGAAAAATATGCTGAGATGTAACAAAGTAATGTCACATATTTAAGTTTTATAATTAGAAATCGCACTGTACACAACATTTTAAACGGAGCAATTTAATTCAATTTTAATTTATATTTTTCAGGGAACAACAGAGTTGCAGAAGCAATGAATTTGAAAGATCGCTAAAACACTAAAAGGCTTTCATAAATAAAAAACAGAAAATGCTGGAAAGGTTCAACAGGTCAGGCAGCATATGTGGAGAAAGAAACGGAGACGTTTCAGGTCTGAAGAAAGAGTGAGATAGAAGGTTATTTTTGGTTTAAAAAGAAGCTGGAGGAGGGATGTGTAGACGAAAGAGAATATCTGAGAGGGGGAAATGCTTGCTTGTGAAGCTGCTGCAGTCAAATAGCTTGATCATATTCTTTGCCTTTTCTTCTTTGGAGGATGTAAATCATATAGTAGCAAGGCCCTGTATGACTGCACCTCAGCAAGAATCAGGAGAGAGAAGAGTAAATAGAGTCATAGAGTTATAGAGTGATACAGTGTGGAAACAGGCCCTTTGGCCCAACTTGCCCACACCGGCCAACACATGCCTGCTACACTAATCCCACCTGCCTCTGTTTGGTCCATATCCCTCCAAACCTGTCCTATCCATGTACCTGTCTAACTGTTTCTTAAATGTTGGAATAGTCCCTGCCTCAACTACCTTCTCTGGCAGCTAGTTCCATACACCCACCACCCTTTGTGTGAAATAAGGAAAGAAGGAACATAATTATGTTCAGATTTTCTCAACAGCATCACAGACCAAAAATAGCTAATACTGAAAACATAAGCTCATGCATCTTGCTGTAGTCTATTTATAAGGAACTGTATTGGTTTACAAAGCCAACTTCTGTTGATGTTTTCTCTCTGATTCCATTACATGTGAATCTCTTTGGGATTCACTCAAATTCATACTGCACAATCCAGCCCTGGACCTCTGTTATGATTGCTGCCAGTGTTGTTGAGAAAGCAGCTGACAGGAGTCATGTTTAAACTAATGATATTAATTTTTCCTTCCTCTGAGACAGGTCAACAGTATATAGCTCAGCATTCCTTCTAGTAGCCCTGCTAAGATCTGCAGAACCTTGATTTCAATAACGTCAGGTGAGCTTAAGTGACAGGCAGCTCTGGGATGCAAACTGGTTACCATCTGGTTTGGCGGCAGGTATACTACGGGCTGCTCTGCAGGACTACCAACTGTGCATTATCTGTGCTTATATTTAATTTTGTAGGTGGAATCTAATAGCAGAATCTTTAGTTTCGTTAGTTGAGAAATTTAAAAAATGCAAACAAAATATTGAATGTTAAATGTATCAAAATATTTTCTTCCTGAATCTTAAGTTTGTGAACAGTTCAGCTTTAAGTGAATCCCTTTGGTCAATACATGCAAATGTGTTGTGAATTTATCTTTACAAAATGCATTCAGGATACCACCACGCGGACTAGCAAAATGAATGGCTTCCCTATATTACAATTCAACAATACTTAAAATCACATTTAAGAAATTAATTTATCAGCTAATCTTTCCACAATGGGAGTGCAGGAAATGTTTGAGTTGAATTCCCAGTTTATTTTGCATGCGCTGGATTGAACCAAGAACCTGGTGGGGTAGTACAATAATATAATGGCCTAAATCTGTTCCCATCATTTACGAACTTATGAATTTATGAATTACCCTTTAACTGGATTAGGGACTAAAATAAAGCAGTTGATTACTAACCTGTGATCCCTTATGGGAATCTACTGGTGCAAATACTGGATGCTGAATTTTATTTTATGTCCCTTGGAGAAAACAATCTCACTTTGCTTCACTTTTAAAAATAAATTGCATTTGTATAGTTTTTCCTCATGACAACCCAAAATACTACAACTGGTGAAGCACATTGAAGGCTGTCTCTATTACTGTATGGTTGACAAGTAGTGCAACAGTTATTGTTGCTGCAGGGACCTAGATTTATTCCTGGCCTCAACTGTTGTGTGTAGTTTCCATATACTTCCGGTCACAGCATGGATTCCCACAAGGTGTTCCATCTTCCTCCCTCTCACTTCCCAAAGATGTGCTTGTAGGTTAATCGGTTAATGTCAGTTATCCTTTCAGTGGAGGTAAGTGGCAAAAGAATCAAAGGGAAGCTGATGGACATTTCAGGGAGATTATGTTCCAGGATTTTAGGGGAATGGGACTGATGGGATTGCTTTATAGACAATAGACAATAGGTGCAGGAGTAGGCCATTCGAACCTTCAAGCCATTCAATGTGATCATGGCTGATCATCCACAATCAGTACCCCGTTCCTGCCTTCTCCCCATATCCCCTGACTCCATTATCTTTAAGAGCCCTAACAAGCTCTCTCTTGAAAGTATCCAGAGACCGCCACCGCCCTCTGAGGCAGAGAATCACACAGACTCACAACTCTCTGTATGAAAAAGTGTTTCCTCATAGCCGTTTTAAATTACCCTTTATTCTTAAACTGTGGCCCCTGGTTCTGGACTCCCCCATCATCGGGAACATGTTTTCTGCCTCTAGCGTGTCCAAACCCTTAATAATCTTACATATTTCAATAAGATCCCCTCTCAGCCTTCTAAATTCCAGACTATACAAGCCCAGCCGCTCCATTCCCTCAGCATATGACAGTCCCGCCATCCCGGGAATTAACCTTGTGAACCCACACTGCGTTCCTTCAATAGCAAGAATGTCCTTCCTCAAATTAGGGGACCAAAACTGCACACAATACTGCAGGTGTAGTCTCACTAGGGCCCTATACAACTGCAGAAGGACCTCTTTGCTCCAATACTCAACTCCTCTTGTTATAAAGGCCAACATGCTATTCACTTACTTCACTGCCTGCTGTACCTGCATGCTTACTTTCATTGACTGATGAACAAGGACCCACAGATCCTGTTGTACTTCCCCTATTCCCAACTTGACACCATTTAGATAATAATCTGCCTTCGTGTTTTTGCTACCAAAGTGGATAACCTCACATTTATTCACATTAAACTGCATCTACCATGCATCTGCCCACTCACCCACCCTGTCCAAGTCACTAACACCTGCATTCTCATAGCATCCTCCTCACAGTTCACACTGCCCACCTCGCTTTGTGTAATCTGCAAATTTGCTAATGTTACTTTGAATCCCATCATCTAAATCATCGATGTATCTTGTACATAGTTGCAGTCGCAGCACCGAATCTTGTGGTACCCCACTAGTCACTGCCTGCCTTTCTTGGGAGCTAGGCCAAATGGCCTGCTTCTGTAATATAAAAAGGTGAGGTTCATCTGTTATGTATAACACTGAGGTATCAATGTTTGTATGGAGCGATTGCCAGGAATTTAGTTTGGTCTGCTCTCCTGACCACATCGCCCAGATCCCAACTTCCTCCTAACCCGACACCCACACGATCACTGCCACTGTCATTTGGTCCTCTTCATTTGCAATGTAGCATTTGTCCAAGCACACATCTATCTCCATTCCATACTACTTAGAGTCATAGAGTTATAAAGGCACAGAACAGGACATTCAGCCTGTCTTGTCCATGCCGACCAAGCCAATCTGAGCAGGTCCAACTTGCCTGCTTTTGACCCATATCCCTCCAAATATTTACTATACATGTACCTGGCCAAATGTCTTTTTAATGTTGTTATTGTACATGCTTCAACCATGTACTTTGGCAATTTGTTCCATACACCACCTCCCTCTGTGAAGAAGTTGCTTCTCGAGACCCTATTAAATCTTTCCCATCTCCCTTAAACCTATGCTCTCTAGTTCTTGATTTCCAATCATTGGGAAATAGACTATGCGCATTCATCCTATTTATCATCCTCATGGTGTTATTAATCTCAATAAGATTACCCCTCAGTCTCTTCTGCACCAAGGAATAAAGTCCTTCTCTCAGTCTCTCCTTTTATCTTTGTCCTTTGAAACATGGCAACCTGCTCAGAAATCTTTTCTGCTTAATGGCTTCTTTCCTATAATAGGGTACCCAGTTCACAATGCACCAAGTGCAGCCTCACCAATGTCTTGTAAAACCGCAACATAACATTTCAACTCCTGTACTCAATACTCTTATTGTTTTTTCTTAATATTTTTTGTTATCCTGTCTTCTTTGATGCCACTTACAGACAACTATGTACTTGTAGTCTGAGATCTCTTTGCCCTATTACACTCTCTACCGCTCACTATGAAAGTTCTACCCTGGACTTCCCAAAATAGAACACCTCGCACTAATCTGAATTAAACTCAATTTGTATTCCTTGGCAATAGACAATAGACAATAGGTGTAGGAGTAGGCCATTTGGCCCTTCGAGCCAGCACCGCCATTCAATGTGATCATGGCTGATCATCCCCAATCAGTACCCCGTTCCTTCCTTCTCCCCATATCCCCTGACTCTGCTATTTTTAAGAGCCCTATCTAGCTCTGTCTTGAAAGCATCCAGAGTTACACAGCTGATCAAGGTCCAGCTTTAATACTTGGTTAATCCTTACTGTTTTTTAGTGTCACCTGCAGATTTACCAATCATGCATTGTCATTCTCATCCAAATCACTGCCAAAGATAACAAACACCAATGGGCCCAGCACCGACCCCTGCAGCACACCACAAATCATTGGGCTCCAATCTGAAGAATAATTATTCACTACCAGCCTCTGTTTCCTACTGTCAAGACAATTATGTACCCATTTAGCTAGCTCTCCTTAGAACCCATGCCATCTAATCTTTCAGAGTAGCCTACCTTGCAAAACCTTACTAAAGGTTTTACTGCTGACCATGTAGACTGGGTCCGCCGCCCTGCCTAAATCGACCTTTGTTACTTCTCCAAAAAACTCAAACAAATTTGTAAGAAATATTTTGCCACCAATACCTCCAATATGTTTCCTTCCCCTGATGATCCTGCTATGAATATCATCTATATCCATAGATATTATTCCATCCCTTGGGCTTTTATGCCTGCAGAGTTTCAACTCCTGAATCACTACACACCCATCTCATTCACAAGGCAATTGATTTCCTTCAGCAGTTCACCATCAGCTGAAAAGGGACATGTTGATGTGCCTCTTTAGGTACTGAAGAATTTCTGTCTCTTCATTTTATTGCCATGTAAATTCTATATCTTGAAACCTACTCATCCACAAATAAATGTCAAGCAGTGCTTCTGTGTTCTTACTGGCAGCTGAGTGGTTACTTGTGGTGACTGTGGTCTTTTAACTGGTTTTCTGCTACAGTATCAGGTGTTACACGAAGTGGTAAATGTATTCCACCAACTAATCGTCAGGAAACCTCTCTGCTGTCAATTTAGACTGATCCTTTGGCAAAATAAAATCTTACTAGTTGTCAAACATTGAGTGAGGACTGTGGCTCCAAATAAAAAATAAGAAGAATCCTAGAGTCAGACAGCACGGGAACAGGATCCTTGGCCGAACCTACACGTGCTGACTAAAATGCTCGATGTACACTAATCCCACTGGCAGCATATGGCCCATATTCCTCTAAATCTTTCCTATCCATATACCTGTCTAAACATCTTTTAAATATTGTTATAGTACCTGCCTCTGGCAGCTCATTCTACATACCCACCACCCTCCGTGTGTAAACGTTGTCCCTCAGGTTCATATTAAATCTTTCCCCTGTCACTTAAACCTTTGTCACTTGGTTCTTGATTCCCCTGCTCTGGGAAAAAGACTGATTATGTTGATGCGATTCACTGACTGATGAAGGCCAATGTTCCAAAAGCCTTCTTGACCACCCTATCTACCTGTGATGCCACTTTAAAGGATCGATATACCTGCACTCCTAGACCCCTCTGCTTTATAATACTCCCATGAGCCCACCATTCACTGTGATGGTCCTGTCCTAAATTGACTTCCCAAAATGTAAAACTTCACACTTATCTGCATTAAATTCCATTTACCATCCCTCAGCCCAACTGCCCAATTGATCAAGATCCTGCTGTAATTTTTGATAACCAGCTATGATACCACCCACTTTAGTGTCAAGCAAGTAAATGATTTGGGGTGTTTTATTGAGTTACATTAACATATATCTCTGATTAATCTGAACTCAGTTTGAACTCTTGATGATTGAATGATGATTACCCAAGTACATTTATAGAGTCACAAGAGACTGCCGACGATGGAATCTTGAGCAATAAACAAACTGCTGTAGTAACTGTCTGAGTCAGGCAGCATCTGTGGAGGATCAAGTGTGGAAGCAGCTTTATGAAAAAAACCTCCAATAAGAAAAACAAGGACTGATTTAAAAATAATAACAAGGAATATTCGGTACATTCACCCCATACAATCCTCCCACCTCTCCCATTAGGTAGTGCCTGTCTCATCTGCGAAAGAATCTGCAATTCCCACATTGGCCTCATCAATCAACTCAGAACCAACAGAGTAGAATCAAGTAATCGTTGATGCGAAGGAGGCCCCTGGGAAAAATGAGAAGACAACAATGTCGTCACAGTTACCTTGTTATGTTGACTTAATTTAATAGATTAAGATCACAGTTATCATTGCCATTTGCACCATGATCCAATATACCATAGATTTCATTCCAGCTTTCACTTTCCTTGTTTCAGATAATGATTCTGTTTCTGCCATTTACACCTGGATGAAGATATTGTTGTTTAAAGAAGTACAGTGTGCAGGTATGTTACAAAACTTACCTTCAGCGGCGCTGCAGTTCTGTCACTGGCCGTGTGCATGACTTTGGCGACTTTGGGGGGGGGGGGGGGGCGGGGTTAAAATGCGGTTTTCCCCTGCCTTCCGGAATTATATTTTCTCGGAGTGCGAGCTTTTGCTAAAGATTCGTTCCGACTGCCGGTAAGTGAATTTTTGTTTTTTAATCGTCCGACTATTTCAGCGCTGCAGTAAAATTAAAATTAGCTCCTAATGGCGTGAACGCCGACAAAGGGGACAGATTTTACGTAGGGGACAGGTAAGTGAAAGCTGTTTATTTTTTTCATATAAACTTGCTTGTTTAGATGACCTTAATCATGTTGCGAAATGGCGATTTATTCCCCATATGAACCAGCAGTATTTTCCCTGCCGATATGGGGTTTAGATTCACCACAACCGCAACGTTCCAATCCATCACGTTCCAGAAAATCCCACTCGCAAGCTAATTTAAATGGCCATTAATTTATGGGCATTAAACACTAAATTCCTTCAATTTGGCCTATAAATTAATGATAATTAGATTTAAAAATCATGTTATATTGTGAATTCTTTTGTGAATGTTATTTGGACACTTAGGCTTTTAAAAAAATGTTAATATTTTTTTAAGAAATGGATAGATGTTTAGATCTAGAAATTGAATTTTGTGATTAGCAACAATTGGGTAACTAACTAATTATATGCTTTAATTTTAGGTCATCCAAGTAAGATTGTTTCATATTTGTTTCAGAATGCTTTAATCTATAATAACTGAAAATTTCTTTCACAACTTTTGTGTTAAGTCAATGGAAAAGCAATAGGGAACAAGATGCTAATTTCCGAGTATGAAAATGGCCCTAACATTTTTTATGCTGAAGATATGAAAATGAATTAGGTGTCAAATTAAACTTCTTTTTATGCTTTATCTGATGGAATAAATTGCAGACTTTGCAAATTTTGTAACATTGCTACAGTGTGAAGGAACAAATAACTTTTAGTTTAGTTTTAGTTTAGTTTGGTTTTGATTATAATTTATAAGACTGTGCTCATTAGTATACATGATTTACAATATTACCATTCTCATAATAATAAGCTTGCCGGAGGATTATTGTCATATGTAACTCGCAGGTTGTGACTGAGAGAAGATCTGAAATTATGGAACAAGATCAGAAGTCTACTCCGTCAATGGGTCTGTTGTAAAGGCAGGAAATAGCTGTCTGACACTCTGGGATAATTAAAGATTTGATCTCAGGCCTAGTTGGAATTAACTGATTTTAGTCAGGTTAGGGGTGATTCAGATAGTTTCAGTGACGTATCCGCGTGGAGGAAGGAATTGCCTAGAGTACAATTACTGTTTCACATTTATTTCTGCTCAAAGTGCATCAACATGGATGATTATAATTTATGTTAATATAGCAATGTGAAGATGTTCTAAGATACTTTGCATCACCAATACATTACCAGGGCTCTGACCTCCTCCTTCCATGAACTTCAATTTGTCCAACGATCTGCTACCACATCCTGCCTTAACATCAGGCTCCATTTACCATTTTCCTCAACTTCAGTGATCTTCAATGCATTAAAATAGAACAAGCCCATCTATCCTCTAGATTTGCCATTCATTTTTAGGATGTAGGCATCAATTGCAAGGCCAGTATTTACTGGCCTTAATTGGTTGGCCATAGAATTGGACCTTCTTGAGCCAAGGTATTGTTTAACACTGGTCATTAGGGAGAGCAGTTGTCCACATCTGTACAAAGTAGGCAGACTGGATAAGGTATGACTTTACTTTGTCTAAAAGATATGATTAATCACTTGGGCGTGTTCATTCCAGTTTTCTTTAAGTAGAAAATAGATAGCCCATGTGGAAAATTCATTTTAGTGAACTAAGCAATGGTTTAAATGCAAAAAAGTTATTTCCTCATAATTCATCTCTTTCCACCCCCTCCCCCCCCCCCCCCCCCCCGCTATTCCCTGCTTCTCAAAAACTGATTCTTGAGACCAATTCAAAACATCTTGTTTTCATCACTTTGCTTTGAAATCACATACATCAGATCTGTTCAGTTATTCATTTCTGCGCTCTTTGTTCTTGACATTTAAACTGATGCAGCCATGGCAGGAATTTGCATGTTGTGCTCCATGTTAAAAACCACTGAGTGTTTAGATTGGGCAAGGATGACTTCAAACACTTTGTGGGTGTGATACACAGACACTGCATAAATAATATCAGCATTAGACTGTCGCTCCTGGGACTTATCAAGTTGATAAAGTTCTCAATTACTCAAAACACAAAGTGCTGGAGGAATTCAGTGGATTAGACAGCATCTGCAGATGGAATGGACAGATGACGTGTCGGGTCCGGAAGGGGTCGAGGAAGAAGCATCCCAGCCCAAAGTGGCAGCTGTTCCTCCAGTACTTTGTGTTTTGCTCAAGATTCCCGCATCTGCAGTCTCTTGTGTCTTCATTCATTTACTCTTACTTTTGTTCCAAATGCCTCAATTTTTATCCCTCATCTCCTTCCCTCCCTCCTAAACATTGAAGGGAACCTGAAACCTCTCCTCCCACTAAAATCGTACCATCAGGATTGGCAGGGATATAAAACTTCTGAAAGGCCAAACCTGAACTCAATTTGTTTTGAAACTGCCGATACCTGGCTTTTCCTGAGAATTGAATAACTTGGGATCCCTTGAGATCAGTTGCTGGAGGAGCATTATTTTTGGACCACACGTGACATGATGATTCCATCGGCTTATCAAGCTAAAGATAGACACAAAAAGCTTAAGAAGGGTCTCGACCCGAAATGTTACCTATTCCTTCTCTCCAGACATGCTGCCTGTCCCTGTTACTCCAGCTTTTTGTGTCTATCTTCAATTTAAACCAACATTTGCAGTTCCTTCCTACACAGCTTATCAAGCTAGCCCACTTTCCTGCCCGTCATTGGAATCCATCACTTCCACATCCCCGAAGATAGACACAAAAGGTAGTGTCCAAAATAGACGCAGTCTGAAGAAATGGACTTGACCCGAAACGTCACCCTTTCCTTCTCTCCAGAGATGCTGCCTGCCTGCTGGGTTACTCCAGCACTTTGTGTCCATCTTTGGTTTACACCAGCTTCTGCAGCACCTTCCTACACACTTCCACATCCCCCCTCCACCACAATCAAATACCACCCTTCCCCATGTTCAATGACCCCCTTCCCATGAAATTGCCAACCCTCTCCTCAGCACATTTTGTTGATTCTAACTCCATGCCATCACCTTGAGCTGTCAGTCATGGTTTACCCAGTCTCTTTGTAATCACTGCTTCAACAGCATGAACATCCCTGCTCCTGGGGCTCCTACGTAAAAGAGAGAGAGGGAAGCCTCTCAACCAGGTTGTCTCTTGGGTGGCAGACAAAAGTGCTGGAGAAACTCAGTGGGTGCAGCAGTATCTATGGAGCGAAGGAAATAGGCAATGTTTCGGGCCGAAACCCTTCTTCAGACTGTCTCTTGGGTGGGAATCCTTTTGTGACAAAAGCACACATGCTGCGTCAGAGCTCGACAGCCTTTGAGGAAGTGACAACCCCTCATCCCAGCACGAAAGTGAATATTATCCCATCTGAGTAAATATCAGGACCATTTGCCTTTCGCTAGCTACTCCTCCGTTGGTGTTAGTATTGCTGGCTCCCAACTCTGGGTTTTGTGTAATCACTGCCAGCACCGTTTTAATCTTGCCAGATTAGCCAAGGTTGGTCACAGGGAAGATCCAGCAAAGAGATCGGTATTCACATTCATTGGCTTTATCAAGCTCACTTTGGGATTCATTTGGCCCAGTTAGACTAGCGAGTCAAGAGCTGCAGTCTAGCATGGCAGCTGTTATCTCCTGTTTAACTCTGGGTTTTTTCACATCTCTCATATCTTCTGTTATTCACTTTTTCTCATTTGATTTCCTTCTGCTTTTCCTTCTTCCTGTATTTGCTCTCTCTCTCTCTCTCTCTCTCTCTCTCTCTCTCTCTCTCTCTCTCTCTCTCTCAATTTCAATTTTTCAATTTAAAAACTTTATTGGCATGATAAAGTACATCGTTATATTGCCAAAGTATAAAACATGACATACATATTTAAAATGCATAAGCATAAATACAAGTATACAGTGCATGGACAGATATGTCGCTGTACATAAACTCGCAATACGCCTATAGCCCTTTATTGATTGCTACACGTTCTTGCAGCTGTAAGCAGTACAACAGAATAGCAAGTTTAGCAATTCAATATTAATTTCTTAGTGTCAGTTAACGTCAATTAGTGTTATGTGCATATTGGTCATTCACCGTCTCTCAGGTTATGGCATGCTGTTACGTATTGTGCACCAAGATGTGCACAATCTCTCCCTCTCTCTCTCTCTCCCACCCTCTCTCTCTCCTTCTCTCTCTCCCGCCCTCTCTTTTTCTTTCTCTCTCTCTCTCTCTCTCTCTCTCACCCCCTCTCTCTCCCCGCCCCCTCTCTCTCTCTCCTTCTCCCGCCCTCTCTCTCTCTCTCTCTCTCATTGCCGCTCTCTCTCTCCCCCCCTCTCTCTCTCCCCTGCCCTCTCTCCCACCCTTTCTCTCTCTCTCTCTCTCTCTCTCTCTCTTTCTCTCTCTCTCTCTCTCTCTCTCTCTCTCTCTCTCTCTCTCTCTCTCTCTCTCTCTCTCTCTCTCTCTCGCTCTCTCCCTCTCTCTCGCTCTCTCCCTCTCTCTCTCCTATGTTTTTCTGCTTTGCAAATTCTAACACTTTTATAAATGTTGTTTCTTAACATTACTTCATTATTTGTGTGGATGTAAGTGGTATTTTCACTCACATATAGGTGAAAGCTGGTTGCTGCAACTTTAAAGGTGAGAACTAACTGCTGTAATTTAATGTCCATTCTGTATTCTAGATTTTGTTTTAATTTATTATTCCTTCCAAAATATTACCAGTGTGTAAAATTGGTTAGGTCTTTTGCAATGTAAATCCCACCATACCAAATATTCTCTGATTATCATTCCTTGCTATGATGGAGGCTAACTATTTATTCAGTAACATGATCGGCATTGATTCGGTAAACCAACAATTAGTAGCAAGCACCATCTGAACAGATAAAAAGTGTTCCCAGATTATTTGATTGGATGTTGGACAGATCAATAGGTAAATCTAAGGTGGATTTACAGTAGATACATATTAGAAGTACTGAAGAATTGAGGGTTAATAGGAACTGTCACAAAGAGCAGTTGAGACCTGCATAGCTCACCCACAATCATATGGAATAGTGAGTCAGGCTCGAAAGCCCAGTGTCCTACTTCTGCTCCTATGTTCTTGTGTTTCATTACTCCCAATTCCACTACATACTTCAAAAATGACACAAATCCGAAAGCCTCATAGAGCTACAATCATTTATTTTTAATGTACTTAATCTTTAACAGAGTAAACCAAATTCTGAGGAGAAATGTGATATTTTATTCACAATAGTCATTACAATGATATTTTGGCTTTGATTAAAATTTGGGCCATGGATGGGAACAACCTTTGCCCCTTATCACAGGCTGCAAACCTCTGTATATTCAACGACTTTCCTCGCCATGATGTCATTGTGGCCCTGCTTCACATCCCAACTGCATCCCCTTCAGCACCTTATTTTTCTTCCTGAGTACTTTATCTTGCTCCAAACCTTTTGACTCCTTGTGTTCCTGATCATCCATTGACCTTTTCCTCGGCTTCTCACCATGGAATTTGCTATAATAACATCCAAAAAAGAACACTGGCACTGCAATCACACCATGCCAATGACAGCAATCTTACATTTTCTGCACATCTGCATTGTGAGGCTAAATCCTAAGGTTAAAGGGACAGATTGTGTTAATGACTGGCTAGAGGTTTTGTACAGAACTGCTTCCACAGTGCAGCATGTTCTGAACCACCATGCCTGTGCTCAGCAGCATGGTAGTGCAGAGTTCACTGGAAGACTGGTCCTGACACAAAACATAATCTTTGTTCCCTGCACAGATACTGAGTGACCCGCTGAGTTCCTCCTACACTTTTTGCATGAGATCTGCAGTTTCTTGTGTCTCTAGATGTATCTGACGTCACTCTCTCCACCCCTGGACTTATCATTATTAATATTTAATGAAATAGGAGCATCTCAATACTATGTGTTCAGTCCCGTGATCCACTTTGTCTGTATCCATGACTGTGCAGTCAGACGCAGCTCCAACACCATCATTTAATTTGCTGATGATACCACAGTTATTGAACAAATAACATGTAATGATGAGTACAGGAGGCGGATTAATCTTTAAGTACAATTTTAAAAATGATTGTAGCTCTGCAAGGCCTTAAAGTTTATGTCACTTTTTAATGGTGCCAGAAAACAAACTTGCTCTCAATGTTAGCAGACCAGGGAGCTGATTGTTAAAAGAATAAAAATAATAAATTGCATATTTGTGTGATTTGTAATGTAAGTTGAAAGTACTGGGGTTCCCAAGACCTTAATGGCTTGTCTTCCTGAATGGTTCAATGCAAAGATCCTATAGCTCCGCTATAGGATCTTTGGTTCAACGATAGTTTATAGTCACATGTACCTCAGCACAGTGAATTTCTTCATTTTGCACACAACCCGGTAAAATCATACCGCAGACCTCACCCAGGCAGTGTACAGAGAGTCACCACGTTACTTGCACCAACAAAGTTACAAAAAAATCATCAAACAATCCTTTCTTCTGCCTACAACAGGGAACCAGGCTGCGGCCCCCTGCCTGGCCCCCTTTTGAACTCGGAGGCCCCCCAGTAGATATCACAGGTGTTGTTGAAATGCAGCAATACATCCTGGAGCTTGTACCTACTGCCCTATTTCAGCCATGATGTGATTACTTTGCATGCCCATTCTCAACACAAGGTGTCTGTACTCAGCAGTAATAACCAGCAATTGATTTAATGCCTCAGGTTTATGTTTTATCTTTAATATCCTCCGTGCCACAAGGCTTTTCATGGAAGTAAGGTATATGGTGTTTTACTTGCAGTTCCTAATCAGGTGCTGCATCTTAGAATTAGCTGAGTGGGAGAAGCAAGTGTGGTGACAGGCTGCGAGCTGCAGCGTTTCAGTGTGGGCCTTAGTGGATGAAGGTGTTGCTGTGTTTTTTGAGATAGAAACATGTCAGAAATCAGTGGTTGCCTGCCCACTTACTGGCATTTCATCAATTCTTTGAAGGTTCTGGCTGATGTGCATGGATTTGCAGTTGTTCTGAAAGGAACCAGCTTTGTGTGTCACTGTTTCTTTCATCTTACAGGATGATCTATGCTTCTGTGTGAGAACTGAATATACAGTATCATTGGGGGTATGCAAATCCCATGGCATGGCTTTTTTGAAAGGATTTATTGGCTGTCAAGCCCATTTGTGAGACCTGAATGTTACAGTCCAGTGTCTTAATAGTGTGAGTCTCGAACCTAGAGGCAGAGTGACCTCGAGCTTCAGTTGACGTGGGAATTGCTGGCAAGTTCAGCATTTATCAAGGTTCAGTGTTATCAGTGTGTCTCATAACCCTGGGGAAGTGATGATCAGTAGTCTATCGAGCCACTCCCACTGTAGGGTTGGATAAGGTATTGCAGAATTCTGATCCAGCAACGATGAAGGAACAACAATGTATTTAAAATTATGATATATGACCCAATGTTATGAGTAACAGAGTTATACAGCACAGAAATAGGCCCTTGAACCCACCCCATCCAATTTGTGGACCTAATACCAATGTATACAAATCCTATTTATCAGCATTTGGTCAGCAGCCTCTAATGCTTTGACGATCCAGGTACTCATTATGTTTAGTACTTATTAAATGTTGTGAGAGTCTCCACCTCCTTCAACCACTCAGACAGTACATTCCAAACTTCAACCATATCTTCCATATATCCCATCTAAACTTCTTACTGCTGACCTTAAACCCATACCATTTGGTCATAGAGTCCTTTGCTTGTGTTTAATCTGTGCCACTCGTAATTATATACATCTCTGCTTACCTGTTCCAAGGAAAAATCCTTGTCATTAAAACTCGATCCCAGGCAGTGTCCTGGTGTATCTCCTCTGCACCTTCTCCAAAGCCATCATATATCTTCCGTACTGAGGCAACCAAAACTGCACACTTTATTCCAGATGTCGATTCACTTATGTTTTATAACATTGTATCATGATTTCCCTGCTCTAAAATTCTATGCCCCAGCCAATGAAAGCTTACATTCCTTATGCCTACTTTGCCTCCCCTTAGGGAGCTTTGAATTGTCTACCAAGGCCATCTGATCATCAGTGCTCTGGGGTCCATTTTTCATTGTGTCCTATTCTTGCTCGACCTCCCAAAATGCATCAGTTGTATTTATCAAGATTAAATTCCATCTGCTATTGTTCTGATCAACATATTTCTGAAGCCAAGACCATCCTTTTCTATCCACACCACCACCAACTTGATGTCTTAATAAGACCAATACACATAGGAGCAGAATTAGACCATTCAACCCATCCAGTCGACATTTAGTAATGGCTGATTTATCTTTCTCTCGCAACCCCATTCCTCTGCGGCAGACTCATAAAGTCATACAGAGTGTAAACAGACCCTTCGGCCCAACTTGCCCTTTCCACCTCCACTCTATCTCAGCCTTTAATTATCTGTTAGATTTCAATGAGATGCCGCCTCATCCATCCAAACTGTCATGCCCAGAGCCTTTCAACTATCCTCATACGTTAACTCAATCATCCTGTGATCATTCTTGGCTTCGCAAAGCCAAGCATCCATCCTCAGATATGGGGTTCAAAACTGCTCACAATTTTGCAAATGTGGTCTCACCAGCACCTGATGAACCTTGAGCATTACATTCTTGCTTTTATATTCTAGTCCCCTTGAAATGAATGATAAAATTGCATTTGTTTCCTTATCTCTGACTCATCCTGCAAATTAACCTTTTGGGACTCCTGCACCAGGACTCCCAAGTCCCTTTGCACCTCCAGTTTCTGAATACTCTCCCTTTTTAGAAAGTAGTCTATGTCTTTATTCTATCTACCAAACTGCATGACTGTATGCTTTGATATGCTGTGTTTCATTTGCTACTTCGTTGCCCACTCTCTCCAACCTGTCCAAATCCAAATACCAGGTTAATTCTCAAATTTCAAACACGCTTAAGCCATATCCCATAAGCCATTCTCAAATTTCAGAGTCCTTTCAATTAATCACCACACAATTTCAATCAAAAAAACAATCAATCAAACAAACTTTATTGTCATTTAGAAATACATCGATATATGCAATTCCAAACGAAATTCCGTTGCATTTGGCTCCCCG
This sequence comes from Raja brachyura, assembly GCA_963514005.1. Next base: position 81,673,868 of record OY740782.1, read on the forward strand.
TGTAACACGATAATAAACAGAAGGATAAAATGGATAAAATGGATAAAAGGATAAAATAGACAATGGTGGCAGCCCATTACATGGCATTCAGGAGTCTGATGGCTCGTGGGAAGAAGCTGTTGCAGAACCTTGATGTTCTGCTCCTTATGCTACGATATCTTTTTCCCGAGGGCAGCAGAGTGAACAGTCCGTGATCGAGATGTGTGGGGTCCTTTATAATACTGCTGGCCTTAGACACGCAACGTTTGGTCGCAATATCCCCAATTGAGGGGAGAGAAGTCCTGATGATTTTTAGAGATTTAGATATCTAATTCAGAATTTTGTCAATTTATTCCTAATAGCTAAATTTAAGCGCAAAGTAGGTGTCACCGAACCACAGAGGAGTGTTCATTCACAAGCTTTCTTCTTTAATTCTTTTAAGTTGGAACTTGCCTCAATGGTCTCTAGAGGCTGTCTGGATATCTTCAAATTTCTGAGACATCGTTCTTCCTTTTCACTGGTGTCAATTACTATGTTACGCTGGTAAGGTTGGGCACTAGGGTATGTCTATCTCCTTGAATTTGCAGGAGCATGAATATCACTCAGAGGAGCAGTCTTCTTTTCTGTTGGCCTCTCCTCAATTGTAAAGGGGACAGGACAGTATCACTTCCTTCTCTCTGTTGGTCTCTGTCTTTGTCTCTGGGGAGCTACTTGGATGGAAATGATGATTACACATCCTACCTGAGCTGTGTCTTCTGCCCGTTCTTGAGGGTCCACATACTCTTTTACCTCACTCCCCAGATAATGGAATTTTGTAGAAAGTACTGTCCTGAAGGCACAACAACTTAATAAAAAATTATTAAACGAGTTTACAATTGCTACCTCTTCTTTTTGTTTCCTTCCAGGTAAGGGATTTCTCTTTTCCCTGGACCATCCCAGTGTTATGAGGAGGGTATGTTCTATCTCCTCCAATTCCATTTCTGGGTGCTGAGGCAGGGGTCAGGTTACTACATCTGCACTCTGGAGTAGCTGGCAGATCAGGACTACAGCGACTACGAGAAAGGTGTTTAATTTCCCGCCCGCTGATCCTCTGGCCAGCGTCCTCTCCTTTAATCTTCAGGGTCCCAAGTATCCCTATATCCCCTAGGAATCCACTGATTTCTTGGACCTTGTGACCATTTCCTCTGACCCCTTCCTCCTCTTCTTCCCTCCATAGGGATCCAAGCCTTAAACTCTTCCTCTTCTTTTGATCTAATTTCCCATTCCTGCATTAATTCCACGTCCCTGGAAGGATTTAATAAGAGCAGCAAAGATAGTCTCTTCTCTGTCCCTTTCTCTGGTTACCAGCTCTACTAAGGCTTCATGTGTAGACTATCCCAGAATTGTCAAAATTTTAGTATATTCCTTTGGGTTAATCAATCCTCGCACTGCCTCCGATAGGCTTCGGGAGTCAGGGTACTGTCCATACAAATTAAGTTTCAGATATTCCCCAAAAGAGGTAGGTAAATTATTTTAATCTGGGTCTTCATTCATAGTTGTTGTTAAACTGGGTTTTATTGGAATGGGGGCGTGTGTAGCCCGGGGATGGTCTGCACCTGCTGCGATATCCAAACCAAAAGTGGGAGTAGGCACCTTCCTGACAGGGAATTGCCTATGGGGAATTCGTTCTACTTCCATGATATCAAGAATTTGTTCTGCTTCCAGGATATTAGCAATGTCAGGATCAGCTATCACATAGCCCACTATTGTCTCACCCTCAGTAGCACTGTTTCCTCCACTAAATGAATCTCTATATTTTAGGAATGATTCCTTTACTTCTCCTGCTGTCCGTTTAATTTGTTCTGGCACTGGCTTATGAGGAACTTTACTCCTTGCTCCCTGACTCAATATGCTATCCTTTGCCAATGAAGCAATTGGGGCCAGAGAAGCCTTTCCCAATGTCTCAGTCTCAAGTTTAAGATGCCATTGACTCCACTCGAGTGCTCTGTTCACAAGCTACACACGGTGCCTTAGGATCGGGAAAGTGAGATGGCTGAGAGGAATGCTGCGATTCTGTACCAAAAAAGCCTGCCCATCCTCTTAAATATTGGGCTTCCTTCCCTTCAAGATCCACACTGATCGTCGCTCTCATGCTAAATTTAATTGATTTAATTTTGGTCGGGACCAAAGAGTTTCTGTTCTTCTCTGCTCCTGCTCTCGATCTTTGATATCTTTCTCTTTCTTTCCAGAAATATCCAGAGAAGGACCAGCTCCCACTTATTTTAGCTCTATTCCCTGCCTTGAAGCTGCCATCCTCCATTTTGTTAGCCTAACAATTTCTTTAGTCACTTTCCTCCTCGTAAAATACATTTTCCATAACTCTATAAGCTCATTCCCTTTCTCACTATTCCCATATTGCCTGACAATTTTCTCAATATGCGTTATCCCAGTCACTGACTTCAGACCTCCCATTAATTCATTTCCTAGCTCTTTATTCAATTTTCTTGAAAATTTCTGTAAGCTCTCAATTCTCAGAGGAAATTCATCAAACATCATTTGGATTGAGTTTTCAGAAGATATCGTTAGGTCCTTCGCTAGATTATTTCTCATGGTTTTTGTACAATAGAAACAATACAGTAATAACAGAGCTACAGATTAATTTTGGACTCACAAACACAATACAGATACAGATACATTTCTGACTCACTAATACCTCACACCTCTTCAATAATTCGCTCCTCCCTTTCAGTCTCCAAGGCTACTCAGATCACTCCCGAACAATAGTTAACTTCTTCCAAGCGTTAACACTCACACCTTCTTCACACAATCGCATAGTTAACCTTCCCAATCTACTATTCAATCGACGTTCAATCGTTCTGTTCGATCGCTCTATTCAATCTCTCTCATTCACAACCACTCATCCAACCTCCAATCTGTAAACAATTATGGAAGAATCCTCAGTCTCCCAGATTAAGGTGCTTAATATTCAAATAGCAGCAGTCTCTCCCACTCAAAATATTTAAATTTAACAAAGACAAATAAATTCAAACCACGCAAGGAAAACTATACCCAACCCAGAAACTATACCACCTCTTACAAGCAAACAAAAACACACTCCAATATAAACTACAAGCATTCACTTATTATCACAATTAAATCACACACTATTTTACTTCACTATTTTAATTCCTCCTCGTGGTGTGCTCGGTCAACGGAACAATCCCTCCCTCGAAGCAATCGATCAGAAGGATACGAACCCCCAATCGACCAAACACAGATCGGACTTTAATACTAATACAATCCCTACTGAACCAAATTTTTACACATTCACTTTAACCCACTATTACCCCAGTTTCCCAACACTCAGAATTCTTAAACAACACACAATCGGTACAATATAACAATTCATGATCTTAACACTTTCCAAATGTCTCACACACACAACAAAGTATTTATATACAATTCGGATCCAAAAGAAATATATACACTTGAGATTTACTAAATTCTATCACGATCAATGCAATACACTATAACCACAACACTCTAACAGCAATCTTTAATCCACAGTTTCAAGAACAATCACAATATTTCATCTCACTGCTATCAACCAGTGAACATCTCCCTCTGATCCAGAAGACTTTCCCGTCCAAGGGTAATCTTTGCTGAGGGGTACTACTTCTTAATTAGCTACTTTTCACCTTCAGATACTTTTCCTCTCACTAAGAATTAGACTTCTATTGGGGGACCCTTCCCTCCACTCTAAGTTCCCAGACTTAGGGGTACTTTTTCCCATCCGGTTACTTTTCACTAAATAATCAGTTTCCCTTCTCTCAGTTACTCTTCGCTATCAGGTACGAATCAACAATCGATCAGAGCGGTACTACTCCTGGTTGATCAGTCGCGATTCGATATCAATCTTAAACACTCTATACAACCTTCGAAGTTCTTATATACACAGGTTAATCTGACAATATGTGTACACTTTACTCTGTCCAGTACCTCAATATGAGATTCTGAATTTAGATACTTTCAAATCGAATACTTTCAGTTCGCTCTGATCGGATCAATTAGCTTTTTGGTGTGTAACTCAACGTACGCAAATGCAAATTCAAATTTAGTTTGGATAGAATTCTCGAATGATTAGAGTACTCTCAACCAATCTACGCTCTAACCACCGAGTGCCCAATGCCTTTACGAGAGTCCTCCCCCGTCTTTTCAAAGATCCAGATATCTCACACAGGCGTGGACTTTAACCAACATAGGCTCACCCTGACAAAAAGGGTTCTTCCTTTCCACCTGCTTGGCATCGGGTGTCAACGCATAACCTCTTCACGCTGGCAGTCAATGTCGATTTTTGGAGCGCGCTTCCAATCTGCATCCCCAGCAACGACGCAGTGCTTAGCCGCTTAGCACTGTTACACCCAAACCGTCTTGAAATATCCGTTCAATTCGATACCATAGAAAATAGGTGCAGGAGGGGGCCATTCGGCCCTTCGAGCCAGCACCGCCATTCATTGTGATCATGGCTGATCGTGCATTATCAATAACTCGTGCCTGTCTTCTCCCTATATCCCTTGACTCCACTAGCCCCTAGAGCTCTATTTAACTCTCTCTTAAATCCATCCAGTGACTTGGCCTCCACTACCCTCTGTGGCAGGGAATTCCATAAATTCTCAACTCTCTGGGTGAAAACATTTTTTCTCACCTCAGTCTTAAATGACCTCCACTTTATTCTAAGAATATTTTTTTGGTTTTTGCCAGCAGCTGCAGCTACCAACCACGACCAGGTTTTAAAGGCCTTTAACCCCAAGGAAAGGGCCTTTCACCCAAACCTGTTTTATGGGCCGTTAACCCAAAGGAGAGGGCCTTTAACCCAACCCTAACAGGGACTTTAAACCCAAAGGCAATTTTGCCCCCAGCGCTTGCTAGACTCTGTTCTATGATCTCGTGGGACCCTTTCCCAAGCTCGCGAATGATCGATCTGCTCCGACTAGTGAAGTGCCGAAAACCGATGTGAAAACCGTACCGTGGTGCTCATTTATGCACTCGCGATCAGGACAGCTCAACACCCTTAATCGCAAGCTTGCGTTTGGGGTCCGTTGAGATCCCGGACGAGCCCCCAGTGTAAATAAGCTCTTCTCAGCTTTCCCCCACTCTAGTTCAGTCAATAAAACACTGATTCAAGCACTGGAACAACTAATCTTTATTTTTGTATAGCAGAACAAATTACCCTACACGATACCTAAACCACAGCGGGTTTGATCCTTGTGTCTGCCTGGCCAAGCCCTTCAGCCTCGTGCAAGCAGAGACACTCCAAAAGGTCACACAGTCCCAAGCACTCTTCCAGAAGATCAACAAAGGACCTCGTGGGGGCAGCTTTTTATAGGTCCCTGAACCTTGAGGGGCTGAACTACAGAGGGGTGGTATCTTTACAATCCAATCAAACATTAATTACAACAATACATAATTGACATTTACCCGAACCAATAACAGAATCTCCTTTACATTGTTGCATGAGTAGCTTCAAGAGGAAGCCAACTTAACTTGAATAATGCAACATTTTCCCTGAAATCCAAACAAATCTGCCAAGGGCTCAACACATTAATCAATCAACAAACAGCATGGTAACTGTCTGGCAACATTATTAACAATATGTACACTTAGTTTGCATGAATCTAATCAACCTCATGCATTTTACATTTCCTTGGAGGTCCTCTGCGGAAATACCATTCATTCTGTCAATTGAATATGCAACACTGATAGGGTCCTAGACTTACTGGCACCATTCAGAAGTTTGTCTTATTTCTCAGAGCACATCAGACTTGACCAAAATGGCCTAACAATACATGTGTCCTTACAAAATTTTAGTGCTATGGCTTCTCTGTTTTAGCCAGGATTAACACACCTATCTTCATATTGTTTCCAAACTTGGGCACAAAACCATCAATTCCCTCATCCAGATCATGGGCATAGAAAGTGAACCCCCCACCGACCCCTATGGAACACGACCAGTCACCAGCAGCCAACCCAAAACGATCCCCTTTGTTCCCACTCTTTGCCCTTTGTCAGTTAGCCAATCTTCTGTTCATGCTAGCCTCCACTTGCCTATAATACCAAGGCTCCCCACGTATGACACCTTATCAAAGGTCTTCTGAAAATCCAAACAAACAACATCCACCGACTCTCCTCTGTTCTATTTTGCTTGTTTCCTCCTCAAATAACTTCAACAGATTTGCCAGGCAAGATTTTATCTACAGTATAACAAAGCCATGCTGACTGTGGCCTATTTTATCATGCACTTCCAGTACCCGAAAACCTCATTCCTAATAATGGACTCTAACATTTTACTCACCATATAAGGCAGACTAACTGGCCTATAATTTCCTTTATTTTACCTGGCTCCCTTCTTAAACAGTGGTCATATTTGTGATTTTCCAGTTCTCTGAAACCCCTATCCTATTTCTAGTGATTCTTGAAAGATCATTCCTAATGCCTCCACAGTCTCTACAGCTACCTATTTCAAAACCCTGAGGTGTAGTCCATCAAATCCAGGACACTTACACTCCTTTAGATATTCCAGATTTCCAAGCACCTTCTCCTTTGTAATGTCGACTACACTCACTTCTGCCCCCTGATTCTCTTGAATTACTCACACATTGGTGGTGTCTTCCACTGTGAAGATTGACACAAAAAACGTATTCAGCTTATCCACCATTTCTTTGTTCCTTGTTACTAATTCTCCAGCATCATTTTCTAGTGGTTCAATGTCCACTCTTGCTTCTCTTTTACTCTTTATATATCTGTAAAAACCTTTGGTACCCTATTTTATATTATTGGCTAGTCTAACTTCATATTCCATCTTTTCTCTCCTTATTGCTCTTCCAGTTGCCTTCTGGTGGCTTTTAAAAGCTTTCCATTCCTCTGGCTTCATATTAATCTTTGCCCTGTTCCATGCTTTCTCTGAGATATGGTCTGGAACTGAGTGGTCCTGGTGAAACCAAAAAAATAGCAGGTTATTGACAACTTCCACCACTTTGCTGGCGATTGACTGATTAGATGGTAATTAGCCAGAATGGATTTGTCCTGGGTTTGTGAACAGAATATAGATGTGGAATTTTCTACATTGTCAGGGAGATACCAATGTTGTAACTGTACTGGAACAACCAGACAGAGGCACAACCAGTTCTGGAGCATGATAGCATCCTACACCGTGCGCCTGCCTCAGTAGTGGGACAGAGATATACCCAAGGATTGTGACGAAGGAGTCCAAAATGTTAACTGTTAATTATGTTTAGATGGGGGCAGGTTGTTGCTAGAGAACAGTTCCCAGATGAGACATGATCATATTCACTGACAGGGCAGGCTTGAGAGGTTGAGGGTCCTGCAGCTGATGTTTGTATGTTGTTTATGAGGAGGACTTTGCAATATCCTTATCATGTCCTGGTTTGATGCTTAGGTTGATGCCCGCTGGCCTGTCCAGTTTTGTTCGTCTTTTGCACTAACAAAATGGCTTGATACAATTGACATGGCTTACTGAGCCATCTCAAAAACAAAACTTATAAGTCAGCCAATTTTTCTGTGCCTTTCTTCAGCAGAGATGTTCTCATCATTGTTGAAATGAGAATTATTTGGGCTTTGCTCCAGGGAGTTTGGAGAAGCATTTCTGCTACTCACAAATACCCAAGGAGTAATATTTAGTCCCGTCTCTAAGCCCTTTAGTCATCAACCAATCCTTGCAGAATATCGTCTTCTGGTTCAGGGCATTCTGGAAAAGCAGACCATAAACTTGGAACATTGCTTGTTATTCCTCTGTTCCCACCTCCCCGTGCTAAACATTACTTCTCATCCATGCTCCGTCCAGTGTTCCTACCTTTGGCTCATTCTCGAAATACTGGGCTGTGGAATCCGTGCTGCTGTTTGTGACAGGTGGAGTTTGTGTCTGGACATGCTGATCCTGGCTGCACCCTGTGGTTTTCCCTTAGCATCAGGTGAGCCCACTTGGAAGTAAAGGAAGATGAGTATTAATAATTTCAGGGGAATATCCTTTTAACATGTAAAATGGCAGTATATTGTTAATTATTTAACTCTCATTGCTCTTTTCCCTTGAATTATCTGGTCATGTGAGTCACCAACATATTCTCATACATGAACACAAACTGATGTGATCAGTCCTTGGCCTGACTATAGTGTCTACATTTTGAAAGGCACATACTTAAAGCAAACTGCACGGTTAACCTCTTGCAATATATTGCATACAGGATTTTACGTAGACCTTGGATAAGGTTCCACATCGTAGGATACCCTGGAAGGTTAGATTGCATGGTATCCTTGAAGGAGCAGAAGGTAGTGTTTCGTTGATTTATGGACTGGAGGCCTGTGGTGTGCGTCGGGGATTGGTGTTGGACTCCTGGCTCTTTGTGGTTTATATCAATGATTTAGATGAAAATGTACAAAGCACGATTAATAAGTTTCCAGATGACACTAAAGTAGGTGGGTGTACTCATACTTACTTTATATTCATACTTACTTTATTAGCCAAGTATGTTTTGCAACAAACGAGGAATTTGATTTGCCATACAGTCATACTAATAAAAAGCAACAGAACACACAAAATACATTTTCATATAAATATCCACCACAGTGACTCCTCCACATTCCTCTGTAATGGAAGGCAAAAATAAGTTCAATCTCTTCCCTTCTTGGCCTCCAGCAGTTGGGGGCCCTCTAGATTTCCGTTAACGGGACGATCTTACTCCCGTAGCCGGCAGCGGGCCTCCTCGTCGGGGTGATCAAGCTCCTGCATCAGGGGGGAATCTCAGCTCCCCCGCACCAGGCAATCTACCTCGGGTCAGGGCTAGTTGGCGTCGTGGGGCACTGAAGGTTTCCGACTCAGCCTCTCCCGAGGCTGCGAGCCTTTGATGTTAAAGTCCGCTGGCCGCGGTTGGAGGCAAGGAACCGGCTCCGATGGTTAGTCCACACCCTGCAGTAGGGCTCAACGTCAATCCTGAGCAAGGCCTCCAGCTCCGCGATGTTAGGCCACAGAGCGACCGGAGATATGACCCAGAAAACAATCGCATCCCCGGCAAGGATTGAAAAAAAGTTTCCCCTGACCCCCCCTGCCTACCCGCCACATAAAACAAACCAGAGAACATTAGCACATACTTCTTAAACACACTAAAAATTACAAAAAAAACGAAAAGGACAGGCAGACTGTAGGCGAGGCTGACATCGAAGCGCCACTCAGTGGTATTGTGACAGTGTAGAAGGTTATCAGAAATTACAACAGGATCTTAATGGTCTGGGCAAAAGGGCTGATGAACGGCTATTGGAGTTTATTACAGATACTTGTGACGTGTTGCATTTTGGGAAGTCAAACCAGGGCAGGACCTTCACAGTAGGGGTGTGGGGAGTATTGTACAGTAGAGAGAACTACAAGTACAGATACACTGTTCCCTGAAAGTGGCGTAACGGATAGATTTGTGTGGTAAAGAAGGCTTTTTGTACTGGGCTTCATCAGTCAGGGTACTGAGTATAGACGGTGGGATGTTATGTTACAGAAATTGAGAACAGTACTGCAAGGAGATGCTTTCTCCTCAGATCCACTGGTCCAATTCCACAAAGTCGCTTCTCAAATATGTACAGAAATCACACAAAGCAGCTTCAAAATTTTGTACATGAGCAATAAATTCCTCAATGGCATGTGACCATTTGCAGCAGCTCCTTCAAAGATGTGAATGTGGGCAAAGTGCTTCTCTGTTTGTGTAAGTGCAAACCAATACTGCATGCAATGTTCATTCTAAACATGCCTTTCAATATTCTTGTGCAAGGCCATTTGTGTGCAGACCAATAACTGCAGCTTTTTAGAACTTGTTATGGGCCTGTCCCACTTTTTAGGTGACTTTTTAGGTGAGTGCAGGAGACTCTGCTCTCGCCACATGATCGCCACATGTTCGCTCATGGTCTCTGGTGACTCTCCTTCATGGTCGCGAGGAGTTCCCGCATTCTGGGAACTTGTCGCAGCCCCAGTATGGTCGCCGCAAATTTTTCAACATGTTGAAACGTTTTCTGCAACCTAAAATTGGGCACCTTGGAGAAAATCGATAATCCTGTAAACATAGAAACATAGAAATTAGGTGCAGGAGTAGGCCATTCGGCCCTTCGAGCCTGCACCGCCATTCAATATGATCATGGCTGATCATCCAACTCAGTATCCCGGACCTGCCTTCTCTCCATACCCTCTGATCCCCTTAGCCACAAGGGCCACATCTAACTCCCTCTTAAATATAGCCAATGAACTGGCCTCAACTACCCTCTGTGGCAGAGAGTTCCAGAGATAACCTCACATTTATCCACATTATACTGCATCTGCCAAACATTTGCCCACTCACCCAGCCTATCCAAGTCACATTGCATTCTCCCAGCATCCTCCTCACAGCTAACACTGCCCCCCAGCTTAGTGTCATCCGCAAACTTGGAGATATTGCCTTCAATTCCCTCATCCAGATCATTTATGTATATTGTAAATAGCTGGGGTCCCAGCACTGAGCCTTGCGGTACCCCACTAGTCACTGCCTGCCATTGTGAAAACGACCCGTTAACTCCTACTCTTTGCTTCCTGTTTGCCAGCCAGTTCTCTATCCACATCAATCGTAGGTCGTAGGTGCAGTTGTAGTGGGGTCGACATGTAGTTATAGGTAGTCGAGGTAGTTGTAGGTGGTTTTTGTTAATCGCCTTTGCTGACCGGTCATTTTCATTGGCTCATTGGGGAATAAAAATGTAAGCACGGGTTTTCAGAACCATGGATAACCGACCGATAATGTTAAATGGCCGCCGAACTTCACAGCTGTGTATCTCTGGCTTATTAAAAGTTGTCTGGCTTCTTAAAAGTGTCTCCACTCATTCTCCCCACTTCTCCCCCCTACTCTCCCCCCTCCTCCCCGTTCTTTTAAAGGACTTACCTACACTGTGCTAGCAGTCTTAACCTTCCTGTTTATCGTGGTGTGTCTCTATCACCTTGGCTTTGCATCATGTGAATTCTCCCCCACTTGCCCTGGCCCCCGCCTTTGTGATGTGTTTGCGTGTGTGTGTGTTTCACTCTGACAGCCGCCGTTCCAGTTCCCAGTTTTAGGCGACTGCCGGCAATTTGACAGTCGCCGGCAGTCCGCTGAAAAATCGCATTAGTGGGACAGGCCCATGAGGAAGAGGAGATAGTTTATTTCGAAACTTTGCACCATTCATCATTGAGAATGCTCCTGATTCTATTTTTGATTTTGTATGTGTACAATGACACCAAATTTGCCATTCCTCCTGGGACTTTTCTACCTGCTGGCCTAGGGAATTCATATTTATTTTCTTCTTGAACCCCATCCATGCAGTCACCTGTCCCACTTTCATAACCTGGTTGCTCCTTGTGTTTTTCTGGCATAAGAATCAATAATGCATCTTCCTGAAAAAGGGTTGTTCTAACTTTGTTCCATTCTGTCTATTTCAACTGCCTAAAACTATGTCCCTGCCCCAGTATAAACCCACAGTTATAGAGTCACAGTGTTGAAATAGGCCCCACAGCCCAACTTGCCCACACTAACCAATATGTCCCATCTGCACTAGTCCCCCCTGCATTTGGCCCATATCCCTCTATACCTCCTATCCATGTATCTGTCTAAATGTTTCTTAAATGATGCAATAGTACCTCTCTCCACTACCTTCTCCAGCAGCTCGTCCTATATACCACCCAACCTTTGCGTGAAAAAGTTACCCATCAGGTTCCGAGTAAATCTTTCTCCCTTTACCTTAAACCCATGTGCTTTGGTTCTTGATTCCGTTACTCTGGGCAAGTGACTCTGTGCGCCTAATCGATCCATTCCTCTCATGATTTCCTCCTGTGCTCCAAGGCATAGAGTCCTAGCCTGCTCAACCTCTCCCTATTGCCAAAGCCCTCGAGTCCTGGCAACATCCTCGTAAATCTTCTCTGCTCCCTTTCCAGATTGATGACATCTTTCCTATAACATGGTGCTCAAAAGTATACAGTATTCAAGACACAACATTTTAAAGGATACTACGTCACTAGTTATGCCCTTCCCATTCTCTTGCCAGTTCTAGATACACTTACATTACATTGGCCATCAGTTAGGTGCCAGAAATCTGTAAGTGGAAGCTGCCAGCCTTGCAATTCTGTAGGCAACCTGGTGACTACTGCCTGCACGTCAAGTCCCCCTGTACACTTTGAGATGATCAATTACATAGCCTCTTGTTACTGCCTTGGAATGAAGAAGGGAAGTTGGCCAGGACATTGTAACAATTAGTTGCTCCTCTTCAAATAGGACCAGGGCACCTATAATCTCTGCATCAAGGAACAAAGCAAGAAAGAGCCCTCTGTTTACCACTGCAACTGATAGAATTTTACAATAGAATTTTCCCTTCCCATTTATTATGTAGATAATGTGCTTTGGTCAGGGAGTGGAGCATGAACCTCCTGAGATGAGGATTGTTTTTACAGCAATTACATCAAATACAGCTATTATTAACATGCATATAAACATATTAAATTGTTATATTGACAAATATGCAAAACAAAGAGTTCTTAATTGTTGATACTCAGGGACAACAGCATAAGAGGACTTATTTTCTATTTTATTAATTTATAATTTGTTTTTACAGTTCATTAAAAATGTTTTAGGCATGCGTTTTATTACTTTAATCAACAAATTTTTTTAATTTGTGAAATCAAGTTAACATAAAACAGCTTTGCACTAACATTCAACTTTGCCTGAGTGATTCCCTGAAGATATTGTCACATAGTTTTCTTGCCAAAGATTCTGTGAAGACAGTATAGTGTAATTCCGCACTCACTGTGCTCTTGAACTTCTGCTCCTTGCCTTTTCTGTGACCCTCATCAAGTTACCAATCATGTCACTCCAAAAATAGAAAAAAATGACTCTCACCCCCTGCCTGGTCATCCTCCATTTACTGAAGTGAGAAAAGAAGATGGCGTTGGACCTATTATCACATTCAGTCAAGTGTTATTGAGAGATGAGCCCTCATGCTCAACTCCTCTAATGCAACAGGGCCCAAATTGGCCCTGGGCCTTTGGAGCAGAGACGAGTTGTCTGCAATTAAAGCAGATTAGACATTAAGCAAAAGCAGGCAGAGGCAAAATCCTGACTTATTACTGCTAATCTTTCTTTGATTTACAAGGCAAGAATAGCATGCGAGAAATAACGTTTGTGCCGAATCCATGCAACAATTGCTTACTGACTTCCTCCTGCGTCCTGTTAATGTGTGCTTTGCTTAGCTTTTGCACTTTGACATTTCAAGGTTGGGAAGGAGAATGTCAGATCTGTCTGATCGGTGGTGAAATGTTTGAATTTAACCAGTTTGGAAAAGTAGCTGCTGTTAATTAGCAGCTGTTCTTGGCAAGCTTTAACCCTTGGAGAACTGAGGCAGCATTCTGCAGCTTTGAAAAAGCTGCGCAGCCAAGATATTACATTTCCATCTTTCAGTGAATGTTATCTGCAGTATGGATACTCTTTGTTTAATTTGTGTAATCTCATTTTCCAATGTAATTCTCTGCATTACATGCACACTTAATTTGGGGTGATGCCAAATAGTTCAAAGTGTGAGAAAGATGCAGTTTTCGAGGTTCACTGGCAAATGCAATTTTAGGCCAGGAGCCAAATTCAGGCATGCTGTTCAACATAGATGTTAAAAGCATTCTTTCTATCTGGGTTTCCACCAGTCAATGATCCTGTGACTATTAGACTAGATTGTGGGAATTGGCAGATACTGAAAAAGCAGCATTTTCTCCAGTGTGTGAAGTGTGGATCGCTGCTGAATATTTTTGTAAACCATTCTTGTCAAAACCACATCTTGTACCGTTAAAATACACTTTACCATAAAATAACATCGGAACTATTTGTCACATGAGATCATGAATGCTTTGTCGGAAAAAATCGTTACAAACTGTATTGAAATTCTTGAAGGTGATTTGGCCCCATATTGTGAAAGCAATATATCTCAGTCTGCTGCAAATATATATTTTTTACATTTATTTCATTGCTTCCACCCACTATTTAGAACGGAGACGAGGAAACACTTTTTCTCACAGAGAGTGGTGAGTCTGTGGAATACTCTGCCTCAGAGGGCGGTAAAGCCGGGTTCTCTGGGTGCTTTGAAGAGAGAACTAGATAGGGCTCTTAAAAATAGCGGTCAGGGGATATGGGGAGAAGGTAGGAACAGGGTATTGATTGGGGATGATCAGCCATGATCACATTGAATGGTGGTGCTGGCTCGAAGGACCGAATGGCTTACTCCTGCACCTATTGTCTATTGTCTAGTGTCCATTGTCCATATGTGGGCTAACTTGGATAACCCAGGAAACAGGAATCACAAAGCCTGATTAACCCGTGCCCATTGGTTCCAAAGCAGGCGGCAAACCAACTTCATGTTGCCTGCTCATTTACATGATGACTGCACGCAGTTAGTGCTAACTGTGCTGCTCCTTCACACCACAACTCAGCAAGGAATCCAATGCCATGAGTAGCTCGCTCCCACCACGTCATGGAAGCCTGCACGATTTAAAGTTCACTTGCATTTTTTAAAGGGACGGTGCCTTTTAGTTGTTGGAGGCTATGAAAGTCATCATGATAAAAAGCAGAATAATGGTGCAACAAATGAAAGATGCAGATGCAGTATAATGTGGATAAATGTGAGGTTATCCACTTTGGTAGCAAAAACAGGAAAGTAGACCATTATTTGAATGGTGACCGATTAGGAAAAGGGGAGATGCAACGAGACCTGGGTGTCATGGTACATCAGTCATTAAAAGTAGGCATGCAGGTGCAGCAGGCAGTGAAGAAAGCGAATGGTATGTTGGCATTCATAGCAAAAGGATTTGAGTACAAGAGCAGGGAGGTTCTACTGCAGTTGTACAGGGTCTTGGTGAGGCCACCTGGAGTATTGCGTACAGTTTTGGTCTCCTAATCTGAGGAAATACATTCTTGCGATAGAGGGAGTACAGAGAAGGTTCATCAGACTGATTCCTGGGATGACAGGACTTTCATATGAAGAAAGATTGGATAGATTCGGCTTTTACTCGCTGGAATTTAGAAGATTGAGGGGGGATCTCATAGAGACTTACAAAATTCTTAAGGGGTTGGACAGGCTAGATGCAGGAAGATTGTTCCCGATGTTGTGGAAGTCCAGGACAAGGGGTCACTGTTTAAGGATAAGGGGGAGGTCTTTAGGACCGAGATGAGAACATTATTTTTTACACAGAAAGTGGTGAATCTGTGGAATTCTCTGCCACAGAAGGTAGTTGAGGCCAGTTCGTTGGCTATATTTAAGAGGGAGTTAGATGTGGCCCTTGTGGCTAATGGAATCAGGGGGTATGGAGAGAAGGCAGGTACAGGATACTGAGTTGGATGATCAGCCATGATCATATTGAATGGTGGTGCAAGCTCGAAGGGCCGAATGGCCTACTCCTGCACCTATTTTCTATGTTTCTATGTTTCTAACTGCCCCCAGGGGACAGTGTGATGGTGCCTTTCATGGATTTCATCAGAAGGAGTCAAGAGGTCAAGGCAAAAGCAGCAAACAGCAAGCAGCAGGTAGCTGCAACAAATTCACCTGATAATTTGGAAATAGCATTATTAAAACTGCACTAGCAGTGACCATGCAAATATCATTGTTACTTTTTTGCATATCTTTCATTCATTTGTTCTATATCTCTCTACAACATCGTCTATATCTCTTGCTTCCCTTTCCCGCGACTTTCAGTCTAAAGAAGGGTCTCGACCCGAAACGTCATCCATTCCTTCTCTCCAGTGATGCTGCCTGTCCCACTGAGATACTCCAGCACTTTGTGTCTATCTTCAGTTTAAACCAGCATCTGCAGTTCCTTCCTACACATTACTATAAGTTTAGTGACCATGCATGTCACCATGTTGATGAATGCACTTCAAATACACAACCCACCAACAATTTATTCCATTATTGCTCAATGCACATCTCCCCATTACACAGTCTCTTTCAATTTAGACTTCACAACTTGCCGTTTTACACACCTCTGCAAAACCCCCACCCACATTTCACAGTTCATGACAGCCACATAACCGAAGCACGATGCAAGGCACCCACTCGCACACATTCTTTTATCGTGCAGAGCAAGATGGGGCATCATCAAAAGCAATAACAATTAACAGGAGAGAACAGTTGCATCCATACTGTTATCTCCATGGAAACAAGTGAAAAATAGGTTGCGGACTATGGTGGCCCCATACTGATGGTGTGCTCAAGTCAAGTCAAGTCAATTCTAGTTTATTGTCATATGCACAAGTACAGTAAGGTACAGGTACTATGAAATTCTTGCTTGCAGCAGCATCACAATCACATAGAACATTGTACATAGATTATACATGACAGTGAAAAGAAAAATACTACAAAAACAATACATCAGTGTAAAAACACAATCTAAACAAGATCAGGGAAGAGATGGTGAGATTTGTTGTGTTCTGTGGCTGTGTTAGAATTAGGGTTGTGCACTTTGGTTCAAGTACCTGAATGGTTGTAGGAAAGTAGCAATTCTTGAAACTGTTGGTGTGGAAGTGGTCTCTCTGTACCTTCTGCCTGATGAAAGCAGCAAAAAGAGGGCATGGCCCACATGGTGTAATATTAAGGGTACTGTGGAGGATCTGTGGACGATGAGCCTTGGACAGAGGCTGCAGCCAGGACTGGGTTAAAAGATAGATCAGCTATCTGTTTCCTGGAGACAGAGCTCACTATCTAGTTCTCAGGTGATGATGTTAATGGGAAAAAGGACAATGATTTTGCACAATGGCTTTGGAACAGTGCCAGAAATTATTTAGGTAAATTTAGTTTAGTAATTACTTGTGGGGATTTACGCAGAGATGAAGCTATTCTTTCCTATATGGAAAGAAATGGCTGTCACTTAATGAAGCACAAATATACTGTCCTTGTTCAGGAAAACAACTTTTGTCTGCCCATTCCTATCCTTCTGCCAGCCAGTACATTCAGTCAGTAAGCCCAGACTGTTGCCATTCACAGTGACATAGCACAGTCTAAGCTGAGCAATTTGTGCCACTGAGCTCTTCAACATCTACTTCAAAGATTATCTGCAGTTTCTGCTGCAATAGCCCTAATGCAACAATCGGTGGAGCATTGCCTAGGAAGACGTGTTCTGGAGAATCACAGGGAGTACTCTAGGATGATTGGTTGACTTTTGTGGGTAGCGTGGCATGGTTGATATATCATAATAGTTCAAAATATTTGTTTTGTCACTTGTTTGATATGCCTCACCGAAATCCACACATTGCCCAGTTCCAACACACAACGTTCACTGCAGGTGTATGTCATGATCTCATAGAGCTGTGCAACATGGCCACTGACCTGCCCATGCTGACCAAGTTGGCATATGGGGCAGGACATATAGGGCAGCAAAATGGCGCAGCAGTAGAGTTGCTGCCTTACAGCTTCAGACCCCCGGGTTCGATCCTGACCACTGATGCTATCTGTATAGAGTTAGTACATTCTAGCTGCGACCGCATGGATTTTCTCCTGTGCTCTAGTTTCCTCCCACACTCCAAAGATGCACAGGTTTATAGGTTAATTGACTTTGGTAAAAAATTGTAAATTGTCCCTAGTGTGTGTAGGATAGTGTTAATGTGTGGGCGATCGCAGGTTGGCGCAGATAAGGTGGGCTGAAGGGCTTGTTTCCGCTCTGTATCTCTAAACTAAACAAAAAGGACATGTTTGCCTGCATTTCACGCAGAGCCTTCTAATTCCCTCCTTTCCATTTATATGTCCAAATATATTTTAAAGGTCATATTGTATCTATTTCTATAGCATCCTCTGGCAGCTCAAAAGTGACTGAGTCACACTGTAAATAGAGCACTTTCAGTGCACGAGACTCTGAGAAATAAAGTTCCTTGTCAGTGCATAACAATTATTTTGAAAGAAGGAAACGATATTGCAGCTTAATCCGCTAAAGTTTTAAGTGAGGCTTGTGGCTTGCACTGCGAATTATGCATTAAAACTGCATGCCAAAGGTCGTGCATGCATTAAGGTATACTGTACATGGAAGTATGATGTTCAATGTCTTGAACTGCATGCTTTGTGCACAAAGACAAGCTTTCCAGAATTTAAACTTTAAAACTTTGTAATTCAATCAAACAAAAACAGAACGCTGAGATGGAATTAAAATCAATGATTTGGAAAAACAGGAACAAAATAAGCAATCATTTATGATGAGGTTTATTCCTTTGGTATCTGTTAATAGCCCAATCCAAAGTTGACTTTCTTTTGCTGAGAGTGTGTCTTTTTGATGATGGGACCTGGGTGCTGGAGCAAACTCCACTGTGACCGTTGGGTGCACTCCAATTTTACAAAACTGTCATATGGCGATATGGCTGTGAATTTCAACGCTGTCACCTATTCAGTTGGAGATCAGTCAGTCCAGATGAACTAGAATTACCATTTCAGATATCTCATAGCTCAAGGCTAGAACATGTCACCCTCTTTATTTCCACCTCAAAGCAAGCTGTTTGGGCAGATGCTGGCTGCAGCCCTCACTGACACATTCAGCAGAGTGGCCTTTGTCTGTGTTAATTGAGCACTCCCTTCATCTACTAGCCTGCCTTTATACTTATTGAATTGGCTAAAGTGGCGCAGGTGAAAATATTTTAATATCCTTGTTAATCACTTTGTAATATGAAGCATGTTGAGAACTGCAGGTTTGCCCGTGTTAATTAAAAGCTCTTCATACAAACATCGTCCCCCTTTAGTTAAAATAATGATCACTTGTGCCTTGGCCAAATATCGGACTGATATTTTCAGAACCACTGAAAATCAAATTCCTATTAAATCTCTGTGACATTCTAGTCTTTATTAAAATGATTGATGTTGAGTAGTTTGGCGGTGTCCGATCCACTTATAAAAGAGAACATATTGCATTAGTCATTGAGAGAAAATGACAACCTGCTTGCATCATGTAAGAGTTGCATTCAGGGTCGTTTTTGTGTAGCATGTTTTGAAGATATTGAAAGAGCACTGAACCAGGATTAGTGCAAATTACATTGTTAGCGATGCCTGTTTGCAAGCATTATATAAATTAATGCTTCAAATATCGAAAAAAATAACGTATTTACCCACTAAATCTCAGGTTTTAAATATAATCATTAATGCTTTTAATGTGCAAACTTGTATTTGGGATAAAGCACTTTGTAATTTATCACATATTTTATACAACTCAAAATCTGCGAGCACATTCTGTGTCAAATTTAATAGCTTTCTGAATCAACTTTTAAATGTTACTAGACCAAGTGCAGACCCGTTGGGTCTGTTCCCCCAACGTGTGGTTGCAGGAGGGAGGGAGGGAAGGGAGGAGGGGAGAGAGGGGTGGAGGAGGGAGGGAGAGAGGTGGGGGATGGGGGAGAGAGAAGTGGAAGTGGGGAGGGAGGGTGAGAGGTGTAGGGGGGAGTGGCAGAAGTGGGAGAGAGAGAGGGGGAAGGGGGAGTGGTGGAAGAGGGAGAAAGTAGTAGGGGAAAGGGATGGGGGAGATAGGGAGGGAGGGTGGGTGAGGGAGAGAGGTGGGGTGGAAGAGGGGTGGGGGAAGGGAGAGAGGCGGAAGAGTGGGGAGGGAGGGGGAGAGGAGTAGGGGAGTGGTAGAAGTTGGAGAGAGGGAGGGGAGGGTGGTGGGCAGTGGTGGAAGAGGGAGAGAGGGGTAGGGGAAGGGGGTGGGAGGAAGTAGTGGAAGAGGGACAGGGGTACGGGGGAAGGGGGCGGCGGGAGAGAGGGAAGGGGAAGGTGGAGAGAAGGATGGGAGTGGGGGAGAGAGGGAATGCGGTGGGAGGAGGAGGGCGGTGAGGGGAGTAGAGAGGGGTGGGGGAAGGGGAGGGGGAAGAGGGGGAGAGGGGGAGGTGAGAGCAGAGGGGTGGTGGAGAAGAGTGGAGGAAAGGGAGAGGTGGTGGGGAGAGGAGAGGGGGAGGAAGAGGGGGAGGGGAGGTGGAGAGAGGGTGGAGGGGGGGAGAGAGGAGAGGGAGAGAGTGGGAGAGAGAGAAAGGGGAGGGAGAGTTGACTTTTCTGTCGAACTAAATCAAATAATAAGATTTTGAAAATGAAAAATAGTTTAGATCGATCGCTGTCGAGAAACGAAGTCCGAATTACTGTTGGGGAAGAATGTTCTGGAAAAGGTTTCAAAAGCAACGCGAGCAAGCAATGTTCCCCCCAGTCCCATGTGTGGGGGATAGTGGTACAGTGTCCCCCTAGTCACATGTGTTGGGGAAGTGGTACAGTGTCCCCCTAGTCACATGTGTGGGGGAAGTGGTACAGTGTCCCCCTAGTCACATATGTGGGAAATAGTGGTACAGTGTCCCCTAGTCACATGTGTGGGGGATGAGGTACAGTGTCCCCCTAGTCACATGTGTGGGGGATAGTGGTGCAGTGTCCCCCTAGTCACATGTGGGAGGGGGGGGGAAGTGGTACAGTGTCCCCCTAGTCACATGTGTGGGGGGTGAGGTACAGTGTTCCCTAGTCACATGTGTGGGGGAAGCGGTACAGAGTCCCCCAGTCACATGTGTGGGGGATAGTGGTGCAGTGTCCCTCTAGTCACATGTGTGGGGGAAGTGGTACAGTGTCCCCCTAGTCACATGTGTGGGGGGGATGAGGTACAGTGTCCCCCAGACACATGTGGGGGGGGGAAGTTGTACAGTGTCCCCCTAGTCACATGTGGGGGGGAAGTTGTACAGTGTCCCCCTAGTCATATGTGGGGGGGAAGTGGTACAGTGTCCCCCTAGTCACATGTGTGGGGGATAGTGGTGCAGTGTCCCCCTAGTCACATGTGGGAGGGGGGGGGGGAAGTGGTACAGTGTCCCCCTAGTCACATGTGTGGGGGGTGAGGTACAGTGTTCCCTAGTCACATGTGTGGGGGAAGCGGTACAGAGTCCCCCAGTCACATGTGTGGGGGATAGTGGTGCAGTGTCCCTCTAGTCACATGTGTGGGGGAAGTGGTACAGTGTCCCCCTAGTCACATGTGTGGGGGGGATGAGGTACAGTGTCCCCCAGACACATGTGGGGGGGGGAAGTTGTACAGTGTCCCCCTAGTCACATGTGGGGGGGAAGTTGTACAGTGTCCCCCTAGTCATATGTGGGGGGGAAGTGGTACAGTGTCCCCCTAGTCACATGTGTGGGGGAAGTGGTACAGAGTCCCCCTAGTCACATGTGTGGGGGGGATGAGGTACAGTGTCCCCTAGTCACATGTGGGGGGGAAGTGGTACAGAGTCCCCCTAGTCACATGTGTGGGGGGGAGTGGTACAGAGTCCCCCTAGTCACATGTGTGGGGGATGAGGTACAGAGTCCCCCTAGTCACATGTGTGGGGAATATTTGGTGGTACAGTGTCCCCCTAGTCACATGTGTGGGGGAAGTGGTGCAGTGTCCCCCTAGTCACATGTGGGGGGGGGATACTAGGTGGTACAGTGTCCCCCTCATCACATGTGTGGGGCAAGTGGTGCAGTGTCCCCCTAGTCACATGTGGGGGGGAAGTGGTACAGAGCAAAGATTATAGAAGAGCAAGATACGCCACTCCGTGGAAATCCAATGGACTGGCGTGTAGTACGTAACGGAGCGTCACGGCCGCCATCTTTGCGAACTGTCCCCCCCTGTGTAATCCGCTACAGAGCTACAGAGCAGTTGTAAACAAAGATTATAGAGGAGCAAGATGCATTAGAAAGTTATTGGATTTATTTGTAATAGATATTTACTTACCTCTCAACCTCTCTCTCTCCCCTCTCTTCTCCCTATCTCTCTCTCTATCCTCTCTCGATCTCTCTCTCCCCTCTCTTCTCTCGATCTCTCTCTCCTCTCTCGATCTCTCTCTCCTCTCTCGATCTCTCTCTCCCCTCTCTTCTCTCGATCTCTCCCCTCTCGACCTCTCTCTCTCCCCTCTCTTCTTGATCTCACTCTCTCCCCTCTCGATCTCTCTCTCTCCCCTCTCGATCTCTCTCTCTCCCCTCTCGATCTCCCTCCCTCTCTCCCTCCCTCCCTCCCTCCTTCCCTCTCTCTCCCTCCCTCCCTCCTTCTCTCTCTCGCCCTCCCTCCTTCCTTCACTCTCCCTCCCACCCTCTCTCCCTCTCTCCCTCCCTTTCCCCCATTTCCCTCGCATCTTTCCTCCCCAGCCCCCACTTTTGCGTATTTTCCCTTGCATTGTGCAGCTTTCCTTGTATTGCTTTAACACACCGTGCACAAAATTACAGGCACACACAAACACACATTCATATAAATATGTGGTGGGACAGGCCCTTGAGAGATAAATACATTTCCTTCTCATGGATCAGAAGCAACTGATTTAAAGCATCACTATAACTCTCTATCTTATTTGTCAGATGGTGTACATAAACCATATATGCATACATACATACATACATACATATGCATACATATATATACATACATATACATGCATATATACACATACATATATACATATGATCATTTTCCAATGTTCAATAGATTTAGGATCAGTTCTTGTGGATTGGAGGATAGCTAATGTTATCCCACTTTTCATGAAAGGAGTGAGAGAGAAAACATGGAATTACAGGCCAGTTAGCCTGGCTTTGGTGGTGAGAAAGATGCTGGAGTCAATTATTAAAGGTGTAATAATGGGGCATTTGGATAGCAGTAAAAGGATTAGTCCAAGTCAGCTTTTATGAAAGGAAAATCACGTTTGACTAATCTTCTGGAATTTTTTGCCACAAGGCTCGGTGTTGGGTCCGCAACTGTATATTAATGATTTTGAAGAGGTAAATAGGACCAGACTGATTCCTGGGATGGCAGGATTCCATGTGAAGAAAGACTGGATAAACTTGGCTTGTACTCGCTGGAATTTAGCAGATTAAGGGGGGATCTTATAGAGACTTACAAAATTCTTAAGGAGTTGGACAGGCTAGAAGCAGGAAGATTGTTCCCAATGTTGGGGAACTCCAGAACATGGGGTCACAGTTTAAGGATAAGGGGGAAGTCTTTTAGGACCGAGATGAGAAGATCTTTTTTTCACACAGCGAGTGGTGAGTCTGTGGAATTCTCTGACAGCTGGAACCGATATTGCACCAACTCACTCAATTTTAAATAAATAATAATAGAGATCTATTAACATGGTTAAAACTTTATTTCTGACATACATGGTAAGATTTACATAAAGGAGGGAGAGAGAGGGGGAAGGGGAGAGAGAGGGGGAAGGGGAGAGAGAGGGGGAAGGGGAGAGAGAGGGGGAAGGGGAAGGGGAGAGAGGGAAGGGGAAGAGAGAGGGGGAAGGGAAGGAGAGAGAGGGAAGGGAAGGAGAGGGAAGGGAAGGAGAGAGGGAAGGGAAGCAGAGAGAGGGAAGGGAAGGAGAGAGAGGGAAGGGAAGGAGAGAGAGGGAAGGGAAGGAGAGAGGGGGGAGGGAAGGAGAGAGGGGGGAGGGAAGGAGAGGGGGTAGGGAAGGAGAGGGGAGGGAAGGAGAGGGAAGGGAGGGAGAGAGAGGGAAGGGAGAAGGGAAGGGAGGGAGAGAGAGAGGGAAGGAGGGAGAGAGAGGTAAGGAGGGAGAGAGAGAGGGAAGGGAGAGGGGGAGAGAGCGATCGAGAGAAGGGGAGAGAGAGATCGAGAGATGGGAAAGAGAGAGATCGAGAGAAGGGGAGAGACAGATCGAGATGGGGGGGAGATCAAGAGAAGGGGAAAGAGTGAAAAGGGGAGAGGGAGGAGGAGGAGGGAGAGGGAGTAGGGAGAGAAGGGGGAGAGGGAGAAGGGAGAGAGGGATAACGGGGAGAGGGATAACGGGGAGAGGGAGAAGTGGGAGAGGGGGAGAGGGAGAAGGACAGGGAGAGTGGAACAAGGGCACGTTACAACGCGCACCCTTCCCATTCCGACCAAAGATATTATATAAAGCTCCTCTGGCATCTTTGATTCCGACCGCCGCCGCCGAACCCCCCGCCCCACATTTGCACCCAAAGATTATAGAGCGGAGTTCTATAATCTTTGATTGCACCCTTCTTCACGACGGGCTTGGGATCTTTGCTTGTGATGTCTCGACAATTCGAGGGACATAACCGGTAACAGCCGTCGCGTTCCCGGACTCGAATCCGAGCTGGAAAAATCTCCTGGTCACTGGGCCTTATTTTGGAGACCCCTACCTTACAAGAACAAAACCCAACACGTTCAGAAGTGTTACAATTATTGACTTTATTACTGTGGTAAGTAATCTTTATTACTGTGGTAAGTAAAGATCTATTCAAAATAATTCTAATAACTTTCTAATGTACCGACCAAAGATTATAGAGGAGCCTAGATTTCCATGACCGTTGATGGGAGAACAGAAAATAACATTTCAGTTCAGAATAATAATATTTTTGTCACCTTTCGTTTTTTTGGGGGGAACCTAAAGAAAGATTAACAGCCGTCGCTGCAGATTTAGATGTAGACGCCATAGTCAACGCCATCTTGGTCCGCTAATATGGCGTCGACAATCACACATGCGATACTACGCTTTTTTCGCTAAGTGGCGTATCTTGCTCTTCTATAATCTTTGGTACAGAGTCCCCCTAGTCACATGTGTGGGGGATATTAGGTGGTGCAGTGTCCCCTAGTCACATGTGTGGGGGAAGTGGTGCAGTGTCCCCCTAGTCACATGTGTGGGGGAAGTGGTACAGTGTCCCCCTAGTCACATGTGGGGGGGAAGTGGTACAGAGTCCCCCTAGTCACATGTGTGGGGGAAGTGGTACAGTGTCCCCCTAGTCACATGTGGGGGGGAAGTGGTACAGAGTTCCCCTAGTCACATGTGTGGGGGAAGTGGTGCAGTGTCCCCTGGTCACATGTGTGGGGGAAGTTGTACAGTGTCTCCCTAGTCACATGTGTGGGGGAAGTGGTGCAGTGTCCCCCTAGTCGCATGTGTAGGGGGGGAGGGGGCGGGGCAGCATGTCCCTGAGGGTGGGTGAGGGGGTTAGAGAGGGGTGGGGAGCGGAGAGGAGAGGGGAAGGTGAGAGGAGAGGGGTTATGGAAAAGAGGGGAGGAAAGGGAGGTGGAGGGGAGAGAAGGAGAGAGTGGAGGGGGAGGGAGAGAGAGTGAAAGGAGAGGGAGAGAGGTGTGGAGAGAGAGGGGATGATAGAGGAGGGGGAGAGAGAGGGAAAGGAGAGGTGGAGAGGAGAGGGGAAGAGTGGTGAGTGAGGGGAAGAGGGGCAGCAGGGAGTGGTGCAAGAGCGATGGGAAGGGGGAAGGGGGAGGGGAGGTGGAGAGAGAGAGAGAGTGGAGGGAGAGAGAGAGGAGAGGGAGAGAGAGAAAGGGGAGGGAGAGTTGACTTTCCTGTAGAATTAAATCAAACACAACAAAATAATTTAAAAGAAAACGGTGAAAAATGTGGGTAAATTTAGCGGAGCAAATAACAGAGAATTAAAATTGTTAAAAATGCTGTAAATTGAAATAAACAATTTTTAAAAACAGATTTTTAATGGGTTTTTTTTTAAGCATTTTAAAAAAATTACTTGTCTAATGTAAAGTATAGATACGCAATGAAAACCAGAAAATGAAATAAAATTATCACTTGTCTAAAGATAACATTTGATAAACACGGCTGTGGAAATCGGCAAAGAAAAAAGCAATCTCTTCAAAGTGGAGTAATGGAGTCCTTTGAATAAAGAGAGAATATTAAAAAGCCGGGAAAATGTGTGTTAATTTGGCAGAGCAAATAACGGAGAACTTAATAAAAAGAATTATTCAAATATAAATAAATATTGAAAACATCGTCTACGTTTACCTTTTGAAAAAAGTGTAAATCGATAATAAGATTTTCAAAACAGAAGTGTCAAATTAAAAATGAAATAACGGCAGAAATCCAGTGTTTAGATCGCTCGCTGTCGAGAAACGAAGTCCGAATGACGGTTGGGGAAGAATGTTCTTGAAAAGGTTTCCAAGGCAACGGAGCCGGCAATGTCCCCCCAGTCACATGACAACACAGGCTGCGGGGGGAGGGGCTGGGGCCAAGGCAGATGTAAATGAGATCCATTCCGATTGGCCATTTGTGAGGGATGGCATTGTGACATCACACAATGGAACGTGCTGGAACATCAGGAGGCTGGGGGGCTGGGGCTGAGGCAGATGTAAATGAGATCCGTTCCGATTGGACATCTGTGCACCTTGGGCATTGTGACATGGCACGATGGAATGTTTACCAACATTCTATGGGTGAGAGCAGTTCGATTTTCGAAAAAGGGTGGGGGGACACGACGGATTTTATTAAAAACGGTGCAGGTAACGACGTCCAAACGTGACGGGGAGCGCCGTCGGGAAAGCGCGAGCGTAACGTCCGGGCCGGTGGGAAAAACGGCGGCGTCCGAGGGTCCTGTTTCGGCGGAGCGCGACATCAAAGGTCGGAGACGCGGCAGACGGTTGGCGGCAGTCGGCCACAGAGTTTTAATATATATATGATTGTCTATGAAGAAGATCAATATGATTTTCATAACATTTTAATAGTTGTAGTCTAATATGATTAAAGGACAATTTATAAAGCACTAATATGCACATAGAAAGCCAAAGCACAATATTCACCATCCAGGACAAAGAAGCCCATATGACTGGTATCTCACCAACCACATTATAAATTCATACCTTGCATCACCTCCACACAGTAGCCGCTGTTATTTCTTACACCTAGAGCCACTCCCAAATCCTTGGACTCTATGACCAAGAAGGTCAAGGGAGGAAAGTGCATGGGAACACCACCACCACTAGGTTCCCTTCCACATTGCACGGCAAGTTAGTTTGGAAATATATTGGTGGTCCTTCATTATAACTGTCTCATTAACACCTGATCCAATCGCACTATTGGAGTATCTTCACCAGAGGAATTCAAGAAGTTAGCTAGTCATAGTCTGTTCAGGGGTAGTTCAGGATAGGCAATGTATGCTGGCCTTGCCAGTGATGCCCAGTTACTGAAAATGGACAAATAATAAATAAATTGACTTTTTTTACCCTAACTGACCATTTAGTCTGTGTTTAAGAAAGAACTGCAGATGCTGGAAAAATCAAAGGTAGACAAAAATGCAGGAGAAACTCAGCGGGTGAGTCAGCATCTATGGAGAGAAGGAATAGGCAACGTTTCGAGTCGAGACCCTTCTTCAGACTGATGTCGAGGGGGAGGAGGGGGCGAGAAAAAGAAAGAAAGTCTGGACTGCTTTCACCAAATATACACAAAATGCTGGAATAACTCAGTGGGTCAAGCAGAATTTCTGCAGTAAAGGAAATGGTGACATTTTGGGTTGAAGCCCTTCATCACTAAAAGATAGAGGCATGGGGGGAGGAATAGATTGGAGGTGAGAAAAGGCCAGAACAAAATAGGGCCAGCAACAGTTGAACTCAGGAAGGGTGGAGTCCATAATAGCCCATTGTTGTGCTAATAAGAGGGATATAAGGATGTGAGCCAAAGATCCTATAGCGGAGCAAGATAGACCATTCTTTCTAAATGCAATGGGCTGACGTGTAGTACGCAACGGAGCGGAACGTGGGCCTTTTTTTCATCCATTTCATTAATCTGACCTGACCTGACCCGACTCGCAGTGTAATCAACGTTGCGGGGGAACAGTTTGTGTTAATAAATTATAATCTGAAAGAACTTTTATTTTTACGAGGATGTTTCCGCAACTGGCTTCCGTCTCCGCACTAGAATCTTTGCTCCGCTATGGGAACTTTGGTGCGGAGATGGAAGCAGGTTACGGAAATGGGGCCGAAAATTACCCATGAATCTGCCCATGCCCGTACTACGTCTTTTTCGTCGAGTGATCTATCTTGCTTGCTATAGGATCTTTGATGCGAACAGTGAGACTGGTAAGACAACTAGAGTGCCTCCCCAATTTAATGAGAGTGCCTGGAACATGCTGCCAGGATGGTGATCACGGCAGATATGATAGGGACATTTAAGATACTTTTTGATAGGGACATGGATTTACAGGGGGGATATGGATTATGTGCAGACAGATAAGAGATGGTCTTGGTGTCATGTTCTACACAGACATTGTAGGCCAAAGGGCCTGTTCTGTGCTGTACTGTTCTGTGTTCTATGTTCTATGTGATGCACTGTGATCAGTGCCAGGCTCTCTTTACCAGCTCATTGAAATGTGGGAACCTGAACGGCAAAGGTCTCCTAAGCTGACATTAATAGTAGAAAGCTGTAGCCACAAGAAACATATTTAAAGAAAATTTTAGTCAGCTTCCCAAAATTTTGATTTGGATGGTTGCAAACTTGCCTGCCAGCTGTGATTACAGTGCATTAGCAGAGTAACTCAGAAGGATGTTTGTGATGGAAAATGGCACCACAATGTAGTTCCTAACCCTCTCCTTCCTTGGCAATCCAGTGTGAACATGTCAGTTTTATTTTTCCCCTACTTCTTGTATTTCCAGCAGACAATCGAAGAGCTTGCATGAATTAGCTGCTGATTTCCCACCTGTATGGTACAAATTTCCATTTTAACTCAGTCTATCCAGTGGCACAAAAAACTGATGGCAAAAAATTTAAATAAGCAGCCAAGTGTATATAATGCCATTGGGCTTTGAATCATATCTATTTCCCCTCTTGTTTTTAGAAATAATCTTGCATTCAGAATCTTTATAATGCAGCTTTTCTCATTTCATTGCAAGGCCAGTGCAGGTGGAGTGGTCCTTTGGCTAAGGACTCTCATGCCTTGAACTTTCACTTCTCGTATATGCCACTGCAATACTCACACAATATCACTTGCCCTCTTGCTGGTGAAGCTTCCTTTGATGCCAGCCAATGACATGCTGCTCTCAAAACATCTGTTCCTGCTGCAGGCCAGCTGTTGTTTTGCATCACTTTTTAGGATTCAGCTGAAGCTGGTTAAAATTTCCCAGACTTAGGCTGCCTACATCGGGCAAGATCAGGAAGCCCACCCTCATCCCAAGACAGATCCTGCTCCAAACTGAAATTCTATCTCCTGTGTGTCACTTGGTAGCTGTTCAACAAGCCAGAATGATTCTTAGTTTCTAAGTGTCATTGAGATACGCTGATGCAAGAAACCACAGATGTTGCAATCTTGAGCAGAAAACAAAGTGCCGGAGGAACTCAGCATGTCAGGCAGCATCTGTGGAGGGATTCCTTCTCACTTGTAACTGAATAATTGAGATTTTTAATGAGAAAGGCTAACCACCCTATATATGACCATTCTATAAAACCCAGACAGGGCCCTGGGGAGTTTTGTTATTTGGAGATCTACAGTTACAATTTCACAGTTCCCTGAAAGTGGCGACATCCAGAGATCCAGAGGTGAAGATAAGGAAGAAAGAGGAGTGAATGTAAAGCGGAAAGAGAGATATAGGTGGAAGTGCACAGGCATGATAGGAAAGAGTGGAGTTGCAACGGAAATGAGGAATGTGAGGGGTAGAAGATGAGCATAAGTATAAGAGAAAAGGAATAGGGTGATGGGGTTAGGTGGAGATATGCGTGTTCCAGGGAGGGGAGGGCAGGGATGGAAGAGAAGGGTGGGTAGGGGGTATTTGTTACAATTGGATAATTAAATATTCATAATGTTCAGTTGTACAGTAGGTTACCTTAGTGACAGTTACAATGCGTCTCACCATTCAGAAGACCACTTGTGTAGCAGGCAGGCTTTAAGTGGTGCAGGCCCCAGCCACACAGAATTGGTTCACCCACTGAATCATTCAGCCAGGTGAGGTGCTTGCAACAGAAGCACATGGTGCATGGCAATCACAGATCGCAGTCCCCAATGCAGTTTGAGGGGCCTTAGGATTTGAAATCAAAGGGATTTAAAGTTTTACTGCAGACTGTTAGCCATCTATTTATTTCATACATATTTTGAACTCCATTTTTTTCACTTTGGCATTTCGAACTGTTCTGTATGTGTGTTGTGCCAGCCCTAATATAGACAGTTGTTTGACTTTCCTTGCAGAGGCAGATAGTGACTTTTTTTTTTAAACTCCTTTCCCCTTAGGAATTTTCTTTTCCCCAGGTTATGACCGGCTTAAAAACATTGCGGTGAACTTGTCACCTTTATTGTCGCGTCTCTTTTAGGTTTGTCTCCAGGTCAATGGTAATCTCTCCTGGTTCGCTCGAGTGATATCACGGAGGCCTGTTGATATGCACAAGGTGTAAAAACTACTGACTTGGGTGCTAAATGTTGGAATGAACCCTGGCAGCCTTGAATATTTTTTTCAACGTGGATATTAAGTGCATGGCTGATCTTTGCTCAGCTCATCGGAAACACTAAAGGAGAAATGTCTGCTTTCATAACTTATTCCCTTGATTTTCCTTACTTTGATAAAATTCTTGGATTACAAAGTACTCAAATCCCTCATGTGTGGCATGTTTTTGAATAAACAATGGACAAGATAATTTTCAATACCCGACAGCATAGCTGTGGCTTCACACCTCGTAGGGTGCTATGGCCTAGGGCCTAGTTTATATTTTAATACCACGCCTGGTACTCTTGCAGCATTAACCTGAGCAAACTTCGCTGGTGCTACACAATTTATGCAACCTAATGCAACAAAATGCCTAAAATCATTTGAACTGCAAAATGGTGCCTGTAGTATTTTAAAATTGGTTTATAATTTTGCCAGAATACAAGAAAGTTTTACTGCCTAATTAGCCTTCTAAAGTGGAGTTATGATAACATCATCACTGCCACAAATTAAATTTAACTGAATTAAAGCACGAGCAATTCTTGCAGTGAGAAGAAACTGACTATGAAGAAAATGATTAAGATCTCCTCAGAACAATCCCTATGGGTCAGAAAGAGGAGAGGACTTTGCCGGCTTCACCTTGCACTAAACATTATTTCCTTATCATATATCTATGCACTTTAAATGGCTCAATTGTAATCATGTGTTGTCTTTCCAGTGACTGGATAGCACAAAATAAAAGCTTTCGCTGTACTGTGGCAATGGTCCCATAGCAGAAGCGTCCAACTGGAAGCATCCTGAGCTAATTCTGCTACCACCATCATCTATTGCAACAAGTGATGGCTCCCACTGATTATCGCCGGAAGCTTGTGTCCTTTTCAGGACGGATGATGACAGCGATGTCAACATTTCAAACGTGGAAGATGGACATGAAAGAAGAAGACTGTGGCAATCAACTAAACTGTGCGCAAATATTGTCCAAAATATTTTAACATGTAAAAATATGCAATGAGCCGAGAAGCTGTTCTTGTTTCATTCTAGGGTTCTTGGGAATGCTTTTCACCCGGGCTCGATGTGTATACAGCATGTTTGCCTGTTCATAGGCCTGGTTTTCCACAAATTAACGTACATAATTTTGGGAGACCTGCATAAGGCACAACACTTCCTTGTGCACTTTGTCTCACATGGTTGGAACTCCTAGATTGACAGTTATCATCGGAGTGTCTTCAGGTAACCTCATATTGAGAATCACCCACTTCTCTGATGCTCAGCTCGATGTTGTGGAGGCAAGAAGACATGAGGGGAGTGGTTGAAACCAGCACAGGAAGGTTTGATCTACAAATAGTGGAGCGATCTGGTGCATCAGTTTATTAGAGCAGAATGTATTGTTCTCTTTTAACTGTAATATCCATGGTGGAATTACAGTTTGGCTCTTTAAGTGTTGGCTTTAAGTACTCAAGTGGGTTTGCTCCTTTCCAAAAGGACCTACTTTGCTCAAATACCAAGGTGCTGTTCATCCTGCCCTTATTATCCTTCACGACCTTTATAAACTGTTTCAACCTGATTTACTCTGTGCCGGCACGTGGCAAAACATTCTCAAGAATCTTACATGTTAACGATGAATATGAATACGATATAATACGAATATTACTGTACCTTAATTGGTACATGTGATAATAAAAGACGTTTGAAACCTTTGAATCTTCCACCCGCCTAAGGTGTCCCCTCTCTTCGCCTTTATAGACCTGTCTCTGACGCTCCGCTCAAGCATCTCTCACCTTCAAGTCTGATGCTATTGATCTTTTGAAAGGTTGGCCACCTCCCATCCTGGTCACTCTTTCAACTAAGGCTTCCACCTTTTTCTCCTCAATGATCTGTGCAATGTTTGCTGAACTCTATGAGACTCAGTAGACCTTAATTCACTTTTTCCAAAACCACTCACAAACAAGGTTATTGATTTTCTCATCTCTCCTTCATGCTTCTTCCCGTTCACCATTGCTTTTAAAAACAAATGCAGCATCCTATAATGGCCTTGTCACCAAGTTAAATACCATTCATTCAGATGTATTAGCCACTGCAATAGAGACATTCAATGAAAGCACTTGGGACCTCACTGACCTATCCAGAAATTATCCCAACGCAATCCGTTCCCCAGCACGCAATATTCCACCACTCATGCATAGCCCCCAACTGTGCAAGTGCAGCTCAACTCCCCTTATCCTCCAGCACTCTCTCCCCCTCCTCTTCACCCTCTCTTCTTTCCCCTCTCCTCCTCCCCTCCCCAATCCCTCCCTCACCTCTCCCTCCCTCTCCTTTCCCCTACCCTCATTCACTCCCTCCCTCCATA
Source organism: Raja brachyura (assembly GCA_963514005.1). Next base: position 81,706,357 of record OY740782.1, read on the forward strand.
ACTGCTCTCTCCTCCCTACCCCCTCCTATCCCTCTATCCCCACCCCTCACCTTCCCTATCCCTCCCACAATCCCTCCACATGTCCCCCACTGCCCTCCTCTCCCTCTATTCCCCACTCCCTACCTCCCCCATCCTCCCCCACCAGATGCTCCTCAGCACCACGGAGGCGCCCACTGGCGAAGCGTTAGTGATGCTCACTCCACTCTTTCAGCTTTATATTCCCCTCGCCGGGTTAGGTGGTGCCGCCCATGACTGACAGCGGACCCGGCAATTCCCGGCAATGTGGCGATGGTGCAGGAAGGGGCATCGCCATCCCAGCGATTGACAGGAGATGAGACCAATCTGCGTGGCGATGACCGACACGAGAGACTAATTTGCGCATGCGCGGTTTTTACGACTTTTAAACTTTAATAACTTTTAAAATATATAATCGATCAGACGAAACTTGTTTCCCTTGTAGCAGAGGAGAATGGTGAGTAAGATGGTGAAAAATTGTAGCGCTATCGCGTACCATTTTTGTGCAAATAGAAAAAATGCAAAACCGGAAAAGAGCACAAGAAGATATACGTGTGTGTATATGAAGATATACGTGTGTGCCTTTGAAACTTATTTTCTCGAAAACCACACAAATACGCTGAGAATTTTACATATTTCGGTGGCGGTTTAACTTACGATTTTGGAAATCGACTACTCCCTAAATTTGATCAATTATTTCCACAGATTTTTAATAAAGTTGTACACAAAACGAACTGTTTTTAAAAATCAAACCTTTGCGGTCGCTGCGGCTGTCACAATGCCCTTGCTCGCGGCACCTTCAGCCCTCCCCCACACTCGATTAAAGCAGGTGCTCTTACACAGTGCACAGGGGCACTTTCCAACACCCTTCCAACACCCTTCCCCCCTCCAACACCCCCCCCCCCAGTCATTTGTTCGCCTCCCGCTGTGCTGCGGACCAAAGATCCAGAGGGAGCAATGGCCGCCAGGGCCACCTTTTCATCGCATGCCCCACGCGACGATAACGGCTGCTGCTGCTCGGCTCTCCTCCACCTCACACCCCCCCCCCCCCCCCGGCCCAGCTCTGTCACGCTGGCGGAAGCCACAATCAGCTGGTCCCCCTGCTGCTTTTCACCGTCCTCCGTGCCTCGCTGGCGGCACACCCACCACCCACTCCCCTCTCCCTGTACTCGGGGTCTGAAGTGTTCGGGAATCGGTCCTCTGTGATGACCCGGAGACAACCGGCTGGTTCTGGGGGTACAGAGAGGATGCGCCGAGGATGTGAGGCCAGGGAGCTGAGGCTCACTCTGAGGCTGACGACTGCTGGGCGGCCCTACCCCTCTCCTCCCTCCTTTCTTCCCCCCTCCCTTCTGCCCCCCCTTCTCCCCCCCCTTCTCCCCCCCCTTCTCCCCCCCTTCTTCCCCCCCTTCTCCCCCTCTTCTCCCCCTCCGTTCTCTCCCCCCCTCTCTCTCCCTCCCCCTCTCTCCCCATCCCCCCCTCTCCCCCTCCCCCTCCCCCCTCCGCCCCCTCTCTCTCCCTCCCTCTTTCTCTCTCCGCCTCTCTCCCCCCTCTCTCCTCTCTCTCTCCCCCTCTCTCACCCCCCTCCCTCTCCCCCACCCCCTGCCCTCCCCTAAACCCCCCCTACTCCCCCCCTCTCAGCCTCCCTCTCCCTCTTCCCCTCTCTCATCCCATCTCTCTCTCTCAGCACCCTCCCTCTCCTCCTCCCCTCCACCCCCTCTCCCTCGGTCTCTGCCCCTCTCTCTCTGTCTCTCCCCATTCTCTTTCTGCCCATTCTCTCTCTGCCCTCACTCTCAACCCCCCCCCCCCTTAATAATATTAATATAATATCAAGGGCGGGTAGTTAGCGTGTGTGTGGGGGTGGTTAGTGCATGTGATGCCTCCTCTTGTAATGAGTATCCACATGTCATGTCTACTTTGCATATAATTCATTGCAACAATAAAATTTGGCATTAATGCAACAATTTTAATATAATGAACCATTCAAGGCACTTCTCTGAAAGGCCATTAATATATCATTGATGTTTTGAACATCCATAGTCTAGGGATATTACACAGGTTGACAAGTTGGCCAAGTTGGCTAATATTAACAATTCACCATATTGATATTTGGCTGGTGGAATATATTCAAGCATTGATCCACCTAAATGTTTAGATCTATTTTCTAATAACATACTTCCCATTGGTTCCTCAACATTTGTGATTATGCAATCCGTGAATACTGAACCCTCAATGGCTTCCCTCTATCCTTCGCTTCCATCTTCCCTCAGCTCATCCTCACCTCTTCTATACCAGGTCACATTTCTCCATCCCCTTCTTATGCACAGGACTTCTCTACCCTCAAGTACCCCTTGTTTTCCCTCTCTCTCCATCCCCTCCCCCTTCCCAGTTCTCCACTAGTCTTAAAAGCCTGTCCCACTTACGCGACCTTGGCTCGCAAATTACGTGACCTCGTGGTCATACGCTTGAGGCGTATGGGCACCGTATGGCCGCGTGGGGCCGGTCCCACTTAGAAGCGCGGAGGGGTATGGAGTAGTGCGGGGCTGGTCCCGACATCGTGCGGGGCTCCAAAATTCCTGCAGTGACCGAAATCTTCGCACGCCAATAGCCTGTCGGCCCGCGTACGCACACAGCCGCATTGCGGGCGTATGCAGCGTCTTGATGTCGTATGCAGCGTCTTGATGGCGACGCCCAAAATCAGTCAGCACTTTTGAAGCCAATCAATTATTCTCATTCTAATCACACAGGCAAAGCTCGAGCCTGAATATGGCCACAGTACTCTTGACTGACTGCTTCAGGCAGCCAAATCCACCCTCTCTATTTATTGTTAATTAAGTGTCATGACCCAAATTTGTGAATTTCTCAATATCTCTCGTATTACACCCAGTTGATTAGAATTTTCAACCTCAGTCCACCACTTTTCAAAGCCATCCCACAGTCCACAATAACAGCTCATTTTGGCCTGAACCAAATCACCAATACAATTTCCAGTCCAAAATGCCGTTGCTTTTGTGTGAATGAAGTGAAGGCTTGGTGCTTAGAAGCGCATATCTGTGGTTTCTAACAACACGTTTATATGTGTAAATGACATCACGCGCGACCTTCGCGTGAACTTCGCGCGACCTCCGCTTCCGTTTGGTCACGCCAAACGCACGCAATCGCATGCAAGTGGGACAGGCCCTTTACTGCCTCCGAATACATTTTATGTCTGCTTTGTTGTCACCTTCTCCCAACTAATAATGATTTATTCTATATGTTCCTTCATCTCCATTCCCTTTGTACTGTTTTCACACCTTACATTTCCTTATCTATACACTTCCTTATCTATGTACCTCCCACTCCCCTGACATCAGTCTGAAGAAGGGTCTCGACCGAAACATCACCCATTCCTTCTCTCCAGAGATACTGCCTGTTACTCCAGCATGTTGTGTCTGTCTTATGCACTTACGTTTTCATTTCCCTTCAAAAATCTGCAATCGTCCCTTTTTCTATTTGAATCTCCATTAGAAACTTGAGATAATTTGTCATCTTGAAGCCTTTTTGTCAATGAAAACTGTATAAGTCTGGTTTTATACCAGGGACACTGCTGGAGTGCAAATATTAAAGTGGCCATAATATATTATGACTAAATAGCTGATCTGCATATATTGAGATAATTAATTTGCATTATTTAATTTATCTTTAGCTGGATGAAATTCACCATTTTGTTAACTTCTTGTGTCGAAAAGTAACATTTACTTTTACACTGCCTCCCCCACACCCCCTAAACCACAATTGTTACCACCACACTATGTGTGTTAGAATTTAATCTTTAATTGTAAAGTCACTAAATACTCGTGGAATATTTTTGAGAACCGTGACTTTTTTCAATTGTCCATGTATGATAAGGTTTTCCTACATTCAAATACTCAGATTGTGAATGGTATATATCATTCTCTGAACATTAATAACCCAGTATCTGTTATTTGCACGTTAACAGCTTATTTATTCATGTGTGTATATATTTATATAATTGTATATGGACGCACTGATCTGTTTTGTAGTCAATGCCTAATATGTTCTGTTGTGCTGAAGCAAAGCAAGAATTTCATTGTCCTATCAGGGACACATGACACTAAACTCACTTGAACTTGAACAATCTTGAAATACATTTTCTCCAGTGTAATGTGATATATCAGAATTATTGAGTATTCCAATTATTCCACATAGATAATGCATGCATTTCAGAACCCACAACATTTACACCTATATGTTACACCTATAGGAAGAATAGCCAGTTATATGAGGCGGGGAGAGAAGTGGGGAGGAGTTCAACTGTATGCCTTCAGGGAAGGATGCCATGAGTGAAAGTGGAAAGAACAAACTGTGAATGACATTAGACACACTCTGCAAGCCTGAAGAAAGGTCTCAACCCAAAACGTCACCTATCCACATTCTCCAGAGATGCAGCCTGACCTGCTGAGTTACTTCAGCAGTTTGTGTCCTTTGCCCCAAGTATTTCCTCTGTGCCAAAGCACCTCACCTTCTCAGACACTGTCTGCCATTTTAAACAGGGAATTAACACAACATAAGAATATTATTTTTATGTGTGACTTAATTGTATAGTAACATACCATGAATTTGAGATTTGCATTTAGTTTAGAGATACCTTGTGGAACAGGCCCTTCGGCCTACCGAGCCCACGCCGACCAACGATCACCGTACACAAGTTCTACCCTACACACTAGGGACAATTTTACAGAAGCCAAAAATGTTCTACAAACCTGCATGCCTTTGGAATGTGGGAGGAAACCGGAGTACCCAGAGGAAACTCATAAGGTCCCAGGGAGACAGTACAAACTCTGTACAGTCAGCACCTGTAGTCCGTTTTGAACTCGGGTCTCTGGCGTAGTACAGCAGCAAATCTACCAGTGTACCACTGTTCCGCCCTGTTAGTTTCAATGCAGCATGTTAGTTTCAATGTTAATATTTGCCCGAAGAAAATAACTTATTTAGCACACGTTGCAGTTTTACAATGTATTTGAATGCCAGCCTGCAACCTAACACTAATGGTTTATGGGTGAAATAAGGAAGTGGCAGAGGTGTAAGCAAAGTGAAATCCATGCCTGCACCCTAATTACATCATTTGAGTGTACTTTTAGCATCCGTGTGAAGCTCACACCTGGGGAATTCAGTGGACCACACGATGGGTGGAAATCAGACAAGACCAATTCCCCACTCCATTACACCCCATTTGTACCTCAGAACTGTTGGCTTTATACCATTTGTAATTTCAAGCCGTATCACAGTGTGTTATAAAAATCATTCAGCCACACTTCTTTTTTAGTTCAAGGTCATGGTAACAATAGAATTTGTTTCACTGTGCAAAACAATTTTAGGGAGATTGTTATATTCACAACCTGCATCTTGAATGAATACCAGTCACTATCTGCGATCTGCAATAAACATTGAGCAATTAGCGGCTACCTCCACATCCACAACAAATAATAATGTGGAAATGAATGTCAATTTTAACATTCTTTTCTCAAATGTTCTAAATGCACCAAACCTATTCCATATTACAAACTGTTCCAAATAATATTATGAATCTATTGACTGCCAACACTGTAGAATTTGGTTTTAACTGATACAATGGCAACTATTTCAGGTTTAACATTGTAGGCTAGTTCTTAAATGTTATGATAACATTAGGCATTTAACTTGAAAAGGTTGTGGATTAATTGTTCATTAATAGGCTTTTTTACACAGAGCGTTGTGCACTTTCCAAACATAATGGTCTTAAAATATTTTGAGTATTTTTTGGCAGATGAGTAAATTTGATAATATATTTTGTGCCTGTAATGCCCCTTTAAGAGAAGACCTGCAGATGAACCACAAGAAATGCACACTGACCCTTAATAATGTAGGAGTTGACATGCGTCAGTCAAAACACTCACTACACTATCAAGCTGCATCCTGGTGACATTCATCACAGCCGACAACAGCCTCCTTTAATTCATCTGGTACTTAACTCAGGCAAAATCCCCTCTGGCTAGATCGTATTGGCTGGCATTAGGTGAACCCACTCTGTTACTTACAATTGGAGAATTAACATCAAATCAAAGCTTGTTCAAAATGGAACAAGAACAAAACTGCCTTCTGCTTAGTTTTAGATTTCAAAATGCTTTAGGAATCCTGCCACATGGAACAGCATTGCACAGCCAAAAAGGACAATCATTTTACTTGGATCTCATAACAAGCACTGATTGTCAGCGGCAAGTATTCCGAACTGCGTTATGCTCAACACTCTGCAAAAAGGGGTTGCTTTGATTCATAAGCATTAGAATTGTTAGGAAAATTAGAATTATCAAGCAGTAGACAGATAATCTGCTTACAAAAATGTGTCAGTGTACAAAACATTACAGTTGGGATGCTCAGAGCTCTTGGCTCTCTGTGCCTGATTGCTTTCCTGTAATAATTGTTGGCAAATATACTTGTGGATTTGGACGTGATCAGTGTTAGCCTTAACCTTGCACGAATATATATTGGTGAAAGTGCTTGAGCATCCCTTTTGCAAATTATAGTTTGTTGTTGAAGAATTTTACCAGAATTTCAGTTTTTCATTTTAACCGATCTAATGAATGGGATTGATAGCAGGGATTATTATGTCCCCATTGCTGGTTCATATTGGTATCTGAGGGGACTAGTATTTGCTAAATTAGGTTTTGGTTTATTATTCTCACGTGAACTGTGGTGCAAAGAAAAGCTTTTGTTTGTGTGCTATCCAGTTAAATCAGATAATACCATACGTGAATACAATCAACCCAAACATAAGGTAGAGTGAAGAGAAACATTCCAAAATACAGAATATAGTTTCTCGGCATTGTAGCGCAAATCTTCCTGGAACCTGTCCTTTTGCAATTCCATGAGAAGGGTCAGAGGGTATTTGGGTCGTTCTTGTCTTCTGTCAAAGTTTGGTAGCAGTGAAGCACAATGTCATGTATGTGGCCCCCAATCAGCATTCCATCTGTCATCTTCCTAGCCATGCACTTTCTTTGGTCCAAGAATGAGCTATGAATCATTTGGTGATTTTTGAAGCTGGCTCTTAAAAGGACATGCATCAATGCAAGCAACACTCTTCCAGCTGCAGGGGAGAGCTTCATTTGATTAATGGATGCAATGATGGGAGGGGCAAGGACAGGCTGATGCACAATAATGCTGGAAATGTAGTATTTTTGAAATGGAGCCAAAGAGACCTACCCCACTGCAGAAACAAACAGTTTTTTATAAAGCCATTAATGCCCACTCCTGTGGGCCAGATGGATAATGTGGTCTCTTTTCTTTACTAGAACATGCAAACTCCACACAGACAGTACCTGAGATAAACACAAAAAGTTGGAGTAACTCAGCGTGAAAGGCAGCATCTCTGGAGAGAAGGAATGAGTGATGTTTCGGGTCAAGGCCCTTCTTCACACTGGTCTTACACAGTACCTGAGGTTAGGATTGAACCTGGGTCTCTAGCACTGTGAGGCAGCAGCTCTACCAGCTGTGCCACTGTGCCGCCCATCACAGTTTTCAGCAGAGCAAGCCCATCAGACCCATTCTCCCTTTCACTTCTCTACAGCCCTGTAGCCTACATTTTTTCACATGCCCATCGACACTTCATTGATTAATTTGTTACTCATTTGTGCCAGTTACCCGACCTATTCGCCTTTGGGACCCAGTACCTAACGTCGACCATAATGAAGTGCTTTGAATGATTGGTAATGGTTGACATTTGCCAGTCTTCCAGTTAATCTAGTCCTCTTCCAATAGGCCTACAGAAGATACCATCTCTCTCGCACCACATTCAGCTCCACCTTGTTAATGCATGATCTTTCCCTCATGTACCTGCAACATAAGCCAACAGATACATACTAACCTGTACATACTCAAACCAAAGTATTAGTATGGGTTGGACCTCTTCATATTTCCAGATTTTTTTAAAGTAGAGCTGCAAATGCTTCTTTAATGTTGACTTATCTAAAGATTATAATGATCAATTTTCATCAGTGACAAACATTTCTCTGTGAGGTGTCATTAATGTACCATGCTTGTTGAAAGGATAGTTCAGAATAGGTTATTCAATCAGTAGTCCGCGGCTGCTGTTTACACTTCACATGACCTTCCTAACAAGGACTCAGCATATGCTTCTAATTTTTACCCCTCATAATAAGTTCTATATTCTAATAACTTATAAGCTGAAGACATTTGTTTTCTGAAACTGAATAATACAAATATTTAATTCCTTAATCTAATAACCTGAAATTATCTCAACCCAACTGCAAGATAAAACAGAGGTGTAAATAGTGTTTGTGAACACTAGCATAAGATAAAACAATGTTATACATTTTCAATTTAAAATTAAAAGATCCCAATTTGCTTTTTTTTGCTCTTGCTGGTGATAATTATTAACACAGTGCACTTTGGGCACGAACAATCCTGTGACAAGTAGTTTTGCCTTTGGATGATCCTGGGCATGAATGTCAACAGACCCGGATACTGTACTTACTTTCAGCCACTGGACAGTAATCAGGAATGGGAAATGGGAAAATATTTCACCTCCCAAGCCTGGGGCTGTTACTAGTTGTGATACCCTAGCTAGGCTACTGTACGAGGCTGCAGAGTGCACTCATGCACACAGCTCCAACTTAAATGTAAAACCAACAGTGCTCACACACAGACTGCCAGCCAAGGAAAAAAATGGTTCCATTTATATGCCACTTTTCATGACCTTAAGACATCTTTTACAGCCAATTAGGTATTTTTGAAGTGCAGTCACTGCTGTAATGTAGTGAGCATGGCAGCTAATTTTCACACAGCAAGGTTCCATAAACAGCAATATCCAGATAATCTTTCTTTAGTGAAAATGATTAAGGGATAAATAATGGCCAGGACACTGGGGGCTGTTCTTCAGATAATGCCACAAGATCCTTTGCATCCACCTAAGAGAGCAGATGGGACCCTGGTTTAAAATCTCATCCAAACGTTGTCACCTCCAACCGAGTGCCACTGCCTCATCAGCCTACATCTTTGTGTTCAACTCTCTGCAGTGGGACACAAAACCACAACCTGCTGAGTCCGAGACAGAGGCTACCAACAGAGCCGCAGCTGACGCTGACCAGCTTGGCTGGCATTTGGTCCAAGCAAGGTCCAGCTGTTTTACATTTGACTGCAGCAGCTACACCAGGCCTTCACTTGGGGCAGCCTTGAAGCATTGCACAGAACTCACACAGTTTAAATCTCCTTCAGGCCGCATAAGACAAGGACTGATTCTGGTATCCTCTTAATGTAACTATCTCAACAGCTATTAAAGTCTTTAGAGGAACTGGTTGTCATCATGATTTATTTAATACCGAATAATCTACAGCCCACTTGATCTGCAATATTGTATGATGATCTGTGTTACCTGCTGCATTGTGCTATCCAAAGTGCTTCAACAAAGAGGGTGGGATCCTGTACAAGAGCAAGGCAGGCGAGAGGTTAGAAGATGGTATGGAGGGTGATGAGATAAAGTTTAGTGGACAGAATAGGCAGGAGGGCAGAAGGGAGTGAGGAAGGACTATTGATTTAAATTGCACTTATTTTAATGCAAGAGGCCTGACGGGTAAGGCAGATAATCTTAGGGCATGGATAAGTACGTGCAACGGGGACATTGTAGCCATTATGGAAACCTGGTTAAGAGAAGGGCAGGACTGGCAGCTTAATGTTCCAGGCTATGGGTGCTTCAGGAGAGACAGAGATGGGGGTAAAAGAGGAAGTGGTGTTACGTTATTTGCCAAGGAGGCTGTCACAGCAGTAGTCAGAGATGACATTCATGATGGTTCATCTAGTGAGGTTATATGGGTGAAACTGAGGGACCAGAAAGGGATAATCACCTTGTGATGAGGGCATGGCCATGATGGTGTGAGTCATTTTACGGGTTAGGTGTACTATTGCTACTGTTTACCATATTGCACCATATTGCAACTGTTTACCATATATATTAATGATTTGGAAGAGAGAATTAGGAGCAACACTAACAAGTTTGCGGATGACACAAAGCTGGGTGGCAGTGTGAACTGTGAAGAGGATGTTAGGAGGTTGCAGGGTGACCTGGACAGGTTGAGTGAGTGGGCAGATGTGTGGCAAATGCAGTATAATATAGATAAATGTGAGGCTATCCACTTTGGTGGCAAAAACAAGAGGGCAGATTATTATCTCAATGGGGTTAGGTAAGGGGGAGGTACAGTGAGACCTGGGTGTCCTTGTACACCGGTCACTGAAAGTTGGCGTGCAGTTACAGCAGGCAGTGAAAAAAGCTAATGGAATGTTGGCCTTCATAACAAGAGGATTTCAGTATAGGAGTATAGGAGTAGAGAGGTTCTTCTGCACTTGTATAAGGTTCTGGTAAGACTGCATCTGGAGTATTGCGTAGAGTTTTGGTCTCTTAATTTGAGGAAGGACATCCTTGTGATTGTGGCAGTGCAGCGCAGTGCAGTGCAGTGCAGCCATCCCTGGGATGGCGGGACTGTCATATGAGGAAAGATTGAAAAGACAAGGCTTGTATTCACTGGAGGGTACACAAAAGGCTGGAGAAACTCAGCGGGGTATTCACTGGAGTTTAGAAGGACGAGGGGGGATCTTATAGAAACATATATAATTATTATAAAGGAACTGGACAAGCTAGATGCTAAATGTTCCCAATGTTGGGCGGGTCCAGAACCAGGGACCACAGTCTTAGAATAAAGGGGAGGCCATTTAAGACTGAGGTGAGAAAAAACTTTTTCACCCAGAGAGTTGTGAATTTGTGGAATTCCCTGCCACAGAGGGCAGTGGAGGCCAAATCATTGGATAGATTTAAGAGAGTTAGATAGAGCTCTATGGGCTAGTGGAATCAAGGGATAAGGGGCACGGGTTATTGATAGGGGACGATCAGCCATGATCACAATGAATGGCGGTACTGGCTTGAAGGGCCAAATGGCCTCTTCCTGCACCTATTTTCTATGTTTCTATGTTTCTAGTGGCACATGTATGAAGATGCAGTGAAAAGCTTAACTTTCCATGCTATCCATTCATATTAAATAATATTAAACATAAATACAATCAAGTACAATAGAGCGAGCAAATGGGAAGAGTGCAGAATATAGTTAGCAGCTTGTAGCACATCAGTTCCAGAGACAAAGTCCAATGTCCACCATGGGGTAGAGGTGAATTGGACAGTACCCTAGCTTATGGAAGGACAGTTCAGATGCCCGATAACAGTGGGGAAGAAGCAGTTCCTGAGTCTGGTGGTTCGCACTTTCAAGCTTCTGTATCTTCTACTGGACAGGAACAGGAAGAAGAAGGAATGATGGGGTGTGACAACTCTTTAATTATGTTGATTTCTTTTCTGAGGCAGTGTGGAGCAAAGATCCTATAGCAAGCAAGATAGTGCACTCTTGCTAAAACCAATGGGCTGACGTGTAGTACACGACGCCTTTTCGTCGGCCATTTCCGTAATCCCGACCCGACTTTGTAAATCCCTCTCGCAGTGTAATCAGCATTGCGGAGGAACAGTTTGTGTGTGCGATATAATGTTAGACCCATTATTCATAATTCTGATAATTCATAATTCTGTTATTTTTTGTTAATGATTAATATGTCAATAAATTATAATTTTGTTAATTTTCTATTTTTAATGTTTTTAAAAAATTTCTTTTTTTTAAAGTTTAAAAAAAAATCTCTTTTTAAATGGCTCATGTGCTGTGTTTGAGTTGATGTTTGTATTAAACTTGCACTCTAATTCATTTGATCATACAGTTCACAACTGCTGTATTTGGTAAAATAATAGCAATGTGGAGATTCAAGTTGCTCAACTCTTGGAATATTTCTTATGTATTTTTGTGTCTATGGAATTGTTTTTCAACAATAAAATGGGTTTGGTCTTCCCAATAGCCAGAGAGTGGATGAGATCTGTCTGTAATGGTTGGGTTCTCTCAATGAAGTATTTAACAAAATAACATTTGTTTTGAGCAAGATTAACAAATGATGTATAATTTAAGGATGATTTTATTCAGCAACCATACAACTGATTAGATTGTGTAGGAAAGAACACACATACACACGTGTACGAATGTGATATAGATGTATATAATCATATATCACACACACATACATATATAAATAAAGTTTATCATTATACATAAAAATCAGGAGGAATATATATATATATTTTATATATATATTTATTTACAGATAAACTTTATTTCGGACTCAAAGCACAGACAAGGGACAATACATGGGTGGGAGGCGGGCGGGCAGGCCGCTGATTGGCGGTGAGCGCTGGTGGAGTCCAGGCCAGGTAGGTACCACTGGTACCTTGCCGCCGGTACCGTCGCTGCCGTCGCCTCAGCACCGTCGCCTCAGCACCGTCGCTTCCAAAGATCTTGAAGCAATTTACAGCAGAGCAGTATGCAACACTAGTAGATGTGGACGCCATGGCCAAAGCAAAGATAGGAGTGCGGAAACGGAAGCCGGTTACGGAAATGGGACCGAAGATTACCCATGAATCTGCCGACGACCCTACTACGTCTTAATCGTTGAGTGCACTATCTTCTTTGGCGTGGTGCAAACCTTGCTATAGGATCTTTGGTGTGGAGAATAGATTAAGTAAATGATCGGAAGTCCAGTCTGTGTGATGGACTAAGCTACATCTACAATTCTCTAACATTTCTTGCAGTGTAGAGCTGATGCGTTCCCAAACTAATATCCCTCATGATATTAGCTGTCACCTTGAGTGCATGTCTCCTGTAAATCCCTTCAATGGAGATCAGTACCCCTGCTGGACTATCACTTTATGCAGAGCTTTTTGTTCCTTTGTGTTCCAGTTATCAAACCAGGCAGTGATGCAACCCGTCAGTATGCCATACACCTGTAGCCGTTCAGTAGAGTATCCTCTTCTCTCCAGAGATGCTGCCTGTCCCGCTGAGTTACTCCAGCATTTATACACAGTCTGAAGAAGGGTCTCGACCCGAATCGTCGCCTATCTCCTTCGCTCCTTAGATGCTGCTGCACCCGCTGAGTTTCTCCAGCCTTTTGTGTACCCCCAGCATTTATAGTGTCTACCATCGATTTAAACCAGCATCTACAGTTCTTTCCTACACATTGAGTAGAGTATTATGTGACATATTGAATCACCTCTATCTATAACATTATTATCTGGTATGTTGTGGAACTACATTTGTTTATAAATTACAGTCCAAAGCTTAATTTTTACTTCATTATCTTTTCCATTGACAGCTTGAGAAAAAATATGAACAATCAAGTTGTCCCAGTCAAAACTATCTTTCTGGGGTAGCATCTGAGGCAGCAGCAGAGTGTCTATGTGACAGCCCGGTAATGTGCAACTATTGGGGTTACCAAGAGTTCAACTCGGTGGTTCTCTTGGGCCCAGTGGAACCACACCATCTTGTATCTTTCAGCATGTACCCTGAGCTGGCACTCCGTGTAGAAGTGCTGAGATGCCTGGCATATCATTCTTCCAATAAAACATTTGCAGAAAGGCAGGACTTTAGTCGAATGAGCAACTGAATCTTCTGAAGTAAACAAAACACCTTTCAGATGTAGTCCCTGTAGAAAATGCAGGAAATGCAGCCAATTGAACATAATAAGCTCTCTCAAGCAGCACATGAAATAAATTACCAAATTGGTTTGCTACTGAGATTGAGGTTTAAATAGTTGTCAGACAAACTCATCTTCACTTTATTGAAAGATTATACGGGATCTTTAATGTCTGCCAAATTTACATCTTTTCACAACAGCTAGTTTGAAAGCTAGCATAATGTTAAGCCAGTGGTAATTGCACACAAATTTCACCTTCTTTCAGGGCAGCAGACAGTAATCTGGAAAACTTATATTACACAGATAGGATAAGGAGTAAGCCATTTAGAACGGAGACAAGGAAACATGTTTTCTCACAGAGAGTGGTGAGTCTGTGAAATTCTCTGCCTCAGAGGGCGGTGGAGGCAGGTTCTCTGGATGCTTTAAAGAGAGAGTTCGATAGGGCTTTTAAAAATAGCGGAGTCGGGGGATATGGGGAGAAGGCAGGAACGGGTACTGATTGGGGATGATCAGTCATGATTACATTGAATGGCGGTGCTAGCTCGAAGGGCCAAATGGGCTACTCCTGCACCTATTGTCTATTGTCTATTGTCTATTGATAATTTCCATTCCTATTTTCTCCATGGGAACATTGATTGTGAATAAAGCATATTGCACAATGCAGTGCCTGAAATAAAGTACAATTTTCTTCCCTAAAGCAAATTGCAGTCATATCCCGATTGCAATCTGATTTTCACAATAAATGCAGCTTGGGAAATAGCACCAAATATCAAAAATGAGATTCGGAGGTACAGGAGATGCTGGAATCTTCAGTTTAAAGTACAGGAGGAACAAGTGGGTCATACAGCATCTGTGAAGAGAAACGGACAATTGAAATTTCAGGTTGGAACCCTACTTCATACGGATGTAGTAGAGAGGAGAAAGCTGGTAATGTGATGGGAAAGGAACAGAGTGATGAGGTAAGTGGGAGAAAGGTGTGTGTACAGGAAGGGAGGAAGACAAAGGTGGATGTGAATGTGGTCGGGGGTTTACAAGAGATTGGAGAATTCAATGTAAAATTTCAAATTCCTCCAGCACTTTGTTTTTTAGTCACAAATATGGCTTGTTTGTTTTAGACAAAGAATGGAACTGGACTCTCCCTCTTGATTTGTTGCTGTGTTCCTTAAAGCTGGCTTCCTAATTGAAATGAATGACTTTTAATTTAAAGATTTTCTGAATGAACTGTTGTGGTCAGGGTAAAGCACTGGTTTTAGCTTTGTAAATGAAGGGAGCCAGTTTTAGAAGCAACTGCTCTGAGCAAAATGTAAAAAAACATTTTATTGCTTAGTCGTGTCCTCAAAAAAAGATTGGTGTCATGGTAGGTATTGCTAGTAGTGAAGCTGACACATGATTAATAACATCAGTTTTCTTCTCAGAGCTCCAGGAAATTGTGGCTTTAAAAGTTAAAAACATAACATGATATGACATTTTAACATATTGCTAAAATATCTCAAAACATTTCACGAAAGGATTTTTATCCTTGATGTTCCTGCTGAGATAGATAAACATAGTTCCTGCATCAGTGAATATCTAAGAACAACAGGGAAGTGAATGACTGGACCTTCTTTTAGTCGAGTTTAACTGAGTAACGGAGAAAGCTGGCCAGTGTAGTAGGAGTCTCGTTTTTCCTCCTATTGTGCAATAAACGCTTTAGCATCCACTTGAACAGTCAGATGGTTTATCATAAAACAAAATACTGCCTGGGGGACTTGCAACAGGTGGCAGCGCTTTCTTCATGTGACTGCTGATTGACTCATATTTCATCGTCCTCTACGTTCAGATTCATCATCTTCGTTCCTCTAATTCACTGACAGTGAACAACTGTCAGTGTCCTTTCTCAGGACAACAACACCAGTATTGAGGCCTTAATCACATTGACTGTGTTGCACAGGCCTTGTTCATAAGTTCTTAAGTCCTCGTAGAAGAATGAGGCTATTCGATCCATCTACTCTGCCATTCAATCATGGCTGATCTATCTTTCCCTCTCAACCCTATTCTCCCATCTTCTCCCTATAAAACCTAACACCCATGATTGTTGTTTAATACTCAATACCAGACTCCTGAAATGGACACTCTATTCTAAGCTCTGCTGCGAGAAACAATTATAAGACAAATGGAAAAGTATATTAAAGGATGTGTTCAATGTTTCCTTGAAGAAATGCAAGAATTCCCACTGACTCATGGGAACCTTTGGCCCATGACTACTCAAAGCGGAGAAGGTTCAATTCAGGATGATATTAAGAACCTCAAGATCATGCATTGGAAATGCACAAAGGCCCTGCATATGTGGTGAAAGAGTAAACCATCTTA
This sequence comes from Raja brachyura, assembly GCA_963514005.1. The sequence goes on from OY740782.1 coordinate 81,722,317, forward strand.
CAAACCACCCACCTACCTGCTCCATCAGCCACCTCTTGCTCCAGGATCTCTGGGTTTCCACAATGTTCTCATTAGCCACCTCAGAACCTATAAAACTGTGGTGGAAGCAAATCGGCCTTAATCCTGAAGGTCTTCTTCTTCTTCTTGCATATGGTGTGCACAGCCTCAAGTTGTAGGACAACTTGTTCTATTTGATCTTATTTGATTGTGCACAACGGGTTGATTGCATTTGTCGAAACAGGGCGGACCACGTGAGGGTTGCAATCTTCCTCCCCCCTGAAGGTTTGACTAAGAAGAAAAGGAAGATGAGGAAAAAGAAGAAGAAGAAGAGGAAGAAGAAAAAGAAGAATAGAAGAAAAAGAAGAGTAGACACTAGCCTTATTGTAACAGTTACCCTATAGTTAGTATCACAATCCAATATACCACACTTATATCAAGGCAGAAATCAACTGAATTCTGTTGCGATCAACTGAGGTTTAACCTCACTCATGGACGTTTGAACTAAAGAGGAAGCATGAGGAAGCATGACACCAGCCAGGACGATAAAAATTAATTACACCAGTGAAAATTATCTTCCTACTGCAGGAAGTAGGAGAGACAGGAGAGAGGTGTACAAATGTAATTGTCCTAAAAATGAAGATAGAACTGTAAAAAGCATTAGTAAATTAACAGGGAGGAAAATTCAAGTGAAAATATTTTTATGAATTGAATTTATTTTTACAGTGATCTATAATTTTTGCACATTTTGCAGAAATCCTTGGTGAACCATCCTTGGTGAAGTGTGGAGTGGTTTGAACCACTCCACACTTGATTTCTGTCTTCTTAAGTATTTCTAAGCCAGGTTAAAACCACCGGAGAAACTTCAGATCACAGAAGCTGTCCTGTCATCACCATGCTTCCAAGTACAGTTTATAACTATTGTCCAATCATGTAAATACAAAGCTTTTAGTTCTCTGTTTTCTGACTGACAAAGAAACCTACGTTAAAAAGCTCACCATGTGTAAAACAGAGCAGTTCCTCATAAAGCAGTAAGATCTACACCGGTGGGAAATAGAACATTTAGACTGGAAAAACTGAGGACTTAGTCAAAGCGATTTGATTTAAGAACAATGTATATTGTCAAAATGAGTTCTGGAGGGGAAGTTTAGTGATTGTTACGTTAATATTTAATTGTGGATCAAAAAGAGCAGGAAGGAAAAATCTGGGGTCAGTAGATTCTGTTTCATGCAGAGAAGCATGGTGGGATTAGATTACTACTAATGAGGGACTGATTTGAAAAGAAGAATGAGAATCTCCATTCTATTGTATCCAAATATCCCAAACATGCAGGGATCATCCCGTTTTCCTGCATGAAAGTACAAGTGCCAAGCTTTCAGTCAGTTCTTTGTCACCTATTACCTGATTCCTTATGGAATCCATTGATGGATTGCAAATGCAATAAACCCTTGTTTTAACGGACCTCATTACTATGGATTTTGGTTATAGTGGGGTGACCTACTGACGGCTGTCTGCACCGCCCAGGCTCGTAGCGCCAATCGATGCCATGGCTGCTACCGCCAGCCCGGTCGCACCTGCCACCACCATCACCACTGCCACTGCTGTCGCCACCACCACCATCCTGTCCTTTTATGTATTAACCAATAACTGTAGTTGTTTGTTTCTAGTACTTATACAATGATAATACCTTACTCAGTTATAGCAGACTACCGGCAATAATGGACACCATTCCCCCCTCAATGGTCCGTTATAATGAGGGTTTACTCTATACAGCAATGTACCAGCACAGATTCAACCTGTGGTAGGGACAACAACCTTACTCATTTGGGTTAAGAGCAATTGGTTCAATGGAGCAAGGCATGAAGTAGATAATTTACATTTATTTAACTTCTTGATTTAGTCAAATATTTAATTGATTAGAAGTATTTTCAACTATTTAAAGTATTTTAGAACAAGTCCAAGTAGAACAGGGCTCACAGTGGTGCAGCGGTAGGGTATTGTTTGTGCAGAGTTTGTATGTCTCCCTGTGACCACGTGGGTTTTCTCCAGGTGCTCCATGTTCCAAAGGTGTACAGATTTGTAGGTTAATTGGTATCTGTAAATTATCCCTAGTGTGTAGGATAGAACTAGTTTATGGGTGATGATGCCGAAGGGCCTGTTTTCACTGTATCCCTAAAATTAAAATCTGAATCCCTCAACATTTACTGAAAACTGTGCCATTTGTTGCACAACACCAGTGTATGTAAGTCAAGTTACCATCAAAAGTCCTGCAATGTAATTTTTTGGCCCACTTAAGAAAGGCTTCATACAGCTCTTGAATTTAGCTTGTTTTTTAGTTGTTGCAATCAGAAAATGGGAGAGCTCCAGAAATTACTGCTGACTGTATCCAATCTGTTTAACTTTAGTGGCATTTTTCTGTCACTCAGTTGTTGGCCAATTTATCAGGATGCCAAACCTTTCTTCCATAATGCCAAGCACGTTGTAGTCAATTCCTGAATACAGTCCGTTCTCTTGCTGCCCTCAGCTCTTTTTCCAGCTGCATCAGATGCAGGGGAGGAGGTCTCCTTACCCATTTCACGTGTTGCCTCAAAGCTGCATGGGGTATGCAGTGAATAATGAGGACTCACAAGAACACTTCCCCTGAACTTAATATTACATTAGTGTTAGTTCCAGTGAGCCAGACTTGTCAATGGGCCTGAACATACCCAGGGATACTAATAGAGGAACTTGGCTTCCTGTTAGAAATACATGGCTTTCTAAAAATGAATATGTCAGCTGTTTGTTGGACACTATCCCAGTTTTGTCATGTTTAGTTTAGATTAGTGTAGAGATACAGCATGGATATTGGATATTAGTGGATGTTGAATAGTAGTGGATATTAGTGAAGCAGATTTTGCAGGGTACACCAGATTCCACGTATCAGTGTGCGTGAATCAACCAGGATATCAACGTTCACAGCAGGCTTTGTCCCATTCATCGGGACAGCTATTTTTCGGCCATGTTAACTTGAGTCTGGAGCTATTTATGGGCTGGGCTGGGCTGAGCAACCAATTTTTTTTTCCCAAATGTAAATCAACCAGGTATAACAATCAAGTTGTGATAGGAGCGGTGATATTAATACCAGCAGTTCTCCAGACTTTTTAATTAACTGTATTTAAATGATTCACTTGCCAGGTTAAAGGAAACTAACACCTCCTCATTATTAGCTCTGCCCTCTGGATTTCAACCAGATAATTATGCTGCCATTTCCAAGATGTAATGGCCACACAATAGCTTTAACAGCTCCACTGATTATCCTAATGTTCAACTTGGCACCTCCGTTGAGTGTCTACATCTCCATTTTACAGCAGAAGGGATTTTATCCTGGAGCTCTGTAATAGGCTTTAAATCTAATTGATAATTGATAAACTGAAGGTGCAGAATATTCAGGGGTCAATTTTGTGACTTTTAAACTCTACAAGTGAAACTAGAGCAAGGCTTCATGTGAATTCCCATGTCTAGCTACATTTAAATGAATAATGGTGTGAATAATGCTTAATGAACTGTGGTTGTTCAAGTACCAATGCTTGGGCCTATACTCGGTCAACAGTTCACACTGAAAAATTGGTCAATACATACAGAAACAGAAAGCAGGTTGTTGACCCCTGAGTATTCTGTACCTTCAGTTTATCAATTATCAATTAGATTTAAAGCAATTACACACAATAAATGAATCCAAGCATGTTTTAGGACCCCTGATATGAATGTTGTTTTTGTTGCGCTACTTCTGCATTAAAACAATGCTGTTAATGAGCAATCTAGGCCATGTGATTCAGAGATAATATGTTCATTTTGTGGTTGCTTTTGCAAGATGAATTGATACCAGTTGTATCATGAGGACATTTATAAACTGCAATTCCATTAAAGTTTCTAAATACAAAATGTTCTAAGCAGCATGTTCTAAACCTTACACAATTAATAATTTAAATCCTCCTGCAGTGTTTCTTTGCAAATCCTGTGCATTTTAGCTTTCTCCTCATCTTTAAATTCAGTTTAAAACTAATTGAGACCCAAAAACCAGAGATAAATACAGCACCAACTGTTTTCCAGAGTCTTAAAATAATCTGAAGTGTAAATGAGGAATTTAGCTCACAGATTTCAGAATATTCACAGCCCGTGATGTCCCCAGTATGTTGTGATAATCGCCCCCTCCATATTATTAGAATATAACTTGCACAGTTCCTGCCATTTTGAAGTAACCTAGCAAATTTTGCAGTGGTCCCTTAGGTCTGTTCTTGTTCTTGTGGATAGGATCGTAATCACACTATGCTGGAACTCCAATTACCATATTCAGTGGCATCACTTAATGTTCTGCAAATTAGAACTGATCAGTTTTAACACAAACTGAATAAGATGATGATCTAAAATTATCAAATTCAATGTTGAGTGAAAGTAGGCATCCACCACTCCTCCTAGTTTGTAATAAAATCAAAGTTCATATACTCAACCATTGTCAAAGTAGAAGCCAGTTTTTTTATTAACTTCCCTAACAACGTGATTCTGATGCCAATTATTGTATCATCACCATTGCTTTAGTTTTAGTTTAGTTTTAGAGATACAGCGCAGAAACAGACCCTTCGTCCCATTGAGTCTGTGCCAATCAGCAATCCCCACACATGAACACTATCCTACACATGCTAGGGACAATTTATATTTATACCAAGCCAATTAACCTATAAACATGTATGTCTTTGGAGTGTGGGAGTAAACCAAATATCTCAGAGAAAACCCACGCAGGTCACAGGGAAAACGCACAAACTCTGTACAGACAGCACGTGTAATCAGCATTGAACCCGGGTCTCTGGCACTGTAAGGCAGCAACTCTACCACTGTGCCATCGTGACACCCCTTTTGTTGAGATTAATTAACTATGGAGAAACAAAGAAAAATGTATTCTTAGATAGACATAAAATGCTGGAGTAACTCAGCAGGTCAGGCAGCAACTTTGAAGAAAAGGAATAGGTAACGTTTCGGGTCGAGACTTTTCAGCAGACTTAAACTTTTAGGCTTTCTTGGTTTACTTTTCTTACCCTAAAGTACCAATATTGCACTGGATTTAATCAAAACGTCACCCAGCTCAACGTAAGATGTCCAATTTAGATTGATATCTTAGGCTTCCGCCCATCCTTTGGACTCGAACAGTTGAAAAATGTTTGCTGGTGAGATTGCTATCTCCTTTCCCTGCAGTTCAACAGCACCAGATGGTCTGAAGGATAGTTGATTGGAGGTCGCACTGGATCCTCAGCCCCTTCGGAGCCAACAGAACTGGAATGGAGAATAACCCTCAACCTTTAGGGCTGCTAATGGAGATAGATGGGTGGAATATGGGCCACGTTATGATGTGGTGGGAGACCAAAGGATGACCAGCTTAGTCTCGAGATGGCTAGGGCAGGGGGAAGGGAAACTCGGGGTTAGGTGAGAAAATTATAGTTGCCCACATTTGGCTATCTTTATACTACTTCTGTAGTAATATTATGGAGAGGTGAGGGAGATGATCCAGACCTGCATATGACAACCAGAAGTCTGCATTTCATATTGCAATAGTGCATGCAATGAAACACCTGTTAATGTGTCAAATAGTTCCGATATCTTGTACTATTTACTTGAAAACTACAGTTTGGGATTATGTCTCCATGGTGATTGCTTGAACAGTAGGAATTATATGCATTAGCTATCTGTGCAGTGTTTTGTGTGCATGAATGATATGTATTGTTTTATGAACTGTGTGCTGTGTATTGTGCATGTGTGGACAGTACACATGTTATCCACTATAACACACACTAAGTCTGAACAGTGTGTAATATATACAATGGATATTTGTACATGATATGTGCATTGTTCATGTATTCATTGTGGGTATCTATATCTAAAGTATGTCTACCGCATGTGAGAATGCACTATATGTTTATATATATTTTATGAGTGCTTACACTGTGTATTGTGTCTATATTATGTACTCTGCATATCTACACTGTACAGTACTTTTTTAATCTTTATGTATACAGTTATGCCATACACTGGGTGTATGTATGCATACACATTTCCAAAATTTCCGAATTTAACATTAAATGTGGATTAAATTTAGCAGCACCATAACTATAAGAATTTATTGGGTGGAAGATATGAAAGAATGGGACTTAAAAATAATGTGACTAAAGCTGAAATAGTCATTTTATTCTGATTGCTTAGCCTCATGGTTGAAGAGCATTCACGTGGTAGATACTGAAGTGCAGTGTTCACCTATATAATTAAGCATTTTAGAGTCTTTGTCAGGAATGAAAATATACTATGAGGAAAACAATATAAAATTGATTCAAATTCCGAACCAGGATGAGTTTCAGTGAGTCTACTGTTTTATAAAAGTATAGTAAAACCATCATTCTGAAGACTGAACACTCTCATTGGTAAAGCCATAAATAACCTGGGAAGTGCACTTACTTCCTGTGTTTATAGAACTGTAAAATGTGACAAAGAACTTCAGGAAGTAAACTTATTTTAACCAACTTTACAGAGTCTGGGCTAAAACAAAAAATAGAAGTACTGATAAATGCAGAATATATTGTAAGGGGAGGTGCTTCTGATAACCAAATAATGAACATGGACTGAAGAGCGTGGCTGATAAACCATTGATGAACACTTATTTTCTCTGCTGTCACTAAACTCTCAAGAGCTTATTCCGCCAGGATTTCAAGGCTTCTCCACTGAGAGAACTGTTTGCTTTAATAAGTCTCTCTGCTCGTTCCAGGCTAGCTTACAGCAGCTCCCCCAAGTGGGAAAAGCAGTATCCACTAAAACCGACCTCTCATCTTGCTGTGCATGTAAGGATACTCCTGTACTTTGTCTGCAGCTATTGAATCAGACTCTGCCCTCTGCAGCTAACTCTGCAGCAATCGTGTTTCCATTGGCACTGTGTATAATGGCACTTAACTCATCAAATCATATTACCAAAGGTGCTAAGTTCATTTGTAACACTTCATTCACACAGCGTTCAAATAATATTTCTTCATTTGTTAAACAAGGTGAATGGTTTATGTCAAACATCCGAGAAAGTGATGTAATTTAAATGACAAATTAGACAAGCAGACATATAAAAACTTTTGTTGTTTTTTTTTCTTTTCTCTTGCCTTACTGGCATTCTCCGTACAAAACATTCAGCAAGCGACCTTCCTCCCAGGAGATCTTCCAATGCCATTATGTCTCTCCACAGGCAGTCACTGGGAGAGTGGCCCCAAATGAACTTTTTGCTTACTCCTTTTCCAACAAGGATTATGCCTGCCCTCTACTTGACACCTCCGCACAGCACTATAAAGGCAGAAAATATGCTGCACAGAGAATTTCACATATGTGCCCACATCCTACTGCTGTGTTGCACAGCTTACGTCACCAATGTACTCTGACACCCTGTGTGAAGTAAGCTTGAACAGTGAGGACTGTGCCGGTTTTATTTTTATTATTCCAAGCCTTTCCTTTAGTTGTTTTGTTCTAAAAAAAATATATTAGATAAAGTTAGAAGCAAAATAACCATAGAAATCAAGTCTGTAGAAGGCTTTTGTCCCGAAACGTTGCCTATTTCCTTCGCTCCATAAATGCTGCCTCACCCGCTGAGTTTCTCCAGTATTTTTGTCTACCATAGAAATCAAGTGATTTTCCCTCTGGAAGGTAACTCCGGACTGTCTGGATGGCGACTCCGGACTGCCATATCCGCCACAGCCAGTCATAAAAAAAGCTTTTTTCCGCAAGTAGTAGCTCTAGTCAACAGCCAAAGGTCTGTAGCCTCCTTTTGCTCTGGTATTTTATTTCATTTTTCATGTTCAAAATTATAATGTTTTATTTTTAATTGTCTACTGTATATTATGTTGTTACTTGTGAGCAAAGCAGCAAGGCAAATTCCTTGTATGTATACATACTAGGCTAATAAAATGTATTCAATACAATTCAATTCCATCCGGGAGGGAGAAAAATATACTGGAATGACAAATTCTGAATGATGAACAGCACCTTTCTCATCAGCATTCCTCACATATCCTGATATAGCTTCCATTGCAACATTGGTTAAAACAAAATGTCTGAAAAGAATTGTAAATTAAAAAAAACTTGTTTATGCATGTGTTAGAATATGAAAATACTTTCCCAGCACTTTTGTACATCAATCAACAGGATTGTGGATTAGAACCTTAAAGGCTATCCCCATTCACCCACCATAACTCCAGTAAGTCAGTGGAAGCAGGACCTTTCCGCTATTTCTGTAGCATCTGCAAGAATAGATGTTATGGCAGAGCATGGGAAGGGCCAACATGGAAACTATAGGCAAAGCTGTCAATTGATTCTTTATCACATAGCCATTGTAATCAATGGTCTCTAAACAAATTTTACACCTTGGTACTTGGAAGAAAGTAAACAAAATGTTTCCTGCATTTTCTGGAAACAAATCACTGGTCGTTACAGATCTTTACATCGGTTTCTGAGGTATCTGAGCTTCCTCCCACTGCCTCCTCTACCCCTGAAAGCATTGGCATCAGCTTCATTTACATTTTCATTTGCAAGGAGTTGTGGTTGGAGCCTGAACTAACAGTTTGTAACCGACCATACTAGATCAAAAATTCCAAGATGAATCATCTCACCCCTTCTTTCAAATAAAATCAACTACAGGAAGGCGGGCCAGGAACTGAACACAAGATTTTAAATGTTTATTTTACAGCAATCTGTGCATTTATGCACTAGTATCAGAAACTGCTTCAATTAATACATACTGTTTACTGCAGCACAAAATCCAAAAATTGAATTCACTTAATGCCCAACGTAACTTACTGAGAAAATATGGCTGCATTTTAATCCAGGTATGGGTTACTACTATGTCTGTCCCAAGTTGCAAACAGGTTCCTTTTAGAAACAGCAATTACTAAATGGAGAGAGAGAGGAAACGGTTCTGTTCAAATGAATGAACATATGTACGTATGTTGGACTTGTGTATTTATTAATATTGTAGGAACATGCATATGGGAACATAGCAGTGTCCGTAAGTCAGGTGCTAGCAACCTGAGAGTGGCCTGTATAAAGACATGACATGAAATCCATCCACAGTAGTTGGGGGATTTAAATTCAGTTATTTAATTAAATAAATATTGAACAAAAAACTAGAATCATGTCAGTCGTTATGTAACTACTAGATTGTCATAACAATCAATCCAGACATTAAAGGCCTTTTGTAAAGTAAATCTTTCACTCCTTCTGCATAGCCTATTTGACACTGGACCCACTGGTAGGTGGTTGACTCAATAACAAACTCAAATTTGACTTAAAATATTATGAATCCACTTGATGTCATTTCTAGAGAAGGAAACCCCCCGCCGATTACAACCCCCTGTTCTCCATCAGCTGATATGTCAGTATTTGGAGGGAACACTGAGACCAGGAAGGTCACAGAGAATAGACACAAAATGCTGGAGTAACTCAGTAGGTTAGGCAGCATCTCTGGAGAAAAGCAATAGGTGGTGAAGAGGGTGGGGGGGGGGGGGGGGGGGGGGGGGTTGGGGGGGGTGATTGACAAATGGGTGGATAAAGGCCAGAGATGGGAAGCAGCCCAAAAGCTGTAAGAAGGGAAAAGGTGTGAAATGTGATGCCAGATGAGAGGAGATAGGTGGAAGGGGAAGGGGAGAGGATGATGGGATAGTGGGAGAATTAGATGTGCATCCAGGTGAGGCACAGGAAAGAAATGGAGGAGAAAAAACAGGGTGGAGGGGAGGGGGTGTTGTTGGTTAGTTACCTAAAGTTTGTGAATTCAATTATCATATTGTGGGTTGTATGCTACCAAAGCAGAACATGAGGTAACTGGAGAGGGAGGAGGGAGTGGTTTGGGTGGTAAGGGATGAGTAAACCAAGGAGTTGCAGAGGGAGTGGTGTCTCCAGAAGTGGAGTGGGAAGATGGTGGAATCACGTTTAAAGTGGTGGAAATGTCGGTGAAAGATGTGTTGGATGTGGTGGCTGGTGGGGTGAAAGGTAAGGACCAGGGCAATTCAATCTTTGTTCCATCTGGGTACAGGAGGGATGAGAGTAGAACTACAGGACACAGAGGTCCCATAACCTGTAGTATCCTCTGTCTCCCTTAGTTCTGCGCACACCTGCCCCAGATTGATGCATACAATGTGCAAATTGTCTTAGCAAGGAGGTTTGGACAGGTTAAGCTTGTATTTACTGGAGTTCAGCAGAGAGAGATGTGACTTTATTGAAATACATGAGGTCATGAGATTGCCTTGGTGTTGTGGATATGGAGAGGATGTTTCCCTGGGTGGAGGGAGGATCACCGTTTAGATTATTTTTTTCCCAGAAGGTCTTGAATTTATGGAACTAAATTCTCCAGAAGGCAGTGGAAGTTGAGTCTTTAAGTATTTATTAAGCTGAGGTAGATGGATACCTATGTGGATGAATTGGAATACAGAGTTGAGTTTACGATGGAACAGCTTGATGACACCATTGAGGGCCTTAACAGCCTACTCCTCTTCCTGATTTGTCTGTTTATAGGTAACCCTGGTTCAAAGAGGAATGTCGAACAGTAACCACCAGATGTATTTGGACAGCATGCACCAATGTGCTAAGCTGATGAAGCTACAACATACAATTATGTGCATGCTAAGCAGAAAAAGCAATATGTAACAGCTAAACAATCTCACCTCCTGCAGATTAGATTAAAACTCAACCCCAGAGGGGTGATTTACTGCCAACATGGTTGGATGCTATGTGCTACCAGGCAGAAGGCACTGTTTTTACTTAAAAGGAAAACAGTCACAGGGGAAACATGATATTCGGCCCCTCACTCTCGGAAGAAAAACCACTGGGTTACGCTGAATACACACATGGGAAAAATAATGGAAGACATGAAAAAGGAAGAGGAGCTACAAGCTGAAAAATTGCTCGTAAAACTCATCCCTACTCCAAGTGTGACTGTGAGCAACAGGGGGCAAGTAAACTGTCATTAAGCGGTAAAGGGTGCAGAGAACGTTTATGAGGATGTTGCCGGGACGTGAGTGCCACTGCTATAAGGAGAGGTTGGGCAGGCTAGGATATTATCCTTGAGCACAGGAGGCAGAGGTGACCTTATAGAGGTGTATAAAATCATGAGGGGAAAAGATAGGGCCAACGCACAGTCTTTTACCCAGAGAATGGAAATCAAGCACCAGAGGGCATACGTGGTGGGTATATAAGTTCTAGGGGCAGAATTAGGCCATTTGGGCCATCGAGTTGACTCCGTCATTCAATCATGGCTGATCTATTTTTCTTTCTTGACCCCATTCTCCTGCTTTTGCCGCATATCTCCTGACACCCTTAAAAATATCCTTTGACTTGGCCTTCACTGCCACCTGTGGCAATGAATTCCATTGAATGAGCTGCCAGATGAGGTAGTTGAGACAGGTACTATGACAGCATTTAAAATACACTTGGACAGTTACATGGATACGAAATGTTTGGAGGGATAGAGGCCAAACACAGATCAGTGGGGTTATCTTGGACACGGCCTCTTGGTCAGTATGAATGAGCTGGGTCGAAGGGCCTGTTTCTGTGCTGTATAATGCCATGACTCCATGATTCAATAACAAATGGGAGGCAGGGGATCCATGAATATCCCCATCTTTGTGATGCTGGAGCCTAAATCAGATCTGACTCCTTTACCTACTGGCTCCACCTCTTCCTTTTTTCTTCCCGCCCCCCCCCCCCCCCCCCCCCCCACCCTCACATCAGTCTGAAGAAGGGGTTCGACCAAAACATTGCCTATTTCCTTCGCTCCATAGATGCTACCTCACCTGTTGAGTTTCTCCAGCATTTTTGTCTACCTAGGACTATGAAGTGTGGATTATATCAGTTTAAGTAACAACTGTTTTCAAAATTAAAGGTGATACTTATTCTAATCTTCAATATTATTTTCAGTCAATATACTGGATGCATTTTATGCAATAAATGAATTTATAATTGAAATAGAGCATCTTTCCTGATGTCATATATTCAGTTTGACACCACCTTTCCACTGCTTCACAAGATTTTTTTCAACAATGCCCATCTGAGGAAGTTGAGATGGCATTATTGATATCAAGCAGGGGTGCCTGATACTACGAAATATCTCATTTTAATTTCTATGGTAAAAAAAACCTGCTGATAAAGCAAAGAAACAAGGGTCAAGAAAAAAAGTGAGCTGTTTTGTTAATAATAGTCGGCTACGATATGATGCATGGAAAATTGTGTCCCTTAATGGATTTGTGATTCACCATTTGTTCTTAATGTGCTCCATCTTACACAATTCTTAATGTCCCAGTGTTATATGAGGAAATTCAGGCTTGGTTATATTCGGAGGTTCAGGAAAATAAAAACAAAATCAGGTTGTGAAATTTGGCTGCCGGTGTACGAAGACCAGCATCTGCAGTTCCTTCTTAAACATTGTAAGATTATGTTTTTTTCAGCAAAAGCAGGCAATGCGATTTGGCAAGTATGACCTTGTTATTATTAATATTATTCAATATTATAAAAGGGAATATAATGAAGATATGAATGGAAGACAATCTCACTTCTTATTAAAGGAGTAGAGTAGGGGTTAAAGGAACAGTTGGTTGCATAACCTGTACATTGAACATAGCACAATACAGCACTTCAGTCCACAATGCCTGTGTGAAACATGATGCAAAGACCATCATTTATCTACCTAAGCACAACACATATCCCTCCATTCCCTATATATCTATATGCCTATCCAAAAGTCTTTTACATGCTACAAATGTATCTGCTTAAACCAACACGCACTCACCACCCTCCATGTAAAAAACATGCCCCACACATCTCCTTTAAACTTTGTTCCTCTCACCTTAAAGCTATGTCCTCTAGGATTTGACTTTTTTTCCATGTTAGGAAAAGGATTCTCTGTCTACCCTATCTATGCCTTTCATAATCTTATATACTTCTATCAGGTCTCCCCGCAACTTCTGGTGTTCCATAGAGAACAACCCAAGTCTGTCCAACCTCTCCCTGTAGCTAATACCCCCTGTTCAGGCATCATTCTGATAAATAGATACAAAGTCCTAGTTACACCAGCACTTTGTGTCTATCTTTGGTATAAACCAGCATCTGCAGTTCCTTCCTACATCATTCTGGTAAACTCTGCACCTTTTCCAAAGCCTCCACTTCTTTTCTGGGATGGCATGTCCAGAACTGCATACAATACTCCACTGCTCCCTAACCAAAGTCCTACAAAGCTGCATCATGATTTTCTAACTCTTATACTCAATGCCCCAACCGATGAAAGCAGCCATACCAAAAATCTTTGTTACCACTAACTGCTTGTGTTGTCACTTTCAACTAACTGCTTGTGTTGTCACTTTCAGAGAGTTATGGACAAGGATCCCAAAATCGCTCTGTACAGCAATGTTGTTTAGGGTCATGCCGTTAATTGTATATTTGCCTCTTACATTTTACCTTCCATAGAGCAACACCTCACACTTGCTTGGATATATATATATCCCGCTGTATACTTTGACAGTCTTCCTCAGTCAAAGATCTCAGCAATCTTGGTGGCATCTGCAAACCTACTAACCAACCCATCTACCTTTACATCCAAGTCATCTATATATATATCAGAAATGTCAGCGGTCCCAGCATAGTTTCGTGTGGAACTGAACTACTTACAGACCTCCAGCCTGATCATTGTTCTTCCACCACAACCTTCCGTATACTATCAGTAAGCCAATTCCAAATCCATAAAACCAAGTCACTATTAAACCCATACATCTTAATCATCTGGTTTAACCTACCATGTGAGACTTTATCAAATACCTTACTAAAATCCATGTAGACAACATCCACCACCCTACCTTAAATTGATCACCTTCGTCACCTCGTCAAAAAACTTAATCGAGTACATGACATGCCATGCTGACTGTCCCTAATTAGCCCATTCTCTTCCAAATGGGAGTTAATCCTATCCCAAGAAATCCTCTCTAATAGTTTCCCTATCACTGACATGATCACCGGCCTATAATTATCTGGCTTCTCTCTACTTCCCACCTTAAAGGAGCAACATTATCTACTTTCCAGTCCTCCAGGATCTTGCCTGTGGCTAGAGACAATGCAAAAGCTTCCCAAATCTTTGTTCTTTAGTAAACATGGTTCCCCCCCACTGCCCCTCACCTCCCCCTTCTGTGTAATTCCCTATATTCACCTTGCAGGACCTCACTCCTTTACCTACCTGTGTCACCCATGTGTCAGAGGTTATGGCGAGAAGGCAGGAGAATGGGGTTAGGAGGGAGAGATAGATCCGCCATGATTGAATGGCGGAGTAGACGTGATGGGCTGAATGGCCTAATTCTACTATCACTCATGATCTTATGATCTTATGATTTGTACCAATGTGCACAACGACTTCCGACTGCTCACCCTCTCGCTTCAGAATGTTGTGCAACCACTTGAAGACATAATTGACCCTGGCACCAGGGAGGCAACACACCATCATGGAATCTCATTTGCTGCCACAGAATTTCCTGTCTATACCACAAACTAATGCGTGCAATGAAGATTCCAAGGGTGAGGGGCTAGAAGCACATCCACATCAGTGATGCTGAGGTTGAAGGGGTCAGCAGCTTCAAGTTCGTTGGTGTGCACATCACTGAGGATCTCTCTTGGACACTGCACACGGACACAATACCAAAGAAAACACGCCAGCGGCTCTTTTTCCTGAGAAGACTGAGGAAGTTTTGCAATGACGCCAGCATCCTCACAAACTTCTACAGTTGCACCATCGAGAGTCTGCTGATGGGCTGCATCACAGTCTGGTACGGGAACTGTTCTGCCCACAGATGCAAATCACTACAGAGAGTGGTGAAGGCAGCACCACACATCACTGGCAACTGTCTCCCGGCCATTCAGGACATTTTGCACCGGCGGTGCCTGTGGAAGGCACACAGCATCATCAAGGACCACAGCCACCCAGTGCAGACTCTTCTCCTTGTTGCCGTCAAGAAGACGATACAGGAGCATGGCTGCACGTACCACCAGACTTAAGACAGTTTTACCATCAGGCCATCAGGCTTCTGAACTCATAAACACATCATATATGTTGATTATTTTATTTACTATTGTCTTTTACCTACCATTGTCACCTTATCTTATTTTATCTTAATTTTATCCTTGTAATATCATTGCTGAGGAGACCCTTTGTTTTTTCAAACACATTTCATTGTACCGATGACCCGGTGTTAACCTACATATGACAAATAAAACTGAACTGAATTGCTTCCCATTGACCACATGATGCAGTTAAAAGACACTTATTTCTCCCATATAGCTGCCATTTTTTCTCTTTAACTGCTCGGTATACACAGGGTGCCTGCCCAGGTGGCAAGGAGAAAATGAAAAAACAAAGAAATTGCTAGAAATCTGATACAAAAAGAGAGAATTCTGGGAACGCTCATCAGATTAGGCATCTATTTACAGTTAACATTTCAGGTCTGGAACCCTTCGGTACAACTGGGAATGGTGGAAAAAAAGATCCATCCATTCTTTGCATGAGTCTCACCCCAGAACACGGTCCCTTCATTTCCCTCCACAGATGCTGCCTGACCTGCTGAGTTCCTCCAATGGTTTGTTTATTTTTGTTCTAGATGCCAGCATCTGCAGTCTTTTGTGTACCTATAGTTAGTTTAGGTAGTATAAAAGATGATGGAGCAGGATGGATGGCAAACAAAGGAATATCTCTGATGGGGTGAAAGTAGTGCCATAACGTGACAGTTAAAATCAGAATGGACAGACGATATTTTGGGTCAAGAAGGATCCTTAGGAATGGTCCTGACTGCATTCACTCCACAGATGCTGCCAGATCCACTGAGTTCCTCCTGCAAGAGATTCAACACCTGTCCCTACACCTCTGATTTTGTTCATAATTTCAGCATCTGCAATTTCCTGTAAAAACTAGTTCAAATCCAATGAAGTTTAATTTTATGTGCAATGTATCGTTAATAATAAGGCCAAGGCACATGCCCACAGACAAGACGATATATTAAAAAACAGAGCCAAAATGATGGCAGGCAACAATAGTCAGTTCCTGTACAACAGAAACAACGAATAAGTCATCTTAAACTGGAGAATTTAATATTGATTCTGCTGGCTGCAATGTGACCAGACGTAAGATGAGATCTTGTTCCTTAACCTTTGCATTGGGCCTTATTGTGACAATGCCGAAGGTCACAGACAAAGAGGTCAGAGTAACAGTGAGATGGTGAATTAAAGTGGCAGGCAACCAGAGGGGTTCAGGGTCACTCCTGCGGACTGAATGCAGGTACTCCACAAAGCAATCATCTGATCTGCGATCGGCTTCTCCATTGCAGAGGAGGCCACACTGTGAACATCAAATGCCATACAATATATTGGGAAGAATTACAGGTGAATCTCTGCTTCAGCTAGATGCTAGAATTACAGGTGAATCTCTGCTTCAGTCTGTTTGGATCCCTAAACACTGGAAAGAGAAGAGTTCAAAAGCCAGGTGTTGCACCTCCTCCAGTTGCGTGGTGAAGTGCCAGAGGGTGAGGATGGGTTAGAGGCGACAGATGAGCAGACAATGAATCATGAAACTCATTGAAATGCTGAAAGTGGAGAAGTGGGGACTAGGTGCCTGGTAGAGGAATCATGATGGAATGGTGGAGATTGCAAAATATGATTGCAGAGGCTGATGATCTGTTTTTGCTCTGTCCAGTAGAGCAGAGGTGCAGGGGTCCAGGCAACAGTGGGGTTGCAGTCAAAACATGAGAATATTTGGTGTTTTTGTACTATGGATATTTTTAAGTTGGAGATTGATAGGTTCTTGATTGGTACAATGTCAGGGGTTACGGGGAGAAGGCAGATGAAATTGAAATGAGAAAGATAGATCAGCCATGATTGAATGGCAGAGTAGACTTAATGGGCTGAATGGCCGAATTCTGCTCCTATGACTTATGAAGTTTTGAAGTAGTTGTTCCATAATTAAATAAGCATCTGTCAGGTTTTACTAATTCCTAGAACTCTGCTAATATATTCAATCTATGAATGCTCTCCCTAAAAAGAATTGAAACTGATAAGGATGTAACAAAACATAACTCGGCGCCTCAGGCAACACCTGTGGAGGGCATGGTTAGGCGTCATTTTGGGCTGGGACACTATTTCAGACTGATTGTAATTGGGGGGAGAAAACTGTAGAATTCTGGCTGCAGAGATGTTGAAGGTCGTCATTCTATAATGGCTGCTTCATTTCTCAATCCACATATTTTGCTAAATTCAGCAATTCAGCAATAGAAAATGTCTATTTTCTGGAATTTTTGATTAGATTTCCTACATCCAGGGATTTTTTTTTTTTTTTAGTTGAGGTTTGAAAAATTGAACAATACACCCAAAAAATGAACACTGATTTTGTTTTCTTCACATTGTGTGCACGTTACCTTTCAGTCAAGCTGTTATTTACATTTACACAAGTATGGTAAAGTACAGGTACAATGAAAATCTTGCTTGCAGCAGCATAACAGGCATACAAACATAAATTATACATAGAATACACAAATTATCCAATGTTCAAAGAGTGAAAAGAAAAAGGCAGCAATAATAAAGACATTAGTGTAAAAATACAATTTGAAAATAAATCCATAGTCGGGCAAAAGGCGTATTGCCGTGTTCCATTGCTGAGTTAGGATTAGGGCGTTATGCAGGTTGGTTCACAACCCTGATAGTTCTGTGAAAGTAACTGTTCCTGAACTTGGTGATGTGCAACTTCACAGGCATCACTACTTCCTGTCCCACCTCAGCAGTGAGAAAATGGGCCTTATCCAGATGGTGACAGACGCCAATGCCTTGAAGCGGCACCTCATGTAGATGCTTTCTATGGAGTGGAGAGCTGTGGCCATGATAGACCGGGCTGAGTCCACCACTCTCTCCAGCTCTTGTGTTCCTGTGTGTTGCCATATCTGTTGCCATGCCAGGCCATGATGCAACCATCAGGATACTTTGTGCAGTGCATCTGCAGAGGTTTGATGGAGTATTCAGTGTTGTGCCAAATCTCTTTAAACTTCCAAGTAAGTACAGGTTCTGGTGTGTCTTCCTCACAATTACTGTACACCTCTGTGCTCGGCCCAGGACAGGTTATCCTTGATTCACCCAAGAGTTTGAAGCTGCTAACTCTCTCCACCGCCAACCAACAAATGTAAACTAGATAAGGAAGTGTAATGTGTGAAAATGGGACAAGGGGAATGGAGATCAAGGAAAATGTAGAATAGATTATTGTTAGCTGGGAGAATCAGTCAATGAAAGTAAGCATGCAGGTAGAGCAGGCAGTGAAGAAAGCGAATGGCATGTTGGCCTTTATAACAAGAGGAGTTGAGTATAGGAGCAAAGAGGTCCTTCTGTAGTTGTATAGGGCCCTAGTGAGACTACACCTGGAGTCTTGTGTGCACTTTTGTTCCCTAATTTGAGGAAGGACATTCTTGCTATTGAGGGAGTGCAGCGTAGGTTTAAAAGGTTAATTCCCGGGATGTCGGGACTGTCATATGCTGAGAGAATGGAGCGGCTGGGCTTGTATACTCTGGAGTTTAGAAGGATGAGAGGTTATCTTATTGAAACATATAAGAGGGTTTGGATACACTGGAGGCAGGAAACATGTTCCCGATGTTGGGGGAATCCAGAACCAGGGGCCACAGTTTAAGAATAAGGGATAAGCCATTTAGAACGAAGATGAGGAAACACCTTTTCTTGAGGAGAGTCGTGAGTCTGAGGAATTCTCTGCCTCAGAGGGCGGTGGAGCCAGGTTCTCTGGATACTTTCAAGGGAGAGCGAGATATGGCTCTTAAAGATAGCGGAGTCAGGGGATATGGGGAGAAGGCAGGAATGGGGTGCTGATTGCGGATGATCACATTGAATGGCAGTGCTGGCTCGAAGGGCCAAATGGCCTACTCCTGCACCTATTGTCTATTGTCTATTGTTAACAATAAAACAAATAGAGATAAAATGGAGACAGAAAGACAAAGGACATTTATTATCACATACATCAATTGGTGCAGTGAAATTTGATTTGCCATGCAGCACACAAATAAAGATAATACACAACATTAAATAATTTAACAGTGATTTAAGACTGGTTGGAGAACTGGAAAGGGGGAGGGGGGGAATGGAAAGAGAGAGAAAGTGAGGGTTACTTGAAGTTAGAGAAGTCAATGTTCAATACCACTGGTGTGTAAGTTACCCAAGCGAAATATGAGGTGCTGTTCCTCAAATTTGAGTTGAGCCTCCCTCTGACTATGGAGGAGGCCCAGGATAGAAAGGTGGGAATGGGAGGGGGAGTTAAAGTGTTTAGCGGGAGATCAGGTAGGTTTAGGCGCACTAAGCGGAGGTGTTCAACGAAATGATCTCCGAGCCTAAGCTTGGTCTCGCCGATATACAGGAGTCAGATTCAGATTCAGATTCACATTCACATTTATAGTCACATGCACCAATTAAGGTCCAATGATATTTGAGTTACCATGCAGCCATACAATTAAAAGAACACAACACAATTAAAAGGAACGATAGAACTTAACATAACATCCACCACAGTGCTCACTGTGATGGAAGGCAATAAAATTCAGTCAGTCTTCCTCCTTTTGTTCACCCGTGGTTGGGGCCTTGACCCTCAGCAATCGCCACTACGGACGGCTCGATGTACAAGCCCTCTCGTCGGGATGATCGAAGCTCTGACGTCAGGGCAGATGGAACCCACTTGGAGTACCCGAATCGTCACTTTCTTACCGGAGACCACGGCTTCTCGATGTTATAGGCCGCACACAGGCCAGCTGTTGGAGCTCTTCTCCGGCAATCACCGGCAAGGGATCCCTGGCTCCGGGATGGTAAAGTCTGCTCCACGCCTGCTGCTAGAAGCTCCGCAGACCGCGGCTTCACGATGTTAAACTCAGCAGGCCAGTGGTCAGAGCCTTTCTTCTGGCTCCGCGATGGAAGTCCGTGCCGCGCCTGCTGCTGAAGCTCTGGGCCGTCTCTGGGAAAGGCCGTTCCAATCCAAGTTGTTAGGCCGCGAGGGAGGGTGAAAATGTGACTAGGAGATAGGTCGCATCTCCACCAAGGTAACTGACTGGAAACGGTTTCCCCTCCTCCGCCCTCCCCCCCCCCCCCACCACCACCCCCACATAAAATCATACCGAGAGACATTTACACATACATTAGACATACTAAACCCGTCTACCTGGAACAGCAGATACAGTAGATGAGGTTGGAGGAGGTGCAAATGAACCTCTGCCTCATCTGAAAAGACTGTTGGGGTCCTTGGACGGAGTCGAGGTGGGGAGGTATAGGGACAGGTGTTGCATCTCCTGCAGTTGCAACATATCTTCCTTATCTATGTTTCTCCCTCTCCCCTGACACCAGTCTGAAGAAATGTCTCAACCCGAAACGTTATCCATTCCTTCTCTCCAGGGATGCTCCAGCATTTTATGTATATCTTCAGATTAAACCAGCATCTGCAGTTCCTTCCTACAAATATAAACTGGAGCATGGTCTCCCGACTTTCCCTAAAGTCAGTGATAAGTTGAGTGAGAGTTGTTGAACAACATTCAACCAGGTGTTCATCTCTGTCCTGTATGCTGACTCTTCACCACCAGTGATCTAGCCAACAACAGTTGCATCGTCATGAAGTTGTAGATGGCATTGGAGCTGTGCAGAGAGTGAGTGATATAACATCTGCTGTTGATGTGTTGTGGCCATAGGCAAAATGAAGCTGGTCTGGGTCATTTCTGAAGCATGGTGGCATAGCAGTAGAATTGCTGCCTTACAGTGTCAGAGACCCAGGTTCAATTCTGACTACAGGTGCTGTCTGTATGGAGTTTGTACACTCTCCCCATTACCTGCGTGGGTTTTCTCCGGGATCTCCGGTTTCCTCCTACACTCCAAAGACATATAGGTTTGTAGGCTAATTAGCTTGGTCTCATTGTAAATTATCCCTAGTGTGTGTAGGATAGTGTAAGTGTGCGGGGATTGCTGGTCAGCACAGACTCTGTGGGCCAGTGGGCCTGATTACACACTGTATCTCTAGAGTAAACCAAACTAAAGAGTTGATTCATCCTTTATCCACTTTCTCAAAAAACCTTTGCATCTATCGTTACGACATTGACAGCAATATTTGTTTCAAATATATTTTATGACAAATTAGAAAGATACTGAACTCTTCCTGGAACTGGTTAAATGTTTCTTCTGTCCTTTTTGCCGGCCTCAGGAGATTCCATGGCTGGAAGGATGGGATTTAGTCAGCTCATGGGAGCTATGAGGGAAAATAGGAGATGGATCAGAGAGAGCTGGGAGACCAGTGCTAATGAAATTGTATGGACTAATTCAGGTGATTCCTGACCCAAAATAGCTTTTAAGAAAACTGAAATCAATTCCATTATGGGCTTCTCATTTAGCAGATATCCAAATATTTGTGGTAGTTTCTGATGATGTTGTGAGATGCACTTGGAGATGAAGTTAGTGAAAAAATCCTCACAACTGTACTGTGTTTACAGCAATAACCACGTCTGAACATTGGAAATAACAATGTCATGACAAGCCTTCTTAATTGCACATCTCACAACTTGTATGTTTGGCAACATTACTGATCTTTGCAAGATTCCCTGCCGGGAATAATACAGGACATTAAGGCATATTCACAAAACGTGTTTGTTGTTCCTAACCATGGAAAGTAAGTGTGAATTGCTCGAACTTTGAATAATTCAGGTCCTTGACACATTCTGGGAAATTGTGTTCAATCTTATTTCTCGTGTTTTCCCTCCGTTCCACGGTATCCTGAAGGCATTGGCTCCTTACTGCAGTAAGGTTTAAAAAAGGCTAAAGAATCTTGCACTAAATGTTGTAGCCTTTATCTGCACAGTGATGGCTTGATTGTAATCATATATAGTCTTTTCTTTGACTGGACAGCACACAAGATACAAGAGACATTTATTTGTCACATGTGCCAGTTGGCACAGTGTAATGTGATCACCATACAGCCAAACAATAAAATAAAGAACACAACACATGACAGTGTTCAACATAAAACATCCCCACACAAAAGAATCAAACGTTTCCCACTCTGAGGGAAGGTACCAAAGTCAGTCTCTTCCTCTGTTGTTCCCCCGTGGTCAGGGCCTCCGGAACCCTCCGTAGCCGTCACTAAGGGCAGCCCACCACTCAGGCCCGCTCGCCGGGATGTTGGCACTCCAACGTCGAAACGGGAGGCCAACCTCAGCGGCTTGGACCTCCAAAACGGCCGCTTGCCACCGGAGTCCGCAGCTCCCGACGTCACCAGGCCTTGCCGGGCGGAGATTCACGCTTGCGGCCCCAGGACTCCGATGTCGATCAGCGCCGTCCGCGCTGGGAGCTCCGCGAACTACAGCCCCGCGATGTTGGAGCAGCGGGCTCAACGCTCCACAACAAAAGCTTTTCACTGTATCTCTGTACCTGTGATAATAATAAACAAAACTAAACTTCACTAACCTAAACAGAAGAATATAAAAAATGGAAATAGAAATCTCACCATCTAACACCTTGTGTCTGCTCCACAGTTCAATAAGATCTTTGCCAATCTTTTTCCTCAGTCCCACTTTCCTGCATAACATCATATGTCTTAATTTCAGAACACAACGAATTGGAGTTACTTGGTGAGGCAGGCAATGAGCCAAGCAGCATCTGACCTGCTGCCTGAAAGGTCCTGACCCAAAGCATGGCTTATCCATTCCCCCTGCAGATGCTGTTTGACCCACTGAGTTACTCCAACACTTTGTGTTTTATTCAAGATTCCAGCATCTGAAAGGAAAGATACAAAATGCCAGAGTAACTCAGCAGGTCAGGCAGCATCCCTGGAGAACTTGGATAGGTGACGTTTCGGGCCAAAACCCTTCTTTAGACTGGGACTACTCTGGGCTGATCTCATCCCCTCTGGCAATCTGCCCTCCACAACCTCCAACCTTCCCAACCCCACACTGCCCATTTCTATCTCCCCTCCAAAATCCACAAACAGGACTGTCCTGGCAGACCAAATGGAACTGCCGATGCTGATATATACCGAAGATAGACACAAAGTGCTGGAGTAACTCAGTGGGTCAGGTAGCATCTGTGGAGAAAAAGGATGGGTGATATTTCGGGTTGGGACCCTTCTTTAGACTGGACTAAAAACAGGCCAAAATCAGCATGGTTTGTTTATGACAAACCTGACAAATCTGTTGTTTTTTTTTGAGGAGGTATCAAGCAGGAAAGACAGAGAGTCAGTGGATGTTGTTTACTTGGATTTTCAGAAGGCCTTTGATAATGTGCCACATCTGAGGCTGCTCAACAAGACAGGAGCCCAAGGTATTTGAGGGAAGATACTAGCATGTGTAGATTATTGGCTGATGGGGAATAAAGGGAACCTTTTCCGGCTGGCTGCCAGTGACTAGTGGTGTTCCGCAGTGGTCGCTGTTGGGTCCGTTAATTTTCACATTATATGTTAATGATTTGGACAAATGGAATTGGTGTCTTAATTCATAAGTTCATAAGTTTCAGGAGCAGAATTCAGACACTTGCCAGACTTTGTCCCATCCCCACCTCTCTTCCAGCTGTCACCACCCCCCGCCCCCCTGCACCCCCCACAATCAGTCTCAAGGCAGGTTCCAAAAATAAACATCACCTATCCATGTTCTCCAGAGATGCTGCTTGACCTGATTTATTCCAGCAAATTTGGATTTTTTTTGTAAATCTGACCCGCTGAGTTACTCTGGCATTTTGTATCTTTCCTTTCAGTCTGCAGTTCCTTGTGCCTATATAAGAGACTATGCTGTACTTACATTTCTTTGTATTTCTAAAGAAAACATTTGAATGAAAGAGTTAAGAAATCTTATTGCAATTACATAGGGCCTTGGAGAGGCTACGCCTTCAGTATTGTGCATATTTTTGATCACATTACCTAAACAATATTGTGAGTCAAAAGTTTGTGAGTCTTTGGAACTCTCTTCCTCAAAGGAATGTGGAAGCAGAATATTATTAGGGTGGAGAAAAATCCTTGATAAGGAAAGGGGTTAAAGGTTACTATGGATGGATGAGAATGCAAAATTGAGATTACGAATGAATGAATGGATGGATGAATAAATGATACTTTATTGTCACATGTACCTACATGTTTTGCATACAACCTGGGCAGTATGTAAGAGTCATCACGTGTCTAGTGCCAACAAAGTTACAAAGTACCGAACAGTCTGATCTACTGCCTGCTGCTGCACGGGCGGTAGACTCCCCTGCGCTTCCCCTCCCTCGTTGATTACAGTTTGATCTGTCAAGGTCATGCTAATTGATGTAGATAATTTAGAAGGCCTCCACTTGCTCCTAATTCATTTTGTTTATATGTATAACAATAATGCGCCTGAACCAAAGTTATAGAAAATATAAATCCACTTACCACACACATCCACTCTTCCCATAACCCATTGGGCCTTCCTGCTATTATTCTCCTGGCTTGAAACTGGGCCATGTTCTTTGCTCCTGCCAATGCAGTTTTTCATATAAAATTAAGTGAGAAATAAAAATGAGCAGGATGTAGAAAGCTGTCAAAATTCTTGGTCAATAGAAATGTCAGGGCAAGCATTGTGGGAATGCAGTTCTTATTTTAATTTTGTGTTAGTGTTAAATTATATGTTGGCATCAGCACAGTGTTCCCTATGGCACCAGTCTAATGCCAGAAGCACAATGTAAAAGGAGCAAACATTGTTGTTTGCAATGTTATTCATTACGTGAGATTATCTGGAGCGAGTGGTCTCACACAAGTAACCGTCTGCATCGGCTAGAGTCACTGCATAAAGCTCAGACCAAAATAAATACATTTTACAGTTAAAAATAAACTGCTTCTGTTCCAACTGGTGCCATTTGCATATCACCAATTAAAAAGAACAATTGATAAAAGCAGTATGTTTCTGCACCATGTAAATGAGAAGGTTTACACATTGCTCTGTACAGATTTAAATAAATCTCAGGATGGTGGCCAAGATGTTGCCATTTGCCTCACATCTCAGAAGAGGTAAATGGATCCAGGCTCCTGCTTGTGACTGCCCAGTTGCGGACACATACTGAGGTTAGGCTGCATCTGTGCAGAGAGAAAACAAAAATTAACATCTCAGGTACAGGCCAATGATTTTTTTCAGTCTCCCTAATGGTCGAAAGTGGTTTCCGTTTTAAAAATCGGTAATTTTTTAGTCGAAGCCGGTTGCGATGCTAGTTGAAGGTGGTTGCCGGAGGACAAAAACCTCCGGGAACCGCATGGAAACCTTGAGTGGGGCGCAAAGTCTCCAGAGGTTTCCGTTCAGGTTTCCTAAGTGGGACAGGGGCATTACAAATAACAAAAGGACCGAAGGAAATGTAGACACAAGGAAGTGCCGATGCTGGTTTACCAAAAATGACATGTGCTGGAGCAATGTAGCCTACTTTCAATGTTGAACTATTGCTTCTACAGCAACTTGCCATCTAGATACCTGAAGTCCGTTAAATGAGAGAACATGCGATGTCTGACATTGGATACAGGACACACAGAGAAATGTACAATGATAGTGGAAGGCAAGACCTTTTTTTTCACCCAGTTTTATTCCACCAGGGAGGTCTTACCTTCCACTATCTGCAACCTCCGGCAACCACCTTCAACTAGCATCGCGACCGGCTTCGACTAAAAAATTACCGATTTTTAAAACGGCAACCTATTTTTAGTCGTGGCGGTTTTGAATTTTTTTAAATAATTGCCGGAACATAGAAGTAGCGGAAACCACTTTCGACCATTAGGGAGACTGACAAAAACCTCCGGGAACCACACAGAAACCTTGGGTGGGGCGCAAAGTCTCCAGAGGTTTCCGTTCAGGTTTCCTAAGTGGGACAGGGGCATTAGTCTTCATCGGGCAGTGTATTGTGTACAGGAGTTGGGACCTCATATTATAACTGTACAGGATGCCTCTGGTTGAGAAAGCTGAAAGAGACTTTAACCGCTACCCAAATTCCTGTATCTTTTCCAGCACGTCCCTATACTTATAACTAAATCTTTTTTTGATAAATTAGAAAGGAGAATATCTAAATTTTTATGGGGTAGCAAACCGGCTAGAATTCGAAAGACGATACTACAGTCTCCTAAGAGTAACGGCGGTTTGGCACTTCCTGACTTTAGGCAATACTATTGGGCAGCTAACTTGCAAAAAATTCTGTATTGGATGAATGATGATTGCGACCACCTACCGAGCTGGATACACATGGAAAAGGTGAGTTCACGTCTCCCGTTGCGGTCTGTTCTATGCTCCAAACTCCCCATTTCTACAACATCTGTGGGTGCAGGCCCAATTGCTTCCCTCTCGCTCAAGATATGGAGTCAACTCAGGAAAAACGTTGGTTTACAAGGCCCTTCCATCTTGACCCCACTGCTTAAAAATCACATCTTTAAACCTTCAAGTACAGACTCCGCATTCAAAACCCTGCACTTTTTCGTCCTTTGCGGAGTTTTCGTCCAACTACAGCCTCCCAAACTCCACCTTTTCCGTTTTTTCCATATTAGGGATTTGGTGAATAAGTCATTTCCTCACTTCCCAAATCGCCCCCCTGAAACCCTGACCGATTCCATCCTAGCTCTAGATCCCAACCGGAAGAAATGCATCTCTTTTTTGTACAACTTGTTAGGGTCGGTAATATTGAATCCTCATACCTCATTAAAAGCTGCATGGGAGGGCGAGCTGAATATGAAACTAACAGACCAGCAATGGGATTCTGCCTTGGATTTGATCCATTCTTCCTCTATATATGCCAGTCATAGCCTAATCCAATGCAAAGTCCTTCACAAAGTCCATTACACAAATTCAAGATTATCTAGAATATACCCTGCTGTCAAGGACACCTGCAACAGATGTAATAGCGAATAGATGTTCATAGCGAAAGGATTTGAGTTTAGGAGCAGGGAGGTTCTACTGCAGTTGTACAGGGTTTTGGTGAGGCCACACCTGGAGTACTGCGTACAGTTTTGGTCTCCAAATCTGAGGAAAGACATCCTTGCCATAGAGGGGGTACAGAGAAGATTCACCAGACTGATTCCTGGGATGTCAGGACTTTCATATGAGGAAAGATTGGATAGACTCGGTTTGTACTCGATGGAATTTAGAAGATTGAGGGGGGATCTTATAGAAACCTACAAAATTCTTAAGGGGTTGGACAAGCTAGATGCTGGGAGATTGTTCCCGATGTTGGGGGAGTCCAGAACAAGGGGTCACAGTCTAAGGATAAGGGGGAATTCCTTTAGGACTGAAATGAGGAAAACATTCTTTACACAGAGAGTGGTGAGTCTCTGGAATTCTCTGCCACAGAAGGTAGTTGAGGCCAGTTCATTGGCTATATTTAAGAGGGCGTTAGATGTGGCACTTGTGGCTAAAGGGATCAGGGGGTATGGAGAGAAGGCAGGTACGGGATACTGAGTTGGATGATCAGCCATGATCACATTGAATGGCGGTGCAGGCTCGAAGGGCCGAATGGCCTACTCCTGCACCTATTTTCTATGTTTCTATGTTTCTATGTAATCAATCCCCTGCCATCCATAGCCATATGTTTTGGTCTTGCCCTAAGCTGGCAGCCTTTTGGAGGAGTGCTTTTGATGTGATAAGCAGAGCCGATGGCCAGACTAGTCCTCCAAACCCACTATCAGCTATTTTTGGTACTCCTCCCAACACCAACCTCTCTGTTGCGTTGAAGCGGGTCCTGGCTTTTACAACCTTGTTAGCCCGGAGACTGATCTTCCTTAACTGGAGGCTTACCTGTCCCCCGACACACGCCCGCTGGATGAAGGAGGTGCTTGAAAAACTTAGGTTTTCTCTTAAAGGCTCTACCAAGACATTCCTAGATACATGGAACCCTTTCCTGGAACTTGTTAACTCTCTCAACTTGTTTCCAGACTCGGAAGAGGACTGAGTGCCTTCTATCACTGCTCTGTCTTATTGCAGCTGCATTAAGACAGTTCAATAATCCCCCCCCCCCCCCCCACACCATTTTTTTTTTGTTTTTTGTTTTTTTTGTTTTTGTTTTTGTACATTTTGTTTCGTTTATCTTATCGTATTTGTGTGGATGTGTATGTATGTGAGTGTTGTTTGTCCCCGTTTGGTTCCGACCTGATTCGGGTGGATTGAGGGGGGGGGGTAATGGTAAGGCCTTTGAGGGTCGCTTACATACTGTTGCACAATTATGTCCTGACTATCACTGTCTGTTATCATTGTATGTATGCAAATTGCTGTGAAATGCAAATAAAAAGATTTAAATAACTGTACAGGATGTCGGAAAGGCCACATCTGGAGTACTCTGTACGGTTTTGGTCACCCTGCTATAGTAGCAATGTTACAACATTTTTAGATTAAAAAAATCAAGTCTGCAATTTATCTCATCAGATAAAGCATAAAAAGAAGTTTAATTTGACACCTAATTCACTTTCATATTTCAGTATTAAAAAAGTTATGGCCATTTTCATGCTCGGAAATTAGCATCTTGTTCCCCATTGCTTTTCCATTGAGTTAACACAAAAGTTGTGACCGAGGACAGTCAAAAGCCCATTACTTCCTTAAAAATTAAGAGAACTGAAAGAAATTTTCAGTTATTATAGATTGAAGCATTCTGAAACAAATATGAAACAATCTTACTTGGATGACCTGAAATTAAAGCATATAGTTAGTTAGTTATCCAATTGTAGCTAATTACAAAATGCAATTACTAGATCTAAACATCTATCCATTTCTTAAGAAAATATTAATATTTTTTAAAAAGCCTAAATGTCCAAATAACATTCACACAAGAATTCACAATATAACATGATTTTTAAATCTCATTGTTATGAATTTATAGGCCAAATTGAAGGAATTTAGTGTTTAATGCCCGTAAATTAATGGCCATTTAAATCAGCTTGCGAGTGGGATTTTATGGAACGCGGTGGATTGGATTATGGTTGCGGTGAATTTAAACCCCATATCGACAGGAAAAATACTGCCAGTTCATATGGGGACTAAATCATCGTTTCGCAACATGAAATGTTGATTAAGGTAATCTAAACAAGCAAGTTTATATGGAAAAATAAACAGCTTTCCTTTACCTGACCCCTACGCAAAATCTGTCCCCGTTGTCGGCGTGCATGACATTAGGAGCTAATTTTTATTTTACTCCAGCGCTGAAATAGTCGGGCGATTAAAACAAAAAAATTCACATACCGGCAGTCGGAATGAATCTCCAGAAAAAGCTCGCACTCCGAGAAAATATAATTCCGGAAGGCAAGGGGAAAACCGCATTTTAACCCCGCCCCCCCCTCCCCCCCCCCCCAAAAAGGCGCCAAAGTCACGCATACGGCCAGTGATAGAACTGCAGCGCCGCTGAAGGTAAGTTTTGTAACATACCTAGCTATAGGAAGGATGGCATTAGACTGGAAAGGATGAACACAAATTTACGAGTTTGTTACTGTGTCCGAATGATTGAGTGAAGGAGAGACTGAATAGACTAGAGGGCTAAGAGACTTGGACAGGTACATGGAATGGAAGGTTTTGGAGGAATATGGGCCAGGGATTGACAAATTGGGAGTATAAAGATGGTGTTAAAGGGGAAGTGAGTACAGGAAAAGTTACAAAAGACTCCCGAATTAATGGGAAGGAAAGTTTGAGAAGGGATAAGAGAATAAGGTTAGGGCCAATATTGACCAAAGTGAGAGGGGAGGTGAATACCAAAGTCAAAGTATTTAAGAAGGAACTGCAGATGCTGGCAAATCGAAGGTAGACAAAAGTGCTGGAGAAATTCAGCGGGTGCGGAAGCTATGGAGCGAAGGAAATAGGCAATGTTTCAGACCGAAAGTCTTCTTCAGACCCATTTCCTTCGCTCCATAGATGCTACTGCACCCGCTGAGTTTCTCCAGCACTTTTTTCTATCCAAATCAAAGTGTTGTCTATGAATGCGCGAAGTATACAAAATAAAGTGGATGAGCTTGAGGCTCAGTTAGAAATTGGCAAGTATGATGTTGTGGGAATTACAGAGACATGGCTGCAAGTGTGCCAGGGCTGGGAACTGAATATTCAAGGGTATACCTCCTATCGAAAAGACAGACAGGTGGGCAGAGGGGGTGGGGTAGCTCTGTTGGTGAGGAATGAAATTCAGAACCTTGCAAGGGGTGACATTGAAACAGGAGATGAGGAGTCAGTATGGATAGGACTAAGGAATTGTAAGGGTAAAAAGACCCTAATGGGACTTATCTACAGGCTCCGAAACAGTAGTAGTATATAGGGTGCAACTTGAATCAAGAGTTAAAATTGGCATGTTGTAAAGGTAATGCTACGGTTGTTCTGGGAGGTTTCAACATGCAGGTAGACTGGGAAAATCAGGTTGGTACTGGACCCCAAGAAAGGTAGTTTGTAAGGTGCCTCCATGGTGGATTCTTAGAGCAGCTTGTTCTGGAGCCTACCAGGGAGAAGGCAATTCTGTGCGATGAACCGGGTTTGATAAGGGAACTTGAGGTTAAGGAACCATAAGGAGGTAGTGACCATAATATGATGTTTTAATCTACAATTGGAGAGGGAGAAGGGTAGATCGGAGGTGTCAGTGTTACAGTTGAACAAAGGGGACTATGGAGCCATGAGGGAGGAGCTGGACAAAGGCGATTGGAAAGATACCCTAGCAGGGATGACAGTGGAACAAAAATGGCAGGTATTTCTGGGAATAATACAGAAGTACAGGATAAGTTAATTCCAAAGTGGAAGAAAGATTCCAAGGGGAGTAAGGGGCTACGGTGTCTGTCAAGGGAAGTCAGGGACAGTAAAAAAAAAAGAAAAAAAAGATTGAAGAACCAGTGGATGTAGTGTACCTGGACTTTCAGAAAGCAGTTGATAAGGTCCCACATAGGAGATTAGTGAGCAGAATTGGGGCACATGGTATTGGGGATAGAGTGCTGACATGGATAGAAAATTGGTTGGTAGACAGGAAACAAAGAGTAGGGATTAAACGGGTCCCTTTCAGAATGGCAGGCAGTGACTAGTGGGGTACCGCAATGCTCAGTGCTGATATATTGTAAATTGTAATATTTATAAT
This sequence comes from Raja brachyura, assembly GCA_963514005.1. The sequence continues at coordinate 81,753,445 of OY740782.1, forward strand.
ATTATATATTTACAATAATACTATTTACAATATACATTAATGATTTAGATGAAGGGATTACAAGTAACTAGCAAATTTGCAGATGACACAAAGCAGAGTGGCAGTGTGAACTGTGAGGAGGATGCAATGAGAATGCACGGTGACTTGGACAGGTTGGGTGAGTGGGCAGATGCACTGCAGGTGCAGTTTAATGTGGATAAATGTGAGGTTATCCACTTTGTTAGCAAAAACAGGAAAGAAGATTATTATCTAAACGGTGTCAAATTGGGAAAAGGGGAAGTACAACGGGATCTGGGGGTTCTTGTTCATCAGTCAATGAAAGTAAGCATGCAGGTACAGCAGGCGGTGAAGAAAGCAAATGGCATGTTGTCCTTCATAACAAGAGGAGTTGAGTAAAGGAGCAAAGAGGTACTTCTGGCGTTGTACAGGGCCCTAGTGAGACCACACCTGGAGCATTGTGTGCAGTTTTGGTCCCCTAATATGAGGAAGGACATTCTTGCTATTGAGGGAGTGCAGCGTAGGTTCACAAGGTTAATTCCCGGGATGGCGGGACTGTCATATGCTGAGAGAATGGAGCGGCTGGGCGTGTAGAATCTGGAATTTAGAAGGATGAGAGGGGATCTTATTGAAACATATACGATTATTAAGGGTTTTGATACGCTAGAGGCAGGAAACATGTTCCCGATGTTGGGGGAGTCCAGAACCAGGGGCCACAGTTTAGGAATAAGGGGTAAGCCATTTAGAACGGAGATGAGGAAACACTTTTTCACACAGCAAATTCTAAGTCTGTGGAATTCTCTACCTCAGAGAGTGGTGGAGGCAAGTTATCTGGATACTTTCAAGAGAGAGCTAGATACAGCTCTTAAAGATAGCGGAGTCAGGGGAAATGGGGAGAAGGCAGGAACAGGGTACTGATTGTGGATGATCAGCCATGATCACATTGACTGGCGGTGCTGGCTCAAAGGGCCAAATGGCCTACTCTTGCACCTATTGCCTATTGTCTATTGTCAGCCAAGTTTCTTCTCAGCTGTTATCTGGCAACTGAATCATCCTACTACAACCAGAGAGCAGTGCAGAACTACTACATACCTCTTTGGTGACCCTTGGACTATCCTTGATCGGACTTTGCTGGCTTTACCTTGCAGTAAACATTATTTCCTTATCATGTATCATGCATTTATACACTGTAAATGGCTCGTTTGTAATCACGTATTGTCTTTCTGCTGACTGGATAGCACGCAACAAAAGCTTTTCACAGTAGCTCGGTACAAGTGACAATAAACTAATCAAGTGGGACTAGCCGGTTAGACATCTTGTTCAGTATGGACAATGTGTGACATTGTTCTATCATCTTTTTGCTTATGGCGTGCACAGCCTAAAGTTGTAGGTCAACGTGTTCTATTTGATCTATTTGTTTGTGCACGTCGGGTTGGTTGCATTGGTCGAAACAGTGACGGTTGCAATCTCCCACCCCACATTGTTCTCTGATTCTATGACATGAGAAAATGAGAAACAAGTTAGTCGAGGTGGCAAAGTGGGGGTAATAAATTGAATTTTTTCAGATGGAGTAAACCCATGTGGCAGCGGGGATCAGAAGTGGATGTGCTGTTTGTTACTAATGTAGTTCTAGCCCAAGGAGACATGCCCAGTAAGCAAGACTGTACATCAAGATGAAAAAATAAAAGGATGGTAGGCAAAGTCATTCCAATAGAGATATGAAGAAAGAGTAAGTTACGCAAATATGGAGATGTCGATAATAAGTCTTACAGGCTGCATGCAGCATGCCTAGACTGCAGATGAGGTGCTAATCCTTCAGCTGGCTTGGGTCTTATTATAACCATGTACGAGGCCACAGGCAGAGAGATCAGAGTGGGAATGTGTTGGTGAATTAAAGTGTGTAGGAAGGAACTGCAGATGTTGAAAAAGGGTCTTGACCCGAAACGTCACCCATTCCTTCTCTCCAGAGATGCTGCCTGTCCCGCTGAGTTACTCCAGCTTTTTGTGTCTATCTTTGATGAAATAAAGTGGCAGGCAAGCAGGACCTCAGAGTTATTTCTCTGGACTGAGTACTGGCGCAGGGGTGTGTGTCTAGTCTAGTGTCTCAGTCGATCAGAGCAGCAGTATCCCAACACTGAGATGGTGTACAAAACTCCGCAGTGTGATTTGCACCCACCATCTACTTAACGTGCTACTAATTAACCCAATAGACACTCATCCAAACTCTGACCCAGCAAAAATGTGTTAAATATAGATGAGAACAAAATCTGCAGAAGGGAGGGAAAAGGACAATATTGCCCCAAACATCTTGCAAGAATTCGAGCACCAAAACTGAATTTGTAAGGAAGCGCACTATGATTTTCTGTGTGTTCTGTATCCCTGCTTCAAACAGGTTTAAACCGCAGGATAATTTGGTTATTTTGATAGAAATGCAACACATTGTTTACCTTAGAAAAAACATGTTAATGGGGCACAAATAACTGAAGAATCACCTAAGCCGTGTGGTTGTGCACGGATGACAAATCGCGATTCTTCACATTTTGTACTCTCTCCCCTAAAATAGCTGGATCAAATGAGAAGAAAAGCCTACTATTCATTCAGGCGCTATGAGCAGACCCCCACAAAGAACTATTGAGTTAAGGTACTTGTGTTGTAATTATCACATCTACTGCCTGAGGCCTGTTAGTATATTCAGTAATAATGAGGGGCCAATTTCAATACACAACACATTAGGAGCAGCAGCCTGCAAAGTCTTCTCACCTCTGATGGAGGGGAAATAACACAGGCAGCTGGTACCGAACATCTGCTTCCAGGGAGACCCGCAAACTGCAGTCTGTTGTCTGAAGAAAGACGAGAGTGAATTAAGATCACCTTGATCCAAATTCACGGCCGCACTTCCAGTATTTGTCGTCCCTCTGTTTAGTATGAAAGATTATATTCAGTGCTATAGTTGCTAATTCATGCGAATATGTAGGAACAGGGCTGAAACTCCAGCACTTTGTTTTGTGGTGATTTTACAGGTCCTCAAAACTGATTGAATTAATTATTTTGTCACAAACAAAAATTGACAGAGAGGACTCAAATTAAAAAATAGAATAAATGCAATAAGAAAAGCCTAGTTATTTGGGGAAAATCTTTGATTTTGTTTATTTATTGAGGTATTTATCAAAATTATTATACAATGTCACACTCACACTCTTTTCTTTCTATGTTGAGTTGTCTGGTCTTTGTTAGTAGTGTTAGAAGGATGAGAGGAGATCTTATAGAAGAAAAAAAAAATTCTTAAGGGATTGGACAGACTAGATGCAGGAAAAATCTTCCTCCATGTTGGGGGATTCAGAGTTTAAAAATTCAAGAGAATACATCCAGTAAAATGGGCAGATGGGACTCGCCAGCTTGGGAAGGCAGTCCATCTAGGAGAGGGAAAACTCTGATTTAAAACCTCCATAGCCTTGTCATGGAAAAGGCTCCTGGAGTAAACCTCAAGAAAATCTGGAGTCTGAGCACCTAAGGTAGTTCGTTGTTGTCTACAACCTTGCTCTGGCAGCTCCTGCAACAGCGCTGGTGCCAAACTGTCACGTGAAGAGGTGGGACGTGCTGCATGGGCTACAGCCTGTCCACCATATGCATCTGACCACACATCACCTGCAAACTAGGATGCATCACCCATGGTCAGTCACGACCGAGGTGGGGCCTACCTATTCAAGAGATAGTTAGATTTAGCTCTTAGGGCTAACAAAATCAAGGGAAATGGGGAGAAAACAGGAACGGGGTACTGATTCTGGATGATCAGCTATGATCATCGCCCTCACTTTGGTAAATCCGACCATACTGCGGTGCTGTTGAAGCAATTGAAGAGCGCACCCCCAGAGGGGGGGGTGAGGAACAACTCCAGGATTGCCCAGTCTACAGTCTCCAAACAATGTTCATGGACTCGGCAACTGGCCTGTAACGAATCGTTACAGACCTCATAAAGCAATGTGTGGAGGACTGCATCCCAACAAAAACCTTCCAAGTGTTTCCCAATCAGAAGCCCTGGATGAACTATGAGATCTGCACTCTTCTGAAGACCAGACACCGGGCATTCATGTCTGAACATACAGAGGTCTACAAGAAGTCCAGATACGACCTTGGTAAGGCCATCAAAAAGGCCAAAAGGGACTTCTGCTCCAAGCTGGAGGATGAGACGGATGTTCAGCAATAGGGGGGGGGGGGGCTGAATGCAATCACCTCCTGCAAGGCAAAACCAGGAGGCAGCTCAAATGTCAGCACAGCATCACTCCCTGGCGAGCTCAATGCGTTTTACTCACGCTTTGGTTGGGAGAACACTGATGTGCCTTCCCGAGCCCACATTCGCCGTGATGGTATTTTGGTCAGTCACAGAGGCCGATGTCAGAAGATCCTTCAGGGGGTTGAACCCTCAGAAAGCACATGGACCTGATGGTATACCCGGGCGTGTTCTAAAAACCTGCGCAGACCAACTGGCCGGAGTATTTACAGACATTTTCAACCTCTCACTTCTGAGGTCTGAAGTTCCCACCTGCTTTAAAAGGGCATCAATAAGAGCAAGGTGACGTTCCTCAATGACTATCGACCAGTGGCACTAATGTCTGTGGTGATTAAGTGCTTTGAGAGGCTGAATGGTGCAAATCAACTCATACCACGACAAGACCCTCGACCCACTGCAGTTCGCTTACCGCCACAACATATCAATGGTGGATGCGATCTCACTGGCTCTCCACTCCGCTCTGGATCACTTGGACAACAAAAACTCATATGTCAGGCTGCTATTCATTGACTACAGCTCGGCATTTAACACCATTATCCCCTCCAAGCTGGTTACCAAGCTCTCAGATCTGGGTCTCTGCGCATCCCTCTGCAATTGGATCCTCGACTTCCTCATTCACAGGCCACAGTCTGTTCATATTGGTGGAAATGTGTCAGCCTCGAATAACAATCAGCACGGGAGCACCTCAAGGCTGTGTGCTCAGCCCCCTGCTGTACTCACTCTATACTCATGACTGCATAGCCAGTCATAGGGCAAACTTCATCATCAAGTTCGCCGACACACCGCTGTTGTGGAACGTATCACTGATGGACACAAGTCAGAGTATAGAAGTGAGATCGACCGACTGACCAAATGGTGCCAGCACAATAACCTGGCTATCAACACCAGCAAAACCAAGGAACTGATTGTGGACTTTGGAAGGGGTATGATGGGGACCCATAGTCCCATTTATATCAACCGGTCAATGGTGGAAAGGGTCAAGAGCTTCAAATTCCTGGGCGTGCACATTTCTGATGATCTCTCCTGGTCCCAGAACACTGATGCAATTATCAAGAAAGCACATCAGCGCCTCTACTTTCTGAGAAGATTACGGAGAGTAGGGATGTCAAGGAGGACTCTTTCAAACTTCTACAGGTGCACTGTAGAGAGCATGCTGACCGGTTGCATTGTGGCTTGGTTCGGCAACTTGAGCGCCCAGGAGCAGAAAAGACTGCAAAAAGTTGTAAACACTGCCCAGTCCATTATCGGCTCTGACCTCCCTTTATATATATTTATTCAATGGTATATGGACACACTGATCTGTTCTGTATTTATTTATACCTACAGTATTCTGTTGTGCTGAAGCAAAGCAAGAATTTAATTGTGCTATCTGGGACACATGACAATAAACACTTTTGAATTTCTTGAATCTTGATCATATTGAATGGCAGTACTGGCTCGAAGGGCCGAATAGGCAACTCCTGCACCTATTTTCTATGTTTCAATATGTGTGAATCCTGGACTCTGCCATCTTCAGTTCCATTCTACTAAGATCCAAAAACACAGCATTAATTTCCACATTAGATCATCAGCTTTACTTCACCACGATTCTCCTCACCCTTCATCTCTCCTCAAAATAATCAGAATGCTTACCCTACATCCAGAAATAACCAAAAATACAAAAGACTGGAGACATTGTCTTTCGTATTTGTAACTAGATCCATTCTGGAAGAGCACAATCCATTATTTTCTCTTGCAACTATCTGTCATCCATGAATCCCTGTCATCATTAAAACTTATACCACAACTTACTCATATTCATAAATCTTCAGAACTTTAGACCATGCATCCATGTTATCACTAAACTCCTTGAAGTTCGCCTCCATTTCATCACATGACTACGCTTGCCACATGACATTATAATTTGTGCAAATGGAACCTAACTATGCTAATGCTTTCATAATCAACCTCCTTCATACTACTTATGAGTCAAAGTGTTTGTTTGTCAATTGCACTGGATATGAACCAGAACAATTAAAGTGTATGTGCTGCAGCTTTACGTGCACATCAGATGCAATAACAACTACAAATAAACAATAACTTAATAAACAGGACCATGCAAGTGCAAAACCCAAAGTGTGTAGAGCAATCAGAATAATGCAACATCTGTTGTGGTTTAGTAGGGTTAAGGTGGTTGAAGTATTGTTGTGGTTGGGGTTGTGTGGGATCATTCAAAAACCTGCTGGTTGATTGGAAGAAGCAGTTCTTGAACCTGGAGTTAACAGTTCCCAGGCCCCTGTACCTGCTTTCCGATGGTAGCATCAATGTGAGAGCGTGGCCAAGGTGGGATGTGCGTCTTTGATAATCTTAGCTTGAGCCAACGTTTCCTCTAGGTCTCTTCGAAGGTGGGAAAGTTAGTACTTGTGATGGACCAGGCAATGCCCACCACTTTTTGTAGCTTTCTTTGTTCTTCAGTGATTGAATTTCCAAACCAGAACTTGACGCATCAGGTTTGCTCTCCCCCATTCACTTGTAGACGTTTGATAGAAAATTCGACAACATGTCAAATCTCCTCAAACTTTAGTGGAAGCAGAGCTTTGGTGAGGATTCTTTGCTATTTTATAAATGTGCTGGGGCCAAGACTGATCGTCAGACATATGCACCTCAGAATGTAGCCGTTGATTCTCTCCACCGCCATCCCACCAATAAAAGGTGCGCAGTCCCTTGGCTTCTCCTTCCTGAAAAATATTGAGATCATCCAACATTCTGCTGCCAGTGTTCGTACTCCTGTCGTCCCTTTTATCCATCAGCCTTGTAATTGTTAACCTCCATTGGCTTCTGCTTAAGTGACATCTGAATGTTGTACTCAAGTCATTCTTATCAAATCCCTCTCTAACTTCATTGTACCCCTATACTGTAATCTCTTCCAGTCCAACAACCTTCCAAGATATCTGTGCTGCTCCAATTCTGGCCTTGCGATTATTCCCAATTTTACTGATTCCATTCCATTCTAAAGGACTGCCTTTTCATCTTCTCGTCATTGTGTAAACAATAAATTGAGATTGCTGGTTTAATCAGCCTTTTCACCAAAGATCTGGGTGCTCTGAGCTTCTTGCATCTGGTATTTCCTACTGGTCTCCCATCCAAGTACTATATAGGCCTTAGTCAGCTTAACTGGGTACTCACTGGCAGCACAACAAAAACTAACACTAGCCAAGAATAAAAGAAGCAAAAAAACAAACTGTTGAAGGAAAATGGACAGACGATATTTCAGGTCAGCACTATTCTTCAGATAGCATAAAACAAGCCTATGTTTCTGATAAGTGACTGACCAACATGGAAGGGTCTTAGATATGTTCTTTTGCACTCATGATGAATAAAAATATGGTTGCAAACTACTTATCTATTCAGTGTGAATGAACATAAGAATAAATCACTGTTGCACAACTATGGCGATGTGAGAGAAATGAAGACAGGAAATATTGAAACTAGTGAGGAAACTTAGATCATTTGAGTGAAATGATAAAAACGGGTGTTAACACTGAAATGATGAAGAAGCCAAAATGTTAGAAATCCAGTCGGAAATAAATAAATCACAGAAAAAACAAAGTCAAAAATTATTCTTTCAGCACAAAATAATGATCCATCTTTTATTTTTATTGGAATAAATATACTTGTTGAGTCCAAATGTTAGACCAAATTATTCTATGAAAAACTCAAAACAATGGAGGGAATTCATCTTTCCCTGATAAAAATGGAGCAGATGCATTTCCCACTCTATTGCTGTTAATCTATGATTTTAATACCACTGATTTTGATGAGGCGAGACTCAGAACCTCATTAATAAATACAAATTAAAGTCTCCTGATGCACATGGGATTCCAGTGGTAATTGAATCCAATCCTGAATGGTGTTTCAGCAGGCACAGAGATTTGTTCCAGTTGGTTCTTGGAAAGTCAGGATAAAACATCTCACAGAAGAGCCGGAACCACCAAGGGTTTGGGAGGATTCTGGTCCTGTGAGGCTGAAATCAGGCCTAGAGGTTCAGGGGGCCAGGGATTGCTGTTCTTTCCTTAAAATATTAATTAAAGACAGCTAATTCAGTCTGAAACTTAATGGAGAGAGAATTCTCAAAAACTGAGAGTTGTAGCTGGAGAAACTCAAGTTGTACAGCAAACTGAATTGTATATTCAATCTATCAGCAGTTATCGCCATGTGGGGATGGGTCTGGACATGCATTTAACTCCTCTGGGAGATTTTCTTAATTGTGGAAATTTAGTCAATAATACCTCATAACTTAAAAAATACCGAATCCTAAAATCACATGGTGAAAATGTGTTACATTGAATGGTTTGATGTCAGGTCTATGAAGCAAGAAAAGAAGAATTGGGCAATGACAAAAGGATTAAAAAGGGAATGAGATAATGGAACGATTGAGACGGGGAAGCCAAAGGAAGTGAGGGTAAGAAAATAGATCAGAGGGAAGCAATGAGGACTATGAGTGAAGAAATGTAAACGAGGACAGAGTTTAAAGTGCAAAAGAAAATGTGAGAATATGAGACTGTTGAACTCATCCGGTGATCCAGTGTCCTCTTCCTACCTTGTACTGGTCTACTCACCCATAATTCTCATTCTTGCTGACCAATACTGGCTCCCATTCAGCAAAAAAACCCAATTTAAATGTGCTCTTTTGTTTTCCAATTGTTCATTGCTCTACCCCTCTCTGTCACTGTGGCATGTTCCACAATCTCAACTCTGTCATTTCTATACTCTTTCTGTTCTTATATCTCTTATCTGTTGATGCTCCACCATCAGTGGCTGGGCCTTCAGTTAACAAGGCTCCAAATTCTGCTATTGCTTCCCTAATCCTCGCCATCTTGATCTCTCATCTCCTTTATCATGTCCACATAGGTACCAAAATGACGAGCCTTTCAGTCACATCCTAACATCATTTTACACGACTCAATGTTAAATTTGCCTAATATTGAGTATGTGAGGCATTTGTGATAATCCATTAAAGGCACTTTCTGAATGCAATTTCTTGTCGCTATCTCCATTGATCAGAGACTGAAGGTTACATCCCTATATCACACTGGAAGGCTGAGGAGAATGCTGATAGAGGTAGAGCAGGTCATTCTAAGGCTGCGTACAGCTCTGTGTATAATGTCACCTGTGCCACTTTGAATTCATATGAAGCTGGAAATAGGCCATCCTTCAACTCTAAACAAAACCATTTTTGCAGCTATTCATCTCAGTACTGTAACCTCACTCAGGGAGTTTACAAAAGCTGGATTCAGTACTGAGGAGTAGTGGAGAAATGGTTTTGATTGGGATGGAAAGATAACATAATTCCATATTCATATTAATTTATAGCATAATGAGATTCAAATGAGAAAACTAATCCATGACCATAAGACCCCAAAAAGTAGGGACCATTTAGTCCCTGAGCCTGCCCCACCAATTCCCGAAACTTTTTATTCCCTCCATAATTAGAAATATGTCTACTGAACCTTGAATATGTGCAAGGACTCTACCTCCATAGCTGTCTGTGCAATGAATACTGAAGAATTACCACCTCTGAGATGAGAAATCCTTCTTCATTTCATTCCCTAATAGTTACCTTCTTATTCTGAGACTGTATGGTCTGGACTTTGGAGAGGAAATATATGTATCCTGTATAACCCCTTAATTTTCACCAAAATTATTTAATTCTTCTATACCCCAATGAGTAGATTTTAGATAAACCTTTGGGACTGAAGGAAGATAAATCCCCAGGGCCTGATAGTCTGTATCCTAGAGTACTCAAGGGAGTGGCTCTAGAAATCATGCATGCATTGGTGATGATTTTCCAATGTTCTATAGACTCTGGATCAGTCCCCGTGGACTGGAGGGTAGCTAATGTAACCACACTTTAAAAAAAGAGGGGGAGAGAGAAAACAGGGATTACCAGTTAGCCTGACATCAGTAATAGTAAGATTAAACGAGAACTTACCAGTTCAAAGGTTGATCTTTATTTTATGAGGAGTTGCGATGAGGGATTTCGTGAAGAACCCGCCAGCACGCATGTGCGACATACTTCAAAGTAGTGGTGTGGAATCACAGAACCAACAACAGAGAAATGACTTGTTATAGTAAGATTGAAGAGACTCTAATTACCAGTTGATTTATGATCGAGGGTTGGGAGCGGAGGGCACGAAATCCCTCATCGCAACTCCTCATAAAATAAAGATCAACCTTCGAACTGGTAAGTTCTCGTTTAATCTTACTATTTCATTTCGGAGTCATGTGAGTGGCTTCGTGAAGACTTCAAAGCTCTGTGATTCCATGCCCTGGCCCACGTCCATGCTGTCACACACCACTTATAAGGATGGATAGGAGTAATCAACTTTCCAGACTGCTTGTACTGAAAAAATAATAACAATATTTATTAACAACAAACAAAAGGAAAAACCCCTCACTGGGGGACATCTGCACGTTCTTGACCTGCATCCAGCACGGCCTCCGCGAACAATGCAGGAGCGGCAACAGGTTTATTGTAAAACCGCTGGAAGGTGACTTCATTCGCCCATCCTGCTGTGGCAAGAATATGGTCCATGGGCACCTCCATGACCCTTGCCGCCGACGTCGATGCAACCCTGGTGGAATAGGATTTAAAGACATTAGTGTCAATACCTGCCTCACCCGAGACGATCCTGAGCCACCTGGAGATCGTCTGTACCGTCACTCTATGGTGAGGTTTCTTGTGGCTGATGAGCAAGTACCTCTCCATTCCCCTCAATTTTCTCGTCACTTTGACATAGTGGCGGATATGGGCGGCTAAACATAGCCTTGCATCAGCGGGGTATGCCGGAAACTTCAGCTGCAGCCCTGTGAACCCAGGTCTATGCTGCTTGAGTAATTCATCTATGAAGAAGATTACTTCGCCAGGGGTAGAGATCATCCTGCCGATCCTGACCTTGTGGAGTGTCTGTACCCTCTGTGCTGAAGTCAGTGCCAGTAACATCACCAGCTTCAGGGCGAGTTTGTCCAACTCAAGCCCCTCCATGGGCGACTACGTCCTGAGCAGGGTTAATACCTTCCCAATATCCCAGGTGATGTTATAACGAGGTCTGGGCGGATTGGAATTAAATATTTCCCGCATGAGTCTGGACACCAGCCTGTTGGACCCTACCTCAATATTGAGGTAGAATGACAGCGCACTCCTGGCGCTGTTGATGACACTGTAGCTGAGGTGTTCGTCATGATGCAACCCCGCCAGGAATTCCAGTACGTCGGTGATAGTAACGGAGTCGTATGCAATGTGGGAGCGGCCGCAGTAGGTTTCCCATTTCCGGATATGTGTGAGATATTGCCGCCTGGTGGACTCCCGGCATGACGCTCCAATGGTAGCCATGGTTCTAGATGATAGGCCATACCGCAGTAATGGCCTGTTCAGAACCTGCAAGCCAATATGTTTAGGTGACTGTGGCAGGGATGTGGTTCCCTTGAGACAGAGTTTATTACCAATTGTGGGCAACCCTCTAAGAGGACCCATGGTTGACTGATCATATCAAGGACCACCGGATACCATGGCTGCGTAGGCCAGTCGGGTATGATAAGAATGCCCTTAGCAGCATCTGACTGGATTTTCCGCAATACCCGACTGATGAGGCAAAATGGAGGAAATGCATAGAAAAACCATTTCCCCCAGTCTAGCGAGAACGCGTCCATCGCCATTGCCCCAGGATCTGGCTCCTACGAAACGTATGTTGGTACCTGATGGTTCAACCGTGACGCAAAAAGGTCGATATCCGGTTTACCAAATTTGGCTGTAATTTTAGCGAATATTTGGGGATTTAACATCCACTCGATGTTGTCATTGAATTTGCGTGACCTGGTGTCCGCCACTGTATTGAGCTTACCTGGTAAATAGGTAGCTGAAATCCAAATATTCCGTCGAATACAGCAGAGCCAAATTGTATTTGCCAATTCATCACATGAAACTGACCTGGTACCGCCCACATGGTTTAGATATGCCACCGCAGTGGTATTATCTATTTGGACACGGACATGAGCGTCAGTAAGGTTAGAACAATAAGCTCGAAGTCCGTGAAATAGTTTATCCCTTGTGACAACAACAGAGTAGATTCAAGGGTGTCCCATCTACCTCCACAACTAGAGTAGTTGTCCATGGCTCCCCAGCCATGGGAGCTTGCGTCTGTTTGTAAGTATACCATCGGATTGGGCAAAATAATGGGCTTAAAAGAGTCACAAATATTGTCAATCCACCATTGTAACTCAATTTTTGCCTTTAGAGGCAGCTGCATTGGTCTATCGAAATGTCCAGCGTTCAATTGTAACGCTGAGATTTTGGCTCTCTGCAAATTTTGATAATGCAAAGGTCCGTATTGGGCAGCTGGAAAAACTGCTATGATCTTGCCAATCACCTTAGCAGTTTGTCTAATTGATGGTATACTGGCCCAGACTAGATCCTTGCATACTTGGGTGACATCCCCAACTTTGTTAGTTGGTATGGTGGCCCTCATGCAATTGGAATCCACCGTGAACCCCAGATAATCCATGACCTGTGAAGGGCGGAACTTTGATTTATCTGGATGGATAATGAACCCCATTTTCTGAAAAATTTCCACGGTGGCTGAAACTGCCAGTTCCGCTGATTCCAGGGTGTTCCCAATAATTAGGATATCATCCAGATAGGCCATCACTATATGATTTTAGTCTCCTTAGTGTAGCCAGTATTGGTTTGAGCAATTTAGTAAATAATCTAGGGGCTGTGGTAAGCCCATTTGGCAAAGCCCTGTATAGCCAGAGCTGATCCATCCAGGTAAATTTCAAGAACTTCCTGTGGTGTTTCTGAATGGATACTGAATAGTATGCATCTTTTAAATCAATGCATGCCATAAAGCAACCCTCAGAAATCAATAACTTGGCTGTTTCGAACGTGTCCATTTTGAAATGGGTATATTTTACAAAGGTATTCAAATGGGTCAGATCAATAATAACCCGACATCCTCCATCCTTCTTGTTTTTTGTAAATACGTTGGATACAAATTCAATTGGTTCGTGTATAGTTCTTTCTATCACGCCTTTTTCTTGTAGCCTTAAGATTTTAGCATAGCCTACTGCCGTTTCTTTGCTGGACAGTGTAAATTTCCGATCTGGCATATGCTGGGATGGAGGGATTTTACCATTGATGAATTCAATCTCATGGCCTTGAATACTTTGTAAGATAAACTCATCAGAAGTGATGGTTCCCCATGCCTCCGTAAAGAACTGTAGTCTCCCACCAACATGTGAAGTTAAGCATGCAGGTGCATGAAATCCAGACCGCCTTACCTCCATGGTTATCGCTGGTCCCTGATATGTTTGGCGGGATGTGGAGGTGCTGGTTTGAGCTGATGATGCGGCGTCCGCATCTTCCATGGTGGCCGCTGGGGGCCTAGCCCTAAAAAAGGCCTAGGTTGTTGAGGCTGCTGAAATTGAGGCGGGGCTGGAGCGTAGGTCCTTGCTGGTCTAACGGCAGGGGCTCGTGGCCTGAAAAATGGCACTTTCCTGGCCGGCTGCCTGGTCGTGATATGTGACCGCATGAGTCCCACCGTCTTAGCGTGGTCATCCAGCTCCTTGACCCGCTTCGGGAGGTCCTCCCCGAACAACTGTCTGGGTGGCGGCGTAGGAGGTGCTTTGCATAACCCCGCAAATTTCGGGTTCAGTGTGGGTTTAATAATGCTCTTCCGAAAGGCGTTGATTTCATACTGTGTGTTGCACAGTAGTGCCAGAGCATCCTCCTGCTCGGTGTTCAGATCCTCCCCGTCCACTGACCGTACAAACGCGGTAATCCCAGCAGTGAGCAGCTTCAGGATCCGTTGGAGCTTCATCTCCTGGGTTCTGATCCCTGGGCTGATGTTGCCCCAAATCGGCGTATTGACGATGGGCACGTTGAGGGAGTTGCAATTCGCTGGGGCTTTGTGCCTATTCATGGCCTCCGCAGGACCTCCTCCTGAAGCTGATGGTTCGTCAGGAAGTCCACGGTGGCAGCCAGTTGGGGTTGAGGGGTAGTCCTGATGATTCGGACAGTGCAAATTTAGTTGCGACATCCAGGAGCTCCTCCTGAGGGGCCTCCGATGTAGATGGTGCATGGACCAGGATGTCCTCATCCTCCAGCTGTCTCAGGCTTCCCGCTGATTATGGGGATAACTCCATGTGCCCTCTGGAACTAGATGTCTCCCGCCTCTGATTTTGTTGCAGGAGAAGTTCCAACATCCGCTCCATTCTGTCAATACGCCCTTCGCCCTTCGAACCCGGGCGGTCGGAGTCCTCATGTTCAACGGAACTGCTGAGGCTCCTGTCATCGGCCTGTACCTCGTCGAGGTAATCTCGGTGCCGGAAAGAACTGTCGCTACCAGCCGCCGCAGCGAAGCTGAGCGATTCCCGCGCGGATCTGCTCAAATGCCTCCTTTTGGCGGAGCTCGATCCCGCTGCCTCGGAGGGCAAATGCGGTGAGAGGTCGGCACCCAACGCCTCGGCGTGGTGACCCGACATCCGCGCGGGCTTGCCGACTGCCCTAATCCTGGGCCTAGACGCCGTACAGTCCCGTCCTCCCATCCACGAGGGACTCGGTGACCGTGGCGGGACTCCACCCGAATGACTCTTCCTGGTGGTTGGTGAGTCGACACTGGTCCTTACAGGTCTCCCAGTGGACTTGAGTCCCGCCAATTCACCAGTCCGCAATCTGGCGGCAGGTGATACCTTTGCCCGTGAAGGGCTAGGTTGACGCTCTCTATCCCTCCCTCTCCTCCGAGGGCTCAGGGAGAAGGGCCATGCGGCAGCACGTGAACCCTGTTTGCCCGGGTCAACCAACGAGCCCGTTGGCGACAGAGATATGGAGTCAGGGTCAGCCTGCTCCGGCGCTGCACCGAAATCCTGCTCTGCGGGATCCTCGCTAGAGCTCCGGTGTATCGGCGGGTCGGGTCCTGTGACGACAGGGCTCCCCGACTTCCTCGCCTTTTTCCCGGCCTGACTCGCAGGTGCAGCCGTTGATGAGGGCTCCGGGATGGGTGGCCGGCGACTCCGTGCGGATGTCCTGCGGCCCTTATTCTTCCTATCCATGGTTCTGGTGGGAGAAAACACTCGCACAACCAGAAACAACCAACGCAAGGTTAGTTACACTTACCTGAGCAGCCCTTATGAAGGGCTGGTGGTGACTCTGAAATGAAATGGGGAAGATGCTTGAGTTGATTATTAAAGATGTAAAAGCAGCGCATTTCCATTTATTCTGGAATTTTCTAAGGATGTAACAAGTAGAATGGATAAGGGAGAGCCAGTGGATGTGGTGTATCTGGACTTTCAAAAAGCTTTTGACAAGGTCCCACACAAGATATTAGTGTTCAAAATTAGAGCACGTGGTATAGGGTGGTTGGGTATTGACATGGATAGAGAACTGTTTGGCAGACAGGAAGCAAAGAGTAGGAATTAATGGGTCCTACAGGCACAGGTACAGCAGGTGGTGAAGCAAGCTAATGGCATGTTGGCCTGCGTAGCGAGAGGGTTTGAGTATAGGAGCAAAGCAGTCCTGCTGCAGTTGTACAGGGCCCTGGTGAGACCACACCTGGAGTATTGTGTGCAGTTTTGGTCTCCTAATTTGAGCAAGGACATTTTTGCTATTGAGGGAGTGCAGCGTAGGTTCACCAGATTAATTCTCGGGATGGCGGAACTGACATATGATGAAAGAATAGGTCGACTGGGCTTACAGTATATTCACTGGAATTTGGAAGGTTGAGAGCGGATCTTATAGAAACATATAAAATTCTTAAGGGATTGGACAGGCTAGATGTAGGAAAAATCTTCCCGATGTTGGGAGAGGCTAGAACCAGGGGTCACAGTTTAAGAATAAGGGGTAGGCCATTTAGGACTGAGATGTGGAAAAACGTTTTCATCCAGAGAGTTGTGAATTTGTGGAATTCTCTGCCACAGAAGGCAGTGGAGGCCAATTCACTGGATGTTTTCAAGAGAGTTAGATATAGCTCTTAGGGCTAATGGAATCAAGGGATATGGGGAAAAAGCAGGAACGGGGTACTGATTTTGGATGATCAGCAATGATCATATTGAATGGTGGTGCTGGCTTGAAGGGCTGAATGGCCTACTCTTGCATCTATTTTCTATGTTTCTATGTTTCTAACCTGTTTTACCTTTCCAAATAGGATGACCACTCCACATCTCGGATCATCTTGGTCAATCTTGAACTGCCTTCAGTGAGTTAATTTTCCTTTAATATAGGGGCCAACATTATTTGCTGTTCTCTAGATGTGGTTTCACTGGGGCCTTGTACAACTGCCATAAAACCTCCCTACATTTATGTTCCAGTCCCATTGAAACAAGGGCCAACGTACTATGAACCTTCACTATTACCTGCTGCACCAGACTTAGAGTCATAGAGTCATAGACTGATACAGCATGGAAACAGGCCCTTCGGCTCAACCTGCCAACAAGTCCCACCTGCCTGCGTTTGGTCTATATCCCTCCAAACTTGTCCTATCCATGTATCTGTCTAACTGTTTCTTAAATGTTGGGATAGTCCAAGCCTCAACTACCTCCTCTAGCAGCTTGTTCTATACACCCACCACCCCTCAGATTCGTATTAAATCTTTACCCCTTCACCTTGAACCCATGTCCTCTAGTCCTCGAATCCCATACTCTGGGCAAGAGATTCTGTGCATCTACCCGATTTATTCCTCTCGGGATTTTATTCACTGACACATGGTTTCTGGACAGACTTGTCACATGTCACTGACACACTGACTTCTGTCATTTTGCACATCATATGCTAGGACCCTCAAATCATTAAACATTAAAGAGATGTATAAAATCATGAGAGGAATAGACTGCGTAGATGCACAGAGTTTTGGGTAGAGACTCTTGCCCAGAGTAGGTGAATCAAGGGCCAGATAACATAGGTTTAAGGTGTAGGGGAAAATATTTAATATTAATCTGAGGGGTGGTGGGTGTATAGAACAAGATGCTAGAGGAGGTAGTGGAGGCTTGGACTATCCCAACGTTTATGAAACAGTTAGACAGGTACATAAATATGACAGGTTTGGAGGGATATGGACCAAACGCGGAGAGGTTGGATGAGTGTAGCTGGGACATGTTGGCCGGTGTGGTGCAAGTTGGGCCGAAGGGCCTGTTTTCACACTGTATCACTCTATCACTATGACATTAAAAATATGCAGTACAGTACTGCGGCCCACAATGTCGGTGCTGAACATGATGCCAAGGTTATCACTTATCTACCTCCACATAACCCATATCCCTCTATTCATTGCATATCCAAAAGTATTTTAAATGCCACTACCCGTCTGCTTCAACCACCACCTACAGTAGCACATTCCAGGCGCACACCACCTCTATGTAAAAAACTTGGCCCTCTCATGCCCTTTAAACTTCACCCCTCTCACCTTGGGGCTCTGCCCTTTAGTATTTGATTTTTTCCCATCCTGGGAAAAATATTCTGACCGTCTGCCCTATCAATGCCTCTCAGAACTTCATCTACTTCTATCATTCCAGAGAAAACAATTCTAGTCTGTCCAACCTCTTCCTGTAGTTAATACTCCCTAATCCTGACATCATTCTGGTAAACATCCTATGCACCCATAGGAGCTTTCTGCATTTAAATAATATATTATCTTCTGTTCTTTCACCTAGAATGATCAGGTCCACATTTATTGTCAACTTTCTGCCACTCACCTTAACCCATCAATATCTTTCTATATGTATAGGAAGGAACCACAGATGCTGGTTTACACCAAAGATAGACACAAAATCTGGAGTAGCTCAGCGGGTCAGACAGCATCTCTGGGGAAAAGAAATGGGTGACATTTCGGGTTGGCACCCTTCTTCAGACAAGGTCTTCTTCTGAAAAAGGGTCTTGACCCGGAATGTCACCAGTTTCTTTTCTCCAGAGATGCTGCCTGACCCGCTGAGTTACTCCAGTATTTTGTGAATATCTTTCTATATGCTGTCTGCATATTGTTCGCTTTCGCTATTTCACCAATTTTTGCATAATCTACAAATATTGCCACTATAAATTTTCTTTCATCCTCAAGTCATTATTAAGTATTGTAAAAAAGTTGAGGTCCCAATGTTAATCCCAATTACCCACAGTTTACCAATCTGAAGATGTCCTCCCTGCCCTACTTATCATTTCCTGCCTGTTCTAGAAACCTCTATCCATGTCAAATCTATCTCCAACTCAATGACCTCTTATCTCCAGACACAGCGTGTGGGGACTGCCTAAATGTAAAATTCCTTACTAGAAAGATAACCATATTTCTATATTTTACGTATTGTTGTTTAATGAACAAATCGGTGTCATTTAAAGCAAGGATTTTAATGAAAACAATGAAAATACATTGTTGATAAATGCAATGTGTGCTGTGTGCTGAGTGTAACACATTCGAGAAATAAGGCGTTGAACCCCTTCTACGTATGTGGAGAGAGCTAATCTGATCCTAATTGCAATAGAATTACTGCGATGGGCTTTGGTGTTCTCAAACTAGCAGGAGTGGGGTGGGGTCAGTTTGGACGGAGGGGCAGCAGGTAGAGAGGAGGAGGGGAAAGTTACACAACAGCTTTCCAGCCATCTCGGCTGGACATTGTGCATGTGTACGGATATCAGGTGAGGACAGGATCCAACTCAGCCACACTGACCCCCATGGTAGGCAGGCTTGCCAACACTTCACTGTTTAATCTCATGCATGAAGAATAATCACCAGACTGAGGTACCAAAGGGCTGCTGGTATCCATGGAACCATGCTTCAGCATGGACTGCTTTCTGGCAATGAAACCAGGAGCAGGGGAAAGATTCCGTTCCAAATAAAATTGAGTGTGGTATCACTGCTGTGAGTTGTGGAAAACATTGTGGACACACAGGATAGAAAGAGAACTGCCCCACAAGCCCTCAAAGGCAGTATAATAGCAACACTACATATGGCTGAGGCAGATGGAAAATACCATGGAAGGGAAATTTATTTGAAGGAAATATTGTAAGCACTTTAATTTCCCAGCAATTCTCCCTCTCTAGGGTGCTCTGGGTGCTGGAAGCTGCTAATGAGACAATGTTATTAATCTTTGCCAAAGGAGATAGTAACTCACCCGCAGCTAGGACATTCGAAAGCTTGACTGGCTCATAAAACCTAGAGCAGTTTACTTTCATGTGCTTTGTTGCTTATCTGCACTGACAACAATATGGTGACACTTCCCCCTGATGTGCCAGTCCCAGCTGAGAGCCATGTGAGGTCAATGGCAGCACACTGAGAATATTACTGGCAGTCAGGAGACAAGCTGAAGGGGTCAGGTTACATCTGCAGAGCACCGCGCACCTATTTTTTTCATCCTCTCTTCCTTTATTCTGCAGAGCCCGAACCAGGGAGCCACAAATACTGATGCAGACAAGCAGGATACTGAACTACTGCACACATCAAAGACATTTTATGGTATTAAGTCACAAATATGATCAGTTCAGTAGCATGAATGTCCTGATGCAGGTTCTGCTTAACCTGTTGAGTTCTACCAACATTCTGTTTGTGTTTTCAATTCAATATAATTGCCAGTATCATTCAAACGCATAACTTGTGTAGCTAGTTACAGTATTAGTACAGTATATGGAAATGACGCAGTTTATTTGTTTATCTGTTTAGTCATCCTTGTTTCATAAGAGCTCTGAAATTAAACTTAGCTTTGCCCGAAAATAAAAATGGATTTTCAAATGGGAAAGCTTAACAGGAACAGGTACAGATCACAATGATTCCTTGATATTCAATATTCATGCTACGAGCTCATATTTAAAATATTGAAACAATTTGCTTGAAAATCTCTTTGCTTTATTGCAAAAGTGTTAGCCCAAAATAAATGTTTATCACTATGATTCAACATTGAAGTACGTAACATATTTCAGACAGAACTTCAGATATTAAGCAACTCTTCATAATTAATTTTATATTCATTAACAAAAAAAAAGATTATTCTACTCCTTTCACAAATACTCTCCATACAGACAAAGGTTCAAGATCAAATGAGCGAAAAAGAAACAGTGGTGGAACTCAAAGGGTTAGCCAGCATCCATAAGGGGGAATCCTATTTCTTACGCTTTCTTACGCAAAGCATTCTCTATGTATTCCTCTCTTAGTTTAGTTTAGAGATACAGTGCGGAAACAGGCCCTTCCGCCCAGCGGGTCCACGCCAACCACCGATCCCCGCACATTAACACTATACAATACACCCACTAGGGACAATTTTTTTACATTTACCAAGCCAATTAACCTACAAATTACTGAAGTGTTGTTTAGAGACTACCGTTGTGACAGCGTATGTAAGAAAGGTGTATGACAGTGTCAAAAATATTATACAGCAGGCCCATACGAAGCTTTTCAAAAAGGGGGTGGCATGGCAGGATTACAAAAGCTTTATGTGAAATAAATGCATGCCGCACATATCACAAGCGCAAAGCTCAAAGTCCCTTGGGGCCAGGGTCTGGGGTTTTAGATGCTCTCTGGTGCATTCTGAGCCTTATTTTGGAGCATTTTTGCACCAAATTTATAACCAATATTTCAGAAATAATTTTGGTTGAGTCAAGAGTAAAGAGTGGTTGGAATGGGATGATTGGGGTCATTGTTGTATACATTTTTTAAAAATCAAGAATTGAAGTTGTCCTTGTTATAATAATCAAGTTGTACTGTAAAATGTTATGAAAAATGTTATAAAGGAGCATGCAAACACTGCAAATAAAATACTGTAAGTTTTCTGCAGTAAATAAAACTTTTTTTTAGAAAATGTTTTGTGTGTTGATTTGATTGCCTGTTACTGCTCGACTGTGTTAGTGTGTGCACATTAAAAATATGATGCAAAAAGAAAGGCGCAAATTATGGAATTCATAATTTTCAGTATTGTTATCAAAGAAAAGAAAGCAGTTCCAATTATTTGATATTTTTCATATGGAGGAGAAAATATAATTGCTCTAAAACCTACCTTAATTTTGCAATCTCACTAAAGATAATCCCCCTTTCCCTCTCCCCCTCCTCCTTCCCCCTCCCTCCACCTCTCCCCTCTCTCTCCACCTCTCCCCCCATCTCTCTCCGTCCCCTCTCCCACATCCCCCTTCCCTCCACCTCTCTCCTTCCCATGCAGCGAGGCTCCGACTCCGTGCTGCAGACATCGCAGCCACCCCGCCGCCCGGCCCGGAGAAATGGGCACTCCCGCAATGCAATATTCCACTACTTACCTAGAGTAGACACGAGGCATCAAGGTGATTGTGTGGAGTGCAAATGGAGATCTGAACCCGCCTGGGCCCACTGCGCACGCACGGAGAGACAGCGTAATTTTGCGCCGCTACTGCGTCACCGGCTTCCCCCAACTGCGCAGGCACAGATGGTCATAATTATTTTCCCCAAAACCTCCACCAGAATTTCAGGTAATTTCCATCAAAGCGGAATTGCAAAGTGGAATTTGTTTTTTCTCTGGATTTTTTTTACTCTGGAAAAAAAAACACCTTGGCAGGAGGCCCCCCTAGATTTTGAGGCCCTAGGCTTCCGCCCATGAAGCCGAGAGGTAAATCCAGCCCTGCATTAATTCACAGAGGCACACAGCAAAGATACAGATCATTTGGCCCACCACGGCGATGCCAGCCATCAAGAAAATATCTACACTCATCCCATTTGCCAGAGCTTTTATTGTCTCTTTTGAGACCAGCCAGCCGGAGTAATTAATTAGCAAAAAAAACAAAGAACTCAGCGGGGCAAATAGCATCTATGGAGAGAAATGGGCAGATAATGTTTTGGGATAGGGCCCATCTTGAGACTCATGAAATTAATTTGTTGAATTTCAGTTCAGATGGAAGATTTGTTGCCACGTTTCACTGTCTCAATTCAGTTCCATGTCTCTAGGACCTGCAGTAAAGTTGACCAAACATCAGCGACAAAAATCAATGCTTTTGTTCCAGAGGGCACAAGGTTGGGTGGTGTGGGAAAAGGAAAGCGTCACCGTGTTGCTTATAGGGATCACTTTCTGAGGCAGGGTCTACAGCACGTCGCTGGCACACCATGAGCTTTGTTCAGCATTTGGGCCATCACTTTACCTGACTCCCAAGAAGGTTAATAACATTCAGTTCTCTACCATTGACATTATCCACCTTGATATCAAAGTTCACAGCTTTTCTGAGGAACGAAAATACACCCTTAGCAGTTCCTCTCAGCTCCTGTCATACCGATCAGGAATTATAAGTCTTGTTTGGTTGCTGCCCTGTCTGATTAGGCCGATTCCACATTGGCAGTAATATTTTCACCATGCTTTATCTATAACAAAGATCTAAAACATTCTTCAGGAACAAACGTACAATCTTGCATGCTTCACTGAAGGTACCCTCCTACAGCTGAGCTCCATGACACCTGGTTGCCAGCAAGAACAAAGGCTCTCCCCAAGATAGAAAGAAAAGCTCAGTGTGAATGGATCTGAGCCCCCACCCCCCTTTTCACAAAAGCAGTCATTGAATCATAGTTATACAGCACAGAAACAAGTCCTTTGCCTCACCTTGTCTGTGCCTGCCATGAAGTACCTCTCCCTACTGAACCCATTACCAATGCCCACACCATAGCCTTTCATTCCACGGCTCATCCAGATGCTCCTCAAATGTTTCCCTCCACCCTCCCACATGCAGTGAGTTGAACAGTACAACCACCCTGTCGGTGAAAATAATTATTTCTCAATTCCCCTCTAAATCTCTGATCTGACCTATGTACTGAGTCCTATGGTCATTTATACTTTTGATAAGGGAATAAGTTTATCTCTATCTACCCTATATATGAAACTCACAATTCTGCATACCTCAATCAGGTCACATGAGTTTTCAATCAAACTCAGCCTATTGATTGTAGCAAGAAGTGAAGTCAACTACTAATATTAATCAGTTGGTATGATGATAGATCAGCCATGATTGAGTGGCGGAGTAGACTTGATGGGCCAAATGGCCTAATTCTACTCCTATCTCTTCTGATGATCTTATGATTCTCTCCTCATAGCTGAAAAAAACTCCACCACAGGCAACATCCAAGTGAATTGCCTCTGCACCCTCTCCAGTGCAATTGCACCCTTCCTATAATGTGGTGAATTGCTCAGGATCCCATGGGCACTTACCTTCTGGAGCAGTCTTCCATGTGGGACTTCATCAAAGAGATGACACTCTGACTGACTATTGAACTGGATTAGACAGTTAGAACCGCCATTCAATGAAGACTTGCTAACTATCCCTGATCAAAACCTACCACTCCTTGGAACAAAGGGAAGGGAGGCAGGGGGGGAAGTGGGGTAGTGACTTGGGCGAGTGGTTTGTTGGTCTTTCAGGACATATGAAATGTATGGGAAAAACAGAAGGAAAGAGAATGGATCCAAATTTCCTTAGAGAATCCAATATAAATATTCCAAATGTGCCGACCAGCGATCCCCACACACTGACACTACCCTACACATGGACAATTTACAATTTTATCAACCCGATTGGCCTACAAATCTGAATGTCTTTGGAGTGTGGGAGGAGACTGGAGCTCCCAGAGAAAACCAACACAGGTGATGGGGAGAACTCCGTACAGACAGCAGCCTTAGTCAGTGTTGATCCCGGCTCTCTGCGGTGTAAGGCAGCAACTCTACAGCTGCACCACCATGCCATCTACTTGGGCAGTTGCTCATGGTTGAGGACATTTCTATTTTTATGGCTTCTGAGGTTGCTATGAAGTCCTAGGGGCATCCAAAGGCTCTTAGTGGCAGATGGTGTGAGATAGAACAAGTGACTCGGTTGCTGGTGATATTGGAAATCTCTTTCTACTGCCCATCCACACCACTGCATGCTGCTGTCATGGAGACTCATGGAGCTCAATGCCATCCTTGATTTCCATTTTGAGCACCGGCATGCCAAAAATTCTCAGGAGTCAGAAAGGAAGTTATGTTTCCAATGAGAATGGAGATTGGAGAGAAAGCTGTGTTTTTATTGAAAAGAGATGTTGTTTCAAGTTAAGCAAGGACAGTAGGAAAGCAGGCATTTGATTGCCTGAGGGAGAGACACAGCAGCTAATAAAATGCAGGGCAGGTTTAGCGGAGTGGCCTGTTGGGAGAGAGGGGTGAAGTGCTATGCTGTGTTGGGGGGAAATTGCATCAATGAGGCCTTGGGTCATGAGGCTTCAGTGACAGCTGAGAAAAGGGTCTGTTATTCTGCTTAATTCTGTCAAGGTTTTCATCATCATAAAGATGACAGGTGGAATAGAGGAATGTTCCTCTTGCAGGACGTTGGAAGTTGGGGACATTTCCAGTGTCCCGGAGGACAACGTTAGTAAGTGCGTTCAGATGTAGCTCCTTAAGGTCTGCATTTAGGGACTGGAGGTGCAGCTGCAGCTGGATGACCTCAGGTTTATGACATTTATTACTTCCTTAAAAAGCTTAGAAAGTTCAGCATGTCGCCAAGCATTTTACCAGGATACATCACAGCATGGTTTGGAACAGCTCCATCCAAGACCAGAAGAAATTGTAGAGAATAGTAGATGCCGCCCAGAGCATCACACAAACCAATCTCCCTTCCATTGACTCTATTTATATCTCACACTGCCTCGGCAAAGCCACTGGCATAATCTAGGATGAGTCGCACCCAGGCCATTCCCTCTTCTCCCCTCTCCCATGGGGAAAATGGTGTAGAAGTGTGAAAAAACACCACACCAGATTCAGGGACAGTTTCTTCCCAGATGTTATCAGGCAACGGAACCATCCCTACTACAACTAGATTCCAGAACTTCTCTCTACCCAATTGGAGACCCTTGGACTATCTTTGATCAGACTTGACTGGCTTTATGTTGCACTAAATGTTATTCATGATATTCCCTATGATCATGTATCTGTACACTGTGAATGGCTTGATTGTAATCATGTATTGTCTTTCCGCTAAATGGTTAGCACGCAACAAAAGCTTTTCACTGTACCTTGTATATACGTGACAGTAAACTGAACTAACTAACTAACTAACCAATTTAAGGGTATGAGAGTGCCATTGATAGAGTTACAGTGCGGTGATGTGGCCTTAGATACAGGCAGGAAGTAGATGGGTGACTACCGGGAAAGGGAGTAGGCAGAGAGTACAGGAATCCTCTGGGGCCATTCCCCTTGACTTCAGGAATGTTCCTTTGGGTACTGTTGTGGCGGAGGACTAGTCAGGGGAACAACAGCAACAGTGTCTGGCCTGTGGTGTCGGGCCTGGCTCTGAAGCACAGCGGGAAAGGAAAAGTCAGGCAAAGCCATAGTGATAGTAGGCTCGTTAGTTAGGGGCACAGGCAGGAGATTCTGTGGCAGCAGACGAGACCCGAGGATGGTGCAGGATTTGTTCCCACTTGGAAAAGAATGTGTTAATTAGGGATAGTCCATCTTGTCGTATGGATTCAAAACTGGCTTACTAATAAAAGACAGAGTATTGCGGTGGAAAGACAATTTTCATGCTGGAGGTCTGTGCCCAGTGGAGTTCTACAGGCAGGGATGTGCTGGGACTGCTGCACTTGGTGATATATATAAATGACTTTGACATTACCTCGACCCAAAACGTTGCCTATTCCTTCGCTCCATAGATGCTGCCTCACCCATTGAGTTTCTCCAGCATTTTTGTCTACCTTTGACATTAACATAGATGGGTTGGTTAGTAGGTTTGCAGATGACACCAAGATTGCTGGGGTCACAGGCAGTGAAGGAGGCTGTCAAAGTATACAATGGGATATAGATCAGCTACTGAAATGGGTAGAGAAATAGCAGATAGAGTTTAATCCTAGCAAGTGTGAGATGTTGCACTTTGGGGGTTGAATGTTAGGAAAAAGTATACAGTTACTGACAAGACCCTTAACTGCATTGATGTGCGGAGGGATCTTTGAGTCCAAATTCACAGCTCACTGATGATGGTAGCACTAGTGGATAGAGTGGTAAAGATGGCATGTAGTATGCTTGGCTTCATTGCTAGGGGCATTGAGTATAAGAGTCAGTAAGTCCTGATGCTGTTCTATGAGACTATGGCTGTGCCACATTTGGAGTATTGTGTGCTGTTTTGGTTGCCCCATTACAGGAAGGATGTGGAGGCTTTGGAACAGGTGCAGTGGAGGTTTACCAGAATGAAGCTGGGGGGAGGAGGTTGAAGCAGATATGTTAGTGACTTAAAAGATTTTTGGGAAGTTATATGGATGTGCAGTGAATGGTAGGATATTGGTTATATGCAGGTAGATAAGTGACTGTCTTGGCATCATATTCGGCACAGACATTGTGAGCCACAGGACCTGTTCCTGTGCTGTACTGTTCAATGTTCTTCTACGTAAAGTATTTTAAGAAATAAGTGCTTCAATGCGTGAAGGGTTAATGGTTTTACATTTCAGTTTTGAATTGGAAGCCATGCCATGAGTGGATTGGATAGGAGATGGAGCAACTGCTGTTATTCAGAAAGTCAAATCAATAGGGAATGATGATGATGTGGCAAGTATAAAGAGTTCCAATAGAAATGCCATAGTATTTATAGAATTCTCTTGTCGGCAATCAAACTCTGCTTTCAGTTTGGTCTTTTCACTATTTATGCATTGTTTCTCCAGTTAATTGGTGTTGGAAAACTGTGCCGTAACTATGTGGCTGAGAGAGATTCAGGGAAGAGGCAAATCGGGGAGATTGAGAAGAGGAATTATATAGGAGTCGAGCAGACTGCTGTTTGGGAATTCCCTTTGTACTTTTCTTGATTGCCTGCTGCATCTTCAACACAAGACCAGCATAGACTCTGCTTATGTAGCTTCACCAGGGTTCCTCCTGATCTTTTGCCAACATTGCAACATCTATTGGATGAGCCTACTGAGAAAATTCCTGGTGACTGTCATTTAAATGTGAACACATTCTGTAGGAATAGAGGTGAAAGTGTTCGCCTAATTTGTCCACACAATTTGAATCAAAACTGAAAGTACTTTAAAAGGAATCAATGATACAAGATAAAGAAAAATGAGGGAGAGAGGCATACAAATATTGCATGGAACTCTCTGTGCAATGTGGCTGGTCTGTGCGATGTTAGGTTGATATCCTGGAGCTTTTCTTGATTACCTTAGTGGGTCAGGGAGAAAAATCACAGCATTATCTTGGAAATATTTCCTATAGTTGGTCTGTTCCCTGAAGGGCTTGAATAAGTTGGGTGGAAATTAAGAAAGCAACGCATGCAGTTATTATCTCAGTAGCAATGGGCTTAACGAACAACTGAGTGCGTGCACACCCCTTATTTCCTGATCGCAAATATATCTGTCATCTTGCCTTTCTCCAGAAAATTCCATCTGGCCCTGTGATAAGAATGCTTTGGGGAACTTGTAAAGATGTCTCCATTTTATGTTATTTGATTTTTTTTTAAACACAAAACTCGCACAGGAGATAATCAAATGTCTTAATTCTGGGAAATATCGACAGTTCTTAACAAACTGGACATGATTCATGAAGGATATGTGCAAAATGAACTAGAATTTCATCTTAAACATTTCTTTGGGAAATGCAGGAACATAATTGGCCTTTGTGTGTAGCAACATTAGAACGATACAGTAACAATTGCCAGTGTGAAGTTCTACACTCCTCTCAGCAAATAATAATTCTGAAATTTCCGTGAGAACCTGAAGACTAAGTTTTATTTTTAGATCTTAGGTCTGAATTTTGTTAGTTCTGGCATGCAGAAGATTTGGTCTAAAATATACCTTGTCCACCTATATTAATATTGGTCCCCGGTCATTTTCCTGTGGATATGATTTGTGTTGAATAGATCAGCTTTTGGAAGTGTGAGAGCCAGCTCTGGTTGGAAATGCCCAATGCTTGGGGTGGGCAGTAATTCTGCTGTCACATCTTGTATGACTGAAGCTTGGTGATGTGACAGGTTGAGTCTAGACAGGAGCTGGCAGACTGTGCAGCTCTTTGCTTTGCAGGATTTTCCCCCCAGTTTTTTTGGCAATATAGTCTAATTTTAAGAAAAACTTTACATTATTAGTCTGAACATAATAAAGTCCAATTTTTATCATTTGCATTCAAACACATAACACTACATTCATACATGCTTAGTATAAAGACTAAGTTACAAATCCTATTATTACAAGAAGAGATTTTTGAACGGACACAGAAAGTGATGAATATTCAGTACTCAGTAACTAATGCACCCAAAATACCAGTTAATCTCTCCCTTTAAATAATTTAGCAGTCATCATTAGTTATGATTCCGTTGATGACATGCTTGCTGCTTTTTCCTAAGGTTGATAGTTCTAGTCCCACTCCAGGAGCTTGAGCACACAATCTAGCTTGATTATCAGAGGGAGTACTGCACTGTCAGAAGTACATTCTTTTGGATCCGATGTTAAACTAAAGTGCCATCTGGCCTCTAGATGTAAGAGATCCCATGGCAATAAAGCTATCCCTTGACCAACACTGGAAAAACACTGATCATTATCACACTTTTGTTTGTGGGATCTTAATTGTCTGCTGTATTTCCTATGTTACTTCAAAGATTGTACTTTTAAAACACTTAATTTTTTGTAAGGTGTTTTAAGAGTCTTTGATCATGAAATGTGCTACACAAATGCAATGTTTATATTGTTGTGACTACCGGAAAGGCTCTGACTTTCTGGAGCGTGCTTAGGATAGTTTTTCACAACAATATGCCTGAAAACCAGCAAAGGTGTGGATGAAATGAGATCAGTGATGAATAATGGGCTGATTAGCTTAAACCGTTAACTATTAACTGAGTTAACAGTGCAACTTGTTAAGTAATTGCAACAATTTTGAGTATAAGAGCAGGGAGGTTCTACTGCAGTTGTACAGGGTCTTGGTGAGACCACACCTGGAGTATTGCGTACAGTTTTGGGCTCCTAATCTGAGGAAAGACATTCTTGCCATAGAGGGAGTACAGAGAAAGTTCACCAGACTGATTCTTGGGATGTCAGGACTTTCATATGAAGAGACTGGATAGACTCGGCTTGTACTCGCTAGAATTTAGAAGATTGAGGGGGGATCTTGTAGAAACTTACAAAATTCTTAAGGGGTTGGACAGGCTAGATGCAGGAAGATTGTTCCCGATGTTGGGGAAGTCTAGAACAAGGGGGTCACAGTTTACGGATAAGGGGGAAGTCTTTTAGGAACGAGATGAGGAAAACATTTTTCACACAAATTTCAGGAATCAATTTGCATAAGACAATCACACAATAGGAACCTAAAACGGCCTCTTAATGACTTTATTTCAAGCTTCAATTGATGAAGCAAAATGGAAGGAGCCATAAATGACCTTCCTTCTCCTTGTAGCGAGAATGTATCTTTCGCCACTGTTATGCCACATATTTTTCAACCAGTGAATAAGCATGAAAACAACATGTATATTGCCACTAACCTATACTTGATGATTCCCCTGTGGCAAACAAGATTATGTAACCATTCAAGGGTCTTTAACTGATTGCACTCTCGTGACTAACATATGCCATCATCATATGTATCAACATGAACCTGAGCATGACGATATGCATATTTGCTCAATCACTCTTTAACCCATACAATGCCCGTAGGGTCTATAGATAGTTAATACCAATAAAAGAAAAATTGGTAAGTCATGCAAGTCTGCTCCACCTCAAACTCGAGATGATATTCACAATTTCATGTCTGCCGTAAACAGCAACTGTGTCCCGATTTCCGAGCCAGTCTTGCAAGACAATCCTGGCCCCTTTACTGAACCTGCCCAATTCTAACCTGCTTTAAATGCTAGTATTGTCCATTTTACATGGTTAGACCCCTCAAAGTAGCTGATAATGTCTCAATCATTTGTAATGTATAACTAAGTGTACACCTTACCAAGTTGTAAGCAGTCCCTTAATTGTAGAGTAGCACACATACAGTGCGTGGAACCTCTGGCCAGCTTTCATGCTGCCACCAACTTCAGTGAACCGCTTACTGCCAATGAAGACGTGGGGTGCGTTGTCGCCGAAACTATGAAACCTTGCTCATTCCAATAGCTTGTGCTTCGTCCTCCAGGTTTCGCCTATGGAAAGGTCTTATCTGAATAGAAAATTCGGTGGTCAGCTCTAATGTCCTCCTGAGAGCGGTGTTCACTGCATATGTGTTTGGGATGGCAATATTTCTGCCAGGCATAGACCTCTGGCACGTGCCCTACATCCCTTGGGCATGCTCTACACTCAGACTCGGCGTTAGACTATACCGATCCCACATGCTCTCCTCTTACATAAGGGTGCTGCTGGCACTGTTTCAGCAATACGCTGACTTTGCCATGGCCCCAGCGTCAGACTAATACTGATGCGGCATGCTCTCCTCCTACATGAGGGAGACATTAAGCAGGCCTACTACAAAGCGCTGCTAACGCAATTTCCCATTTAGGGCCATTAGCACCATTTTGCAATATAATGAAAGATTTACCTAACGACGACTGGAGCAGTAAGGAATACTGTTTGTCCATCATTGTGACTTTATTAACTTTAGCTGGTGATAACAAGTTGTGTTAACAATGACCTACATGGCACTTAACCATTTAATAAGATAACAGTTGTCCTACTTGCACAGCTGAATCGCATCTATACTATTATCAATTATCAATTATCAAACGACTAGAAAGCTGTTTTATAACAACAAAACTGTTACAGGAGTCTATTGACTGCAATCTGTTGCCCAGGCCGGCGTCAACAGCCAATTGAATAGCTAAAGGTGAATCCCAATGTCCTACAAGTCTATTTGATAGGAACTTAATCCAACTGGATAGAGGAGCCCAATTTCTCAAATATAGTTTGACTTAACAGTGAATTTTAGCACATACATAACCAGTGTTTTTGAACTGTGAATAGTCCTCTTTGAATGTGCATTGAGATACAGTGAAAAACTTGTGGATCTTTTAGTCCCATCTCTCAGCAGGAAAGGTGTATTTAAAACAAAAAAGCATGTTCTGGTTTATTTGAAATGGCCCTTGATCTGCCTTGACATGCTGCACAAGAGCAAAGTCAAAGAGTCAAAAAAGTCAAAAAAGTTTATTGTCATGTGTCCCTGACAGGACAATGAAATTCTTTCTTTACTTAGCACAACAGAACATAGTAGGCATTGACTACAAAACAGATCAGTGTATCCATATACCATTATATACGTAAATATACACATGAATGAATAAATTAAATTGATAAAGTGTAAATAACAGATACAGGGGTATTAATGTTCAGAGTTTTGTCCGAGCCAAGTTTAATAGCTGATGGCTGTGGGGAAGTAGCTGTTCCTGAACCTGGTCGTTGCAGTCCGAGCATTGAAGTGATCGAGCATTTTAATCTTCATGGGCTAACAATGTATTTAACATAGATAGTTTTGGATTGCTTGGATTGTTTTTTGAGCCACTGCGTCAGTGGCTCAAGGTGACCTGATATCTTATAACGTGTGCGTGTGTGTCCGTCCGTAAGCCCCCCCTCCCTGCAACCACTCGTTAATCTAGTACATTTATAAAATTATAATTAAAATGTTTATAAAGTCTGTACAATTATGTAGGCGTTAGTAGGGTAGATAAAGTATTTTTCCCAGGGTGAAAATGTCCAATTCTAGTGGGCATAGCTGTCAGGTGAGAAGGGGGAAGTTTAAAGGGGACTTATAAAGGGCCTGTCTCATGGTGCGAGTCCACCCACGAGTGACCCCAAGTGAAAGAAAAAAAACAGACACGTGGTTGTGTACGAGATTTCAAGTTTAACAGAGTTCACAAGGGTATGTCATTTATGCAATGTTCCAAGTTCCTCTCCTGAGTTAGCAACTTCCTCTCCCATTACTCTTGAGCCAACCGTGAATGAAGGTATGTTTTCATAACTGTTCTTTCACATCAGATTGTTGGGAGACGGAGCTCAGGGTTCGTCCTTTGGTGCCCAGCTGTGAGTTGAGGTGGAGGGAGGTTGGGGGGCGTCATTAATCTGTCTGGGGTGACAAGGCTCTTGGGTTAGGAGCGGTGTGCAAGGGAGGCTTAATTCTCTCCGATCTCTCGGATGAGAACGAAGGCAAAGTGTCTCTGTCTCTGTCTCTGTCTCTGTCTCTGTCTCTGTCTCTGTCTCTGTCTCTGTCTCTGTCTCTGTCTCTGTCTCTGTCTCTCTCTCTCTCTCTCTCTCTCTCTCTCTCTCTCCTCCTCCCCCCCCCCCTCTCTCTCCTCTCTCCTCCCCCCCCCCTCTCTCTTCTCTCTTCTCCCCCCCCCCCCCCCCCAGGTCGCATTTACTTATTTTAAAGAAGTTTGGAGCACTTCACAATACTTTTTTTTCTCTTTGCTCTCGTTTTCAGAAAGGGTTCAGACCTCGCCCCGCTTGGCTCATTGCCCCCTTTGAACCAAGCCCTGCGAGAGGGAGGGAGGGAAGGTGTGAGTGAACAAGAGCACCGAGGATGAGAGGGAAATAGGGGGGGGGTGGGTGGAGGAGAAATAGGGAAGAAGTTAGTTGTGCAGGTCAGAAACCTGTAGGCTGGGAGCCATAATGGTGAAGAGCGCACCCAGTTCTTCTGAGGAGTGCATAAGAGACATCGATCGGAAGAAATGTTCCTCTAGAACTATAACTGAAACCGTGTCCACATCACCTCCTCTTGGCCGGACCGCAAGACCCAGGGTTACCGGTCAGCGGTCTCTGCCACAAAGGAATCTCAAGAGGGCAACGCCAATGTAAACCGCGCCATCTCCTAAAATATGCCTATTCACCCACACATTAATTCTCCCTCTCTCTCTCTCTCTCTCACACACACACACACACAAACAATATCATCCAAGACTGTTCGTGTATAAGGCAACATTTGCCCAGAAGACGCCAAGAAAGGAATAAAGTGTAGGATAGGAACTGCCTGCAGATGCTGGTTTAAACCGAAGATAGACACAAGAAGCTGGAGCTGACGGGGGGCGATCAAACAGCACAATGTCACCCCGTCACCAATTCCTTCTCTCCAGTGATGCTGCCTGCCCGCTGAGTAAAAAAGAGCGAGAATGTGATCTGAGAGGAAAGATAGTGGAGAGAAGTGAATCGTAAACTGATGGAAGGGGAGGAAAGGCGCCTGAGCGAAAGATAGTGCGGAGAAAACCCAGCAATCGATTTATAGAATGTACTTGGAAGAGGAAAAAAAGATCCTTTTGTGAATAATCTATTCACGCTGATGATGTTAGTTCGGACTGATCAACATGGGCTGTGACCGAGCGATGGTTGTGATCGTTTACAGGCTGTAAATCAGGAAACTTGTGATCTTGTAATCGCTATTGGTTGTAAATCTACGGGTCAGGAAAATCCAACGTTCATTGATTCATGTCATAAAGCAGCGAAGCACGGCCCGTTGCTGTCCGGAAGTTCGGACACCCTTCCTGAAGTCTGATTTCACTTTTCGGATGCAATGCGCTAAATGTGCTTCTTAAACTGGTGAATGGTTCACCCAAGCGCAAATGAAATTATTTTATGGAGTTAATGAAACTAGAGGAGTGGGTGAAGGGTGAATGACATAATTTATCCAGATTTTGTTTTCTATACTTAAAAAAAGACATTACCATTAAAGTGGTTAGTAAGCTCATTGGTTTTAATGGCAGTGGAGCTGGAACTTTGATGTTTTTTTATCTATACCTATGGTTTTCTAATTTTTAAACTAACAGGATATTTCCCAAATTTACTGTAATATAACCGTTTAGGGAAGACCAGACGAGCTAGTGTGATCATACATTTATAAATGGCAACACTGGAGGATCGCCATATGCAACTGTTGAACTGTAACTTTATTTTGTGTAGAAATGTAGCTACCAAAGTTGATATTTGGTGGTTTTGTGAGCTTTCGGGGAGGGATATAGAAAGATATTAGTTGGAGAAAAATATATTAAATCACACACTCCATGGTTTTTATAGCTAATTTTCCAAGAAATAACTGCTGTAATCAAGGCCCGAAAGGGTAGGATAGGGCTGAAGCCCAGTGTTTAGACGTTGGAATGTTTTTTTTATCATTCTAATAGAATGATTTTCCAACTCCAGTGGCAATTAAACTATTTTTTCACTTTTGTTTTTTTAACATATTTTTAGGATGTTAAGGCTGAATAAAATAACACTTACGAAATGAGTTCATTCATGTATTTTGCTCATGTAATAAAAATACATTATATATAAAATTATACACAAGGGAAAATGAGACGAAAATTACCAAAAAAACAAAGAAAATTTAGTCAAGGGTGAATTAAATTTTGTGATTAAGACTCGAGTGTGAATGGCACTGAAATAATTTAAAGAGTTCCCACGGTAGACGCACTAAGCTCAAGGCACGGGCCCTACGTTCTTACATCGAGTCTAAATGTTTCAATTTTAAACTCGAACACTAAATTTGACTCGTGGAAAAAATCGAACACGTTTGACTTTTTTCACGAGTTCACAAGTTTCACGGGTACCTGCCGTTAGCGCCACGAGTGGACAAGTTGATCGCGCGAGTTCCGACGTTCCCACTACGTTGGTTGTATGTGATCACCACGAGTGAAAGCTCAGGATCACTCGTGGGCCAACTAGCACCGTGAAACAGGGGTTTAAGATAAGTATTTTACACAAAGAGTGGGCTGGTGCCTAAAATGTTCTCCCAGGGGAAATTGTAGATAAAGCAGCAGCATTCCAGAGGCATTTTGACAGGCACATTGAGCAGGGAATAGAGGGGTATAGACCATGCCGCATGGTCCCATCAGGCCGATGGGACTCGTTTTAATTGGCATTATAGGCAGTACAGATATTGTGGTCTGAAGCACCTGTTCCTGTGTTGGTCTATGTTTTACAGAGGTTCTGGAGCTAGATATAGAAAACTTACAGGGTACCAAGTATTGATCCCGCTTTTGAGTGTCTCAACAAACATAACCCTGAATCAAGTTAGATGGAAGTCTTACTGTTGACTCTCTGACCTTTAACTGGCTTTGACATTTTTCTCTCTGTTCCTTTACAACAGATATCACTGTGAATTTATTATATGGTGCAGCTGGAACAGCTGATGATTCACAGCACCGGAAAACCGGGTTCGATCCTGACCTTGGGTGCTGTCTGTGTGGAATTTGCAAGTTCTCCCTCTGACCGGGTAGGTTTCCTTCATGTGCTCCAGTTTCTTCCCAGATCCTGTAGGTTTGTAGGTTAATTGGCCACTGTAAATTGCCCCTCGTGTGTAGGGAGTGGGAGCAAAAGTGGGATAACATCGAAAGAGTGTTAATGGATTGTCAATGGTCGGCATGGACTCAATGGGCCAAGAACTTGTTTTCATGCTGTATTTCTTTCAATTAACTTTCAATTTTTCAATTCAATTGCCCAGTGTCCACTTTGTCACATGTAATTGGTGAGGAGATAACACATATCTGACTCAGATATGACTTCTGACTCAGTTGCCTCTATTTATGCTCTCAAACTGCCCTCATTTAAGTTGCATTGATGAAAGAATCCAATGGTATGAAATGGGACTGAAAACTATGGAAGACATGGTCACTTCTCCCATTGTCAAGTGGTTGGTAGGTTATTGCTCAGAAAACCTATAATCTCTCTTTTGAGGTTCGTGAAGATTAAACTTTA
Organism: Raja brachyura; assembly: GCA_963514005.1. The sequence continues at coordinate 81,789,313 of OY740782.1, forward strand.
TTGCCTTCCATCACAGTGAGGAATGTGGGAAATCCACTGTGGTGGATCTTTATGTTAACTTTTATGTGGTTGTGTGTTTTGTTGCTTTTTATAGTATGACTATGGTAAATCGAGTTTCACTGTACCTTAATTGGTACATTTGACAATAAAATACCCTTTGACCCTTTGAACCTTTGCTGTCCATTAAAAATGTCTCCCTGACACTCCTGCTGTGGAGCCAAAACAACAGCAGATTCACTTTCCAAATTTAATAAGGTTCAGAATCACAATGGGGTCAGACAAATGTTTATTTAGACTTTACTTTTAGATTTCAGAGATACGGCACGGAAACAGACCCTTCCGCCCACCAAGTCCACGCCGACTGGCAATCACCCTTGTACACTAACATTATCCTACACACTAGGGACAAATTACAAATTTTACCGAAGCCAATTAACCTACAAATTCTGTACGTCTTTGGAATGGAAGGAAATCAGTGCACTTGGAGTAAGCAGATGCAGTCACGGGGAGAACACACACATTCCAGCCAGACAACATCCGTAGTCAGGATTGAACCCGGGAGTCTGCTGCTGTAATGCGGCAACTCTACATTCGTGCCACTGTGCTGGCCCTCATTTTTATTTTACTGTAAACTTAAACCCACATGGGGATTCAAACCCAGAAATATCCTCCAGTGGAGGAATCGCACTACAATGGAGCTAGTCACAAAGAAATGAAATCACAAATGAATGAGCACTGAAGACTCTGAGGCCCAGTTATAATCCATGGTTGTGGCTTATCTTCTCACCCTGTATTGAAACCTTACTGCATCACTTAGGTGGTGTCATTGAAATAATGTAATTTTCACCTTTGCAATAAAAAATGGCAGGGCTGCCAACATTGGGTGAGAGTTGGGAGTGAGAAATTGCGAGAGACCGAGCTCGGGGGTGCGTAGCGTCCGGGTGGGGAAGGTGTGGGAGGGGGGTGTACCCCATCCCATTGGTATGGAGCTTTTGCATTTTTCAGTTTGAAATTGTGCAATCTGGTGCATACTGTAGTGAGTCTTTTAACTTACGCTTGAATGCAATATTTATGCTTTAAATTGGATTAGCTATGAATAAGCTTAGGCTAAATTACATTCCTAATTACATTCCACAGTAGAGCCAGGCTCTGATCAACAGGTGCAGCACATGAATTACCTTAGTATATTCATGTATGGAAATCAGATTATAATCAAACACTTGGCCCATGTGGACCAACCTGAGTCTCACTGCATACCTGGTACTACTCCTGACCCTAACTCAAGTTGCATACCTTCTTTCATTCCTGATCCTGAGTCCAGCCTTACACCTGGGCCCCTATTCTTCCCTGATCATAGCTGCTTACCTGCTTAGGTTCCCAGTGCTGAACACTCCCATTGTTCCAGCTTTGACTGCACACCTAGTACTATTCCAGACCTTGACTGGATACACACTTGGCCTTGCTCCTAGCCCCTTGCACTGACAATATACCTGACCCACACATAAAGCCCCATATCTGACCCCATGGAATTAACCCATAACGTACAAGTCCACAGGTGCTTATCTAATGCGGTAATGTGTTATGGGGCACTTCACGGACCAAATTTTGTATAACAAAATTTGCTACATCCATTGGTTTCCTTGTTATCTAACATGCTAGTTACTTTGTCAAAGGAGTAATAAATTAGTTGAACACAATTTCTCATCCATAAAATTATACGATCAGCTGTATAAGTATTCAGTTACCATTTCCTTCATTTTCCTAACAAACTGTCCTAAAGTCATTTTCGCACCCAATATTTTCAGTATTTTGCTGTCTTCCTCTCAGCTGGGAGTTTTCCAAAATGCAAAGTCCAATAACTATATATTTAAGCAATATTATTCTATTAAATGTGATCTTTAAAGTACATAATATTTTATGTGGTATTCATAACACAACAATGATAAAAAGATCTTTGTTTTGATTACACCAACCAACATGCACACATTATTAAATTGCAGTTAATATGTACCGATGGCAAATTTTTGTTCCAATGCTGCCCATTCCCAATTACTTTTACATTGAAATCTAAGTTAACTTTAAATGGCATCAGAAAAATAAAACCTCCGGAATGGATGATATTAATTACGTGGTTGGTTGGTCAGTATCAGCACAATTACTATCTTAAACTTTGAATCTTCAGATGTCCTGGTTCCAGCTAAAACTAAAGACAAATAATAACCTCCTTGCACATTCCCCTGCAAGTATCTCTGTCAATCCTTTAAAATATGCCCCTTATTTGAACAAGCTCTTAAACATCGCATCTGAATCAGTTTTCATCTGATTACACTCCTTGAGGATGTTCATCTATGTGTTCAATTAATAAAACAACGAGATTGGGGACATTTCTATTCAACCTGTCAAAGGAATTTGGGGGGTGGGGGGGTTAGAAATAATCAGTGAGGTAAACAAACATAATAGTTGAGTGGCTAATGACAATAGTGCTACCTTCCCAATATTTAACTGAAGGAAATAATGGGTTAGCGGGGCTGTTTGTTGTGACAGACAGCCTGACACCTTGCATGTCATTTTAATATTACATTTATCCCATCCCCTGGATATTCCAGAATAGTAAAATAAGGTTTTGTCAACTAATTACAAATCAGGCTAATTACAAATCAATAACATTAGCCAACTCCGAAACCACAAAGCGCTGAGAGTTGCGATCCAGACATCACGGACAACTGACCTCAGTTCCCCACTGACATCTGGCAGTGCTCTCTGTCTGAACCAGGGGCCATGGAGCATTTTTGAAAGTGGGGGGAGGGGGCTGAATGATCATTGATCACTCGCCTTGGGGTACCCGGCGAGGCAGTGGAGCAAGCAAGTGGAGGGAGGGTGTGGGAGGGGGGTGTCCTCCCTCCCATGGTAGGGACTTTTTGAAATGTAATGTATTAAAATCATGTTTTAGTGCATTGTAGAAGTATGATTTCAATGTTTTTTGTTTGAAGTATTTTTTAATGGTGAAGGGTGTATGGAACAAGCTGCCAGAGAAGGTAGTTGAGGGAGGGACTATCCCAAAACTTAAGAAATAGTTAGACCGATACATGGATAGTACAGGTTTGGAGGGATATGGACAAAAAGCAGGTAGTGTAGCTGGGACATGTTGGCGGGTGTGGGCAAGTTACGCCGAAGGACCTTTTTTCACACTGTATCACTTTATAACTACATTATACCTCCACCATGCATGAATGCTTCAAAATCGTTGTCGAATTTTATTGCCATATACTCAAGCATAGAAACATAGAAAATAGGTGCAGGAATAGGCCATTCAGCCCTTCGAGCCAGCACTGTCTTTCAATATGATCATAGCTGTTCATCTAAAATCAGTACCTCTTCCCTGTTTTTTCGCCATAGCCCTTGATTTCATGAGCCTCAAGAGATAAATGTAACTCTCTTGAAAACATCCAGTGAATTGGCTTTCACTGCCATCTGTGGCAGAGAATTCCACAGATTCACAACTCTCTGGTGAAGAAAGCTTGTCCTCATCTCAGTCCTAACTGGCCTACCCTTTATTCTTAAACTGTGACCCCTGGTTCCTGTCTGTGACCCCGGACCCTTACCTGGCTCCTGCACTACTCCACTCACTGTAAGGGAGCACGATGTCAGACGGGTGCTCCTGGCAGTGAACCCCAAGAAGGCTGCCGGCCCAGATGGAGTACCTGGTAAGGTGCTCAAAGCGTGTGCCCACCAGCTCACCGTCATCTTCACCAGAATCTTCAATCTCTCCCTGGACCAGGCAGTTAACTCGTCCTGCCTAAAATCAGCCACAATCGTCCCAGTGCTGAAGAAGTCTCCCATCACCAGCCTAAACGATTACCGTCCCGTGGCCCTCACTCCGGTAATCATGAAGTGCTTCGAGAGATTGGTCCTCCAGCACATCAAGGACTATCTCCCTCCAGACTTCGACCACCACCAGTTCGCCTATCTCCCAAACAGGTCCACAGAAGATGCCATCACCGTAGCTCTCCACTCTGTGTTGAGCCACCTGGAGCAGGGGCAGAGCTACGTTCGGATGCTCTTTGTGGATTACAGCTCAGCTTTCAATACTATCATTCCGGACATTCTCATCGACAAACTGGTCACTCTCGGCCTCCCCACTCTCACATGTGCCTGGATAAAGGACTTCCTCACCAACCGGCCCCAGACTGTGAGACTCGGCCCCCACCTCTCCTCCACTCGCAGGTTGAGTACCGGCTCCCCGCAGGGCTGTGTGCTAAGCCCCCTCCTATACTGTCTCTACACCCACGACTGTAGTCCGGCCCACAACAACAACCGAATCGTCAAGTTTGCTGACGACACTACAGTAGTCGGACTCATCTCAAGGGGAGATGAGGCAGCCTACAGAGAGGAAGTCCTGAAGTTGACAGCCTGGTGCTCAGAAAACAACCTGGATCTGAACACCAAGAAAACCAAAGAGCTCATTGTCGACTTCAGGAAGCACAGCACCGACTTGGCCCCCTTATACATCAACGGCGAGTGTGTGGAGAGGGTCCACACCTTCCGGTTTCTCGGCGTCCTCATCTCCGCTGACATCTCCTGGACAGACAACATCACAGCGGTCATCAAGAAGGCTCAGCAGCGGCTGCACTTCCTGAGGGTCCTCAGGAAGCGCAACCTGGACTCCAACCTGCTGCTGACCTTCTACCGCTCGTCCATTGAGAGCCTGTTGACATACTGTATTACAGCATGGCACGGCAGCTGCACCATGGCAGACAGGGAGAGGCTTCAGAGGGTAGTCAGGGCAGCACAGAAGATCATCGGCTGCCCTCTCCCCTCTCTGATGGACATTTACACCTCCCGCTGCCTCAGCAGGGCGAAGAACATTATCAAGGACAGCTCCCATCCTGCATTTGGCCTGTTCGACCTGCTACCCTCAGGGAGGCGCTATAGGTGCTTCAGCACAAGGACAAATAGACTCAAGAACAGTTTCTTTCCAAAATCGATTATCTCCCTGAACTCACACATGCATTGACTTCACAGCCTAACCCCCGGACTTTATCTATCCACCTACTGTAATTTGTACTGTAACTGTAATTTCCAATATGTGCAATAACCTATACTGGATATAGGAATCCTATTATCCATTCTATTTATCCATTGTCTTTTTATCGATATGTATATAGCGCTGCAGAAACTGTGCACCTTATCCCCCCCCCCCCCCCTTTTTGTTTTGTTTTTGCACTGAGTAGGAGCAGCTTTTAATCTCATTGTACATGTGTATAGTGACAATAAAAGGCATTCTGATTCTGATTCTGATTCTGGTTCTGAACTCCCCCAATCTCGGGAACATTTTTCCTGCAGTTACAGTAAGTGAAAATCTAATAGTCAAGCAGGATGCTTTCTCCAACCACCCCCATTTGAAGGCCACTATCTTCCACCATTTCTACCCAGTGCTTGGTACCTACTTCCAGCAGCCACTGGTTGTTCTCCAGGATGCACCGAGCTGCAGCCTGAAAGGCCTGTCCCACTTAGGTGATCTTTTGGGCAAATACAAGCGACAGTGGCAACAATTGTGGCTGTAGGAGGTTGTCGTAGGTTGTCGTAGGTGAATGCTAGTAAACTAGTTCCTGACAGTTGCCTAAAGAGTCACCTCAGTGGGACAGGCCCATAAGTACGTGGGAATAGAATAGATCAGGGGAGCCGTGACCGGCTGAGTCACTCGTTGTCCAGCCCACTCTCCAAATCGCCCATGAGACACAAAAATCCGGAGTAACGTCCAATTTCCTCTCTGTGTCTGTGGACCGACTCCAAGCACCCATTGATCTGCAGCGCTGCTCGATACGTGATTGGCTTTGTGATCAGAGCCAGATGTCACCGTGTCCCGGCACTCGGCCCTACACAGCCCTGCTAGCCGGACAGTGTTCAGTTTAGAGGTACAGCGCAGAAACAGGCCCTTCGGCCCACCGAGTCTGTACTGACCAGTGATCCCCGCACATTAACACCATCCTACACACACAAGGGACAATTTATACTTATATTAAGTCAATTAACCAGACCTTCAATCTGAAGAAGGGTCTCGACCCGAAAAGTCACCCATTCTTTCCCTCCAGAGATGCTGCCTGACCCGCTGAGTTTACTCCAGCACTTTGTGTCTACTGGTATAAACCAGCATCTGCAGAGTACCTGTCCAAATATGGACAGGTCCAGATGTGTACCTGTCCAAATGCCCTTTAAATGCCATCGTGGTAATTTCAACACTCTTGTCTTCATTCTACAGTGTTTAGTTGCGTGTGCAGCAACATCAGAACAATGACATTCTCAGTTGCTGCACCTTAACAGGCCGGTTAAAGCAACAACACACAGATACATATAAATAGATTGCTTTAGTTTACTATTGCCACCTGTAGCGAGGTACAGGGAAAAGCTTTTGTTGCGTGCTATCCGGTAAATGCAAGCAAGCCGCTCACAATGTACAGATAAAGGAGAACGGGCGCAACATATATAATAAATAATACAATGGATTAATAATCAGTAATATTGGGTAATCATCCCAGCATATGAGCGGAGGCCCAACTATTAGCATTGCAATTAATGCCCCACAGCGCCAGAGACCCGGGTTCAATCCTGGTCTCGGGTACTGTCTGTGTGGAGTTTTAACGTTCTCTCTGTGACCGCGTGGGTTTACTCCGGGTGCTCCGGTTTCCTCCCACATCCCAAAGACGTGCGGATTTGTAGGTTAATTGGCCCTGTAAATTGCGCCCTAGTGTGTAGGGAGTGAATGAGAAAGTGGGATAACATAGAACCAGTGTGAACGGGTTATCGATGGTCGGCACGGACTCGAGGGGCCGAAGGGCCTGTTTCCACGCTGTACCTTTGAACTAATTATAATATTAAACAAATCACGACTTGCATATCGGATTTGAACATGAACAATATTATCCCAAGGTTGCAGAGTATTTGAATGGCATTTACTGCATAATCCCTGAGGTTATTCTTTGTAAAGTGAAGGGCAAAGTTAATCTCTACAAGTTTCATTTTCCTAAGTTAATTTGTAGTTTATATTTACCATCTTGCCTTTGCTTATTTGTTCCCGTGATACATGAATCCAAGACTGACATTTAAAGATGAACAAAACATCAATTTAAAGACAGATATCAACTAATTTCCCCGATTGAGTATGAATATCGATATCTTTAACATTCCCTCTCTCTCCATCCCTCCCCCACCCAAGTGGTACTAGCTTCAAAGTTGTCTTGTTGGGTCTCGATGTGTGACAAGGAACTGCAGATGCTGCTTTAAACCGAAGAGAAACACAAAATGCTGGAGCAAATCTGCGGGGCAGGCAGCATCTCTGGAGAGAAGGAATGGGTGATGTTTCGGGTCGAGACCCTTCAAAAGTTTTGGGTCGAGACCCTTGGAAGGGTCACGACCAGAAACGTCACCCATTCCATCTCTCCAGAGACGCTGCCTGATCCATGCTGGTCACCTGGCCGAAATCGGCACAGAGACTCTCACGGCCGCGGTGCAATGCTTCTGACGCCTCCAGCAGCCCGGGACTCTGGCACTGAGGCTGCTCCATGGCCAGAGGTGCAGCAAGCGACTCGCCAGCCCAGCAAACACTCATCAGCCCAGCAAACATTTGCCAGCCCCGGCTTCCCATCCGCATCTTCCCCTGCCGCTGTTTTTGCTTCCATCCCTCACTCAGCCCTGGCTCTCCAACACCCACGGCCCATGCACTTGATATGAGTTTTGAAATTCTCGTTGATCACAGAATTTCTCACAACAGAGCGTGAGAAATTTGTGATCAGCGTGAGAGCATGATCATTTGGCCAAATGCGTGATTCTCACGCTCAGTGCATGACAGTTGGCAGCCCTGAAATGGACACAAAGTGCTGGAGTAACTGAGCAGGTCATGCAGTATCTCTGGAGAACATGGATAGGTTTTGTAAGTGGGGGAAGGGGGGGGGGGGGGGGGAGGGGGGAAAGAAAGCTGGAAGAGAGGAGCTTTCTATTCACACCACCTACCCCACAATCAGTCTGAAGTGAGGTCCTGACCCGAAACGTCACCTATCCATGTTTTCTAGAGATGCTGCCTGAGCCGTTGAGTTACTCCAACATTTTGTGTCCTTTTGTGCAAACCACCTTCTGCAGATTTTTGTTTCTAAACCTTAATTATTGTGCTGGCCTACCTCAATGTAAAGCTGATTTATGTGTGCATCCATTAATCTTTGCACATGGCGCACATGGGATATTGATAGAATTGATACAAAGTTGGCTATGGAATAGGCAACAGGTTATGAAGAATGTTTTTATAGAGTGAAGGAAGGCACATTTCCTAAAAATCTGTGTCAGAGTCATTGCTTATTTTCATTTAAATTCATGACCTTTTCTGAATTTTGTGCTGGAAGCTTAACGAACAGTAAAGAGGACGCAGCAGGATGTACACAGTCTAGTGAAATGGCCTGTGCTGACACGTGGCAAACGCAGATTAATGTTAATGGACGTGATCTAAAATATTTTGCTGGGAACAATGAGTAGACGGAATAAAGAATCAAGGATACTGTTCTGAAAGGGTTGCAAGAGCAGAGGATGTGGGAGTATGCATGCACTAATGAGTGAAAGTGGCAGGCCAGGTGGACAGCGTGATTGATCAACACAGGCATGGAGTACACAGGCAGGGAAACTACATTGAACTTTTATAAAGGACTGGACCAGCCTCAACTGGAGTATTGTGCAAGGCATTGGATAGATATCATGAAAGAAATATTAAAATGATTCCTGGGATATTGGACTACAGTTATAAAAGTAGATTAGAGAGGCTGGGGCCTCTTTCATGAAGAGAAGGCTGCAGAAAAATGTGGAAGGTATATAAAAGGATGAAAGGCCTGGTCAGAATGGCTCTTCCTTTGAAGGAGGGGTCAAGAATCAAAAGGTCACAGGTATAAAATCACCTCCGAGTGACACGAGAAAAATATTTTTTAGGTGTGTGTGGTTGGGATGGGGAATGTTGCTCCTCTCAGTATGTAGAGGCCGGTTCTGTGGTTGAGTTGGTAAAGTTTGCAAGGCCATGGAGAAGGGCCCAGGGTTTGGGACAGACAAAATGTGTAGAAAGAAACTGCAGATGCTGGTATTTACCAAAGGTGGACAGACACACAGTGTTGGAGTAACTCCACTGGTCAGGCAGCATCTTTGGAGAATAAGGATGGGTGATGTTGTGGGTCAGGTCTAAGGGCCATTACGGCCTCCACCCCTCCTTGGTTATCTGTTGCCAGTCCTGCTTTGTTCTGGTCTTTTCTGACCTCCAGTCCCCTCCCCTCCACTTTCAGTCTGAAAAAGGGTCCCGACCTGAAATGCCACCCATCCTTTTCTCCAAAGATGCTGCTTAACCCACTGATTTACTCCAAGATCTTCAGGGTTTGGAACAAGTGTGTTGTACAGAAGAAAACTGGCAGAAACAAGATGGGATGGAAGTTCTCATTCTAAGAAGTCAGGTAACCTTCTACTGTATGATCTCACAGTTCTACAACTCAACAGATCATTTTTCATCACTCATAACATTCATCCCCTGCTGAAACAGTCAGGCTGGATTTTGGAAGCGGACAGTATGGTTGGCCTGTTAAGGGCAACATTGTGAATGGATGCTGGTAATGTGAGCATTGCAATACGTCTTTTTCACAATGGAATAAATGATTAATTTCAGCACACTGTTTGTTAAATTTATCACGTTCCCAGTGTCAACCAAAAATGTTGCACATTATCTGCTCGTGGGTTAAAGGATGAGGCTATTAGCCAAGTGTATTGTACAGGAAACCAAACACAAGACTTTGTTACAAAGTCTATTCAGCCTCTTCTCGTGCCCATCCACTGAAATCAGAAATATTTCCATTGATTCACTTGGTGATAGGCAATAAGAGGATTAGCAATCTAAAAATCTCCAACTATTTACAACCTGAGTCTGTTTGCAAAGTCGATTTAAAAAAGGGCCTTTATGAACTGGTTATGAAAAATACTGTTGCTGTTGCTATCTCTACCTATCACTTGGTACAGTGCATCCTCAACCACAAATCTGAGGGAAATCCGCTGATCATTCTGGTTGGTACCAACACCATCTCCGCACACAGTCAAGAATTGTACGTAGCTAAGACATGGGTACGTTACAAGGATCACAAAACCTAAACGTCAACACCTGATGTTGTGTATTTCACAAGTGAATTAAAGTGTTTGTCACATTGTTTACCAAAAATGATTAAGGTGAAAAAGGCTCTAAAGCATCACTAACTTGCATATTAGCTGATTTTAACACGTGCCAGTCCCACTTAGGCAATTTTTTCGGCGTCTGCCAGCGACTGTCACAGTTGTAGCAGGTCGCCGAAATAGCGGCGACTGGACCCCCCATGACAAGCACAACAACCTACCACCGAGTCGACGTCAAGCTACGGCAAGCTACCGACAACCAGCGACCCATTAGGATGTCCACCTACGACCACACCTATGACAACCTACGACCACACAGGTGACAACCTTCGACAACTAAAGTCAACCTATGTCCACCCGCGACAAGCTATGACAAGCAAAGACCCTGTCGGCGACAACTGAAGACGATTCAGTCGCCGGTCGCCGTAGGTTGACGTAGGTAGTCGCTAATGGAATTCACCGAAGTCAGCACCCGCCGACAACCAGCATCACCTAGCAACAACCTGCGTCATCCTGGCAACAACCTATGACAGCACCTATGAGAGGAGAAGTCAAACTTCGTCAAGCCCACAGTCGCCAAAAAGTTTTGAGCATTTCAAAATCCAGCGGCAACATGAGAAACGTTACGACTCTTTAGGCGACTTGAGGAGACTACTCACGACCATACCCCGTGACCAAGTGGCGACTGCCTTGTCGCCTGTAGTCACCAAAACAATTGCCTAAGTGAGACAAGGGCTTGAGGCAACAAACCTTTACAAAAAGGAGCAGTGACTGACAAAAAACAATTTAGTGTATTGTACAATGTTTCAATGAATATGCACTGATTTCTGTAACTACATTCAATTAATTTAATGGATTATGCTGAGAAAGCTATAAATTAAAACATGCATACAGATTTTATTGTCATAAATTATCTTGGAGTTTTAGGTTCATCACCTGAGTAACATGAGAATTAAGGTTCAGTTGGGCGCAACTAACAACTGAAGCAGGAGGTCTGAATTATCAAATTAAATATTTTGCGCACAACTTTTCCCTGCTTGACTTTTCAGTAGTCATCACGGTGTAAAATAATTTATTGGAGCTCCCTTCCCTGGTTGCAGGCTTACAAACATTCATGAACAATGTGCAGCTATCACTGGGCCATGGTTCTATCTGCAAATTAGGTGGCTTGAGAGGACTTGTTGCCTGGGAATCAATTATACTGAGGCTCTGGAGCATTGCAGAGAGCTGTGAACCCTCATTTTCCCTTACTACCATGGCAGCCTTTCTGATGGTATACTTGGCTGTCATGGAGAGAGATCTTTCAACAGTGCCACGCTTCCCAAAGATCAAAAGATCATTGCAGCAATGACGCAGCAGGCACAAAAATGGAGAAACAGGAAACTGCATATGCAGGTCTACAAAAAAAGGCACAAAGTGCTGGAGTCACTCAGCAGGTCAGGGAGCATCCCTGGAGAACATGGACAGGTAATGTTTTGGGTCGGGTCCATAATCTCTGGAGGTGCTACCTAACCTGTTGAGTTACACCAGCACTTTATTGCTCTTTTTACCTATAAACTGGAGATTAAACCATTTGCTCGGATGTTTATACAGATCCCCAACCCAAGTTTTTGAAAGAGGTGGCTATGTAAATGGTTTGGGATATTGTTTTAAAGCTTTGACTTATGTGTTAATAGCTGCAATGTTACTTTTAACATATTTTTAATTTTGCTAATTTTTCATGAGAGTGGCCAAGACCACAATAGAGTGAATGGAAGATTCAGCTACATCAGCCTGAACAATGTGGTCTCTACGACATGAGAGAAAGCAAATGCAGATCAGATTACCACTTTATTGAAACACTTCTGTTAAGTCCATAGGGGTGATTTTGAACTTCCACTATCTTTCACTATAATCCTCTAAGCAACTCCCACACTGTTGTCTCTGTCAGTTGGTCTAACATTACCCAACACGACACCAAGGATGAAAGATTTCGGCCCAAAACGTTGCCTATCTCCTTCGCTCCTTAGATGCTGCTGCACTCGCTGAGTTTCTCCAGCCTTTTGTGCACCCTCGATTTTCTAGCATCTGCAGTTCCATCTTTAACATGACACCAAGGATAGCACTTCATCTTCCGCCCTGCAGCCCTCAGACCTCAATTCCAGATAACAACTCTATTTTTCTTTCTCCTTCCACAAAGTATAACTGTGGCATTGTGTTTTTTTTAATTCATTTTTTTTAATGTTTGGCTTTAGCTACTGCTTTTAAAATAATTGTTTCCTTGACAACTTTAGTCTGCATCCAGCCACAGATATTCATTTTACTCTGCCCAGCCTTCCTCCCACTGCAACTGAAACCATGCTTAGAAACAAGGAACTGCAGACCCTGGTTTACGAAAAAGGACTTCTGGCAACTGCAGTTTTGTTTAGCTCCAGTCACCAGATTAATACCTGGGGTGGAGAAATTGTTTGTTGAGGAGATATTAAGCAGACCGGCCCTGCATGTTTTAGAGCTTGGAAGAATGGGAGATCATCTTATTAAAATTTAAATAATTCTTATGACAAGAGATGTGTGGAGATAATATTTAGGTATCGGACAGAACTGCAGATGCTGGTTTAAATTGAAGGCAGACACAAAATGCTGGAGTAACTCAGCGGGACAGGCAGCACTTTTGGGGAGAAGGAATGGTTGACGTTTCGAGTCTGAAGAAGGGTTTCGATCCAAAACGTCACCCATTCCATCTCTCCAGAGATGCTGCCTGTTTCCGCTGAGTTACTCCAGCATTTTGGGTCTACCTCAGAGATAATTTTTCCCTGGGTTGCCTGGAAGTTGTCACCATGTCAGCTATTCATAATGGAAATGAATAGAATTTTACCTAGAGGTTTATGAATCTTTAAATGTTTTTCCTCTAGAGGACAGAAGAAACAGATTGGTAGATATTCAAAACAAATTGGTAGATTTTTAAATATTAATGTAGTGCAGGGAAATGGCTCTGTGGTAGAAAAAAAACAAAGATGATCTAATTGAATAGTGAAATAGGCACCAAGAGCTGAATACCCCATTTCTATTTTGAGCCTGAATAAGGCCTCCGACCCAAAATGTCACTTCTCCAGAGATGCTGCCTGACCCCACATGCTGAGTTACTTCTGCACTTTGTGTCCTTTTGTGTAAACCAGCAACTGCAGTTCCTTTTTTCTAGATTTTTCCTGTTTTTATATCTTAAGGTCGTATGTAAAAGCAGTTCTGTGATAGGTCCCTATTGCCTGACCATGTAACTCACCTGCATGGATTTGAACTGCTGTCTGTGATCATGCCTCAAGCTCTCAGTGTAATCACAACAAGAGCATCCGTTCTGTTCTTTCTGCTGCTGGTTCCATCAATTACAGGTTAAACAGGTTAACATCAGTGAGTGTAACATTGTACATGCAAACATTGAGTAACTTTGACAAGCATGTTGAAGGGAATAAAATCTGAAAGGCCATTGGTCATTTTGGAATGTAAATTATATCACATGCATCTAAATGTCAAATTGATTTTAACTTTCCTGGACCCAGCACACTGATGCAATTGTAAAGAAGGCACATCCGTGACTCTACTTCCTGAGAAGATTACGGATATTTGGCATGTCGAAGAGGATTCTCCTAAACCTCTACAGGTGCACGGTAGAGAGCATTCTGACTGGTTGCATCGTGGCTCTTTCGGCAACCTGAACATCCAGGAGTGAAAAAGACTACAAAAACTTGTGACCACTGCCCAGTCCATCACCGGCTCTGACCTCCCCACCGTCGAAGGGATCTATCGTAGTCGCTGCCTCAAAAAGGCAGCCAAAATCATCAAGGACCCACACCATCCTGGCCACACACTCATCTCACCACTGCCATCAGGAAGAAGGTACAAGAGCCTGAAGACTGTAACGTCCAGGTTCAGGAACAGTCATCAGGCTATTAAACACAACGAATAAGCTATGAGCTCTGAACTGCAAAAGTCTATATTATTAATTGTTATTTGCACTATATTTGTTATTTATTGAACTTTTTCTTTTTTCCCCGTTATATACAATGTTTATGTATTCACATAGTCTGTTGTGCTGCAGCAAGTAAGAATTTCATTGTCCCGTCTGGGCCATATGACAATAAAACACTCTTGACTCTTAATATCAAAGCACGTGCCTTTTTTTCATTAAGATCATGTGCACCAGCCTAGCCAACAGCTTTGTTTTATTAGTTGCTTAAATTAACTTTTTGCTCACCTAAATCTGCTGCTTGGCCTTTGACCTGAGGAAATTAACTCCAAATTGAAGTATAAAGCATCCTTGGTTCCTGGAATAAATGATTAAGTGAAGTGTAGCAATTGACGATGGGCTTGGAGAGAGTTGTTAGACAGGAAGGAACAATGCAGTGATGAGAGTGAAATTGGTGGACAAAGTGTTTTGCACCAAAGTAGTATGTGCCTGGATATGTGAAGCTTCCTGGCCTGAGTTACCTGTGCTCCTTGGCTATCAAACTGTGAACCAAGGAATCAGCAGCTATCAGCAGGGTGATGAGTCAGGATTGATTCCAAGCCACTGTGGCAGAGTGTGACTTCACACACAGGTAAAAGTGATATTATGAGGGAGCACTCTGTTACCTTCTAGAGCTTAATAAGGTGTGTGCAGTGTTTCTCCCTGATTTTGTAAACTCCCCTGACATCCAGATGGAGAGACGGAAAGAAAAGGGGTTTCATAATTTCATTACTTCTATCTATTTAATGGGAAACAAAAAGAGGAAACCACAAGCTTAGCATTTTCAATGACTTTAAATGTAATTCTTAACTTCAGAACTCCTGTCTCCCCTACCCCCAACTCCTATCCCCCATCCTGCCTTCATGATCCTGTTAGATTCCAACTGTGACAAATAATGACATCCTGGAGGATACATTTGGCAGAAACTAGGATCCTAGCTTGTTTAACCTAATGACATGAGGTGAAGTTAAACTGTCATTAAACAAAAATTAATGACCTGTCATGTTCCTACAGATTAGTATGTAGTCACTAGGCATTGGAATAATTGAGCTAATTTGTTGAAAAAAATGGGGATCATGCAAAACATGGTATTTTTTTCCTTTTATGTGAGGCAAGAAAAGATCATGCCCATCTGATTACAAAGCAGGTTCAATCTGGGAATCATTTCTCTACTTTTTCCTGTGCTCATTTAATTTAACTAGGGTCAGGACCCTTCTTCAGATGCTATGTTTTTCAGCAATTTACAACTAATTTCTGTCCTATTTATGTTTTTAAAAATCTTCCTATTTCACATTGATATCAATGTTTGCCAGCTGTCAATAACACATTTGAAATCATAGCAAACCTGCAAAGTAAATGAAGCAACATCTCTGCCATACTTAAATGCACACACTGGCAACAAAGGCACTCTTCAGCCTACACATACAGTTGCTGTGGGCCGATCTGACTGCTGTACCTACAATACTGTAAAATCAAATAGAGATGATTGTGCAAAGGGACAGGTTATGCCAACATCCACAAAACCTTTTGGGACCCCCTCTGTAACCTAACTGTCTCCTCTTGCTTCAGACAATACTTTGTGATTTTTCTAACTTCAAGTAACCCTGACATTCCATCTCTCTCTATCCTTCCCCCAATCAAGTTGCACCAGCTTCTCGTTTTCACATAACGAACAGCTAACAATGGCCTGTTTCCTTTATCATTATTACTTTTTTGCATATCTTTCATTCATTATTCTTTATCTCTCTGCATCATCATCTATATCTCTCATTTCCCTTATCCCGAACCAGTCTGAGGAAGGGTCTTGACTCAAAACATCACCCATTCCTTCTCTCCAGAGATGCTGCCTGTCCCACTGAGTTGCTCCCACTTTTTGTGTCTATCTTCGATACTTAGTGAAGCCTGAGATGTCATTCCCATGATCTCCATAATCACTGCCTGGCCTATTTCCAATTAACACGCAATTCCAGTAGATTAAACATATTCCAATCATTTTATTTTACCTCTGCCTATTTACTGAATTTCCAGGTCAAATTTATTCTTCCTTCTTGAATGGAAAATGTGCTGATTATTTTCAGCCACCAGATGGCAATAACATCTACTGTGTTTTATAAAGCAATACATTAGAATCAGTTTCATCCTGTGGTAATACATTTTGGTTGTTGCTTAGCACTCAATATGCTGCACCTTCGACAGGCGCGCATCAAAATACTGGAAATACTGCTGATCATTGCAAGTAAAGTAATTATAAATTTCTGTTCGTATGCCTTTAAAATCAAAGTTGTTATTTATTTCTTCAATCTTTCAACAACC
Organism: Raja brachyura; assembly: GCA_963514005.1. Next base: position 81,805,781 of record OY740782.1, read on the forward strand.
TATGCTGCACGAAGATCTGCAGCAAAAGTACCAGGTGCTGGATAATACATATTGCACACAAATTGAAAAGATAAAGTTAGATTGCATTTTATCGTCTTTCCTGCCAACACCCACCCTCCCCGATCTCTTCCTTCCTCCCTCCATCCACCCCCCTGAAATGGGGGAAATGCAAAAAGAATCTATTTATAATCTATTTATAAATAGATATAAATGGAAAAAATCTATTTATAAATTATAAAGGTAACTAGCATTTTGGCTCATGTACACCTATTTATTCACGTTACTGTATCTCCATCTGTCTTTTCCACTTCAACAAGTATAGTCTCGGTCTGTCTCTGTCTGTCTCCGTCTGTCTCTGTCCATCTCGATCTGTCTCGGTCTCTCTGTTTGTCTTCGTCTGTTTCTCTCTGTCTCTGTCTGTCTCTGTTTGTTTCTGTCTCTGTTTGTCTCCGTCTGTTTCTGTCTCTCTCTGTCTCTCTCTGCCTCTGTCTGCCTCTGTCTGCCTCTGTCTGCCTCTGTCTGCCTCTGTCTGCCTCTGTCTGTCTCTTTCTGTTTCTCTCTGTCTGTCTGTCTCTCTCTGCCTCTCTTTTTATCTTCCTTTTCTGTTATTTTCACATTCTTAGACTTTTTTCAATCCTTTGTGTTAATATAGTAAACCAGGGCAGGGCTGTTTATTGGTCTCATGCATTGTACTGCACTCAGAGGGTATGATTGAAGATTCCTGACCCAAAACTTCAGTCTAAGGAAGGATGTCAACCTGAAATGTTGCTTGTCCATTTCCCTCCATTGATGCTGCCTGACCTGCTGAATTCCTCCAGCACTTAGTGTTTTGACCCAGAAATGGCATTGTTTGTGAAATTTTAAATCATTTGGTTTGCTATTTATAATTGGCAAGCTTTGTAACAAGAGCTGGTGAGTAATGTCACAAAACAGCATTCTCAACACTCAGAAATAGTCCACAAGGCCACATTATAATTTGTATGCTTCGTTCCATACATAATAAAAATGACTTGCCGAGAATTGATCCCTGGCCAGGAGTTCAGGAAGCACAGAGTAATCACACCAGCTTATACTCTTCCTCTGACATAGGTGTGTAAATAATAATATTCTAGTTATTGTTCAAGGTAAGAGGTGAACCCTTGGCCTGATGGTGACCTCAATACTGGGGCATCATGAGGCAACAGCATAGTATAAATGATTAAGAGCAACAGAAGTAACAACACTTATGTTTGCAATTCTATGATATTACACAGGAATTGCATAATGGGATGGGACACGGTGAAAACATAACGGGTAAGATGAGGCAGTGTGATGCTTGCAGGATGTCGGAGCCCAGGGACACTGATGGAGCCTCTGGCTGTTACAACTGTGGCAAGCGTGTCCAGGTTCAGCTCCTGAAGGACTATGTTGGGGCACTGGAGAAGCAGCTGGATTATCTCAGGATCATGCGGGAAAATGAGAGTTTCCTGGACAGGACCTACAATGAGGTTGTCACGCCAAGGATATGGGAAGACCCAGGTGGCTGTGCCTAATGAAAACAGGTATGCCCTCTTGGGAGCTGTCGGGAGAGATGATGCTTCCAGTCTGAGCGGTGGTCATGCCGGTGGCTCCAATCCTAGAGATGGGACTCGACCGGCGAGACCGACGTCGGGCAGAGCAATAGTGGTGGATGACTCCATTGTCCAAGGTGTGGACTGGAAATTCTGTGGCGGCAGACGAGATGCGAGGATGGTCTGTTGCCTCCCTGGTGCCAGGGTTCAGGATGTCACAAACCGAATTGAGAACATCCTCGAGAGAGAGAAGGTGAACAGCCGGCAGTAGTTGTGCACATAGGCACAAACGACATCGGGAAGAAGAGGAAGGAGGTTCTGCAACGTGAGTTCAGAGAGTTAGGAAGAAGACTGAAAAGCAGGACTTCTAGGGTGGTTATCTCTGGACTGCTTCCAGTACCTCGTGCTAGTGAGGACAGGAACAGAGAGATAGGGGATCTGAATGTGTGACTGAGGGGCTGGTGCAGGGAGCAAGGATTTAGATTTATAGACCACTGGAATCTCTTCTGGGGTAGGGGTGACCTGTACAAAAGGGACGGGTTACACCTTAACTGGAGGGGGACCAACGTTCCGGCAGGCTGATTTGCTTGGGCTACACGTGTGGGTTTAAACTAAATAGTGGGGGGGAGGGATTGACAAATTGGGAGTATAAAGATGGAGTTGAAGGGGAAGTGAGTACAGGAAAAGTTACAAAAGACTCCCAAATTAATGGGAAGCAAAGTTTGAGAAGGGATAAGAGAGTAAGGTCAGGGCCAATTGAAGGCGGTGCGAGGGGGGACGTGAATACAGAGGTCAAAGTGTTGTATATGAATGCGCGAAGTATAAGAAATAAAGTGGACGAGCTTGAGGCTCAGTTAGAAATTGGAAAGTATGATGTTGTGGGAATTACAGAAACATGGCTGCAAGAGGGCCAGGGCTGGGAACTGAATATTCAAGGGTATACCTCCTATCAAAAAGACAGACAGGTGGGCCGAGGGGATGGGGTTACCCTGTTGGTGAGGAAATTCAGTCCCTTGCAAGAGGTGACATTGAAACAGGAGATGTGAAGTCAGTATGGAATTGTAAGGGTAAAAAGACCCTAATGGGACTTATCTACAGGCCCCCAAACAGTGGCCTGGATACAGGGTGCAAGTTGAATCAGGAGTTAAAATTGGCATGTAGTAAAGGTAATGCTACGGCCGATATGGGAGATTTCAACATGCAGGTAGACTGGGAAAATCAGACTGGTACTGGACCCCAAGAAAGGGAATTTGTGGAGTGCCTCCATGATGGATTCTTAGAGCAGCTTGTACTGGAGCCTACCAGGGAGAAGGCAATTCTGGATTTAGTCTTATGTAATGAACCGGATTTGATAAAGGAACTTGAGGTTAAGGAGCCATTAGCTGGTAGTGACCCTAATATGGTCAGGTTTAATTTAGAATTCGAGAGGGAGAAGGGTAAATTGGAGGTGTCAGTGTTACAGTTGAATAAAGAGGACTATGGAGCCATGAGGGTGGAGCTGGCCAAAGTTGACTGGAAAGATACCCTAGCAGGAATGATAGTGGAACAACAAAGGCAGGTATTTCTGGGAATAATACAGAAGGTGCAGGATCAGTTCATTCCAAAGAGGAAGAAAGATTCCAAGGGGAGTAAGGGGCGACCATGGCTGACAAGGGACATCAGGGACAATATAAAAATAAAAGACAAGAAGTACCAAGTAGCAAAGATGAGTGGGGAGCAAGAGGATTGGGTAATGTTTAAAGAGCAACAGAAGATAACTAAAACGGCAATATGGGGAGAAAAGATGAGGTACGAAGGTAAGCTAGCCAAGAATATAAAGGAGGATAGTAAAAGCTGCTTTAGGTATGTGAAGAGGAAAAAAATAGTTAAGACCTTGAAGAGTGAAAAAGGTGAATTTATTATGGGGAACAAGGAAATGGCAGATGAGTTGAACAGGTACTTTGGATCCTTTACTAAGGAGGAGACAAACAATCTTCCTGATGTATTAGTGGCCAGAGGATCTAGGGAGAGGGAGAAACTGAAGGGAATCCACATTAGGCAGGAAATAGTGTTGGTTAGGCTGATGGGACTGAAGGCTGATAAATCCCCAGGATACTTGATGGTTGATGATCTGCATCCCAGGATACTTAAGGAAGTGGCTCTAGAAATCATGACCACATTGGTGATAATTTCCCATGTTCTATAGATTCTGGATCAGTTCCTGTGGATTGGAGGATAGCGAATTTTAACCCACTTTTTAAGAAAGGCGGGAGAGAGAAAACAGGGAATTATAGACCAGCTAGCCTGACGTCGGTGATGGGGAAGATGCTGGAATCATTCATAAAATATGAAATAGCGGCACATTTGGAATGCATGCTGACTCGGAACAGGATCGTTCCGAGTCAGCATGGATTTACGAAGGGGAAATCTTGCTTGACTAATCTTCTGGAATTCGTTTGAGGGTGCAACTATGAAAATGGACAAGGGGAGCCAGTGGATATAGTGTACCTGGACTTTCAGAAAGCACATAGGAGATTAGTGGCAAAATGAGGGCACACGGTATTGGGGGTAGAGTGCTGACATGGATAGAAATTGGTTGGAAGACAGGAAATGAAGAGTAGGGGTTAATGGGTCCCTTTTAAAATGGCAGGCAATGACTAGTGGGGTACTGCAAGGCTCGGTGCTGGGACCGCAGCTATTTACAATATACATCAATGATTTGGATGAAGTTATTCAAAGTAACATTAGCAAATTTGCAAATGACAGTGCTGGGTGGCAGTGTGAACTATGAGGAGGATGCCATGAGAATGCAGGGTGACATGGATAGGTTGGGTGAGTGGGCAGATGCACTGCAGATGCATTTTTATGTGGATAAATGTGAGGTTATCCACTTTGGTTGCAAAAACAGGAAGGCAGATTAATATCTAAATGGTGTCAAGTTGGGAAAAGGGGAAGTACAAAGTGATCTGGGGATCCTTGTTCATCAGTCAATGAAAGTAAACATGCAGATACAGCAGGCAGTGAAGAAAGCGAATGGCATGTTGGCCTTCATAACAAGAGGAGTTAAGTATAGTAGCAAAGAGGTCCTTCTGCGGTTGTACAGAGACCTAGTGAGACCACACCTGGAGTATTGTGTGTAGTTTTGTTCCCCTAATTTGTGGAAGGACATTCTTGCTATTGAGGGAGTGCAGCGTAGGTTTACAAGGTTAATTCCCGGGATGGTCGGATTGTCATATGCTGAGAGAATGGAGTGGCTGGGCTTGTATACTCTGGAGTTTAGAATGATGAGAGGGAATCTTATTGAAACACATAAGATTATTAAGGGTTTGGACACGTTAGAGGCAGGAAACATGTTCCCGATGTTGGGGGAGTCCAGAACCAGGGTCCACAGTTTAAGAATAAGGGGTAAGCCATTTAGAACGGAGATGTCACACAGAGAGTTGTGAGTCTGTGGAATTCTCTGTCGCAGAGGGCGGTGGAGGCCGGTTCTCTGGATACTTTCAACAGAGAGCTACAGTAGATAGGGCTCTAAAAGATAGCAGAGTCAGGGGATATGGTGAGAAGGCGGGAACGGGGTACTGATTGTGGATGATCAGCCATGATCACATTGAATGGCGGTGCTAGCTTAAAGGCCTGAATGGCCTACTCCTGCACTTATTTGTCCATTGTCTATTGACTATTGCCTATTGTCGTGTGGATTTCAAAATCTTTCAAATCACGTCAATTGAGTTTATTGTCCAGTGCTTTATAAGTACAGTGAGGTTCAGGTACAATGAAAATCTTGCTTTCAGCAGCACCACTGGCACATAGACTCAGACAACGCACAAAAAGCCCATGAAGACGATAAACATTACAAACTCCAACTAACTCGGAACTACGAACTGCCTGGGTTACACTCGGCACTTTGGGCTTTGTTTTGTTTTTTTTTGCACTATCCTGGATTTTTTTAATTAATTGATTTTTTTTAATTTATAATATTATCTATTGAGTACTGTGCTTACAAACCTGTTATTCGGCTGCTGCAAGTAAGAATTTTATTGTTCTGATTTGGAACATATGACAATAAAACACTCTAAAACATGCACCTAACTAAAGTCCTATAGAGTTGCATCATGTCTTCCTAACTCTTATATTCAATGACCTTAGCAATGTAGACAGCATACCATACTTTTTACTTACCACCCTAACTACCTGTGCTGCACCTTTCGTGAGCCATGAACTTGGACTCCATCTTCCCTCTGCATTTCACTGCTGTTAAGGGTCTTGCCTTTAACTTTACACCCCCTCCTTACATTCATCCTCCCAAAGTGCAACAGCTCACACCTCCTTCAGTTAATGTCCATCTGTGTTTCTCTGCCCATTTCTGCAGCTGATCTATATTCCACTGCATCTTCAGACTGCATTCCTCACGGCCTCAAACTCTCCAGTGTTGGTGTCATCAACAAACGTATTCACCAACCCATCTACATTTATGTGTAGGTCATTTATATGCAGAGGTTCCGCACAGATCGTTACAAAACTCCACTGGGCACAGACCTCCAGCCAGAATACCTACCTTCCACCACAACCGTCTGTCTTCCATGAGTAAACCAATTATTAATCCAAAGGACCAAATCATGGTGAATGTGGGGGGATGTTTTTATGTTTTATGCTTAACTGCTGCCGCTGCCCTACGTCACGTGTCCTTGTCATCCCGTTGGTCGGCGCCATCATCGGCCGCCGTACCGACCTATCCACAACACTGCCGAGCCCTCTCCTGAGGCATCCGTGGTGCCGACCCGGGCCTCAGCTGCGGGCTCCATCGGCTGCTCTGCCGACCCGGGCTCTGATCCGTGAGGCCCAAACCGAAAACCGACACGTGAGGCCCCAGCCAGGCTTTGACCCGTTTTAAAGAAGGAACTGCAGATGCTGGAGAATCGAGGGCTACACAAAAAGCTGGAGAAACTCAGCGGGTGCAGCAGCATCTAAGGAGCGAAGGAGATAGGCGACGTTTTGGGTCGAGACCCTTCTTCAGACTGGTCAGGGATCAGGGAAACGAGAGATATAGACAGTGACGTGGAGAGATAAAGAACAATGAATTAAAGATATGCAAAAAAGTATTGATGATAAAGGAAACAGGCCATTGTAGGCTGTTTGTAGTGTGAAAATGAGAAGCTAGTGCGACTTTGGGGGGGGGGTGGGGGGGAGATGGAGAAGGAATGTCAGGGCCCGAGGGTTGAGGGAGATGTGGGGAGGGGGAGGGGGCAGTCTGGGTTAACAGAATTGAGAAAATTCAATGTTTAAGCCCAGAGGATGCAGACTTCCCAAGCGGAATATGAGGTGCTGTTCCTCCAACTTGCGGTGTTGCTCACTCTGGCCGTGGAGGAGGCCCAGGACCGAGAGGTCGGATACGGAATGGGGGAGGGAGTTGAAGTGATGAGCCACCGGGAGGTCGGGTTGGTTATTGCGGACCGTGCGGAGGTGTTCGGGGAAACGATTGCCCAGCCTCCGCTTGGTCTCACCGATGTAGATCATCTGGCATCTGGAGCAACGGATGCAGTAGATGAGGTTGGAGGAGGTGCAGGTGAACCTCTGTCGGACTTGGAATGACTGCTTAGGTCCCTGAAAGGAGTGGATGGGGGAGGTGAAGGGACAAGTGTAGCATCTCTTGCGGTTGCAAGGGAAAGTGCCTGGGGAAGGGGTGGAGCGGGAGGGAAGGGAAGAATTGACAAGGGAGTTGCGGAGGGAGCGGTCTTTGCGGAAGGCAGACAGGGGGGGAGATGGGAAGATGTGGCGAGTGGAGGGGTCACGCTGGAGGTGGCGAAACTGGCGGAGGACTATCTGTTGTAGGCGCTGGCTGGTGGGGTGAAAGGTGAGGACCAGGGGGACTCGGCCCTTGTTGTGAGTGGGGGAATGGGGAGAGAGGGCAGTGTTGCGGGGTATGGAGGAGACCCTGGTGCGAGCCTCATCTATGGTGGGGGAGTGGAAACCCCGTTCTCTGAAGAACGAGGCCATTTGTGAGGACCTGGTGTGGAACACCTCATCCTGGGAGCAAATGCGGCGTAGACGGAGGAATTGGGAATAGGGGATGGAGTCCTTACAGGAAGCAGGGTGGGAGGAAGAGTAGTCCAGGTAGCTGTGGGAGTCAGTTGGTTTGTAGTGGATGTCAGTCAGGAGTGTATCACCTGCAATAGAGATGGTGAGGTTAAGGAATGGTAGGGAAATGTCAGAACACAGAGGGGGAGCAGTTAGAGAGGAGGTTGTGAAACTGTCTTTGTAGGGAGGAGGAGAACTTCTTCAAAGTAGGCATACCTTGAGGAGATATCGCAGTGGAGTAGACAAAGTTTTAAAGAAGGAACTGCAGATGCTGGAGAATCGAGGGTTACACAAAAAGCTGGAGAAACTCAGCGGGTGCAGCAGCATCGAAGGAGCGAAGGAGATAGGCGACGTTTCGGGTCGAGACCCTTGCTGCTACGCGGCGATCAGGGAGACATCGAGACTACGACGCCTTGATAAAGGCCTCCGGCCGCGCTCCCGATGAGAATGTATTGAATTGAAGATACAACTAATATTGAGATAGATATGTACTAACTCTGGAACTGTATAGCACAGGAGCAGGTCCTTTGGTCCACAATGTCCGTGCTGAACATGATGCCAAGTTAAACTAATCTCCTCAACCTGCATGAGATGCATCACCACCCACTCCCTGTGTATTCAAATGCCTATCTAATGCCTGTCTTTTAAATGCCATTACCATATCTGCCACTATCATTTCAGACTAATTCTGTCCACTGAACATGGCATGAATAATTTATACCTTTAAAATAAAAACAATACATGTATCTTAATACAGCAGCTGATTCTTGTTTTCAACAAATCTTCCATGCTGCAGTTATAAAATAGTTGGAGTGCTGCATCTCTCCATTTAATGTAGCTGTTATAAAATAGGAGCTGGAGAGCTGCATCTCTCCATTTACTACTCACTCATTTAACTGCATCCCACTTTTTGTACTACTTCCAAAAGAATAGTCTACAACATAATAAATCTGATTTAACTATTTCAAAATGACATAGCAATAATGAACAAAAAAACGTTGTTTCTGTTTGCAACTGAATTAGAGCATGTAAACAAAACCACGTATTGTAGTTAGCAATGTTACAAAAGTTTGAGATTTTGAAAGTCAAGTCTGCAATTTATCCTATCAGATAAAGCATGAAATGAAGTTTAATTTTTTCACCTAATTCACTTTCATAGCTTCAGTATTAAAAATGTTATGGCCATTTTCAATCTCGGAAATTGGCATCTTGTTTCTTATTGCTTTTCCACTGACTTAACACAAAAGTTGTGATCGAGGACAGCCAAAAGCCCATAACTTTCTTAAAAATTAAGAGAACTGAATTAAATTTTCAGTTATTATAGATTGAAGCATTCTGAAACAAATATAAAACATCTTACTTGGATGACCTGAAATTAAAGCATATAATTAGTTAATTACCTAATTGTAGTTAATTACAAAATTGACCGTTGTGACGGAAATAGTAATAAACACCCAGACTGCCTTGAAAATTCAAAAATGTGATATTCTCAAGATCAGAACTTTAATATTATTGTATTATATGCTGTAAGACCGTAACAGATAGGTAAATAAATTACAATTTCTAGCAATCCATCAAGTCTTTATGGAGAAGATCAGTTCTACGTACAGCTGGTACGTTGGCATATCATAATCAGTAGCATCATCATACTCCTCAGATTGTAACCAATAAGCAACTCTGTACACCTTGTTTTTCCTCAACCTTTCAATTTTGGCATTCTAAACTACAAGTTTTTGCTCTTCAAACCACGCATGACATGCCTTTCTGCCCACTACCTTCCCATTAAGAATGTCCTGGAGATTCAATTTCTTAAGAAAATATATATTTTTTAAATTAGCCTAAGTATCCAAATAACAAACTAATCCCATTCACACAAGAATTCACAATATAACATGATTTTTAAATCTCACTGTCATTAATTTATATGCCAGATGGAAGGAATTTAATGTTTAATTCCCATAAATTAATCTAGAAACATCCACTCAATATAATCAAAATTATTATTTTTTTGCACAATACATGGGACTAAAACTGATATTTAGTATAAAAATATTGACTATGGATAGACAATAACACAAAATGTAGGCGTTTTAGAGGCTCTTATGACATGATTGTCCAAAAAAAAGAGCATTTAAATCATCTTGCGAGTGGGTTTTTCTGGAACGCGATCGATTGTAACATTGCATTTGTGGTGAATTTGAACTCCATATCGGCAGGAAAAACACTGCCGGTTCATATGGGGCCCAAATCACATTGTCGCAACGTAAAATTAGATTAAGGCCATTCCAAGAAGCAAGTTTATCTGTAAAATAGATGACTTACCCTTTCTTTTGTCCCGTTCTTGCGATCCGTCACGTTGTAGGCATTGAGGGTGTTAGAAGTCGCTTTTTATTTTAATATAATTATTTAATTGTCTCGCGATTAAAAAAAAAATCGGGAACGGAAGTCCGATCGATTATTCTTCAGCAGCTAGCAGCCCGAGGATGTCCGCCTCCGATAAGCAGTAGAAAATTGGATTTTAATCCCGCCCCCCCACCGGCGCCAAAGCCACGCACACAGCCAGTGGCAGAACTGCAGCGCCACTGAAGGTATGTTTTGTAACATCGCTATTGTAGTGAGACCAGACAGGTTGAGTGAAAAGGTTTTTTTATTTTTAATAAAAATGAACAAAGAAAACCCGTGAAGTTTGCCTGTCTGTCTACACTAACAATAATAAGCTCCTGTCGCTGGTAGGAGCGCTGACAAACTAACGGACACACTCCAAAAACCCGCGAAAACCGACACCCCGTGCTCACATGACCGCACCCACCAATGAGGAGGGTTCTGCCCTCTTCACCTCACCACAGCGTAACCTTTAATTGGAAGGCTGCTTTGTTTAATTTCAGTTCACTAATCTCACTCCTCCATCTGAAGGTTCAAAGAAAATGCCTTCACAACCAATGGCACCAGAGACCTGAAAAACTTGCACTTTCACAAGTTTTAATACCGTATACCTTTAGGGATTTGCTTGCATTCACGAGCTGCTAAACAAAAATGGCCCATTCAGATGATGCTCAAGGGAGGATCATTTCAGGTCACTAACATTGAAGTGTTACTCAACACCTTTCTCTGGCACTTTTGTATGAGCACTTTAGGTTGTGTGGTTTGTCACTTCCCTGTCCACATTAAGTTTCTTGTAAATATACAGTAAGTTATCATTATACTAGCATTAGAGCAGACGTCTCAATTTTACTTTACTGCATGCCACATGCTGCCACCAACTAATCACAAAATTGATTATGAAATAAGGAGATATCTTATTGTCATTTTGTTAAAGTTTGCACCTGAGAAAGATATAAAGGAGCTCATTTCAACATGGTGAAGATGACTAGTGGAGATGTCCCGGTATCCTAGTATTTTGTTATCAGATTCAGATTCAATTTTAATTGTCATTGTCAGTGTACAGTACAGAGACAACGAAATGCATTTAGCATCTCCCTGGAAGAGCGACACAGCAAATGATTTGAATAAATAACAATAAGTGTCCGGGGGGGGTGATTGGCAGTCACCGAGGTACGTTGTTGAGTAGCGTGACAGCCGCCGGAAAGAAGCTGTTCCTGGACCTGCTGGTTCGGCAACGGAGAGACCTGTAACGCCTCCCGGATGGTAGGAGGGTAAACAGTCCATGGTTGGGGTGAGAGAGGTCCTTGGCAATGCTGAGCGCCCTCCGCAGACAACGCTTGCTTTGGACAGACTCAATGGAGGGGAGCGAGGAACCGGTGACGCGTTGGGCAATTTTCACCACCCTCTGCAATGCCTTCCGGTCGGAGACAGAGCAGTTGCCATACCAAACTGTGATGCAGTTGGTAAGGATGCTCTCGATGGTGCAGCGGTAGAAGTTCACCAGGATCTGAGGAGACAGATGGACCTTCTTCAGTCTCCTCAGGAAGAAGAGACGCTGGTGAGCCTTCTTGATCAGAGTTGAGATATTGTGGGTCCAAGAGAGGTCGTCGGAGAGGTTGACTCCCAGGAACCTGAAGCTAGAAACACGTTCCACCTCCGTACCGTTAATGTGGATGGGGGTGTGCGTGCCGCCCCTGGACTTCCTGAAGTCTACAATGAGCTCCTTGGTCTTCTTGGAGTTAAGGGTCAGGTTGTTGTCAGCGCACCATGCTGCTAAGTGCTGGACCTCCTCCCTGTAGGCCGACTCATCGTTGTTGCTGATGAGGCCAATCACAAAATTCCAGGATCAATGTGACTACAATAGACTGGGATAGACTGAAATGTGCAGAGAGTTTCAATAATCAAATGGTGTACGATTCTGGTGGCCATTGTGCCATGCACAAATTATTTTTGTATTATGATATATTTAATTGCAGTTTTCATAAGGACTTGCCCAATTTCCTTAAATTCCCCTGGATTGATCTACTCCTATTATGTACTCAGCAAGGTAAAGATTTTGTAGCCATCATAGAGTTTTATGCACTAGAGTGGCATACGCAAGTAGAGAATCATTTAATGTTTGTTGTCCCCTATGTTATGAAGCACAAGCTTATAAAATTATAAATCAACTCAGATGCTGAGATGCTGGAAGTTTGAATAATAGATTGAATAGAGAAAACCCCGAAAGCAATCTGCAGCTCGTTTGTTAAACACACTAATATATATGGTGCAATTTCCACATATGATAAGCTGGGGGTCTGCCTGGCTTAGTGTAAATACTCCTGTCTCTGAGTCAAAAAATTGGAGGATCAAGCCGTATTCCATGGACTCGAGGACCAAAGCCAATTCATGGGAGTAGTATTAATGTGGTAACAAGTGCTGACTTTCACTGATGCTAAATCAAACCTCATGCCTTCTCACCAAGGTGTACATGAATGGTCCCATTGAACACAGAAATTCTCTTAAGGGCCTGTCCCACTTGGCCGTCATTTACGCGACAGGCCAGTAGTGACTGACGTGCAATGGTCACGCGAAGGTCGCGCGCGTCATCATGTGTCCGCACAGCCGTCTGGAGCGCATGACGTCATTTGAAGATAGACACAAAATGCAGGAGTAACTCAGCGGGACCGGCAGCATCTCTGGAGAGAAGGAATGGATGATGTTTCGGGTCGAGACTTCTTCAGTCTGAAGAACGGTCTCGACCCGAAACATCGCCCATTGCTTCTCTCCAGAGATGCTGCCGGTCCCGCTTTTTTACTCCAGCATTTTGTGTCTATCTCCAATCGTCTTGATCCCGCTCTGGGAGTAGGAGTGGGGGCGGATCCGGATCCGCAACGGCCGTGAGCCCCAGACCGAGCTCGGCGATCGTTAGCCTGCTTCTGCTACTGTTGGAGGTGAGACGTTGCGCCGCGCCAGGGTCTTGGGCCTGTCCCACTTTGGACATCAGTTACACGACAGCCCAGTGGCGCGCAAAGATTTTGTGCAGGATGAAGTCCACAGTCCTCCACGCCACTCCACACTCCACCACACTACTCCATGCGCCCGTCCCCCGCTACCCACGTGCTACCCACATGCTACCCACACGCTAGTAGGTCGCGTAAATGGTGCACGAATGATGGCCAAGTGGGACAGGCCCTTAAGGCTTCCAGTTAAATCAGCATCACTAAAACCAGATTACCTGGTCATTTCTGACTGCTGTTGATGGGATTTCAGTTGAAATTGGCTCTGTTTCAGTGGTTGTATATTGAAAGTACCACACTGGATGTCAGGCATTATCACAACATAAATATAACTCTCCATGTTTAAGCAGGACATATAATAACCATTTTACTGACATTGGTTTCAATGATATGAATTCATCACTCTTAGAATATGCACTGACACTAAAAGTAAAATGGAAGAGGAATGAGTAGGAAACAGATGATACAGTAGCACAATTCTTTATGTAAGAACCTGTTTTTTGTTGCCAGATGGCTATGAATGCTGAGCCAATTTAAGTTTTCAGGACAAATTTGGAAAGATTTTTCTTAAGTTGATAATGTCAAAGATCACCATCAATGGAGGTACACTGCTGAGCTTGATCTCATTGACTGGAAGAACAGCTTCCTGCTTCCATGTTTGTATGCTTCCTTATATATTGACGATACAATAAAACTCGGATAATCAAAGGACTTTGGTGGTGCCAGATGAGCACGTTTTCTGGACTATTAGATTGTACTCAAATTTACACTCATATTTCAATCATTTTACACATAATAATAAAGGTTGCATTGATTCAATGATTCAACGATTCAATATTTTATTGTCAAATGTACCTAGGTACAGTGAAATTATTTATTTTTGCATACAAACTACACATAAGCATTGCCATGTTTCCTGTAGCGACAAAGTTACAAAAAGTACTCATTGTAGTCATGTTAGTCCCACTTTGTTCTCGGTGTTCAACAAACCCTGCCCCGCACCACTGGGTACCTCTTAGTTATCGGTGCCCCACCACCACCCCCAGCAGATCCCACACCAGAACACTGAATTTAAAGGGAGTGGGAAATATATAAGCACTGCAGACCCAGTTCCTGCTGCAGACCTACTCATATTCCTCATGCTTCGGACCCTGACCCCAGTTCCAGCCACACCTGTCCCCCACCGCTCTCAGGATGTTCAGCCTGCACCCCGTTAATGAGCCAACCACGTGAAAAAGCAGCAAAATATTCAGATCAATCAGTTGCCAGATTATCAGTTTTAATGATAATTATTTTCCAGGACAATCATGTTCAATCTTATGGAGAAGTGGACCATGCGCATAAGATGCATCTAAAATGAAGTGCACAATTAAATCACTTCAGAATCAGAAAGGATCATCATTGACCAATCTAATCTAATTATCTGGATTTCCATGGACTGTGTCATTTCACCGTTTTCATTCTACTCGTTCTGTTCCTTCTACCTTTCACGTTTGCTTCCCTGAGAGCCTTCAACTCCAATCATTAACTCTGTTTCTCTCTCCACAGATGATGCGTGACCTTCTGAATGCTTCTGGCATTTTCTGTTACTTCAGGTTTCCAGCACCTGCCATTTTGTAGGCATTTTAGTTACCTGCATATTTCATCTCTTCTTTGCAATGCTTCAGTAAGACAAACTTTTATATTTCTTGCATTGGTAAATTTCTGACCCAACCTCTGTACTGAATCTATTAGTTTAGAGACTGAAATAAAACTGTAAATGTCGCCCTCACTCTCTGCAGCATGGACCACGTGAATGTTTTCAGACTAAATGGTATTCTTTTGCCATCAGTTAGTTTAAATGTTGAGATCTAATATTGTGGAGGGTGCCTGCCTATTCTGTGAAGAGCTGTGGGGTTCATTTATTGTTCATTGAGGATATAATGCAGCGGGTATGTGTGTAGTTAATAATAGAAAATATATTAATAAACCAAATGCCAAAAATGTATATCCCACTTGAGCAGTTTGAAAACCAGAAATAAATATATAACATGATCTCTTTTAATTGTACGAAGCCCGAATCAGTCACCATGTCCTTTAATGAGAAGCACCTGTGGTTCTGATCAAGCATGATTTCAGCAACAAACCACTCTGATCAACATTAATGTATAATCAAACTTGATAAAGTAAGTCATTTTAATTGTAATAGGGGACTATGGATGAGCAATAAACATTGTCCATGATGTATTTTAAGGAAGGTTTACCAGGTTTCTGTAATGAGCACAATGTCCCAGTTGCATGTACCTATCCATGCCCTGAGTCCATCTGTTTTATCCGTCAGGCCTCTTGCATTAAAATAAATACAAGTCACACCCATTGTCCTTATTCGCTCCCTGCCTTCCTCCCGACTATTCTGTATACTAAACATTTCTATCATCACCTTCCATACAGATTTCCAGCTTCTCACCTATCTTGCTCCTGCATATGATCCCACCCCCTTGCCAATCTAGTTTAAACCCACCGTATAGCACGGGTGAACCTGCCTGTCAGGATATTGGCTCCCCTCCAGTTAAGGTGTAACCCATCCCGCTTGTACAGGTCACTTCTTCCCTAGAAGAGATCCCTATGGTCCAGAAATCTGAATCCCTGCCCCCTGCACCAACTCCACCGCCATGCATTTATTTGTCCTGTCTTCTTGTTCCTGCCTTATTTTACATGTGGCACTAAGAGTAATCCTGAAATTACTATCCTTTAGGTCCTGCTTTTTAATCTTTTGCTTATCTCTCTATTTCACTCTGCAGGACCTCATCATTTCTTGCATCTGCTTTAAAATATCCTGGACCCTAGCATCAGGGCGGCAGCTCACCATCCTGGAGTCCTCTTTGCTGCCACAGAATCTTCTCTGTCCCCCTAACTAATGAATCTACTATTACTATAGTCCTGTTTGACTTTTCCCTACCCCTCTGTGCCTCAGACCTGACTGACACATTGTATTTTGATAAAGAGTTTAAAATAAATGGATGTTTAGTTTTTTGGGGGTTTTTTTAGTTTTAGTTTTAGAGATACAGCGTGGAAACAGGCCCTTCGGCGCACTGAGTCCGTGCCGACCAGCGATCCCCATTACACCAGCACACACTGCACACTAGGAATAATTTACAATTTTTACCAAAGCCAAGTAATTTACAAACATGCACATCTTTAAAGTGTTGGAGGAAACTGGAGCACCCGGGGAAAACCCATGTAGTCACAGGGAGAACGTACAGATTACACATGAATAGTAGTCAGGATCGAACCCCGGTCTCTGGCGCTGTAAAGCAGCAACTCTACCACTGTGCCACTGCCGCCCCATGTTCTTTCCACTATAAGTTCTTAATCTCATGACATGGGGATAATTTTGAATTTTTGGTTACACCATTAAATGTGTCTGTTGTAAATCTCTTTTATCTTCATTGCCGTTGCCATTAACTGACCAGAGAACTTAAACATACTTCTTTTAAAGGGGCACTTTAGACAGATATGTATTATTTGTAAACACACATGCATCATAAAGTGTCTAATTATTACAGGAGTGTTTTGTACCCCTGCTGGCAACAGCCCTGTGCATGCCCTATTCAATCATAGAAACATATAACATTCTTAAGGGATTGGACAGGATAGATGCAGGAATGATATTCCCGATGTTGGGAGAGTCCAGAACCAGGGGTCCCTGTTTAAGAATAAGGGGTAGACCATTTAGGACTGAGATGAGGAAACAGTTTTTCACCCAGAGAGTTGTGAATCTGTGGAATTCTCTGCCACAGAAGGAAGTGGAGGCCAATTCACTAAATGTTTTCAAGAGAGAGTTAAATTTAGTTCTTAGGGCTAAAGGGGGAATCAAGGGATATGGGGGGAAAGTAGGAATGGCGGTGCTGGCTCAAAGGGCCGAATGGCCTTCTCCTGCACCTATTTTTCTGTTTCTATGTTTCTTCTAATAGAGCAGCCATTGTGAAGAGGTTTTACATACACACAAAAGCTAGTCAAAACTACGTCTTACTTAAATTCCCCATAAAAGGAATTATCAAGGATAAACTTTCTACATATTTTCTACATATCAACATTGGACTGAACACAATCAGCATGGATTCAGAAGGAGAAACACCTGTCCCACTACTATCTTTAATCGGTGTGGGTACAAACTTCAAACTGAATCACATCAAAAATATAACTAGTCCAAGTGGTCTTATCCTCTACACAAACTGTTCCTAAAGTTAATGTGCCCAGCCCAAATCCATATTCTTTTATTTTTTCTCCTTCAAATTACTTTAAGAATTATATTTTTCTCTTCTTGACACCCGCCTCTGTTACTCTCCTGTCATATATTTGACATTTGAGTGGGGTTTCATGTGCCCTTGTTGTATTCTAATTACGTCAGCTATTTTACAATGAAACCTATTTCCAGGCAGTTCAATCTTTTTTTTGAACAGGAGGAGAAAATCTGGCTTTTTTAATTAACGTAAGTACTCTGAAGCTAATGACAGAACCAATCTCATAGATGTGGCGGGAGAAAAATCAACTAACTCAGCCTGCACATCATAGGTGTGACATTGCTGATCTTTGCAGATAATCACCAGAAATCATACTGGACTCCACTTGCTCTGTTATAAGGGAATCCTTCCCTTTTCCTCGAAAATAAGTATATCAAATAGGCTGTCATCCTTACAAAATACATTTTGTCACTCATGCATACAATATAGAGCTTATCTTTAATTTAGAGTTTATTACTGCCTGATTACTGGTTGATAAAACTCTCACTATTTCTGCCAATGACATGTTACTTGAATTTTCAGTCCCTAGAAAACAGTGACACAAATGTAGCTTACTAGTCTTTGTGGCTTTTTAGTTGACCCTTTGCAAGTTGAATTTGAACAAGGGTAATAGTGTGATCCTCCTGGGTCTAGTCTTCAAAGTTTAAAAGCAAAGTATTGATTCTTGGTTACCCTATTTCAATTGCACTTCACTTACTCTTGACTCTATCGTTAATCCCTTGTAGACGTTGGAGGCACACAGGTTTCATTTGGAAATGGGGCAGAGTTGCGCTTTGTCTATCGATATTCATTTCCACCAGCAATGGCTCCAGAAATGTTGACGCTTCTGAGGCCTGAATAGATCAAAACTTAGAAACAAGGAACGGCTGATGCTGGTTTACACAAAAAAGATACAAAGTGCTGGTGTAACTCAGCGGTTCAGGCAGCATCCCTGGAGAACATGGATAGGGACGTTTCAGGTCAAGACCAGACTTATTGTGGAGTGGGTGGGGGAGTGGGGGGGGGGGGAGAAGAAAGCTAGAAGAAAAGAGAGGAAGGGCAAAGCATGGCAAGTAATAGGCAGATGATTTGACAAAGGCCAAAGATAAAAACAAGTGATTGAAGAGTTGCAAAGAGCCATAGGAAGGAATGGACGGTGAGGCGAAAAAGATATGCGAGTCCAGGTGGTGCACAGGGGAGTAGGGCCATGGGGGAGGAAGGGGAAGGGGAAAAGGTGGAGGGGTTTCCTAAAATTAGAGAATTCAATGTTGATACCTTTGGGTTCTATTCTAGCCAAGCAGAATAAGAGGTGCGGTTCCTCCAGCTTGCTGTAACTTCAATCTGGCAATGGAGGTCCAGGATAGAACGATCAGTATGGGAATGGAAGGGGGAGTTAAAATAGTTAGCAACCAGGAGATCCAGTCAGCCTTTGTGGACCCAGCGCAAGCGCTTGGCAAATTGGTAATCGAGTCTACACTTGGTCTCGCCAATGTACAGCAGACCACATCAAGAACACCGGATGTAGTAGATGAAAATAGAGGAGGTGCATGTAAATCTCTGTCTCATCTGGAAGACTGCTAAAGTCCCCAGGTGGACGTGTGGGAGGAGGTATAGGGAGACATTTTACACTTTGAGTTATACCAGCACTTTGCATCTTTTTAGATCAAAACCTCCTCTACTACGGCAGTCCCTTGGGATTAAGGATACCTTGCTTAGAATTCAGTCCCATGGGTTCTCATAAGGCTGATGAGACTAACGTAAGCCCAAAAAAATTTGAAGGATTTGAAGGACTTGTGGAGACAGTATTTGTGGTACCTGTCCAGTATATTGTTACCGCGTCTGGCTAGTTCATGTCTGAGAAACCTGGAGTTGTAGTGATCATACCTACAGTGTCCTCAATAATATTGGTGCCCAATAAGAGTAAGATGACATACCTCAATGTCTACCAACCTAACCTGATATCCATGTTTTGGGAGGTTGGTTATGATGCTTATCAACTACTGCTGTCGTAAGGACATGGACCCATTACAATGGATCAACAGGGGTGTGATCTCGCTGGTTCTCCACACAGCACAGGGCTACTTGGATGTATATCAGGTTGTTGTTCATTGACTGCAGTACACTGTTCAATACCAACATTCTCCTCCAAACTTATCATCAAACTCAGAGAACTGGGTCTCGACATTCCTATGTTTTTGGATCCATGAGTTCCTCATCAACAGTTCACGAATTGGCAACAACATTTCCTCCTTGATAATCATCAACACAGGAGCAACTCAGGATTATGTGCTCTACTGTCTCTACTGTAAGTCCATGGCTGCATAACCAGACACAGTTACAACTTTAAATGCACCGACAATATCACTGTTGGATGAATAACACGTAACAATAAGTACAGGAGAGAAATCGATAATCTGATTGAATTGTGCCAGAACAACAATCTTTCTGATGGATGATCTAGCTGATGGATGACTTCAGAGAGGAAAAACTGGGCATCCCACTCAACCAACAGAAACCCAACTAGTTTATCAGACTATGCAGCCTGTGCCAACCCAGAATATATAGCCAGGTACAAATGGGCTTGAATCAGTAGCTGTACATGTACATCAGGCTAGATATGTATCCATCCTGCAAAGCTGAAGGCGTTTTTAATCAAGAAGAACAATTTATTGAAAATAATTGGCTTAGAATTTCCTCTGTGCAGGAAAAGCCACATAAGAGTACTGGTCCACAAGAGGGCCAGCACCAGGTTTGTGGAGTCCTCTGTGTGTTATGTACAAGGCCTGTGGCATTCTACATCATGAAACAAACTTTACATACATTGTATAAAGAGAAACCAATCCTCTGCAATTATGAAGCTAAAACACAGGGCATATTAAAGTGTAGGCACAGCCTCGCAAGAAATCATCTCAAGAAAATGTGCAGTTATGTACAGGTACACACTCTTCACCCCACACCTTTAATGGTGAGCACACTTAGCTGCCAAAGGATAGGCCAGCATGAGTTTTTGGACACATCCTTGTGGCAGCAGAAATCAGACAGGTTGGGTGATCAGGGATGGGAGGACAGGATGATCAGAAGGAGAGTGAGAGAGGAGGAACAAGCAGGGGAAGGGGTTGTAATCATTGATGGGAAATGAATTTGAGGATGGTACATTGGAACAAGTCAAGTGCATTTTATTGTCCTATATACCAGCAATGGAACAATAAAAGTCTTATGTGCTGAAGCTGTACAGGCCCACTCACACAATAACACATAAATAAAATGCAATAATCAATAATACAATAAATTAATAATCAAGTATGCTCGCTAGCTGGATTATAACAGTGCAAAACTGAAGTGTGTTATACAAACAAAATAATGTCCCTGGTAGGTCATAGTTGCTGAGGTAAGGTTTTGATTAATGTTGTGTAGTGTTCAAGAGCCTGATAGTTGTTGGGAAGAAGCTGATTTTTACGATTTTCAGGTTCCTGTACCTTCTTCCCAATGGTAGTCACGAGATGAGAGTTTGGGCCAGGGTGTTGTGGGTCTTTGATAATATTAGCTGCCTTTCAGAGGCAGTGCCTCCTTAGATCACTTCGATGATGGCAAGGTCATGATGGACAGGATAATGTCTACCACATTTTGCACACTACTTACTCTCTGGGTATCCAAGTTATCAGATGCAACCAGTCAGTGAGCCCACTGCCATACACCTGTACAAGTTCGGTAGAGTATTTGGTGCTTTACCGAATCTCTTCAAGCTCCTCTGGAAGTAGATGCGTTGATGTGCTTTCTTTGTGATTGCATCAATTTGTGGGCCTAGGAGTGATGTTTAGAGATATGCATGTCCAGAAACCTAAAGCTGTTGACTCTCCACCACCACCCAGTGATTAAGTCAGGTTCATAGATCCTCAGCTTTCCTTTCCTGATATCAGTAATAAGCTCCTTGGTCTTACTAACATTGAGAGAAAGATTTGTGTAGGAAGGAACTGCAGATGTTGGTTAAAACCGAAGATAGACTCAAAATGCTGGAGTAACTCAGCGGGACAGGCAGCAGCTCTGGAGAGAAGGAATGGGTAACATTTCAGGTCGAGACCCTTCTTCAGACTTCAGAGATAGATTGTTGGGGCGGCACAGTGGCACAGTGGTAGTTGCTGCCTTACAATGCCAGAGACCTAGATTTGATCCTGACCATGGGTGCTGTCTGCACATGATTTGTACGTTCTCCCTGTGACCATATGGGTTTTCTCCAGGTGCCCCATTTCCTCCCACATTCCAAAGATGTGCAGGTTTGGAATTGGCTTCTGTAATTTGACCCTAGTGTGTAGGATAGAACTAGTGTATGGGTGATTGTTGGTCAGCATGGAATCTGTCGGCCATAGGGCCTATTTACACGCTGTATCTCTAAAACTACACTAAATAATCTGGCACCATTCAATCAGATAATCAATCTCTCTCCTGTTCTCTGATTCATCGTTACACATTATTCGTCCAACAACAATGTTATTGTTGACAAACTTAACGATATAATTGGAGCTATGTCTGGCTACACAGTCATAATCACAGTCTCTCTGAGACTGCTGCAGAAATGCAATATTCAAACAATATTCAAACTTCACGACTATGCACAAGTTATTCTTATTTGATTACAACCTGACTTGAGGGAATCAAGAAAAGTGGCACGGGAGTAACCGATGACCATCAGCTTAATTTTACTTCGGAGTCACGTGAGTGACTACGTGAAGAACCCCGTACAGCCGTTCGTGCGTCATTGCGTCAGACGTTTTTCGTGCAGACGACTGTGGAGCAGCGCAGCTCCTCCATGGTAAGTCTAAAAAAGTTGCAGGTAAGTGCTATTTTTCTTACCTGTTCTAGGTCTCTGCAGGAACCTCCGGGGTTTTTGCAGTGGATGTTCGCGATAGCCGACGAGGGAACCAGCCTAGGGTTTTGGGGGAAAACCCTGGTCCGACCGCGAAAGCGGAGAGCTGGGAAAATCCGGTTCGCGATCGGAGTCACTGATAACGCGGTCAGTGACTCCACACGTTGGGTTCCCGGGTAGGGGAAACCCGAGAATAGTGCGGTTTTAGACCGCAGTAGTCCCCAGGGGATGGAGCTTAACGGACCTGAACAGTCAGCCTGGGTTCCCGGGGAGGAGAAACTCAAGTATATGCGGTTCTAGACCGCAGTAGTCCCCAGGACATTGGGTTAATACTAACCTAAACTATTAGGCTGGGTTCCCGGTGCAGGGGAAACCCAAATATATGCGGTTTTACATCGCAGTAGTCCCCAGCGCATGGGGTTAAAACAAACCTAAATGGTTAGGCTGGGTTCCCGGTGCAGGGGAAACCCAGGTATATGTGGTTCCCAGACCACAGTAGCCCCAGGTAATGGGGTTAATTCACATAAATGATTAGCCTGCGTGCCAGGAGGGTACCGCGGGTATATATTTATGTATATATATATTATATTTATATGGATTCCTGGGGAGGGGAAATTCACCTATGGGGTTCCCAAACTACAATAATCCCCAGGATATGGTGACAACTGACAAAATAGTCAGTACAATTGGGAAAGTTGGGAGATTTCACCTCTGGGACTTAATTTAGAGAGCAGCACTTTTGGGTAGGGCTGCTTCATGGGAATGTCAAGTTATGGCAGTGCCAGCCTATCGGAAAGGCTGTGCCAGCAGTACCTTTGTTTAGGACTGCTCATGGTGATGCCAAGCTATGGTAGGCTAGCCTGATGGAGAGGCTGTGCCAGCAGTACCTTTGCTCAGGACTGCGCATGGGGATGCCAAGGTATGGCAGGCTAGCCTATTGGAGAGTCTGTGCCAGCAGCACCTTTGCTCAGGGCTGCTCATGGGGATACCAAACTATGGCAGGCTAGCCTATTGCAGAGGCGGTGCCAGCAGTACCTTTGCTCAGGACTGCTCTAAGGGAATGCCAAGTTATGATAGGCTAGCCTATTGGAGAGGTTATGCCAGCAGCACCTTTGCTCAGGGCTGCTTGATGAGAATGCCAAATCTATGGCAAATACTGGCCTAAGGGAAAGTCCGTGCCAGCAGCTACTTTGTTCAGGGCTGCTTCATGGGCACCAGGGGTACCTTGTTAGGGCTGCTTTATGGGAATAGCAGTTTAGTAGGGTATTCCCATTCACAGTGATCATGGGGGATGAGGAGGCATTGTTAGGATAAGGCAATATAACAGAATAATGACAAAAAGTATTCAAAGAAAACTATACACAGTTTTAAAAAGCGCTGGTTATATTTGTACTAAAATCCACTGTTTAGTCTCAAACTATATTTGAGAAATTGGGCTCCTCTATCCAGTTTGATTAAGTTCCTATCAAATAGATTTGTAGGATGTTGGGATTTACTTTTAGGTATTCAATTGGCCATGATGCCGGCCTGGGCAACAGATTGCAGTCAATAAGACTTTGGTAACTGTTGTTGGTATAAAACAGTTCTAGTCATTGGACTAATTGTTAAGTGTATAGATGCAATTCAGGTGTGTAAGTAGAGCAACAGTTATTTTGTTAAATGGTTAATTATTAAGTGCCATCTAGGTCATTGTTAATAATGTCACGATGATGGACAAACAGTGTTCATTACTGCTCTAGTAGTTGTTAGGTAAATCTTTTATTCTATTGCAAATTCGTGCTAATGGCCTAAATGGGAAATTGTGTCAGCAGGGCTTTGTAGCAGGCCTGCTTTATGGCTCCCTCATGTAAGAGGTGAGCATGTGGGATTGGTATAGTTTAACGCCGAGTCCGAGGGTATAGCCATAGAGCATGCCCAAGAGATCAGGGCATGTGCCAGAGGTCTATGCCTGGTAAGAAAGTTACCATCCCAAACACAATATGCAGTGAACACCGCTCTCAGGGGGACATTACAGTTGGCTGCCGAATCTTCTATTCAGTTACGACTTTTCCCATAAGTAACCTGGATGGCAAACCACAAGCTATTGGAACGAGCAAGGTTTCATAGTTTCGGCGACAATGCATCCCATGTCTTTATTGGCAGTAGCGGTTCACTGAAGTTGCTGGCAGCATGAAAGCTGGCCAGAGGTTCCACGCACTGGACTTGTGCTACTCTACAATTAAGGGACCACTTGCAGTTAGGTAAGGTGTATACTTAGTTATACAGTACAAATGATTGAGATATTATCAGCTACTTTGAATGGTAAATGTAAAATGTACAATATTAGTTTTCAAGCAGGTTAAAATTGGACAGGTTCAGTATAAGGACCAAGATTGTCTTGCTAGACTGGCTCAGAAATCGGGCCACAGTTACTGTTTAAGGTAGTTACCAAGTAGCTCAAATATCATCTCGAGTTTGGAGATGGAACAGATTTGCATGACTTGCCAAAAATGTTCTGTTATTAGTATCAACTATTTATAGACTCTACGGGCATTGTATGGGCTATAGAGTGATTGGACAAATAAGCATATTGTCATGCTCATGTTCAGGTTGATGCATTGTGATGATGGCTTATGTTAGTCACGAGGATGCAATCGGTTAAAGAACCACTGGAATGGTTACATAATTTTGTTGCCACAGGAGAATCATCAAGTGTTGGTAATGGCAACACAGAGTTGGTGTTGAATTGCACTGTATTATGAAATTCTGGTTCAATGGAACACCTAATATGAATATATGTGGATATATATGTATGTTGGTTTCATGTTTATTTCACTGGTTGCAAAATATTTGGCATAGCAGTGGCGAAAGATACATTCTCGCCAAAAGGAGCAGGTGGGTCTTTTATGGCTACCTCCATTTTGTCTCATCAATCGAGGCTCCAAATAAAGTCATTAAGAGGCTTTAAGTTCCTATTGTGTGATTATGCAAATTGATTCCCGATTTGTTGCGAATAATTATATAACCTTATTGGTTATTTTAAACTTGAATTTGCTTGTTCAGCCTGAGGCTTCGGAAATCAGATGTTGCATGATAAACTCAAATTTATGTTCTGCAGGTCTAACAAACTGCCCTAAGATTTGGGTTGTTACATCTATCATTTCGTTGTCTCTGTACTGTACACTGACAATGACAATTAAAATTGAATCTGAATCTGAATCCTTCTATGTGTTCAAAGTGTTTGCATAGCACCAAACGGCTGAATTTATTTTCCAGGAGATGAAAGAGTTTGTTATGTTTCATGGAAAATGGTATTGATTGCTAATGTTTTGACTTCATGCTAAATGATTGTCTATTAATTATGGAGTTATACGGCCATTAATTGGCTCGATGAGCTTCCTCATTGAATAGGCTGTAGCAAACAAGACTCGCTCTGTCGGGTCCACACCGGTTATCAAGGGGTAGGATATCTTCAACATAGGTCCCAGGACCAGTATAATGCCATATGCGATGTTGATATTTGTGAACACTATTTCACCAGGAGGCAGCAACTATATCCTTAAATTTGGCTGGAGTTTATTAGGTAGTTATCCTTCTGGCACTGGTTTAGTGCAGCAGGTTCAGTCGCTAAATAATTGTGATGGTACAGGATGATAACGTCTGTAAGTTATATATAATATTATGTTATAAATACTTGAGCAGACCAGAAGGGGGTCAGGTCTCAAAATAGTCACAGGCATACCAGGGGACCTTTGATAAGGTAAGCACACATGTATACAACAATATGTCAAGGTCATCAAGAGCCTTGGAGTTCTGGACTAGCAATGTTGTTAGTCACAAAGAGTTTGGGAGAACGTATTGTTCATGGCATTCCAGATCAGGAAAACGGAGTTGTGTTATGTACTAATGGATTCTGTTTCCAGATCTCATTCCACCAGGGCTGCTACAACATCAGCAGCAAGGATATTTATGTTCCACTGGGTCGCATTGTTGCGGCTGGAGCATGGTCCATCGAATGAATCTCCAAACATCTGTAATGACCCATTGGTGAACCAGGAGAGTTTGTTAACTCTATTTATGTTCTGGTTATATGTTCCATCTGGGTGAGAGATGGAAATATTATTGTTTCATTTAAACAGCATCAGCATGTTTTACATTTATGTTATGACTGTATGCATTATGAATGTTTTTCCTTCATTTGTCAATGAAGCAGCTGTGGTTGTGTATACTCGTTTCACACGGCATGAAATCAGAGTTTTGAAGTCTTCACATAGTCACTCACGTGACTCCAAAGTAAAATAGTAAGATTAAACGAGAACTTACCTGTTTGAAGTTTGATCTTTATTTTATGAGGAGTTGAGGGACTACATTTCATCTGGTAGTTCTAGTCTTTATCTTACCATTATACTTCAGTTATTATTTGCTGTGATTTCACACCATTGCTTTGAAGATTGATGCACGAACGGCTGTACGGGGTTCTTCACGTAGTCCCTCAACTCGATTCCTCATAAAATAAAGATCAAACTTCAAACTGGTAAGTTCTTGTTTAATCTTACTATTAAATGGCAGAGCAGACATGAGGAACCTATTCTTGTTTCTTATGTTCTAATGTTGTCATGATCACATGTTACTCGGCAATGGCTATTTTAGTTTTACAGATGCAAAATGTGGAGTTCCAAATGCTTTCAGAGTTGGTATTGTTGAATTTTACTTTTCTTAATTAGCATTTATCCAAGTTTGCCTCTGATACACTTAACCAAGGAAAACTGCAACAACATATATCTTTAATCGAAGCAGCACTGGATAAAATGTCTGAACAGAGGCAGCTCTAACAATAAGTTCATGTAAATGAGGTAATTACTATTAACAGCAGGTAGAATGTTTCAAATTCCAACACAAAAGTCTGCTTCCTGAAACATCACCAATTTCCTTTCTTATGCAGATGCCTCTGGATGTAGATCTCCTGACAAAACAAAAACATGTATTAATTTACCTTATTTACCTTATTTAGTTAGCTGGTGCTATACAAGAAAAGAATGGATATACATTAAAAAAGAGTTAACTTAAACATTAATGTTTCTTGAAGTAACTTGTTTTTGTCCATGGTGGAAGAAAAGATTTTTTTTTAAAAAGCATATTATCTAAATGGTGAGAGATTGTAGACTAAGATATGGAGAGAACTGGAAATCCTAGTGGATGTTTTTCATGCAGCAAGATGCAGCAAGTATTTGGTAAAGTTACCTTTTGTTGGTATGCTTAAATTATATGGGACATTGGTGAGATCACATCTGAGAACTATTTAGAATTGGTCTCCTTACTTAAAGGAGGATGTTAATGAATTAGAAGCAGTCAAATATATATTAGATCAATTCATAACTGGGCAAACTTTTTACAGGCAAGGTTGGCTAGGTGGGCTTGTATCTTCAATTTCAGGAGTATGAGGGAACTTGATTGAAACATCAGATCCTGAGGACTCTTGATGGGACGGATGTGAAGAAAACCTTTCCTCTGGTGAGAGAATTGGAGTAACTATTGAAAAATAAGGCAGATGTGTGGTAAACATTTGCAACTCTCTCCCTCGACAGCGTGTGGACCAGGGTCGGCTTTACGTATAAGCTAGACAAGCTTAAGCTTAGGGCCTCGAGATCTAGGGGGGCCTCTGCTCGCTCCACCAAGGTGTGTAAAACTTTTGAGATGGTGGCATTGTTACAAAACCTATCATGAGTGGCGCTGTGTGATAGTTGCGTTGTTACAAAGCCTACCATCGATGGCGCTCTGCTTGCGATTCCGGAGGCTTTGGTGGGGGGGTGGGGGGAGATTAAAATGCAGCTGAGGTATATATTCGTTGTGGACAGGAGCTTGCTCCACAGATCCTTGGATCATTGGAAGTGCAGGACAAAGCAACAGGTATGTAGTTTATTTAAACCTTCTCCCCCCCCCCCCCCCCCACCCCCCCCTGAACCTCGCTGCCGCACTGGGGGCCTACCCACCTCGCCACCGCACCTCCACAATGTTGAAATCAGCGCGGCCCGAGGATGGGAGCTCCGCAAACCACAGCTCCATGATGTTGAAGCAGCAGGCCCAACACTCCAGAGCTTAAAACAGCGATCCAGGTAAGGCATCACCCGCTCCGCGTTGAATCCAATATGTTTGTTAAAACCAACTGTTTAATGACAACATACAGTAGGATCTAAAGGTGTCACACTGTCACTGCCGGGTAGTCATGGTCCTCTAGTCGTGGGGGTGGGGGATTGGAAGGGGGGGGGGGGGGGGCTCACAAGTGAAATAGCTTAGGGCCTCTCTTCATCTAAATCCAGCCCTGTGTGTGGAAGTAAAGTTTTTGAGGAAGAAGTGCGTAAATTCTTGACAATTGAAGAAATGAAAGGTTGCCTCGGTAAACCAATATACAGATTTGAGATTACAATTAGACCAGCCATGATCAGATTCAACTGTGATGTGGGGTGGGGGGGAGCATTGTACACAACTATTGTTTTTTTTAAAATAAACTTTATTCTTAAAAAGATGTAGAGGAAAATCAATGCAATCAGTATATGTCCTTCTTTACACTAACAACGTCATGAAATCAACAATTTATTTGTGCTATCAAACCAACACATTCTAATTACAAAGCAACAAGCCTTTCATGTTTGCTCATGAAGAGTTTAGAGACTAGCAATCAGGATCCAGCCACTCAATGTTTTAAAGAAGGAACTGCAGATGCTGGAGAATCGAGGGTTACACAAAAAGCTGGAGAAACTCAGCAGGTGCAGCAGCATCTAAGGAGCGAAGGAGATAGGCGACATTTCGGGTCTCGACCCGAAACGTCGACTATCTCCTTCGCTCCTTAGATGCTGCTGCACCCGCTGAGTTTCTCCAGCTTTTTGTGTAACCCTCCAGCCACTCAATGTCCAGCTATGGCTAGGCCTTAGACTGTGGTCTGTCCCTTACTGTGGTCTGTCCCTTGCTCTCGCTCGAGCTGCTACTTGGTTTTGCCTTGTAGGATGTGATGGTGTGCAAGCCTTGCCACAGCTGCCGAATGTCTGTCTCATCCTTCACTAGAGTGAAAGTCCCTTTTAGGCTTTTTGATAGCCTTATCAAGGTCATACCTGGACATCTTGTACAAATTTGCTTCGCAAGACTTCAATGTCCAAGATCTGATCCTCAGAAGATTGCAGACGTCCTGGTTCATCCAAGGATTCGAGTTTGGGAAAAGATTGGATCAAAAAGATGTTCACTATTCTCTCTAACAATGATCTTTGCCTGCACAAACTGCTCTAACTATATTGAGCTTTCTAATTGTACCTGAATTTTATACGCTTTGATGTACCAAAAAAAAAAATTCTCAGCATGTTGGTATACTAAACATTAAGTGAATATTGTTATAAATTCTGCAAAACTTGAATGATATAATATTATCTGAGAGAAAAACATGCTCTGAATAATCCATCATGTATTTTAAATCGGTCTTGTTCTGACAAATGTGTTCTGACAGATGGGTTAAAATCATGAATAGATTGTAAAAACATTCTATCGTGAAATGTCTTAAATTTCCTTCAAACTAATTTTCAGGCAAATTTTACATGCAGATAAATCTTGAGCAAAATGAATTAATTTTAATGAGGTATGATATTAAGGACGATGAAAGTAAATAATTCAGCAGTTCAAATTATTGTTGCAGTGTTGACAAGTGGAATAAAGGTATATTGACAATTTTGAATTGCATGACTATATTTTCCTCTAAATTTATTTTGTTGCAACGTTGACAATTGTAATATACATTATCATCTGCACACAGCTTCTTTACATGATACAAAATGATTTTGTTTATTCGTTCCTGGGGTAGGAATTTAGTTCCTATAATTTAGCCTGTGGACCACAGAGCTACTTTCTCCTCCAACTCATTTGCACAGTGCACACCATTTGCACCTTGAAAGTCAGCACTTTTAAATTAAAACATGGCAAACAAAATAAATTAATCAAGTGAAATAATTGGAGACAATTATACACACACTGAACTTTTTTCTCATTTATTATATTGTTCACAGTGTACTATGTTTACATATTCCGTTGTGCTGCTGCAGGTAAGAATCTCATCGTCCTATCTGGGATATATGACAATAAAACACTCTTGGCTCTTGGCTCTTCACACTTGACTCTTAACTCTTGACGCCTCCAGTCAACTCTATGGGCTCTGAGGTTGCTGCTGAGTGCTCTGTGGGATCTGCACATTCTGCCACAGATGGGGCAGAGGTTGCTTGATGGGGTGGGTGAGTGAGCTGTGTGGGTGGTTCTGAACTCCCTCTCCCATTTTTGCTTAGCCTCTGTGTGCTCTCCTGGAGGAGCATCGGGGTGTTCACCGCTTTTGCAGATGGTCCTTCTGCATTTTGAACAATCATGGACCAGGAATCCCTATGAGTTAATGAGGATATTAGATTTTTGTTCCCCAGAAGCCTTTCAGGACACCCTGAAGCATTTTCTTGGTGTGATATTGTTCCGAGAATAATGCACTTAGCCTTTCAACTGGATCTGGCTGCAATCAATTCATGCCTCAGCAATTTGAATGTGAGGAGAGGACATTGACATTGTTCTGCTCATTTTTTGAAGACAACACATGATACCAATCTATTGATTTGTGGTGCCTGCTGTACATTGTTCATGTCTTTAAAGCATGTTCTAGAGCAAGGATGCGCCATGTTATTTTGGTTGATTTGCGGTCCTCATTTTCAAACACACATTTACTGCTGAAGGCAGTAGTAAATTTCATGCTTGATGTTGATCTTTGCTGAGAGATGGTTTATATGGTGTGGAAAGTAATTCACAGCCCATAAAGGATGAAGAGACGGAGTAATTAGAGGGAAGGAGAAAGTGTGGACAAAAGATAAAATGTAGAAGCAAATACGCAATATAATTGGAAAAGATCTTACCCAGAAAATGTGACTGATGAATAAAAAAAGTTTGGTTTTAAAGATGAATTAGGATTTGATACCAATGGCTGTGATAATCATAGATAATAGGGTTACTCATTGTGTTAAATAAATATTTTGCATCATTCCTCATAATGAAATATAAGCATACAATTTCAGTGATACGAGAAAACAAGAAAATTAACAGAACTGAAACAGATTCTAGAATTGACTTTGAAAACCCATCTTGAAATATTGGAAAGATATTAGCATTCAGCTTGAAACCTACTTCTTTGATCAAACTTTTGGCTATTCATAATCTTGGTGTCATACATTCTGATCCACCACGCCCATATCTACCATTAAGTACCTATGTCATGCTCATTAAGATGCCTCTTAAATGTCATGATAGTACCTGCCTTCACCACTTTTTCAAGCAGTGGATTGCAAATTGCAACACCCTCTGGGAGAAAAGGTTTTTTCCTCAGATCTCCTCCAACCCTCTTTCTCCTCAACTTAAACGTATGCGGTCTCCAATAGGGGGAACAATTTCTCAATTGTATCTGTGCTCCCATCATTTTGTATACTTCTATCATGTAACTTCTCAATCTCCCCTGCTACTAGGAAGACAAACCCAACCCATTCAATCTCTCCTCATAACTGAAACATTTCATCCCAGGCATTTGCTGAATTTCCTCTGCACCCTTTCCTCCAGTTGGTAGGTCATGTTGCAATTATATAAGATGTTGGTGAGGCCACATTTAGAATATTGCATTCAGTTTTGATCATCATGTTATAGGAAAGATGTTGCCAAGCTGGAAAGGGCACAGAGAACACTTACAAGGATGTTTCCAGGACTTGAGGGCCACTGTAGGGAGTGCTTGAGCAGACTAGGATCCCTTGGAATGCAACAGGATGAGGGGTGATCTTATAGAGGTGTATAAAATCATTAGAGGAATAGATCAGTAACACACAAAATCTCTTGCCCAAATTAGGGAAATTGAAAACCTGAGGACATAAATTTAATAGGAACCTGTGGGGTAACCTTTTTACACAAAGGGTGGTGGGAAC
The DNA here is from genome assembly GCA_963514005.1 of Raja brachyura. The sequence goes on from OY740782.1 coordinate 81,837,842, forward strand.
GATCTGCCAGAGGAGGCAGTTGAGGAATGTACTATCGCAACACTTAAGAAACATTTAAACGGGTACATGGATAGGATAGGTTTAGAGGATATAGTCGAAATGCAGACAGGCGTGTCTAGTGTAGATAGGATATGTTGGTCGATTTGGGCAAGTTAGGTCAAAGGACCTGGTTCCATGCAGTGTGACTATGACTGTATGACTCTGTGACTCTAATGTGTCCTAATACTCCAGCTGTGGCCTAACCAAAGTTCCTATATTCTATGCTTTGGCTACATCACCCTGTAGTTATTCTTCACCACATCATTTACAATTGCTGACACATTTAGGGAACTATGAACTTCCCTCTGTTTGTCAATACTCCCTGAGGCCATGCCATTCACGATGTATACCATTCCCTTACGTAACCTTACAAAATACATCAATTTGCATTTATTCAGGTTAAATTTTGTCTGTCAATTCTCCGTCCAATTCACCAGTTGATCAATATTCAGTCACCTAGGATTGTCCTTCCCAACAACAACACCAATTTTCATGCCATCAGAATACAGTTACATTTATATCCAAATCATTAATATATATAACAAATAACAAGGATCCCAACACCAATACCCTCTGGTACACACAGGTCACATCCAGAAAGTAACCACAGCTTCCATATAACCATATAACAATCACTGCACGGAAACAGGCCATCTCGGCCCTTCAAGTCCGTGCCGAACAACTTTTTTCCCTTAGTCCCACCTGCCTGCACTCATACCATAGCTATGTCTATCCCTCTCATCATTTTAAAGACCTCTTTGTGGCTTCCAACCACAAAATAACCCTCCACATTATCCTCTGTCTCCTATTACCAAAATAACTTTGGATCCAATCTGCCAACTTGCCTTGGATGCCATGGGCTCAAACTGTTAGGACCATCCTTCCATCTGGAACCTAGTCAAAGGCCTTAGTAGAGTCCATGTAGATGAGAACAATCGCATTGCCCTTATTAATATATTTTATTAATTCTCAGGCAAATGAGTAAGACAATCTCCCACCAGCAAAGTCATGCTGACTCTCGCTGCAGCTTCAGTTTTTCCAAGTGTAGATTAATTCTGCTCCTCAGAATGTTGTCCGTTAAGTGCTATTAATATCGTTTTTTCTTAGCTTCATAGAGCTGCACGGCAAAGAAACTGGTCCTTCGGCCCATCAAGTCCATGCTGACCAGTAAGCAATCATTTATATCAATTTATACTTCCCACACTCCCTTCAACATACCCACTACTCCCCACCATAGACTTACGGTGACCAATTAACCAACTAAGCAACTACCACTTTCACACATGAGTCTACTATTGTGTGCATAATAGGTTGGGATCTGCCCAAAAAAATCAATGAAATATGTATAACGGAAAATCACCTTGCCTCATAAAGGCAGCAAAGCAAGAAAAATGACCAAAACTTTGTTGGTCCAAGATTCCTTATGGAACTTCAGAAGTGCAGTGGTGTGTGCTTTTCTCTAGACCTTGAGGTAAATAGACAGATCTCATTTATGTAGTTGTTGAACAGTTTTGATGGGCAGTCCCGTGTTACTGAAACCCCAAAGTTATTTAGCTATTCCGTCCATACATTGGCAAAGCCTGTGGGCTTGTCAACCTTCATGACTCTTATCCATTCCAATGGTCATTGAAACAGTTCTTTACTTTGTCCTTCTTGTTCATTTCCACTATTTTCATTTCATTTTGGATTTCCCATTCTTTCAATCAGACAATATGCTATCTGGTTAGCTGCTACATAATTAGTGATACTCCACTTACAAAATCTTTTTCTGGGAATGCAGTTGATCTTTAAAACTAACGGGGAAACTGTTCACCCTATGGCAACTGTATTCCAGAAAATAAATCACCATAACCTCAGTGGCTGAGCTGCAATATACAGACAATGCCTGCCAGATGAGTCTGAGATTTAACTTATCAACTTGTTTACTGTAGCATATGAGAGATGGGACTTCAATTCTCTGTCCATCCTCTACCAACCTAACCCTGTTCATTGCTTCAGCACAGTGCCCTTCAAGGGTAAAACATAGTCAAGATACCAAACTTGGTTTACTTCTAGGGCCCTACCATTCACTGTTAAGTTCCTGCTCTAGTTTGATCTCCCAAATCTTGATCAGCTGGTTCAAGTGGAATGGAAAATGATTTTTTTTTCCACTTTAGTTTTTATTGCTTTTAAGCATACACAAATATAACAACAAAACATACAACATTACAGTGAAACGTACAACAGTGTAGCGGGGGGTTCAGTTTACAATTAATGATGCAGTATACAGAACTATTTTCATATTAAAACATTTTCCAATAACTTACATTATTGTCTATAAAATTATACAGTATTGATGTCTTTATTTCTATACCTAATCCATTTTTCCCATTTTCTATTAAACTCGTCTTCTTTCACTCTTAGAGAATATGTAATTTTCTCCATGACAAATATTTCCTGTACTATGTCTAACCATTGTCTAAGTCTGGGTGTATCCGCTCCAAGCCAGTTTCTTGTAATGTCCTTTCTGCCAGCTGTGAGTAGGACGTTAACCAAGTAATGGTCTTCCTTCAGCACCACTGTATTTATATAATCCAGGTATAAAATGGAACACTTCTGAAAATTAATTTTAATTCAGATAAGTGCGAGGAGTTGCAGCTTGGTAGGTCAAAACAAAGCCAGGACCTTAGGAGTGAATGGAAAAGCCCCAAGGAGTGTTGGGCATGAGGGGGCGGAGGAGGCATCTGCCTCATGGTCAACTCTGCGTGGTGCTCAGACGTGGCAGTCCTGTCGAACCCCTGCTCTCCACACCTCGAACATCTGGCGGTGAAGTGCCGCCCCTTCTACCTTCCGAGGGAATTCACCTCCATCATCCTGACCGCGGTCTACATCCCACCCCAGGCAGACATCCGTCTGGCACTGGAGGAGCTGCACGCCGTGGTCAAAAAAACACTAGATGTCTTACCCCGAGGCGTTTACCACCATAGCTGGGGACTTCAATAAAGCAAACCTTATGAAATCGCTCCCTAACTTCCACCAACATGTCTCCTGCTGCACCAGAGGATAAAACACTCTCGACCACTGCTACACCACCATCAAGAATGCCTATCGCTCCATTCCTCGCCCTCACTTTGGTAAATCCGACCATACCACGGTGCTGCTTCTTCCTGCCAACAGGCAGAGGAACAACTCCAGGACTGTTTGGAGTGTGTAGACTGGGCAATGTTCAGGGACTCGGCAACGGACCTGAACGAATACGCCACAGTCGTTACAGACTTCATAAAGAAATATGTGAAGGACTGCATCCTGACAAAAACCTTCTGAGTGTTTCCCAAAGCCTTGGATGAACTTTGAGATCCGCACTCTCCTGAAGACCAGACACCGGACATTCATGTCTGATGATACAGTGGTCTACAAGTAGTCCAGACACAACCTTGGTAAGGCCATCAAAAAGGCCAAAAGGGAGTTCTGCTCCAAGCTGGAGGATGAGACAGATGTTCGGCAGGTGTGGCTGGGCCTGAATGCAATCACCTCCTACAAGGCGAAATCAGGAGGTAGCTCGAATGTCGGCGTAGCGTCACTCCCTGACGAGCTCAATGTGTTTTACGCGCGCTTTGATAGGGAGAACACTGATGTGCCTTCTCGAGCCCCCATTCGCTGTGATGTAATTTCTGTCACAGTCACTGAGGCCGGCGTCGGAAAATCCTTCAGAGGGGTGAACCCTCGGAAAGCGCCTGGACCTGATGGTATACCGGGTTGTGTTCTAAAAACCTGTGCGGACCAACTGGCTGGAGTTTTTACAGACATTTTCAACCTCTCATTTCTGAGGTCCGAGGTTCCCACCTGCTTTAAAAAGGCATCAATAATACCGGTGCCCAAGAAGAGCAAGGTGACATGCCTCAATGACTATTGACCAGTGGCACTAACGTCAGTGGTAATGAAGTGCTTCGAGAGGTTGATCATGGTGCAAATCCTACCTCGAGAAAAACCTGGACCCACTGCAGTTCGCTTACCGCCACAACAGATCAACGGTGGATGCGACCTCGCTGGCTCTCCACTCCGCTCTGGACCACTTGGACAAAAAGAACTCATATGTCAGGCTGTTATTCATTGATTACAGCTTGGCATTTAATACAATCATCCATTCCAAGCTGGTTTTCAAACTCTCAGAACTGGGTCTGCGCATCCCTCCAATTGGATCCTCGACTTCCTCATTCACAGACCACAGACTGTTCGAATTGGTGGAAAAGTGTCAACCTCGATAATAATCAGCACAGGAGCACCTCAAGGCTGCGTGCTCAGCCCCCTGCTGTACTCTATACTCATGACTGCGTAGCCAGCCATAGTGCTTATTCCATCATCAATTTCGTAGACGACACCACTGTTGTGGGACATATCACTGATGGGGACGAGTCAGAGTACAGAAGTGAGATCGACCGGCTGACCAAATGGTGCCAGCACAATAACCTGGCCCTCAACACCAGCAAAACCAAGGAACTGATTGTTGACTTTGGAAGGGGCAGGATGGGGACCCACAGTCCCATTTATATCAACGGGTCGATGGTGGAAAGGGTCAAGAGCTTCAAATTCCTGGGCCTGCACATCTCTGAAGAACTCTCCTGGTCCGAGAACACTGATGCTATTATAAAGAAAGCACATCAGCGCCTCTACTTCCTGAGAAGGTTATGGAGAGTCGTTATGTCAAGGAGGACTCTCTCTAACTTCTACAGGTGTACAGTAGAGAGCTTGCTGACCGGTTGCATCGTGGCTTGGTTTGGCAACTTGAGTGCCCAGGAGCGAAAAAGACTACAAAAAGTAGTAAACACTGCCCAGTCCATCATCGGCTCTGACCTCCCTACCATCGAGGGGATCTGACGCAGTCGCTGCCTCAAAAAGGCTGGTAGCATCATCAAGGACCCGCATCATCCTGGCCACACACTCATCTCCCCGCTACCTTCAGGTAGAAGGTACAGGAGCCTGAAGACTGCAACGTCCAGGTTCAGAAACAGCTTCTTCCTCACAGCCATCAGGCTATTGTACTCAACTCAAACAAAACTCTGAACATTAATAGCCCATTATCTGTTTATTTGCACTTTATCTGGTTTATCTATTCATGTGTATATATATTTATACAATGGTATGTTCTGTATTCATGCCTTCTATAATTCTGTTGTGCTGAAGCAAAACAAGAATTTCATTGTCCTATCTGGGACACACTCAATAAACTCAAAATAAGCAAATGGATTGTATTGTTGGCTGGCCCCTCCTGCCCTGTGCTTTTGCTTTTCCTTGTCCTTTGCTTTGCTTGACCTCATCTGAACATAGAATAAAATTATACGGCGATCAAGAACGCACATCGCTCTGCTCAGCGGGTCTGGATCTCTCTGATCATTGCATAGTTCACCTTATTCCGACCTACAGGCAGAAACTAAAAGCTGCTAAGCCTGTGGTCAGAACAACGAAAAGGTGGACAAGCGAGGGCATTGAGAACCTACAATCCTGCTTTGACTGCACGGATTGGAATGAGTTTAGGGAAGCAACCACAAGCCTCGATGAGTATACGGACACCTTATCATCATATGTCAGCTTTTGCGAGGACAGTTGCATTCCAACTAGACCCAGACATGGTTCAACAGCAACAAGCCCTGGTTCACTGCAGAACTCGGACAGCTCCGATGGTCTAAAGAGGAGGCCTACAGGAGCGGGGATGCAGACCTCTACAGGCAGGCCAAGTACAAGCTGAGAAGTGGAATCAGAGCTGCCAAGGAAAAGTACTCTGAGAAGTTGAGGGGCAAGTTCTCAGCTAGTGACTCTTCTTCAGTTTGAAAGGGCTTGCAAGAAATTACCAGCTACAAGAGGAAAGCCCCCCGCTCTTTGGACAATTGTCAGCTGACCAATGACCTGAATGATTTTTACTGCAGGTTTGAAAATCAGAAACGTAACCCTGGTACCCCTCCTCCCATCTCCAACCAACACAGCCAGACCCCAGTCTACAAAGAATGGATCCCGCACCCTCTCACCATTCACCATTTCACACCTACTTAAGGCAATACTCCAGTATGAAAAGACTGGACCATTTCCCACCCCAAAGAACACTTCACACCCACTTGCAGCCTGACCTCAGTCTGCAAATGCTGTGCCTTTCTACACCCACCCCCCTCCAATCACCACTTCACACCCAATCACCCACACCCTCTGTGCTGCACAACATAACTTATCCAATATCAACAATAAAAATAAAGGAGTTGGAGAGGTTTTTCAGAGGACAAAAGAGCCGGAAATTTCCAGGACCTGACAATGTTTCCCCCTCTACTCTTAAGCTCTGTGCCAAACAGCTGGCACCGGTCTATACCAGACATTTTTAACCAGTCCCTGCAAACTTGTACTGTCCCTGCCTGCTTCAAAGCCTCCACTATTGTCCCTGTACCCAAAAAGGCAAGGATCACTTGTCTTAATGACTACAGGCCTGTCGCACTGACCTCTATAGTCATGAAGACACTTGAATGGCTTGTGCTGGCCAAGCTGAAAAATATCACAAACTCCCTTCTGGACCCTCTGCAGCTTGCATATTGGGCCAATAGATCTGTGGATGATGCAGTCAACCTTGGCCTCCACTGCATCCTACAGCACCTAGACTGTCAGGGGACCTATGCGAGGATCCTGTTTGTTGATTTTACCTCTGCATTCAACACCATTGTGCCAGAGCTATTACACTCCAAACTTTCTGAGTTGACTGTGCCTGAACCCCTCTGTCAGTGGATCACCAACTTCCTGACAGACAGGAAGCAACATGTGAGGCTGGGAAAGCACATCTCGGACCAGCAAATGCTCAGCATAGGAGCTCCGCAAGACTGCGTACTCTCTCCTCTCCTCTACTCTCTCTACATCAACGACTGCACCTCCACTGACTCCTCTGTCAAGCTTCTCAAGTTTGCGGATGATACAACCCTGATTGGACTGATCCAGGATGGGGAGGAATCTGCCGACAGACAGAAAGAGTCAAAGCTGGTGTCCAACAACCTAGAGCTCAATGCTCTTAAGACAGTGGAATTGATTGTAGACTTTAGGAAAGCTCCCCTCCCCTCACTCCTGTCACCATCAACAACACCACAGTCACATCTGTGGAGTATTTTAAGTTGCTGGGAACCATCATCTCCAAAGGCCTTAAGTGGGGGGCTACCATCGACTCCTCAGTCAAAAAGGCACAACAGAGGATGTACTTCCTGCGGCAGCTGAGGAAGCACAATCTGCCACAGGCAATGATGATCCAATTCTACACGGCCATCGTAGAGTCTGTTCTCACCTTCTCTATCATGGTCTGGTTCGGCTCAGCCACCAAGCACGACACCTGGAGGCTGCAGTGAATCATCCGATCAGCAGAGAAGATTATTGGCTGCAACCTTCCCTCTATTGATGAACTATAAACTGCAAGGGCCAGGAAGTGAGCGGACAAGATCATCTCTGACCCCTCCCACCCTGGCCACAAACTCTTTGAATCACTTCCCTCTGGAAAGCGATTCCGGGCTGTCAAAGCTGCCACAGCCAGACATAAAAACAGTTTTTATCCACGAGTAGTTTCTCTACTCAACAGCCAAAAATCTGTAGCCTCCCTTTGATCTGGTATTTCGTTGGTTCACATGCTTGATCAAAGGTGTTTTATCATTAATGTCTTATTATTATTAATGTTTAGTGTTTTCTGAGTCAGTTGTAAATGTCACTGTAAGTCATGTTGTTACTTGTGGGTGGAGCACCAAGGCAAATTCCTTGTATGTGAATACTTGGCCAATAAACATACTTACTTAAAATAACAAAACACACAATGAACACAGATTTAACATCCACCACAGTAAGTCTACCAAGCACCTCCTTACTGTGATGGAAGACTAAAGTCTTAAAGTCCTTGTCTCTTCCCTCCTTGTTCTCCCTACGCGTTGAGGCGATCCAGGCTTCCGATGTTGTGACCCCGCCGGGTGATGGTAAGTCCCGCAGCCGAATCAGAGCTCCGCGAATGGGCCAGTTCAAACTCCGCGGCCCGGGGCGGACGAAGCTGCCACCCTCCAGTCCAGCGGGACAAAGCTGTCGTTGCGGGAGTCCGGAGACCCAGTCACCAACCAATAAATATATACAATACATGAATCGTGCAAAAAAAATTCATGCAACACTTTCGGAGGCTATTCAAACATTCAATACTGTTTAAAAACATTGCTCAGATTTCAAGATATATCCCCCACCCTTGCCACTCATGTTGCCCACTGGCATGGAATCCCTTCCCATATTCTCCACCACACCCTGCCCCTCATGTCCAGCGGCAGAAGGACTTTAGACTGTGGTCCTCCCCCACCGAGCCTTGGCGTTTGGCTGTACCAAGCTTCAGTGCATCCCTCAGCACATACTCATGCAGTCTGCAGCGGGACAGTCGGCAACATTAATCCACAATTCATGTGCCTATCTGAAAACTCCGTCAACACCACTATTGTATCTGCTTCCACCACCACCCCTTACAGGCTTTTCTATTTCAGACACCTTAAAGCACTGAAGAAGTATTTCCAAATCTATGCTCCAAATCATTCCCGTTCCTACACAGACCTTTCTGGCATAGGCCTCCTCCATTGTCAGAGTGAGGCTAAATGCAAATTGGGGGAACAACATCTCATATTTCACTTGGGCAGCTTACAGCCCAGTGATATGAATATTAATTTCTCTCACTTCAGGTAGTCCCGGCATTCCTTCTCTCTCTATCACTCCCTCACCCAATTCGCACTAGCTTCCCATTTTCACCCTACAAACAATGGCCTGGTTCATTTATCATCGTTACTTTTTTTGCATATGTTTCATTCATTGTTCTATATCTCTCCACATCATCATCTATATCTTTTGTTTCCCTTATCCCCAACGTCTCAACCCGAAATGTCACCCATGCCTTCTCTCCAGAGATGCTGCCTGTCCCGCTGACTTACTCCAGCTTTCTGTGTCTATTTCCAAATCCAATGGCAGGTTAGGAAAAGCAATATCACTGAAATCTCCCAGCCAAAATGCCCATCACTGATCATGCTTAACTAATTCTAGTCTTGAGTTAGTAAGAGTTTGGAGAGAATTAAAATGGGATTAGAATAGGATTTGTTGCTGATGGCTGGTGAAAACCAGGAGCCTCTCCATCAGGAACGCACAGTGGGCAGGCACAAACACATGGAGAAGCAAACAACGTGCTAAACACCCCCTCAAGCCCCACCGGTGAGTATGTAAAGTCAACACTTGCCTTGAGTCAGCACACTATATAGTGAATGAAAATAAAATAAACCGCGGATGCTGAACATTTAAAATAAACACAGAAACTAATGGAAACATACAAACAGCATTCGTGGCAAGAAATAATGTTAAATAATGTTTTCGGTAGAACACCCCCCCACAGAAATGTAACTCTGCTTGTCTTCAACATATGCTCGTGTACCCAGCATTTTCTGCATTTCATTCAAAAGCCATAGAACTGAAGTCATCGTAGAACTGAACCGAATGCCAAGAGACCGTCCAAGGAGAAGTACGATAAAAACATTTTTTTTTAAATGCAAATATTTAAAATCTGAAAAAATAGAAAATGATGAGTGCTGCTCAGGGAAGCGAGGGAGTCCTGGATAGATTCAAAATGAGAACAAAATCATTCAGGATTAAATTAGGACGCTCCATATTCGTATAAAGAATAGCGAACGCCTGGAAGAAAGGGTATCGGGATCGTCATGAATTAGCTGATAGATTATCGTGGCTAACAAGAGGTGTAGAGCAAATATGGGTAATAAATGGGTTAGAGGTACACGGCAACCATAATCTGCCCGAAAAACGGCGCGAAACAAAATCCAGCTCCTACTCCTACCTCAAAGACCCTTCTCTCTACAACAAAATAAAAAAACAGGCCAGCATCCCATCGAGATGAAACAAAAATGAATCTCATGTTATCCCTCTACTGTGATTTGGTTAAAGATGCACCAGAACCCCGAGTGGTCGCAGATGCAACTCTGACGAAATTCCTCAGCATTTTGGATTACAGGGACGAAAGAACCTTGAAGACCGGAATTACCAGTCAATTCTGGATGTAAAATTAATTGTGGCGTTGAAAAACGGATAATTCGTTGCATGTGTGGTGCTGAGACAAATGAGAAAAAAGATGGATTGGCATTTTTGCATGAGCTGCTATGGCGATCAAATTGAGGCTGCTATGGCGATCAAATTCTGGAGCAAGAAGGAGGAATGGGTGAACATCCCATCTTTCTGGCAATTTGAAAAATTGCTTCTTTATATACGATCAATTCAACATAACGCCAGTGCATCACAGAGGCATAAACAGCACAAAAAATGTATTTAGAAAGCTACGGTGAAAAGAGAGGATCTATATGAACTTATAGATCATAAGGTTATTCTCATGGATCTGGTGCCTGGATGTGTGAGCTCGTTTTTTCACACTTCACAGGTAGAAGCCTGATGCTATGGGTTCTGATAGTCCAATATTCAGCCTATTTAATAGCTGTTTTAATGATGTTGTCTCTCCGCGCCGAGCTGTCACACTCCTGCACATCACAGACTCCCTCAGACAGAAAAATAATTGGCCGTTTTTATCCTGCATTGAAACGGGGATCCGGTGGGTATAAGACGTATCCCCCTCGGGACTCCTGCATCAAATGCATTCGCCACAATAACTCCTCGTTCATATTCGCGTGCGTTTGTTTTGGATCATGTGAAGTTCTGAATGTAAAATACATTGTCCTAAAACTCCCGAATTGCAAATCGAAATTTATTGCCAAATAAAAGCTACCGCCATCTGTTAAGTGTTGACGCCAAGTTAAGAGTCTATAAAGGAATATAAGGTTGGAATCAAAAGCTGTTTCCTGTGATCCCCATCGTATTCGACAGGAGCTCCACAATGGTTAATATGAGCAGGGCAGATTACTACAATTGCAAAATGTTGAGAGTAATCCGCTGGAAGTTAGCGAGCTGTAAGTGACTGGTCAAGCTGTAAATAATCTCAGTAGAGAAATAATGTTAAATCGAAAAGTTTCGTTTGGTAGGAAAAAAATGAACACGTAATGAAATATCTGTTTTGAGCTCCCTACTAGACTTGTTATTCATTCTGAAAGGACATTAGGTGGGTAATTCGTATTGATTGCAAGACGAAAGGAATAAAAGGTAATTATTGAATGATTGGGGGAGAATCAGCGGTGAAGCTTCTGACATGAATGCTTTAGGATACATTGCTAATAAAATCCAAACGCTTGTGATATTCCCCGCAATGCTAACCAAATTGTCCTCCAATGTACAAAGAAAGTGCTTCGAGTTCACGATAAAATAAGTATTTTTTGAAAGAGATCAGTTGCATTTCAACACATCTAACTCTGGCCTGGTTTGCTTGGTGATGCTAGAAGGAAAAGTTCCGTTTCTGTGAATATGAGTCTTCTGTCCTGTGACAATGACTTCACGTCCAATATGCAAAGCGACGAGTGGCCTGATGGAAGTTGTCTACCTTGAATATACAACGTGAATAATAACGTCTGGCACCTTCATATAAATAAACAATTACAATAGCAAACATTGTATTGATCATGTTAATCTACTGTATGAATCTGCAGGAACAGAGTAACAGAACAACGATAATTTCGTCCCCTGTTTTTTTTAAACGTCCCAATGCGAAACGACGGAATCGGTAGGAAAAAAAACGTCGACTTCGCAAAATTATGGAGTTTGTGAAACCCAAACTGTTCCAGTCCAGAAAGTCAATGGCAACAATACCGTGTTCCAATGAAGAGTTCGTTTAGAATTCAAAGTCACTTAGAGTCAATCAATCTGAAGAAGGGTCCCGACCAAAACATCGTTTATCCATTTCCTCCACAGATGCTGCCTGACCCGGGGAGTTCCCCCAGCGCTTTGTGTTTTGCTGAGTGCAAAGTGATTGTCAATTCAAAACACAAGAGCTGACCTGTTATTTGATATAACGGCCCCATTAAATATTTGGGAAAAAGGTGTGAATGAATTGGTGAGGATGGTCTTTAATTTTCCCCTTTCAGATGTATGACATATCGCTCGCTTTTTGCATTCAATTTGGTTATTGAGAAAGAGATCATGGAACCTGTTTATCTTCCTTCTCGGGTCTAAACAGATTAATAAGCAGCCAATGCGAGTGAAGGATGAGCGGGAGGGGGGAAGGGAGGGGGGCCGAAAGAGGAACCTCCGCAGGAGCCCCACCTTCGGCTGCCTGTCGACCAGTCGCCGCTAGCAGAGGTGGGACCACAAGGCTGGCGCCCCGCCCGCCGAGCGAAATGTAAAACCTATTGGCTGCTTCGCTGAGGAGGCGGCACGGTGGTGAGGGGGAAACGCGGCGTGGGTCAAGGGAGGCTGCAAGATCTCAAGTCCAAGGCGTTAAAACCTGGCTGCCGGATTGTGGTTTCTGGTTGCTGTTTTGCATCGAGCTGCAGAGATATCTCTTTTGACACTTTCCCGAGTAGGTGGGGGGTTGCAGAGTTGAGTAGGCTGGGCTCATGATGCAGTTAGCTGAGCGATGCTTCCCTTCCACCACTAGCCTGCCCAAGACTTTCTACAGCCTGTCAGCCTCTCCCGACAGTCGGAGCCCGGTGTCCACCCACCTCGAATTCCCGGACACTGATCGAAACGAATCGGTCCAGGAGAACGGTGAGCTCCCCAAGAAATTCGCCAGCCCCGGCATGCTGACCGAGAACGAGAGCCACGCTTTCGCCGCCACCAAAGGCGCGGCGGCAGTGGAGCGGGCTAAGAGCTCGCCGGTGGAGGCAGCGGACGAGGACTTGGCTGAAGTTCGCTACAGTTTGGACAGCCTGGGAGCCGAGAGATACTTCCTGTCGCCCGTCGCCCCACAGAACCTGAGCCCGGGACATCACCAGCAGCACCCACAGTCTCAGCAGCAAGCCGGCTCGAATGCAGGCTCCCTGCTATCCTACCCGCCTCAGCACCCGCCAGCCTTCTCCGTCAACGGTGCCAGCAGATACCTGGGTCCACATTCCGTGCTGACAAACGGCGCCTACAACCCCATCCTGACCCCGGCCGGAGCTCAGGCGTTCTCTCCTTCCACGTACCCAACTTACCCCGGTTCAGGGCGCTCTCAGTATGCACACAGTTACCAGAGCGGCCCGCTGTATTCCCAATATCAACCGAGTATCGCGCACCCGACCCGCGCTCAGGTTTACCTCTGCAACCGGGCACTTTGGCTGAAATTTCACCGGCACCAGACCGAGATGATAATCACCAAACAGGGCAGGTACGGCTCGATCCCTTTCAATTAAAAAGATAAACGATTGTGCTGGTGTTGATTTTGACAATTGATGGGCATTTGAGACATGATAGATTGGGACGTGAACTAAACTTTTTGTAGTTTAACGAAATAATTCAGATGTTTTACCGTGAATAATGTTAATAATGGAATTATATGAAAGCACTTGTGGGAGGGTCGCCTCTTGGGGATTTCTGCAACGTGCGCTTGGGGTAAGGTAACTTTAGGTGATGGTTCTACAAGTGGTCCCGGAGCACAGGAGATGAGTCCAAAATCGACTTCGGATCTTTGTTGGCTCCATACGTGAAGTGTAGCCGAGGATTGTGTGATGTCACGATACAGTTTTAGCCCCAATATTGTGATTGAATCCGCGGAAGACTATCTGGTTCCAGAATTTAAGCATTTATGTAGCGATACAATCGGTGAAATAAAAGAAGAAGCTATTCGGATCACTCAGCAGGTCAGGCAGTGTATGTGTATGGAAAGAGGTTGTGTGTGGGTCAGCGATACGTCTGACCATTCACCTGTGAGTTTTAGAGGACAATTTGTATTATGATGTAGGTTATCGGAGCTTACTGAGGGCGCGTGTAGGTTCAATTGATGCAAGCCCTAAATCCCAATTGCATTTCATATCTTTTCGGTGGGCCAGCTTGTGATTTGTGCCACGCGTTGTTTCAAAGCACGAGAAATGAGATAGGTGTTAGGCTATAAGTAGATGTCAGACATAGTCTTAAAGAAGGAACTGCAGATGCTGGAGAATCGAGGGTTACACAAAATGCTGGAGAAACTCAGCGGGTGCAGCAGCATAGCATCTAAGGAGCGAAGGAGATAGGCGACGTTTCGGGTCGAGACCCTTCTTCAGAGTCATTGGCTGTTATCATTAAGCAATATACGAATCTCAGAGCATTGGCACCATTGCCAGAACACCGTGCAAGGAGCAATTCATTTTGTGAAGTTTGGGTTATGGATCTAAATTTTCTATTTATATGGCCAGCTGATTCTCAAGCTAACACTCAAGGCGTTGGTACAGTATGTTAAAGAAGGAACTGCAGATGCTGGAGAATCGAGGGTTACACAAAAAGCTGGAGAAACTCAGCGGGTGCAGCAGCATCTAAGGAGCGAAGGAAGAAGGGTCTCGACCCGAAACGTCGCCTATCTCCTTCGCTCCTTCGATGCTGCTACACCCGCTGAGTTTCTCCAGCTTTTTGTGTAACCCGCGTTGGTACAGTAGTTCGCCTCTAATTGATAGAAATTAAGATACTTCTGAGTTTTCAACTGCAGGACAAGATGTTGGAGGATATTTCGACTGCCCCTATTATCAATCCCTGTTGGTTAATAAATTCCAATACGCAATTTTTTCGGGGATACAAGTTTGCAATTGTACCCTCCTCTCTCTATCTCTCTCTACACTGATGAATTTGTAAACTGAACATTGAATCCATTTGTTAATTCTTGAGGGCACGGATGGAAATCCTAACTGTTGGGTGATATTTTATTTATTGGTTTTAGGTTTAAGAATGAACCCAACGCTTCAAGCTTCTGCACTTTTCCCTGATTGTATTCCAAACAAACGGCAAATGCGACGTTGATAGTAAAATTCATCAAATTGGCCAAGTCCAGTTATTTTCTACGCAAACCAGTTGCATTAATTTGCAACCAGATTTACAACATTTGTTCACCGCGATGGCAACCCCAGAACGGAATATTTTGCTCTCTTAAAAAAAAACCAATAGGAAAGAGTGCATCTATTAAACGTTGCGCAGTTTATTTTCTCAATGCGGGCAATTCTTTCTTTGTCTCTTATCTGTAAAAGAGAGTTCTATCAAAGTGTGATACTCATTGTTAGTGAGAGATTGCAGTGTCGAAGATTGCTCCTTTTATTGTTTTTCGGGGATACAAGATTGTAAATGTACCCATCTCTCTTTCGACAGTGAAAAGTCTGAACCGAGTTCTGGTTTCGTTTGCGCCGGGAAGCCAATCCCATCACTTTATAGCGGTTTATAATTTATTTTCTCAGTGACAACGTGTGACCGTGATAACTGTCCTCTCTGGCTTTTATGTTAACAGCTCTCTGTGATGCTATTCCTGTCTCCTGTAAAGTGTTAATCTGTACTGCCGATCACTCGCCGTTCACATTTGATCAATTATTCATCACTCGGCTTTTTCTAGGAAATGCAGTTCTCAATACTTTGCAGTTTCGCCAAACCCACTCTAGTCCAATCATTTTTTCAAATATCCAATCCCAAACTATTAATTCCCGATGCTTCCTTCTGACTCCGTTCGCTTTTAATTAGCGCCTCATGCGAGTGCAACAACTTTCTTCGCATATCAGTTGGTGCTGCAGCTGAAATCTCCGGATATCTCGACGAGACTGCCACAACGATCATTTTCTGTTGGCAGAGAGATGTGACAATATAAATTCAAGCTGATGCGCTGGTTTCTATTGCAAACTGACGTGAGCACAAATACTAATCGAGCGTGGAATACCCCGATTATCGCTTTTAACGCAGAATCATTGATGCAGCTGCCGCTTGCAGCGATTCGTCAGTATGTTTGATATATTTAATCCTCTAGCATTAAATAAATACTAGTAGATACATTAATTTATCTCCATTAGAATGTTATAACTGTCAACAGCCCGGAATCATAAATACTAATTAATCATCTACATTTTATTTTACTAATAGTTCTGGTGCTATTTGTACTTTGACTGCGTTACCCGAGGAAACTAGATTCGTTTGTTAGTTCTTATTTCAAAAAAACAATTCTACGTCTCCCAAGTACATAATTAAACGTTGAATTGCCCGTTGAAAATCGGCACACTGGTGGAATTAACAATGTGCATTGACTACAGCATGATCATGTTCAAGTTTTAAAACTCAATATTAATTTAATTGGTATTAGACATTTCCAAGACATTTTTAGATGTGTGTATGTTGTGTTAAATTGTTTAACTATCCCATCGGTAATAAAACCTCCTAAAGTAGTTGAAACTGGGGGATTTGGTCTGAGATTAGGTGCATGATCCCTGAAAGACCTGATGCGTTGTCAATTGTGCAGGGGACATCTTTTGAGCCCGAGATCCGACGCTCCTAAGTTTACCCCAAATCGTCAACACCAGGTCGAGACTGAGTGCATCGAGATACAGGCAACAAGTCACCCCATTCGCAAAGTTTTCTGTAAACTGTAGAGAAAAATCCGGGCATTATTTAGGTATTATATCTCGTCGAATTTAAGCTTTTTTTCACACAAATATCGCGCTGAAAAACGTTTGAGTCCTGTAAATGTTCAAATCTGAAAAGCGTGATTGCCGGCGACAACGTAGACCATAAATTCTATTAAATTATGTATTATTTATAATAAACAACATAAAAATGAGACGCGACGTTTGGATCTAGTGAGTTTACCCTTCCAAATATCTCGCTGCGCCCATTTCGTACGGATTCGGTAATCTGGTTATGTCACTTTATCTATATTGCACGAGTAAAATGACTTATTTTTGTTGCTCACAATTTTTTGCAGGCGCATGTTTCCCTTCCTGAGTTTCAATATCTCGGCCTTGAACCCGACGTCCCACTACAACGTGTTTGTGGAGATTGTGCTGTCGGACCCCAATCACTGGCGATTTCAAGGAGGAAAGTGGGTGACTTGCGGGAAAGCTGACAACAACATTCAAGGTAAATGGACGCGCCGAAAGATGTGCAATGCCCGCGAGTCGAGTAACTCGCAGTCTGTTTGGTGATGAGACTGTAACCGCTCCGGTCCATGTCCAGAGTCAGTTTATAGCCTCAGCCAGAAGATCTCAACCTTCTTCGGAGGTGAATACTCGTTTCACTACAGTTCCGTTTCTTTCGGAGCAATATCGGATAACAGTCTTTGCAGAAAAGTTATATTATATGTAATCCCCTGATCAGCCCCAATGTTTCCCTGACGTTTCTTTAAGGTTTGCTTTAAGCACGAAAAGATATGTCATACCCCCGACCAAACAAACAAATGCAACACAAGGCGGTATCGGTCAACAGAATTGCCGTTAACGGTTAAACTTGACAATATAACATATTTGATTTGCTAATATCTTTTGCTTCTTTCTAAGTTATGGCTTCGAAACCATGTCCATAAAGTATCTAATAATCAAAACTCCCAGAAGGAAATTGTTCGTGACGTTTGTGCGGTTCCTAGCTTTTCAAGTGCAGTTATCCCTATCTATTGGCTTTTCTCGGTTGAATGTGGTAATTTGTGTTCATATCGTGCCTTTAATGTTGCAAAAAAAAAATTCCAGCAACATTAATGTAAACGATTGTCAAACGCCATTTGGTTTGGATTTATCTGGGAGAATATCCGTGGGTATAAAACATTTACCCACCTCGTCCCTCATTCACGGACCGACTTGTGGCTCTTTAACTGTATTTGTAGTTTTCCATGGACAGGAGTTCTGGATTCAGTTTTCTTTCAATTTAATTTTCTCGGTAAAATCGATCTGTTATAGCAATAATCACATAGAGGAATATCAAAGGGAATGTCAAGCTCTTGGCACAATGAACTGGCAATGTACCGCTGACATAAAAAGTCCAATCAAGTGGAAAATGTTTGCAATTAAGTTCCAAACGTGCGCCTATGATTATTCCTCACGAATTCAGGTTGCCAACAGTTTAAGAACTGGTGCTCTAGGCGATTGTATTTAACTGCGCTTTAGTTTCCGCAGTTTTCCGATGTGTTGCACATTGGGTGAACACACCCATATCTTGTCCTATTGCCATTTTGCAAGCGTGAGCAGTGCGACTTTCTACTGTACATTCAATTTGAATCCGCTAGACTCCATTGTACACCGCCATGTAATATTCCAAATACTCCTTGAATTACACAAGGAAATCACAATTCTGCACAAATGATGCCTGCGGGATTTCTTTTTGTGCTGATACCCGTTACCGCGGTACTATTTCTCAATGAGTTGTCCTTTACCCCGTATTTTAAGTTGACAGCTCAATGCAACGTACAGTCACTGTTTCGTCTTATTACATTTGATGTTCCGATGAAAAGTAATTACCGCTGGTTTATTTTAGCATAGGGATTCGTAAAATAAATAAGTGATCTGGCAAAATGCTCTAATACATCAGCCTGTTGACAAATTGGCCAAGAGAACCAAGATAAGAATATTCCGCATAGTCTCGCCTGACTAGTCTGAAGAAGGGTCTCAACCCAAAATGTCACCTATTCCCTTTCCCCAAGAATATTGCTGCTCCGAATTAGGTCCACCTTTCAAACTGACTTTAACACATAACCTAAATTTACAAAGAGTTGACTTTTAGGTTCTCACTAAGGTGGTCTTCAGAACATTGTATTTCACTTTCTTTCTTCCAGGTAACAGAGCTTATGTCCACCCAGAGTCTCCAAACACTGGGGCTCACTGGATGAGGCAAGAGATTTCCTTCGGGAAACTTAAACTGACAAACAACAAGGGTGCAACAAACAACAGCACTCAGGTGAGGCAGTAAAGGCAGGCTACGCGTACTTCTTATGTGTTGGTCTTGTGGTGGCAACACTGTGCAGAATTAGAGGGAGTATTTTTTTCATTCATGCAGATGGTGGTGTTGCAGTCCTTGCATAAATACCAACCACAGCTTCATATAGTGGAGGTGAATGAAGATGGCGCAGAAGATGTAAGCGACACCTCAAAAGCTCAGACCTACACCTTCCCAGAAACTCAGTTCATTGCGGTGACTGCCTACCAGAACACTGATGTAAGTGTAACTTGCTACATTTAAAAAAATATTAATGTAAACTTGCATAGAAACACAGGAGACTACAAATGCTGGAACCATGAGCAAAAAATAAATGGCTGGAGGAACTCAATGGGTCAGACAGAATTTGTGGTTGGAATTTGGACCTCAGCCTCAAGAAGGATCCCAACCTGAGACTTCATCTGCCAATTAACTTTCATGATTGTGACCTGACCTGCTAAGTTCCTCCAGCACTTTGAGTTTTGTTCAATGGTAGGTCATATGTTGGCAACATAAATTTTACAACTTTTTTTATATCATTAGATCACACAGCTCAAAATTGATCATAATCCATTTGCCAAAGGATTTAGAGACAACTATGATTCGTAAGTATAAGCTTGCAGTATAAACATTTTGAATTAAGGTGATTTTTTTTTTCCTTTTTACATCTTGCCATGTCGGTCGTTTCATCAATGCTCTTTTCCATTTTTTGTAACTCCTCAGTATGTTCACTGCTCCAGAGAACGATCGACTGACCCCGTCGCCCACAGACTCTCCTCGATCTCATCAGATAGTACCAGGAGCCCGTTACACCATGCAGCCTTTCTTCCAAGATCAATTTGCCAACAGTATACCATCAGCCCGCTTTTACAATGGTGAACGAACAGTCCCCCAAACAAGTGGCATCCTGTCCCCTCAACAAGCTGAGGAATCAGGCAATCCACCTCAGAGGTGGTTTGTCACTTCTGTGCAACAACCTGGGACTAATAGGTTGGACTTCACCTCTTACGATGCAGATTATGCTACTAATGCTTTGCTGCCATATGGTCTCAAACCTTTGCCCATACAGTCTACTCATTCTCTGAGTTACTATCCTGACCCAACATTTGCGTGGGGCTCCAGGAGTTCTCAGTACCAGAGAAAGATAGCCTCTGGGTTAACATGGTCCTCTAGAACCAGCCCTTCTTTCCCAGAAGACCAAGTGTTGTCCACTGAGGAAAAGTCAAGAGAAGAAGCCAGCTCACCTTGGATTGAAACCCCTCCATCTATCAAATCCATGGACTCTGACTCAGGACTCTATGAAAATGCGTGCAAAAGAAGAAGGGTCTCTGCTGGCAACTCCAGCACCGAAAGCTCCCCAACAATCAAATGTGAGACAGTTACTCCTAAAGAGTATAGCAAAGATGGTACAAAACCAATGGGCTATTATACTTTCTACACCAGCCCTTAAAAGTATTCCGATGATTTGTATATATATACCTGACCCATTTGCCAAATGTCAAGATGGTTTTATGTGTGCCAAAAAGACTGAAATTTTCTTCCATCTTTAGTTATTTACTTTGTACAGTCTATTATTAGTGCAATCAAATTTTTAAGAAGGTGCCAAAGCTTTCTGATGCTGTAAACAGCAAGATGGACATATTCTAGCTAAGCCTGTTCTCAATGTTATGTCCCATAATATATAGTATTAATTTTAGGAGATATTTCTGGGGTGGGTGGGGGGGGGGACTTAAATCCCAATTGACTTTAATCATATGTGGTTTAATTTATTTGAGGATACATTGATGTACAGTTCCTGTTCTGTATAGTCACTGTAGAATAGGTGCAGTATAATGTAAAAGAAAATGACCAGTGTTAGTTCAATAAGATCCAGTCCAACAATGTGTACAGATTAAGCAAAAACAGCTCATTTCAAGCATTACATTTTCAAAAGCAATAAAATAAGACTGGGTTTCAACATTCCAAGGGGTGCTGTGAGTAAGGAATCTGTGTGCCTGCAGAGTCTTGATAAATGCATAACTAACACACTTAATTTTAGCCACTCTCCGCGTTGTTCACCTACCAAAATTAGAATTGTGTAATATTTACTGGCAGATTAGTTATGTGTTTTTCAGGCTTCAGGTGGCCATTTGATTGTAATTTTGGAAATTAAAATCTCACATATAAATTAAATTCTTCAGAAGTTGGTGTGTTTTAAAGTGTCTTTACATTCGTACCAATTATTTTAAAAACAGGATTGCAATTATCACCTATTTTAAATCTGCATTTGCATGCTTCTGAGACAGTGTTAAAACCTCAACATTCTCCAAATACACTCTGTGTAGGAAAGAACTGCAGATGCTGGTTTAAATCGAAGGTAGACACAAAATGCTGGAGTAACTCAGCGGGACAGGCAGTATCTCTGGAGAGAAGGAATGGGTGATGTTTCGGGTCGAGACCCTTCTTCAGACTGCTCCATAGAGTTTCATTTGAGATTGCTGCTCATTTGAGATCGCTGCAAGCTGATGAGCAAACAAACCAGTGGGAATAACATGGGAATAATCAAATTATATCCCTCCTAATGCATTCCTGGAGAAAGCTTATGAAGAAAGGTGGTGGTTATTTGCAATAATTAGATTCTAAATATCACGCAACATTAAGAAAAAAACATTTAGACAGGTGGATGAAAGGAAAGGTTTGGAAAGATATGGGCAAAACGTGGGCAGGTGGGAATACCACAGATGGGCCATATTGGTCTCTTGGCAAATTGGGAGGAAGGGCTTGTATCTGTGCTGTATGACTGGTTCTTAACAAGGAAGAACAGAAAGTTTACTAATATTTTCACGATTATAGGGAAATTAAAAAAATACTTACATCTATTAATTTTTTTGACTATGAATCTCAATTCGTGTACTTTACACAAATAAAACGACGGCCCGGATGCACAATATCTAGGCACGTGTGTATTTAATTAATTTCAATCGGCACATACATCGTGGGCTCCACTGCCCTTGGTAGTTTGCGCCAAATTTACTGTAACTTGTGGAAGACCCGGGTGACAGACAATGATTATCAGTTTTGCTTTGAATGACGCCATCACCTGAAACTTCGTTACCTGCTTTACTACGGGGAATGAAAAAATAGTTTATCAATTTGATCATCACGTAATCTTTCACTTCAAAGTACTTTCAACTGAGTTGCAAGAGAGCTCACCCCTTGACTTTCATAATAACATTAGGAAACCGGGGTTGCTTCATTTGGTTTTCGTTTGTGCTCTCAAAATATTTGTGGCTAAAAAATCATAGACGAGGTGCACCGGGAATGTGTTTAAAGCGGTGTGAATCTATATACACCAGCTTTACCTTATTCTACTTGGCAGCGTTTACAACGTTGAAATGTTCTTGCCATGCCTCCCACGCAGTTCATGATGAACTTGCTCCACTTTCATCTTGCTATGTTTTGTTTTGCTGACATTTTGCTTTGGAAATGTAACTTGATAAGCGAAGACTGCAGTCGACCCCGAACGCCGCCTTGTGGGAGAGGGGAAAGTGGCAGCTCGGAACTGAAATCGAGGTGGGAGCGAGAGAATGGGATCGCCGGGCAAATGCAGGACAGAAGCGAATCCGGTTCCACGCAATAGCTGGGATCCCAGTTTTCAGTTTCAGACGCTCATGTTTGTGATCGATATCCCCGCAGCATATTAAACCGAACAGTTAAAGCATCCCATAGCCGTGTTCAAGCTCGCGTTAGCGCTCCGAAAATGATACAGCATTCAAATCAACACAAAGTACTAGAGGAACAGCGGGTCAGATAGCAAATGGGGAGGGGGGGGGGGTGGGTTCAGGCGACATTTCGAGTCAAGAGCCTTCTTCAGTCGCGACCCTTTCGAAGTTGATGTTGAAGGAGATAGACGTATTTTATTAGATATTAGGGGCTATCGGGTAAACGGACTGATGTTCATTGCTCAATGTTTAATTACAATATAATCACTTCATGACATCAATTATGGTTTAATCATGGAAATAACCCTCTCTAATCAATCAAGCTCATCTGAAACCTGACGTTATATTCATCCATCTTGTATTATTTAGTAAATTACTTTAGAACAAGACAGGTTGTAGCCCAGCTGAATGTGTGTATGTACCCACAGCGGAATCGTGGCGACCAACAAACCATTGGATTATCCACTGTGATCTGCATATCTGAGGTGGGAGACTCGGTCCAGTATTTGATACCTTGGGATCAACGCGATTGGATTCACATGTCAACCCCTAACGTTAAAAGTGCCGGGAAGGTGCAGCGGAGCCCAGTTTACCGAATTTTGACATATTGATATATAAAAGGGGAGACTAGTATTTACGCCGTCAGCCGAAAGGCGGCACTTGCCATAGCGACCTTTCGTAAAGTAGGTTTTGTGATGTGGGTGGGTTTAAAAAATAGATTATGCAAAAAATTGCGTTTGATTTCGATTGCTGAATTAGCACCCATGTATATCTGAACGTTTTTGTAATCCCGAGATTTATTATTAATATTACTCGGAGATTTTATTTGGTCTGGTTTTATTTTGATTTTTAAAAATAGGAACTGTTTATTAATGGTTATTTTAGGGAGCTTTTGGATGTAGCTTGGCTACTGGCTGCGTCACGGAAATAACACCCGCAAAGGAAACCATGCGTCCATTTACACTGATGTGCAGATATGATACTTTATTCTTTTACCGTTAAAAATATTAGTCTGTATTCTATTTCTGAAGCTTATCTGCATTTTTAACAAAAACAACTGGAACGTGTTCTTGAACATTTGAAAGGCATGTATTTAATTAGGAGAACCCTTTAACCAATCTTAATTTGTCTGTTTCATTATGAATTTGAGGTCCGTTCAATTGCGGGGGAGACGGGTTTTCCCTGAAAGTTGGCATCCACATATTTGTAAAATACCACAATGTTGCTGCAATTATTAATGAATAACCTCGTTCTGAGAATTCAACCGGAATTTGATTAAAACACAATTTAAAATAATTTGGCCTTATTCGACAAACTTATACCCTCTTACTCGACAAACATGCACTTTTCCACGGAAATTTTAATTACAGAGTTCCTTTGTGACAACCCTGTAAATTCCCGTTTAATCTGTTGCACCGACTCAAAGTTATTGATTTTTCGGATGGCAATATTAAACATATATTTAATCTACGATCCGTGTGCGTGTTTTTAATTCTGAACAATTCGACAACAAAAAATGAAACCCGCGCATTATCTTTTTCCCAATGTGCGCTAATATGCACAAAACTATTCATTATCTTCTAGAAACTATTCGAAAGTATCTGCACTAAAATTATTAATGTCGTTTTCTAGCCGCAGGTTCGACTTCCAGCTGCCATGGTCCTATTTACTATGCAAGAAGGTTGTTGCTTTTAATATCAAATTTCATTTTAACAATTTTAATTAATACGGCAGGATTCGAAAGACATTCGAAACGCGTGTGTCAAATATATTGTGATCCATTCGCTCGTTCTTAGTCTAACATTATAATTTTAGTTAACAGTTAAAGGGGTTAAATATTTAGCTTCCCCGAGCGGATCACGCTACACGACCTTCCCAAACATATTGTGGCTAGTATGCGTAGTCCTGTATTAGAAAGAGGACCAATGTTTTACTAATCGCATAAAGTAACAAGTTTACTTACAGCGGCATCAGGCGTTTCGAACTCTTTGTCAAATAACGCCCACGCCCCTTCCCAACACACACATACCAGTGGTGAAGGCATACCAGTATTGATCACATCGACAGAAGCCGCTCATACAAAAGCCCACTCAACAAATCCCTTTATAATCAAAAACCTCTCGCTCCATAATGTAAACTTTACGAATATGCGGACTGCATTTATGCATTTTATGCAACGATTCTCCCATGTTTAGCGAACATAATTATTGACTAAAAATAGACAATATATTTAATGGGTAGGAAGGAACAGCAGATGCTGGTTTAAACCGAAGATAGACACAAAATGCTGGAGTAACTCAGCGCGACATGCAGCGTCTCTGGAGAAGGGACTCGACCCGAAACGTAACCTATTTCTTCTTTCCGGAGATGCTGCCTGTCCCACTGAGTTACGACAACATTTTGAGTCTGTCTTCAATATATTTAATGGGTCGGGAACACTTCACATTCCTCATAAATTCTTGTTCTTCTGACTTTGCAGCAAAACATAATTTGTGCCTGTCTATTTTATTGCGTTTTCTCTATAACGAAATGGAGGAGGTTTTTTTTAAAATCAATTTCAAGGAATTATATTTACATTATCATCCAATTCTTTGCTTACAATTCAGCCTCAAAATGATGAATGAATTGTTTTCTCTCAAAATATGCCTGCATATTTTATAGTGGTTGATATGAACTCCTGAGTTTATGGATTGATACCTAAAATATACTCAATTGTTTATAATAATCTAAATGAAAACCCTGGATCAGGCACACTGACGAACTATTTAAATACAGCAAATGCATAATTGCATGGCTTTGGGGTCACATTCGACATGCAAGTTAAAAATACGCCCCCCCTGTATCATAGGTCATTTATCCTAGATCTGGTCAAGTTCACTTCCCAATTGATGTGGCATGTTATCAATGGTGAAAATATGCAACTTTTGAGAAGTCAAGTCAAGTCAAGAGAGTTTTATTGCCATGTGTCCCAGATAGGACAATTAAATTCTTGCTTGCTGCAGCACAACAGAGTATTGTAGGCATAAATACAGAACAGTTCAGTGTGTCTATATAGCATAAAAATATATATATACACATAAATACACAGATAAAGTGCAATAGGCTGTGATTGATGTGTTTGTTTGATGGGGAAGAAGCTGTTCTTGAACCTGGATGTACCAGATTTCAGGCTCCTATACCTTCTGCCTGATGGCAGCAGAGAGATGAGTATGTGGCCAGGGTGGTGTTGGTCCTTGATAATGTTGGCAGCCTTTTTAAGGCAGCGACTGCGATAGATCCCTTCGATGGTGGGGAGGTCGGAGCTGATGATGGACTTTGCAGTGGTCACAACTTTCTGCATTCTATTCCGCTCCTGGATGCTCAAGTTGCCGAACCAAGCCACAACCCAACCAGTCAGTATGCTCTCTACTGTGCACCTGTAGAGAGAGTCCTCTTTGACATACTGACTCTCCCTAATCTTCTCAGGAAGTAGAGGCATTGATGTGTTTTCTTTATAATTGCATCAGTGTGCTGGGACCAGGAAAGAACTTCCGAAATATGCACGCCCAGGAATTTGAAAAAGACATTAAGACTAAATGTAAAAAGACATTAAGAAATATTCCTGTCAGGAAAATCTTATATCATGCACATAATGCAATATTTGGTTGCATATGTTTTGACTTTAACCTTACAGTCTTGTGAGCACGAGTCTTCCCCATCATTGACCTTTGTGATTGCTAGTTTAAACAAGGCAACTTGCCAGCAGCAGCCTACTTAAAGGGCTGATAGATATCCATCCATTGGGCTACCTAATCTATGAGTTTAGAAGAGTTTGCCCTCGATTCAAACTCGCAGCATGGTCGACACAAGGTCCTAGGAGATCCTATGAGGTCGCTGGAATTCTCCTTCATGCTCAAGGGAAGTTCTCCCCACTTCCCTCCCCTTTCTCTCCCCATCTCCCACCCCTTCCCCCCCTTCTCTCCCCCTCTTTCCTCTTCTCCCCCCTTCTCCCCCCTCCCCCCGCCCCCTCCGGTCTCTCTAAAGGATGTACCGTACACTGTGCAGCCGTTTTACCTTCGTCTCCATCGTGCAGTCAGCGCTCCTCCGCTTTCCCTGGCCCCCGCCTTCGTGATGTGTTTGTGTGTGTGTGCGGTCGGTCGATGCAGCTTGCGGTTTCAACGTGGACGGTCGATCCAGCTCAAGGCTGTCCAGGCGAGTGCCCTCGAGTTGGAACATTGAAGACACTTTTCTTAACTCGCCGATTAGGTCGCCCATGTGGGACAGGCCCTTAACTCTTCCTTTTGGAAGTCACTAGGGATTTGGGGCTTTTGTTGTGTTTTGCACTAATATTGTTATAGAGTCATACAATATGGAAACAGGGCCTTCGGCCCAACTTGCCCATGCTGACCAAGATGCCCCATCTACACCAGTCCCACCAGCCCACATTTGGCCCATATCCATCTAAATCCTCTCCTATCCATGTATCTATCCATGTATCTATCTTTTAAATGTGTTTTTTTTAATTGATTGTTTTTTTTGTTTGTTTATTATATTATCTATTGGGTACTGTGTTTACAAACCAGTTGTGCTGCTGCAAATAAGAATTTAATTGTTCTGGTTTGGTGCTGAAGACAATTAAATACTCTTGACTTGAAAAAGTTGCATAATTGTTTAATTTTCAAATTAAAAAGTGTACAGTATACTGCAGAATTATAGCACATCATAGATTGCTAGTAATTTTTATGTATGCTTCTAGAAGATTGCTAGTAATTTTTATGTATGCTTCTAGAAGATCATAAACCTGAAAATTGATTTCGATGGTTTTCATGATTCTATTTTCTTTATAAAATTGTGTTACAAATGTGCACTACCCACGGTGTATTCATTAGATTGACACTTTCATGTCATTACTCAGCTGAAAAATCATTTCTCACTACTTTTAGTATTACTTAATTTATGTCATGGCTCTAAAAATAAATTTCAAGCCTTCACTTTGTACATTCATGTTAAAGGTTTTCTACCATCACATTAAAATCACATGCATTTTTAAAAGTAAAATGTACCTAATGCCAGAATTTCAGCAGCAAAAGATTTCTGGCTACCTGGTCACATGGGTAGAAACTAATTCCTTTGTCATTGTATTGGATTATTCACACATTTTCTGTGATTGAAGTGAAATGGAACAGCCATTCTAACCTGAAGACTTTAATCTCCAAAACTGGACTAATTATGACAGATAAAAGCATATGTGTTCTGCAGATGTAATTCTTAATTTAAAAGGACACATTTTTTCTTTCTCATTTTTATTTTTCTATTAATGCCTACCTGAGTCATGCTGTGATACCATTGTACAGATACCTGCCGTTTTCCAATGCTTTACAAATCAGGGATCCTTCTGATGCTTCTGTTGGGATGTTGGACAAAAATAGCTGCTCAATCTTGGCATTTTGGGCTAAGACATTACTTTTGATTGCAGTATAATTGCACTTTAAATTAGTGTGACTGCATTTTATGTTCTGGTTAATTACTTTATGGAGGCACTGAGCAAGATAATTAAATTATATTTAACTATATTGCAGTGAATTATCATTCCCTCCACAGCCTCCACTAACAGCTTTGGCCCCTCCCATTTCTAGACATGTTCTTGCATTCATTGGCAGTGAAGACTACAAGACCAAGGATGGAACAGAAGAAGATGTGGAGCCATTGGTTCATCCTTAAAGCATACCTGGAGATCCTGTACCTGTTAGTGCCTTAAGGAAAGCAAGTGTGTGTCTCGAGTTGTGATCAGCACAATAGATAAAAATAAACGTATGGTTTACGATTTGCTAAAACATTGTTTTCCATCTTTGCCTTGAATTTATGATTTTATAAAGGTTACATTTTTCTCTAAATTTTGGAAGTGGTGAGTTACTCTGTTGCCGCAATAGTGTTGGATGTAATTAAAATGATAGTAAATATCTGACAATAATCTGGTGGCTGTCAAAGCCACAGAAAGACTTGAAGAGTCAGTTCTAAGCCACCAGCAGGCAAGACATAGAGGTGGCCCACAGTTTTAAAAAAATACACAAATTGCTGGAGTAATTTAGCGGGACATGCAGCATCCCTGTAAGATATATATGACTTTCTTTCAGATTGATTGAGGGGGATGAATGGGGGATGGGGGAGAACTGGAAAAGATGAGGGACAGTACAAAGCATGACATGTAATAGGTGAGCACATACTGGGGGGGGGGGGGGGGGGGGGTGATAGGCAGATGGATGGACAAAGACCAGAGATGAAAAACAGAAGGTGTGCAAGAAAATGATTGAAGAGTTGTGAAGTTTTGAACTAGGGAAAGGAATGTAGGTGGGAGGGTGGGAGAGGGGAGAAATTGGTGCATCCATGTGGAGTATAAATGTGAACTATTATGTGCTTTAAGTCTGTTGTGTAAGACCAATATTGCTTGGAGATCCTCGAATATGAACTTTACACATCCGTGCATAAGAAATGTTAAATGGCCAATTTTCTCCGTCTTGTAGTGCAAGATCTACTTTTAGCAGTTCATTTGGCAGCAGTCATTTCACTCTATGTCCACACAAAAGGGACAGTTATGTGTGACTGGAAAGCATTGATGTGTGAAGCCGCAGGTCATTTTAGCTTACTATTCTAATTTGAATCAGTCTGTTGCATAGTTGCAACAGGTAATATCTGAACTGAGTTCAAGTGTATGTACCACACATGCACTGGCCAGTGATGGTAGGGGATAGAAATATGGGGTTGATTTGCCTCTCGCTGCGTCAAGAATGTCGATTTATGTTGACACACCCTCAATTACTGGCCAAAATCATCCCAACAACCAAAAATAGTAAGCAATTCAAAGATTGTTTGGTCATTCAGTTAATGCTAGATTAGCCTTTGCTTTCGCTACATCACACTAGTGAAGAATTCGGATTACATGCCTTTGTATTATTTATTCCCTCTTTAATAGCTTTACTGGGTCAGGAAGATTTTGCCACCTTGTTGTGATGCTATCAGTATTTTGCTTCATTATGATACTGAGTCAAAAGCACCCCACACAAATCTCCATTTATTTGTGGCTTTCGTCCATATAGCACTACTCCTGGCCTCAGATTACCCCAGAGTGAATTGCTGGCAAAAAAGTACTTCAACATATGTTTACAACCTTAAAGTCGGAAGTGGAGCAGCAAAGTTATCCACAGACAGCTTCCACAAATAATGTGATTAGATAATCTCTTTACTGTTAGTTGACAGTTAAATATTGACCAGGGCATGGAAGAGAACTAAAATTGACTTTGACTTTGACTTTGCTTGTCCTCAAGATCCTCCCATGCATTATTTTATAGCTATAGATAAATGACATGTTTTTCTGTAGTACCTGTCGAATAATAGAGTTGCTGCCATACATCACCAGAGACCCGGATGCAATCCTGACTACGGCTGCCGCCTGTACGTAGTTTGTGCGTTCTCCCTATGTCTATGTGGGTTTGCTCTGGGTGCTCTGGTTTTCTCCCACACGCCAAAGATGTACAGTTTTGTAGGTTAATTTGCTTTGTTAAGTTATATAATTGTCCCTAATGTGTGTAGGTTAGTGTATGGGATGGTCAGCGCAAACTCGGTGAGCCGAAGGGCCAATTTCCACGCTGTATCTCTAATGTTGGAGTCTTTTCTGGGTCCCTGATGGAAAGGGGTAGTTTGCTTGTGGTTAGACATGTAAAACTTGCTGGACTATAAAACCTGGCACATCTAAGGTACAGCATGCCACTTTTGTTGTACCACTTTAAGAACCACTTATCACAGATTGCCTGCTGGTTTTGCAGACCACCTGAACTTCCTTTTTAGTAATTGTTTGGCTTGGAAAATGCTGGTCCAAGATTATGTCTGTGAACTAACTAAGCAGTAATGATAGGAGCAGAAGAGCATAATTTCTCACCAAATAGATCAGAAGCGATGTTTACAGTGGTTAGTATAATCAGAAATAAATGTTAGCAGTAAGCAAAGATGAAACATCAGTAGGAAATCTCTGTAACCACCACTTAATTTTCATAAATCAGATGAGAGAAGAAAATGGAAAATCTGCTAGATTCACTCTCTCCAAAATCAATATTTAATTTAATTGTGGGGAAGCATTTGGAGGTTTTGGTGAATGTGCAGAAGAGGATTACCAGAATGCTGCCGGATTAGGGGATATTAGCTACAAGGAAAGGTTGGACAGACTTGGATCGTTTTCTCTGGAACACCAGAGGTTCAGTGGAGACTTGATACAAATCTATAAAATGATGAGTGTCATAAGTAAGAGAGACATTAAGATCCTTTTTACCAGGGTGCAAATGTCAAAGCCTGGAGGTCATGGCTTTATGGTGAGAGGAGCAAAGTTTAAAGAGGACCTGACTTTGGGAGGACGGGTTCCACCTCTCCACCAATTCCAATATTGGTGGCCAGTGGGGGGGGGGGGGGGCGGGCTTTTTGGAGCGCTAGTATGGGTGTTGAGGGCCAAAGGGACTGGTTTTCAGAGGGCTAGTAAGGACATTGTGGACCAAGTGGATTCTTGGGCTGGCAGCTCAGTCACTCAGGCCTGGTGGGCTGGCAGCTCAGTCACTCAGGCCTGGTGGGCTGGCAGCTCAGTCACTCAAGCCTAGTGGGCTGGCAGCTCAGTCACTCAGGGATGGTGGGCTGGCAGCTCAGAAACTGACAGAAATTCTGCCCAAAACAGGTGAGAGACTCTGTGAGAGAGATGGGGGAGAGGGTGGAGAATTTTAGACATTTTTCATCTTTTTTTACAGATCACAGCAATGAAGGAGGAAAGTCTATCCTGGCCTGGATCTCACAGGGATCCAATGAAGGGAGGGAGAAAATTACTGGGGTGAGGTTTAACACTTACAGGGGGAATACTGACTGATGGGCCGAATGGACTCCGCTTGGGCTAGTAGAAGGGACTTATAACAATAACCATATAACAATTACAGCTCAGAAACAGGCCATCTCGGCCCTTCAAGTCCGTGCCGAACAACTTTTTTCCCTTAGTCCCACCTGCCTGCACTCATACCATAACCCTCCATACCCTTCTCATCCATATGCCTATCCAATTTATTTTTAAATGATACCAACGAACCTGCCGCCACCACTTCCACTGGAAGCTCATTCCACACCGCTACCACTCTCTGAGTAAAGAAGTTCCCCCTCATGTTACCCCTAAACTTCTGTCCCTTAATTCTAAAGTCATGTCCTCTTGTTTGAATCTTCCCTATTCTCAGGGAAAAGCTTGTCCACATTAACTCTGTCTATCCCTCTCATCATTTTAAAGACCTCTATCAAGTCCCCCCTTAACCTTCTGAGCTCCAGAGAATAAAGACCTAACTTATTCAACCTATCTCTGTAACTTAGCTGTTGAAACCCAGGCAACATTCTAGTAAATCTCCTCTGTACCCTCTCTATTTTGTTGACATCCTTTCTATAATTGGGCGACCACAATTGTACGCCATACTCCAGATTTGGTCTCACCAATGCCTTGTACAATTTTAACATTACATCCCAGCTTCTATACTCAATGCTCTGATTTATAAAGGCTAGCATACCAAAAGCTTTCTTTACCACCCTATCTATATGAGATTCCACCTTCAAGGAACTATGCACGGTTATTCCCAGATCCCTCTGTTCAACTGTATTCTTCAATTCCCTACCATTTACCATGTACATCCTATTTTGATTTGTCCTGCCAAGGTGTAGCACCTCACATTTATCAGCATTAAACTCCATCTGCCATCTTTCAGCCCATTTTTCCAACTGGCCTAAATCACTCTGTAGACTTTGGAAATCCTCTTCATTATCCACAACGCACCCTATCTTGGTATCATCTGCATACTTACTAATCCAATTTACCACCCCTTCATCCAGATCATTGATGTACATGACAAACAACAAAGAACCCAACACAGATCCCTGAGGCACCCCACTAGTCACCTGCCTCCAACCCGACAAGCAGCCATCCACCATTACCCTCTGGCTTCTCCCATTCAGCCACTGTTGAATCCATCTTGCTATTCCTGCATTTATACCCAACAGTTGAACTTTCTTAACCAACCTTCCATGAGGAACCTTGTCAAAGGCCTTACTAAAGTCCATATAGACAACATCCACTGCTTTACCCTTGTCAATTTCCCTAGTAACCTCTTCAAAAAATTCAAAGAAGATTAGTCAAACATGACCTTCCAGGCATAAATCCATGTTGACTGTTCCTAATTAGACCCTGTTTATCCAGATGCTTATATATATTATCTCTAAGTATCTTTTCCATTAATTTGCCCACCACTGAAGTCAAACTAACCGGTCTATAATTGCTAGGTTTACTTTTAGAACCCTTTCTAAACAATGGAACAACATGCGCAGTACACCAATCCTCCAGCACTATTCCAGTTTCTAATGACATTTGAAATATTTCTGTCATATTTATACACTAACTTTCCTCAATGTCCTAGGGAATATCCTGTCAGGACCTGGAGACGTATCCACTTTTATATTTTTCAAAAGTGTCAGTACTTCTTTTACTTTGAAACTCATAGTATTCATAGCTACTCTACTAGTTTCCCTTACCTCACATAATTCAATATCCTTCTCCTTGGTGAATACCGAAGAAAAGAAATTGTTCAATATCTCCCCCATCTCTTTTGGCTCTGCAGATAACTGTCCACTCGGTCTCTCCAATGGATCAATTTTATCCCTTGTTATCCTTTTGCTATAAATATAGCTGTAGAAACCCTTTGGATTTACTTTCCCCTTACTTGCCAAAGCAACCTCATATCTTCTTTTAGCTTTTCTAATTTCTTTCTTAAGAATCTTTTTACATTCCTTATACTCCTCAAGCACCTCATTTACTTAATGCTGCCTATAGTTATTGTAGATCTCCCTCTTTTTTCAAACAAGATGTCCAATTTCCCTTGAAACCCAGGGCTCTTTCCAATTTTTACTGGTTCCTTTCAACTGAACAGGAACATAAAAATTCTGTACTCTTAAAATTTCCCCTTTAAATGTCCTCCATTTCCCTTCTACATCTTTCCCATAAAACAAAATGTCCCAGTTCACTCCTTTTAAATCATCTTGCATCTCGTTAAAGTTAGCCTTTCTCCAATCAAAAATCTCAACCCTAGGCCCAGTTCTGTCCTTCTCCATTTTATCTGAGAAGTTTCAGGTGCAGAAAACACCAAAACCCAATTAGGTTTATTCTGTACAGGTGGATCAACTCCTTCCATAAATTCTATTGTAGAACCTGACATAGTATCTAATATAAATCGATCAGATGTTATACAGCACCATTCATCATAAAACAATTGTAACCTACCACCAACAGGAGGTTGTTCCCCAAAAGTTTTCTCTGTGATGAAATGAAGTTTTTGTACCTCAACAAATGACCGTGACAGTCTCCTTCTTCCAACAAATGGGTTGACATTGGGCTGTGATGGGTAATAATACCTTCTCACCACTCCCCTGCCTCTGCTTGTTGCTGCTCCGGAATCAAACCCCCTTCTCATCCAGCCAGTTCTTTGGCCATACATGAAAGGTTTCATGAGGCTGATAGTCTTTGCCTGCTCATCAATTTCTTTAATTTGCTTAGGCAGGTTCTCTCCGGAAAAAATAAGCGGGAGCTTGAACATGACTTGATTTGCACAGACCTGCAAATCTGGAGTGCAGTATGGGCCGAATGGCGATTTTCCTCATACAATTGATCTCAAAAGAAGAATTACAAAACAACGCCAACATGTATTTTTGTAGTTTAGACATTGCGCACCCTTCTACCTGCTTCCCTAAAGCGGTGATGCCAGCCGCAATAAGCTTGAGGACCCGCTGGAAACGTATTTCCTGTCCTCGCATCGTTGAACTCATGGGTGTCCAAATTGCCAGATTCACCATCGGCACCCTGAGTGACGCACAATTCACAGGTGTTTTATAAAGATGTACTGTCTCAACCATGACAGTCTCTTGAAGCTGGTGAGAAACCAAATAGTTTATGTTGGCTGCCAGGTTTTCTTCCATGGCCTCACCGCTCCCTTCTGGTATAGCAAAGTATTGTGCTACATCAGGTACACCTGGAGTTTTACTCTTGTGCTGTGGTGGGTATTCAAAACCAAAGACACCACCTTCAGGGTCAGTGTCCTGCTGCCCTGGTACTCCTGAGACTTGCTCAAAGGAGACTTCTTCCAGACCTAAACAAGGCTCTGGAGGTTCACATTCCTATGTTGTATAGGCACCATATTCTTGATATGGAACCCCCTCGGGGGCTGCCTGGGAATATCCTGGGTCTTTGGACCCTTGGTTGATCAGGTTTTGGAGCATTTTAGTCTTGCTCTAGGGAGACCTCATCCAGACCTAAACAAGGCAATGGAGAGTCAGATTCCCATTTGTTACAGGCACCATACTCAGTGTATGGAACTCCTTCGGAGGTTGCCTGGAAAATCTTTGGGTCTTTGGACCCTTGACTGAGTAAACTGTGGAGCATTTTCTCCATTTGCAGTCTCCCCCACATTCTTGTCCGGTCTTGGAGGAGAGTTACTTTCTTTTACATTTCTTGTGCATTTGTGCATAAAACTAAGAAAATGCATCTGGTAACACATAGTCAGAGCAGACCTTGTATGTACTTTCCTATCGTTGTGGCCTCAATGCCCTGCGGCACTAGAGCAGCTGGAGGGTTATTAACTACAGAAATAACGGCCACCGGTATCGGAACCACACCGCACTTATCTATTTTCCCGATCGCTGCGATGGGACCGCAATGCTGTGTGACCCACGCTTGCTCCTCCCGCTGTACCACAGGATCCTGCTGACTCGCAAGCCAGCCTTACGGAGCTTAACTCTTGCTGGAAAGTTTTTTAAATACACTTACCTGCGAGGTTTTTTACTTACCACTGGTGGAGCTGCGCTCTCAGCTCCGTTCAAAGCGACATGCGTCGACGTAATGACGAGCATGCGCCTGGAGGGCCTTCTTCACGTAGTCACTCACATGACTCCGAAGTAAAATTCAAATAGAGTGAGTGATATTAAATGAAGATTGGTTGAAAATATAATACTATTTTTTTAATACAAAATAATTCCAAACTGGATTTATAGATAATTTAAGATGTTTCGAAAGAAGAAACTTCAGATGCCGGTTTACAAAAAAAGATGGAGTAACTCTACAGGTCAGGTAGTATCTCTGGAGAAAATGGATAGGTGATGTTTTGCATTGGACATTTTGTGTTGTATTAACAGCTCTATGTTTCATAAATGCTAGCAACTCTTGAAGAGTTACAGATAACTTAGGATCTACCTATCCACTTATCCAAAGCACCTTACAACTGCTTCTAAACAGTATAATCAATTTCAACTGTCAGGGAATGGGGGCCAGTGTTTAACGCTGTGCTGAAGAAGGGTCCCTGCATTCCACTTGAGTAACTCTTTTGTTAAACAATGGTAGTATTTTTGTGTGTAAATCATGTAAAAAGTGCAACTATTCCACAGAACCTGGCACAGACAAAAAAGGCATATGTAAGGTCAGTGCCTGAAATGGGCAAGAAATAAAATACGGTTCTGGCATCATATGAGGACCATTTTGCAAAGTTGTTTCAGTTTAGTTTAGAGATACTGCGTGGAAACATGCCCTTTGGCCCACCAAGTCCACGCTGACCAACAATCACCCTCACACTAGTTCTGTCCAACATAGTACTGTCCAGAATAGTTCTGTTAAGAAAATAATACTTGCTTCTGTAGATCCAGTATGATCAGGGGTGGAGTGCCAAATATAATTGCTGTTCATACTTGGCTCCCACCTAATTGCCCCAAATGCTTTACGAAAATAATACCCTGCCTGATCACCTTTTTTTTCATCTGAATTCCGTAAAAAGATAAGTTGAATTGTGAAAACATGCAAAGGGGTTTTGAGTGAAAAAATGAATTCTTATACAAGAAAGTCAAGCAGAGAGCAAATTGATGGGTTTGGTTCCTCTTGACAAGTTGACGGGAACACTGAGTGTAATTGGAGCAATGTACAATGAGGTCTGAGTTAGATGTGTTACTGTGCAACAAGAAGGTTGCATGGTAGAATTAACCATTCCTACAGAAAGGTCTGGAATTGTTCTTGGTCAGGCTGCCTTTTGGATTCATTTTCAGAAATCAAATTTTAAATTGAGGTAACCACTCAATCATGTATCTATTTCTTAAGTTGCTTCTTCCCATCATTTACATTTAATCTTTGTGTCATTAGATTTTTGGCACCTCACTCTTTCTTTAGTCAGGTTCTTGAGTTCTAGGGGGAAGATTATTGTCACCTCCAGATAGGACACAAAGGTAAAATAATTTGCCAACATTTTTCTTTAATCGCTATTGGGGGCTTTCAGAACCGGGTGACGGATGGGTAAAGACAAAATAGGTATATCTCTCCTAATTTATTTTCTCTCTACTCTCTCTTTTTCTTTCAATCTTCTTAGCTTTTTATCTCTGCTCTCTATCTCTTTCGCTATCTGTTTCTACTCGCTTGTCTATCTATTTAGACACTCTTTATTTCCCTTTTTCTTTGTAGAAGTAAGAACTACTGTACTTCTAACAAAAATAAATTAAAAAAATTAAAATTTAAAAAAATCGCTATTGGGGGCTGGAAAGATGGATGAGGATTTTTCTTTCAGACATTAATTGGGTGCTAATTGAACAGAGATTAATTGAACAGTTTCTCATCCAATGATTTGCATATCATTTGAAAATTTCCCCCTTATCCTTAAGCTGTGACCCCTTGTCCTGGACTTCCCCAACATCGGGAACAATCTTCCTGCATCTAGCCTGTCCAACCCCTTAAGAATTTTGTAAGTTTCTATAAGATCCCCTCTCAATCACCTAAATTCTACAGAGTATAAACCGAGTCTATCCAGTCTTTCTTCATAAGACAGTCCTGACATCCCAGGAATCAGTCTGGTGAACCTTCTCTGCACTCCCTCTATGGCAATAATGTCCTTCCTCA
The DNA here is from genome assembly GCA_963514005.1 of Raja brachyura. Next base: position 81,875,297 of record OY740782.1, read on the forward strand.
GATTTTCCTCTTTTAAAACTCTGCTTAAAACCAACCTCTCTGACTAAGCTTTGGCCACCTGCTCCACCATCTCCTAATTCGATGTAAAATTTGTTGTGGTTGTTGTTATTGGTGATAGATCCTGTTTGTAGAGTCAGGTGATTTGCATATCATTTGAAAAATTCGTATGGAGGGACAAACAATCTATTTTATTTTGCTTGATTTAATCTAATTTTGCCATATTGTATTTACTTTTTTTTCACTTTTGTTTACAGAATAATTTTTATTCATTGCTTTGTATTTAACTTTGTAAACTAACTTGTTATTAGCATTATGATAAGTCTGTTGACAACTTTCTGCATTTTGAGCTTTTTTCTGCACTATCTGTGTAATGACTTATTTTTCTTTAGAGAACAGAATATCTCTGCCCCTTCAGACCCAGCAGGTCCAGCCCACCTGCAGTAATAAAATGGCTTTAAATAGAGGCTGCTGATTTTTAAACAGAGGCACTGAGGCTGTGATACAGGAAATCTGTACCACACTGTTGCGGTAGCTAAAGGTTTCGGATGATGAGGGTAGTGATAGTGATGGGGTGTTTAAGGAAGTGTGGCAGGCAGGAGTGGGGACAGCAGTGGAGAAGAAGTCTTAAAATAAGCTAAAGCCTTTCAAATAGTTAGTTAAAGATAAACATTTTAAATATAACAATTGAATGAATGATTGAACTGCAATTGTCCAAACTAAATCAATGGAATGTACAGGTATTCTGAGAAACAATAACATGTAGTCATTCAAGGTTAGGTAATAAAGTGGAAAGATAAAATAAAGGAACATCTATCTGAAACATGGCTCATAACCCCGAGGTTACATGAACTCAGCTTGAGTTTCCCATGGCTCATCCAGGTATATTAAACAAGAGCTTAGAACAGTTCAAGCTGCAAGCTTCACGCTGGCCACACCAGTTCTAACGGATGTCAAGAGATGTTCTAGTAACAGGGTATGATGGGCAAGCCAATGTTTTCTCCCTTCTGGTGGAATGCACAGTTAATGTGCGGCACCCATCTTGCAGCCCGGCCAAGAGTTGATGAAACTCATTACAACATGGCAGGCAGATTCTGGTATCCAGCAGCCCTGGGAGCCAAACCTGTGACCATCTGGTTATGAAGCCAGTACACTGCTCACATGACCCCTATCATCAGTCTGCAGGGGAGACCATATCATATTTGTTCTTATATCTGCTTCAAACCCATTAAAAAAACACATTTTCAGAATGATCTTAAAAATAAGCATGTCCATTATATCTGGAAGAGTTAGCCAACAATAAACTTTTGAAAGGAAGGCTTATGATCAAAATAACTGATATTAAATCTAATTAAGCACATCAGCAAAACATGTATAAAGCTTGCAATGAGGAATCAAATTTCAAGTCTGAGGAAGTACTGAGGAACAAAGGGGTGTAGATGTACAAGGTTCCCTGAAGGCAGCAGCACAGATCGATAAAACAGGGAAAAAGGCACTGAGATTTGTAAACCAGCATCTGCAGTTCCTTGTTTCTCCAAAACACCTACTTTAATTATCTGGGACATAGAAAATAAAAGGTTGTTGTATAAATATATATATAAAACATTATGCAATTGCCTTTACAGGTTTCAGGTCACAGAGGCAAACGGTAGGGCAAGATAGACAACCCACCCAATTTCACCTGGCTCTACAAACAGGATCTATCACCAATAACAACAACCACACCAAATTTTACATCGAATTAGGAGATGGTGGAGCAGGTGGCCAAAGCTTAGTCAGAGCGGTTGGTTTTAAGCAGAGTTTTAAAAGAGGAAAATCTGAGGAAGGACATTATTGCCATAGAGGGAGTGCAGAGAAGGTTCACCAGACTGATTCCTGGGATGTCAGGACTGTCTTATGAAGAAAGACTGGATAGACTCGGTTTATACTCTGTAGAATTTAGGTGATTGAGAGGGGATCTTATAGAAACTTACAAAATTCTTAAGGGGTTGGACAGGCTAGATGCAGGAAGATTGTTCCCGATGTTGGGGAAGTCCAGGACAAGGGGTCACAGCTTAAGGATAAGGGGGAAATCCTTTAAGACCGAGATGAGAAATATTTTTTTCACACAGAGAGTGGTGAGTCTCTGGAACTCTCTGCCACAGAGGGTAGTTGAGGCCAGTTCATTGGCTATATTTAAGAGGGAGTTAGATGTGGCCCTTGTGGCTAAGGGGATCAGAGGGTATGGAGACAAGGCAGGTACGGGATACTGAGTTGGACGATCAGCCATGAATCTCCTGCCCCGAAGCTTTGATCCCCACCAGTTTGCGTACAGAGCGAATAGATCTACAGAGGACGCTGTAGCCACAGCTCTCCATGCTGCACTGTCCCACCTGGAGCAGCGGGGAAGCTATGTGCGAATGCTCTTTGTGGACTACAGCTCTGCTTTTAATACTATCCTTCCCCACAAACTGGTGGACAAACTGGGGGACTTGGGACTTCCACAATCCACCTGCATGTGGATAAATAGCTTCCTGTCGGGCCTCAGCCAGAGAGTCAGAATGGGCTATCACACATCCATGGCCCTCAGCCTCAGTACCGGCTCTCCACAGGGCTGCGTGCTGAGCCCCCTGCTCTACACCATCTACACACATGACTGTACCTCCGCCCATCACAGCAACACCATTGTCAAATTTGCAGATGACACTACGGTGGTGGGGCTCATCTCCGGGGGGGACGAGTACGCCTATCGGGATGAGGTGGAGCAGCTGACAGTGTGGTGTGGAGAAAATAACCTGCTCCTGAACACCTTAAAGACCAAGGAGATAATAATAGACTTCAGGAAGAACAAAACAGAACTGGCACCACTAATCATCAGAGGGGACTGTGTGGAGAGGGTGGCGGATTTCTGCTTCCTGGGAATCCATATTGAGGAGGACCTGACGTGGAGCGTGAACACCTCTGCGCTGCTGAAAAAGGTCCAGCAGAGACTGCACTTCCTGAGGGTGCTCAGGAAGAATAACATCACACAGAGACTGCTGCTGTCCTTTTATCGGTGCTCCATTGAGAGCATCCTAACATATTGTGTATGCGTGTGGTACGGCAGCTGCACAGCGGCTCAGAGGAAAGCGCTCCAGAGGGCCATTGACAACGCCCAGAGGATTGTCGGCTGCCCTCTCCTTACCTTGGAAGACTTACACAGTTCCCGCTGCATCAAAAAATCCCAGAATATTATAAAGGACATTTCCCACCCCGGACACTCCCTATTTGAACTGTTGCCGTCAGGCAGACGGTACAGATCTACAAGGACAAGGACAAACAGATTTAAAAACAGTTTTTACCCCACTGCTATAAAGGCACTAAATGTAGCCGCCAAGGAACGCAGGGACTAAGGGACTGTGGTTGGTACACTGTGAAATCGACAGAAGGATGTAGGGTTGGATGTATATGCGTGCCATTTTCATATTTCATATTTATTTTAGTTGTTTATCTTTTTTAATATTTTACCTTGTATGTATCGTTAGCTTTTATGGTTTGAATGTTGCACTGACTGGTTGACATTTTTAAATTTCGTTGTACATGGTCCATGTTACAATGACAATAAAGAAACTATTCTATTCTATCATATTGAATGGCGGTGCAGGCTCGAAGGGCCAAATGGCCTACACCTGCAACTATTTTCTATGTTTTCTATGTCTATGAAAAGGAGACAGCAAGTAATCCTGCGCCTACAGCTTAGATTACTGAAATGTAATTACCAAGGAGCCAGAGCATAGATGGTTCGGCACATTGTGGGCCTGAATGAAGTTTGCAGTGAAAGGGATGGGCCAGACCATGGATGAATGGTAATTCAGTGTAAGAATATAAAAAATGAAGAAATACTTGTTCTGAAGGTTCACACAAAATGCTGGAATAACTCAACAAGCCAGGCAGCATCCCTGGATAGAAGGAATAGGTGACATTTCGCGTTGAAACCCTTCTTCAGATGTTGGTCAACAAACACAAGGATGCGTGAAGCTCGGTGCAGCACAGCAAAGGCTTTGTGTGGAAGCAGCCATTGTCCAGAGTACAGATATTGGTCCACAGGATGTTGGCTGAATCATCCTTATTGATTATTTGGCAGGCTTGTGCTCGTGTTCCTATCTTCCTGTGCATGGTTTCCTATTATTTTGGTTGGCCTGGACAAATTGTGCCAAATGGCCTGTTTTAATGTTATATTAGACCAAGTGCAGACTCCCCCAATGCAAGATTTCACCACTCACCCGTTCCCCCAATGCAGGCCGTTCTACAATGCAATATTGCACCACTCATGCATAGCCTCTACCTGCGCAGGCACAGCTCATTTCTCCTCATCTCCCAGCACTCCCTCCTCCTCCTCTTCACCCTCCCTCTTCAATTCCTAGAGAGGGAGAGGGTAGAGAGGGATGGGGGCAGAGAGGGCTGGGGGGTAGAGAGGGTGGGGGATGGGGTTGAGGGTACAGAGGGAGGAGGGTAGAGAGGGAGGGGGAGGGGTGGAGAGAGAGGGGAGCGGAGTAGAGAGGAAGGGTAGAGGGATGGGGAAGGGGGTAGAGATGGCGAGGGACCGAGAGGGAGGGGGGTAGAGAGACGGAGGGAGGGGGTAAAAGGAAGGGAGTAGAGTGGGGGGCAGGGAGGGTAGAGAGGGAGAGGGAGGGGGTAGAGAGAAAGGGGAGGCAGAGAGGGTGGGAGTGAAGGTAGATAGGGAGGGGGTAGAGAGGGGGAGGGAGAGTAGAGAGGGGGAGGGAGGGTAGAGAGGGGGAGGGAGGGTAGAGGGTGGGAGGGAGGGGCATTTCCCTCCTTCATCTCCCTCAACCACCCCACTCCCCAGCCCATCTCCCTCCTCCTCATTTCCCTCATCCTCCTACCATTCCCTGTCCCAGGACCTACCCAGGTCGTAGTGCAGCGCCAGGGCCTGGAACTTGGCCTGGTTCTCGTACTCGGTCTGGCCCTGGCTGTAGACTCCAGCCGTCAGCTCAGCCACCACCTGGGCTCTCATTCCAGCTCCAACAACACCCTCCCCGTCAGGCGCCGGCAGCGGCCACCATGTGAGTGCACTGGAAAGCTCCTCCCTCCCGGGGTGTTCCGTCCTGCCTTGCAAGTGTATTGTGATGTCACTCGGGTGCGCTGGAATGCCCCTCCCTCCCAGTGTCCTATCCTTGCTTGTGAGTCCATTGTGACGACACTCAGGTTTTTTTTTCCAAAATGGGTGAGTTTTCTGGCTTTTTAAAAAACTTTAAACGATTTAAAAATCTGGAAATATACGTGGGAATGCGACGGGAAGATGTTTATCGCCTCAACAGGAAAAATGTGAGTAGAATGTGTGAAAATGGGAAGGCTGTGGCCTAGCGTTTGGAAGAAAATAGGAAAATAAAAATTGACACACAACATACACACACACAGCCACAAACAAGACAAAGAGTTTTAGTAATAGTATAGATATAGATAACTCTATAAATCTAAAATCTATAAATCCAGATGCTATAACTCCCTAGGGAGCTTATAGTCATCCAGTGACTAACTGGACATCCCTGGAGCAAATGGGCATCAAGGCAAGAGAAAATTAGCTGAGTATCGAACATAGAATATAAAATAGAACAGTACAGCACAGGAACTGGGCCCTTCAGCTCACAATGTTTGTGCCAAATATGTGGACAAGTTAAACTGATCTCATCTACCTATACATGATCCATATCCCTCTATTACCTTCACTTCCATGTGCCTATCCAAAAGCATCTTAAGCACCACTATCACATCTGCCTCCACCACTGCCCCTGGCAGTGTGTTCCAGGCCCCAACTAATCTCTGTATAAAACATATTGCCCGCACATCGCCATTAAACCTTCCCCCTCTCACCTCATATCTATGCTCTCTAGTGTGGGATATTTGCACCCTATCACATAGGAAAGGTGTGGAGGGATACATGCCCAATACAGACAAGTGAGATTAGTATAAATAGACAGCACGGTTGGCTTGGGCAAGGTGTGTATGACTGGCCCTGTTTCTGTGCTCCGTTTCTATGGTTCTATGAGTCTAACACGGGACCATTTGATGAAAATGTGAGGAGGCTAAAATGGATTAGGGAAGGATTAGTGTAAAACTGGATGATTGACGGTTGGCACAGACTCGGTGGGTCGAAGGGCCTGTTTCCAAGCCAAAACTCTCTAAGACTCTATGATTCTTGTGCATCATTTCCATCACTGAATTCATGGTCATATCACAGTGTTTGGTGCTAACTCAAAGTTTTCATTCAGCTGACCAACAGGAAAAGACTGCTGAAAATTACATGTGCATGGTATTTATATACATGCATGCAGCAGATTAATTAAGGGCAACAAGACACACATGAACAAGAACAATTTGTGCTTGCATGAGGTCAGGAATTTCATCAGGAGAGAGAAAGGCCTGCAGTTTGTTGTGTCTGTGATGATACCAACTTGTTGTGAAAGCAGCAAAGTTTGTGAGTTTTAACAAACACATAGTTGGAGAAAGACATATGGCCATTGTGTAGTCAGGAAGTGACCAAGCAGTTAAATTGTGTTGCAATAATTTTATGTGTGAAGCCCTTTTAAAATGTGTGGCCAAGCTTGCAATTATCAGAAGCTGCTTGTTGCAACCTGGTAGGAAGAATATGAAAGCCACATGTTCCCTGGATAATAAGAAGCTAAATTGGACTGGAGAGGAATGTAAAGGTCCACAAATCGCTAAAAATGCAAAAGGAGGTTAACAGGAACATAAGTATTTCAATGGGGTTTATTGTTAGAAGAATAGAATTGAAACTTTGTAGATATTTTTAATCTTCGTAGATATTTTTAATCTTGGCATCAAGGATCATTTGTTTCCACTCCTGCTCTGTGGGCCCTGAGGTGACTGATGAGGCCACTGACATGTCAACTATCCTGATCATGGATATAAAGCATTTTACAGAAATAACCATGGTGTTACTTCATAGACAAAATAAACTGCAGATTCTGGTTTACAAAAGAAGACACCAAGTACTGGAGTAACTCAATGGTTCAGGCAGCATCACTGGAGGACATGATTGGGTGACATTTCGGGTCGAGATCCTTCTTCAGACTTCTCCATTGTTTGAGGTGAGTGCTGTGGAAAGGCCATGTCTGAAAAGCAGATAGGATGGGAGGGATCACTGGTGACTGACTTTGTGCTGGGCTTGCGTAAAAGCTTAGGGCCTCAAGATCAAGGGGGCCTCTGCTCGCTCCACCAAGGTGTATAAAACTTTTGAGATAGTGACGTTGTTACAAAACTTACCATGAGTGGCGCTGTGCGATAGTGGCGTTGTTACAAAACCTACCATCGGTGGTGCTGTGCTTGCGATTCCGGAGGCTTTGGTGATGTGGGGGGGGGGGAGGGATTAAAATGCAGGTGAGGTATATATTTGTTGTAGAGGAATTTGCTCCACAGATCCTAGGAACATTGGGTAGGTTTGCTAACATTTAGTTCCAGGAGTTTGGAAATGAATATAGTTGGGATTATGGCATTAAAGGCAGAGCTAATAGTCCGTAAATAGGACTCACAAGGAATTGCAGATGCTAGAATCTTGAACAAAACACAAAGTGCTGGACTAACTAGGTGGATTAGGCAGCATCTGTGGAAGGAATGGACAAACACACGGAACTGCAGATGCTGGAATCTTGAGCAAAAAACATAAACTGCTGGGTCAGTGAGTCAGGCAGCATCTTTGGACAATATGGATAGAAATGTTTTGGTTGGGTTCATTTCTTCAGACTGATTGTAGTAGGGCAGGGAAAGCTGTAATAGAGGAGGCGGTAGGACAAGGCCAGGCAAATGATATGTGGAATGGATGGGCGATGTTTCGGGTCATAACCCTTCTTCAGTCTGAAGAAAGGTCCCTACCTGAAATATTGCCTATCCATCCTGACCTGTTAAATTACTTCAGTACTTTGTGCTAATAAATAGTAGTCTGACACAGGTTGTCTGCTATGACTATTTGCAACAGTTGGTAAACTGCAGAGGATCAATGCAATTGGGAAGCGAGCCGCACGAAGATGGTGGGTGTCAGAGCCACTGGTCATTAAGTCCTGCGTCTGCAGGCTATGGTAGCTTGAGAAATTACATTAAGGATCAACTAGCAATTGCTAACTTTTAAATATTTCCATATTTTACCATATACATCTCCTTATGCCAGAGAAAGAGACCATTTGTTCCATTGTCAGCTGCTCAGAGCAATCCCAATCCCCCATTTACTTTCATTCATGCTTATTAATAAGACACCTAATTTTCTCACCAGTCACTTACACGCTGGGCATTTGTAGTGGCTAATCAAGCAAACAATCTACTTGCCTTCAGGATGGGGGAGGAAACCCATGCAGTGAAAGGGAGATGCAGCCCACACAAACACTGGTGATCAGAATTGAACCAAGGTTGCTGGAACTCTGAAACAACTCCACCACCTGTAGTGATATTGTGCCATAATCTAATACATATTTTATAAGTAATAGGGATTTTATGCAAGTGAAAAAAAACATGGCAGTGGTCCTGCTGTGGCTATCTGAATAAAAATATGAATGATGCTCGATGAAAGTAATGGCTAACAATGGTGCTAATAAAATAACTGAAAGCCTGGGGACTGAGAACATTTCAACATTTAGCACAGAAGTGAAAAGTCATTGATAAGGTAAATGGAAAGTAAGGATGCATGTGTAGTGGGATACATAAAGATGGATTTCAGAGCTTCTTCCCAACAAAGATCAGGCTCTTGAACACGACAAACATCATCTGAGCCACAAACTGTCTTGGATGCACTACGGACTTTGGGCTTTTGTTTTGGACTAATATATATATTTAATTTATTGAACTTGTTTGTGTTTATGGTGTTAATTGTGAGCACTGTATTTACGCAACCTGTTATGCTGTTGCAAGTAAGGCTTTCACTGTTACATTTTCGGTATGTCTGACAATTAAACTTTCTTGACCCTTGGATTCTGACCATAGATATGTAAATAGGAAAATACAATCAAAAATTAATGTGAGTTCTTTAAAACATTGAGACTGGAAAAAAAATACTGCAAAATAAGGGAAAGGCAAAGAATAATTAAGTTGAATAATCTGAAACCTACTCTATTTAACACAGAAAACAATAAATAAATGGTCGTGGTCACTTCCGTTTAAAAAAATTGGACCCATCTCAGGCAGGGTTTGGTGAGATGTTTTACTTTTTACATTCACAATAATTTGGTTACATAGCATGCAAACAACGTTTTTCATTGCATATCAGTCATGTCACAATGGTAAATCAATACCAATACCAACACCAACACCATTTCAAACAGGGCAGCAGAGTGGTGCTGCTGGTAGCGCTGGTGCTTCACAGTGCTACAGATTGGGTTCAATTCAGCTGTCTCTGTGGAGTTTGTGTTTACTCCCTGTGGCCACTTTGGTTTTCTCTGGATACCCCGGTTTCCTACCACATCTCAAGGACATGTGGGCTTGTAGATTAATTGGGCTCAGCATAAATGTGCCTTAAATGTGCAGTAGTGCATGCAAAAGTGTGATAACACAGAAGTCGTGTGAATGGGTGAATGATGGTCGACGTGGACTAGATGGTTTCCATGTTGTATCTTTCAATTCAATTTAAAAAATATGTTGGATCCTCTTCCCTGAAAAGACTGATTTTTCTGATTGAAGTAATCAAATACATGTACCAAATACCCAAGACTTGTTGAGCCAATATATAAAACAGAAACTTCTTCTGAGCCAAAGGGGCATATAGTCTGCGCTGCAATAACTTGTGTTCGTCGTTCACTGCAGGAACACCCCCAGACTTCAGGTGATGATGGTCAGCCCCTGCTTCTTCATGTAGCAGCAAAGATGTGAGAACTGAGAGCATTTTGCGTTCACACAATATTCAAATTTAACCACTCTAAGGAGCACACTGTTCATCTCTGCAGACAATTTCTCTGATGGCAATATTTGATTTGTGAATGAAGCACGGAGCTGCATGTACCTTTCATCAGTGACCACTACACCCGGATCTCTGCCTCTCACGCGTGGTGTGCACTCCATCAGTGCAGATGCACCTTTTAGAATCTTGTGGCAATTCCTCAAGACAAAGTAAACATTCATAAAAGGCTCCTTCATGGCTTAGTGCAGTGCTTCTTAAACTGGTGAATGGTTCACCCAAGGGCGAATGAAATTATTTTGGGGTGAATGAAACTAGAGGGGTGAATGATTCAATTTATTCAGATATTTACATATATTTTTCTATACTTAAAAAAGGCATTGCCATTAAAGTGGTTAGTAAGCTCTTATTGGTTTTAATGGCAGTGGCGATGGAAATTTGATATGTTTTTTTCTTTCTACCTATGGTTTTCTAATTTCAAAGTAGCAGGATATTTCCCAAATTAATTGTAATATAACCTTTTACGGAAGACCAGATGAGCTAGTGGGATCATAAATTTATAAATGGTGGTTCGCCGTAGGCAACTGTTGAACTGTAACTTTACTTTGTGTAGCAAGTTATATTAGTTGGATACTAATATATTAAATCACATACTCCATGGTTTTTTGAGCTAGTATTTCAAGAAAGAAAAAGGCAGTAATCAAAGCCCAAAAGAGTAGGTTGGGGCTGAAGTCCAGTGTTTAGACATTGGAATTTTTTTTATCAATCTAATAGAATTATTTCCCATCTCCAGTGGTAATTAAACTTTTTCTTCACATATTTTTAGGATGTTCAAAAAGTTGAATATAATAAACACTTAAGAAATTAGTTAATTTATGGTTTTTGCTCATGTGACAAAATAAATAATATATAAAATTATACACCAGGAAGAATAAGATGAAATTTACCAAAAAGCATAAGAAAATTTAGTCGAGGGTGAATTAAATTTTGTGATAAAAACTCAAGGGTGAATGACACTGAAATAATTTAGGAAGCACTGGTTTAGAATTACACCGACAATAAGAATCACAGCATTACAACATCGAACTTGAATTACAAACTGACCAGAACTTTTTACAGTCTCAATCATTATAATGCCTTTTACAATATCAATTATTTTATGTGAGACAGTACCATTTGACATAGAAATCCCACTGATTTCATTGGCACCTAAGGAGGGATATACTTACCACACAAGGAGTGTGGTAAAAGGCCTGTCCCACGCAACTTTTTTGGCAACCTGGCACCTGTCATAGGTCGTTACAGGTTGCCGAAAAATTTCAACATGTTGAAAATCCAGCGGAGTCCAGGTACGACTCTTTGGGCAACTACTCACGGCCATACAGGCTTCACCCCGCGACATGTCACCAGGGTGTCGCCTGCATGGTTGTGAGTAGTCACCCAAAGAGTCGTAGCATCTTTCTGGTCGTCGCTGAATTTTCAACATGTTGAAATTTTTCGGTGACCTATGACGGGTGCCGGCAGTTGGCGAAAAAGTCGCGTAAGTGGGACAGGCCCTTAAAGGTTCACTGAATTTATTCTTGGGATGGTGAAAGGTTAAGCATACTAGCGATACATGTTTTAGTGCTTAGAGGAATGGGAGGTGATTTCATTGAAGCATACATATTGTTATTGGGTTTGAAAGGGTAGAGAGTTGATATTACCGATGTCTCGAGCTAAGAGTTGGCCATTCAGGATGGCGATGAGAGAATAAAGGAATCTTAGGAATTCCCTACTCATGAGGGCAGGGTATATTCACGACAGTAACAAACATTGGATTTCAGATGTATCAATGAGGTTATAAAGTAAGTGGGGCTCCATTAAATGTTAGCTATGCCTTTGATTAATGCAAATCTAAGCACAAGAAGGTAGACATCTTACTCCTGCATTAACTTCTTATGTTCTGAAATTCCTTTTTTATCTGTAACTAAAATAAAAATATTATAGGTGTAACATCCACAACTTTATTGGACTCCTGCTGGGACAGATAGGGAAGCTACCTCTTTGATGACCCTCGGACTATCCTTGATCAGACTTTGCTGGCTTTACTTTGCATTGAACGTTATTCCCTTATCATGTATCTATACACTGTAAATGGGCCAATTGTAATCATGCATTGTCTTTCTGCTGACTGGTAAGCACCCATCAAAAGCTTTTCACTGTACTTCGGTACAGCTAACAAAAAACTGAACTGAACAGAACCAGTGCGGCAGATATTAAAATGTGAACCTAGTACAAACGACCAAAGGTTAATTTCTACTGGAATGGCTTCAGTTCTCCCCTTTACCTTCCCACACATTCCATCATCCCCAGTGCCTTGGTTTTATATCCTCATTCCTCAAAGAGCCAGACTTTGCTCTAATTCTGAGGCCTCCAACAGTCCTTGGCTTGTACTCGCTAGAATTTAGAAGATTGAGGGGGGATCTTATAGAAACTTACAAAGGGGTTGAATAGGCTAGGTGCAGGAAGATTGTTCCCGATGTTGGGGAGGCCCAGAACAAGGGGTCACAGTTTAAGGATAAGGGGGAATTCCTTTAGGACCGAGATGAGGAAAACATTTTTCACACAGAGAGTGGTGAGTCTCTGTAATTCTCTGCCACAAAAGGAAGTTGAGGCCAGTTCATTGGCTATATTTAAGAGGGAGATAGATGTGGCCCTTGTGGCTAAAGGGATCAAGATGTATGGAGAGAAGGCAGGTACAGGATACTGAGTTGAATGATCAGCCATAATCATAATGAATGGCAGTGCAGGCTCGAAGGGCTGAATGGCCTACTCCTGCACCTATTTTCTATGTTTATATGTCCTCCATCTCTTTGAGGAGGTTCTTTCAACTCCAGACACTCATATAGTCATAGATAGAGTTATAGATTAATACAGTGTGGAAACAGGCCCTTCGACACAACTTGCCAACACCAGCCAACAATGTCCCAGCTACCCTAGTCCCACTTGCCTGCGCTTGGTCCATATCCCTCCAAACCTGCCCTATCCATGTACCTGTCCAACTGTTTCTTAAACGATGGGATAGTCCCAGCTTCAACTACCTCCTCTGGCAAGTTGTTCCATATACCCACCACAGGCGGTGTGAAAAAAACTATCCCTCGGTTTACTATTAAATCTTTTTCACTTCACCTTGAACCTCTGGTCCTCGATTCCCCTACTCTGGGTAAAAGACTCAGTGCATCCTCCCGATCTATTCCTCTTATGATTTTTTATACCTCTATAAGATATCCCCTCATCCTCCTATGCTCTGTGGAATAGGGACCCAGCCGACTCAACCTCTCCCTATAGCTCACACCCTCTCGTCCTGGCAACATCCTTGTAAACCTTTCAAGCTTGACAATATCTTTCCTATAACACAGTGCCCAGAACTGAACACAATATTCTAAATGTGGTCTCACCAACTTATACAACTGCACCATAACCTCCCAACATCTATACTCAATACTCTGACTGATGAAGGCCAATGTGCCTCAGCCTTTTTGACTACCTTATCAACCTGTGACTCGACCTTCATGGAACCATGCACTTGTACTCCTTGATCCATTTGCTCTACAACACTACCCAGAGGCCTACCATTTACTGTGTAGGTCCTGCCCTTGTTCGACGTCCCAAAATGCAACACCTCACACTTCTCTGTATTAAATTCTATCAACCATTCCTCCGCCCACCTGGCCAATTGATCCAGATCCTGCTGCAATCGTTCACAACCATTCTCACTATCTGCAAAACTGCTAACTTATGTATCATCAGCAAACGTGCTAATCTTGCCCTGTATGTTCTCATCCAAATCATTGATGTAGATGACAAACAGTAACGGGCCCAGCACTGAACCCTGTGGCACACCACTAGTCTCAGGCCTATAGCATCTCTTACTCCCTTCAACAACCCAAATCTCCAGAATTCCCTCTCCAAATCGTTGTGTTTCACCCCACTAAATGGAATATTACCCCTCTGATACTGCAAAATAACTTTGCTTCATGTCAATTCTGTTAATCTTAGGAGTTTTCTACGAATGCAAATGATTGTTGCCTTCTGTAAGTCACGGTAAACTATTAGGTAAACTAAGAGCAACTGTATTACTTCAGGATATGAGAACCATATTATTAGTTTCAGGTTTTAAAAAAGGAGTCTGTTTCTGTGAATGGACATAAATAAAAATATGTACCTGTATTCCGTTTGGTATCTATTTGTGAGAAGGAACATCTAGAATGTTCAGAGTGAAGAAACAAAACATGTACAAGATAATTTGGAAATAAACTTTTCAGTGCTCAAGGCCTATCATATATTATGGCTTCACTTTCCTTTCACTGACAGCTGGGACAGGATAACTGGGGAAGAGAAGGAAGGTGCAACCATCATCACTGTTAATTGTTTTATCACCTTATTATGTTCTGTTCCACAGCTCATGCATCACTCCCCTCCCCTCCCCCGCCTAGAAACTTGCTTTCATTGAACAAGAACTATCTTGTTTCTATCTTGGGATAAATACAAGTTACCTTCTCGTCTAATCTAATTACAGCCTAACTGCTGTCTCGATGGTCAAAACCCATTGTTAAATTAGCATTTCTAAACATTTGCTAATAGCAAACCAAAGAGCATCACTGCCTATTGTTTTGCTAATGCTAAGGAGGATCTGCTAATGACACATTTCAGTGTGAGCGGTGCAGAACATTGCCTGTTAGCCATTGAGTATGCAGCATATCTTGAAAATGCTCCATGTCGAAACTCAACCTCTATTCAAAAATAAACTGATTATCTCATTAGTCCTGAATTTCAGTAATCTGAGTCAATCAGGCATTTCCTTCTCACCATGATACTACCCAGCCTGTTTACTTTCAGTGAGGGAGTCTGTTTCAACCAGCCTTCCTTTTGAACAAATCTTGTGTAGTTCTTAACACAAGGAATTGTAGATGCTGGTTTCCAAAAAATAGCACAAAGTTCACGAGTACTCGTCGTGTCAGGTAGCGTCTGGAGAACATAAAAGGAAACAAAGTGCTGGAGTAATTGAGCAAGTAAACACCATCTTTGGAGACATGGATAGGGGACATTTCGGGTCAAACCCCATCCAAAACCCTTCTTCAGAGATTTTGTGTATTCCATGTTCTCCATAGATGCTGTCTGCCTGTGGTTCTGTAGTCCTCTAGGTTTTGCATGAGTAGAGTTATGAGTTATGAGCAGAGGACCAAACACCCTCAACCACTGCTACACCACCATCAAGAATGCCTATCGCTCTATCCCTCGCCCTCACTTCCGTAAATCCGATCATTCTTCCTGCCTACAGGCAGCAATTAAAGAGCGCACCCCCAGAGGTGAGGACACTACAGAGCTGGTCGGGGCGGGGCGGGGGGGGGGGGGGGGGGGGGGCAGAGGAACAACTACAGGACTGTTTGGAGTCTGTAGACTGGGCAATGTTCAAGGACTCGGCAATGGACTTGAACGAATACTCCTCAATGACTATCGACCTGTGGCACTAACGCCTGTGGTGATGAAGTGCTTTGAGAGGTTGATCATGGCGCAAATCAACTCCTACCTCAACAAAAACTTGGACCCACAGCAGTTCGCTTACCACCACAGATCAATGGTGGATGCGATCTCGCTGGCTCTCCACTCCGCTCTGGACTACTTGGACAACAAAAACTCATATGTCAGGCTGTTATTCATCGACTACAGCTTGGCATTTAATACTATCATCCCCTCCAAGCTGGATACCAAACTCGCAGAACTGGGTCTCTGCACATCCCTCTGCAATTGGATCCTCGATTTCCTCATTCACAGACCACAGTCTGTTCGTATTGGTGGAAATGTGTCAGATTCGATAACAATCAGCACGGGAGCACCTCAAGGCTGCGTGCTCAGCCCCCTGCTGTACTCTCTCTATACTCATGACTGCGTAGCCGGTCACAGTGCGAACTCCATCATCAAGTTCGCTGACGACACCACTGTTGTGGGACATATCACAGATGGGGATGAGTCGGAGTACACAAGAGAGATCGAGGAACTGTCCATATGGTGCCAGCACAATAACCTGGCCCTCAACACGAGCAAAACCAAGGAACTGATTGTGGACTTTGGAAGGAGTAGGATGGGGACCCACAGTCCCATTTATATCAACGGGTCAATGGTTGAAAGGGTCAAGAGCTTGAAATTCCTGGGCATGCACATCTCTGAAGATCTTTCCTGGTCTGAGAACACTGATGCAATCATCAAGAAAGCACATCAGCACCTCTACTTCCTGAGAAGATTACGGAGAGTTGGTTTGTCAAGGAGGACTCTCTCTAACTTCTACAGGTGCACAGTAGAGAGCTTGCTGATCGGTTGCATCGTGGCTTGGTTCGGCAACGTGAGCACCCTGGAGAGGAAAAGACTACAAAAAGTAGTAAACACTGCCCAGTCCATCATCGGCTCTGATCTTCCTTCCATCGAGGGGATCTATCGCAGTTGCTGCCTCAAAAAGGCTGGCAGCATCATCAAAGACCCACACCATCCTGGCCACACACTCATTTCCCTGCTACATTTAGGTAGAAGGTACAGGAGCCTGAAGACTGCAACAATCAGGTTCAGGAATAGCTACTTCCCCACAGGCATCAGGCTATTAAACCTGGCTCGGACAAAACTCTGAAAATGAATAACCCATTATCTGTTATTTGCACTTTATCAGTTTATTTATTCATGTGTGTATATATTTATATAATGGTATATGGACACACTGATCTGTTTTTTGTAGTCAATGCCTACTATGTTCTGTTGTGGTGAAGCAAAGCAATAATTTCATTGTCCTATCAGGGACACATGACAATAAACTCACTTGAAATGCACACTTCATCTGCAGGAAGATGGGTAGAAATAAATTGGGGAAATGGGATTGGTGGGAACTCTCTATGAGTTAGCATAAACTTGATGGATAGAATGATCTCCTACATCATGGCAAAATATGAGAAAATGTATGTGCCTAAGCAAGATGAACATATAAATGCCAGCAAGCAATCAATAGCTCCTTGTCTGGATAGGCCTTCTCGAGTAAATAAGTGGAGATGAATGAAGTCATCTCATGCAGGTATTGTTATTCACAGTGTGGTATCCAACCCATGATGCTAACATGGCAGATTTACTAAAATATTAACTCAGGATATGAACATCTGCAGGACCATTCCTAGTTATCCACAGAAGGAGTGAGGTTTCCTTGGACATGGCTGAAGTCAACAAGACTAGTCTTACTGTGCTGTGGGATAAGCCACTGCAGCAGTTTCACCCAGCAGTAATGTAGGAATAGTGGAAAATGTCCATTCTGTATCAATGGAAGATGTGTTTTATTTTGGAGCACTTTGTACTTGTGAGGGAAGTTGCTAGAAATCCACAACAGAGCTGTGGCCATTAATCAGGAAAATAGATAAAGAACAGACAACATAGAACATAGAACAGTACAACATGGGGAAAGGCCTTTCAGTCCACCATATCTGCACTGAACATGATGCCAATCTATTTATTTCCGTCTTCCTGAACATGGTCCATATCCCTCCATTACCTGTATGTTCATGTGTCTATTTAAATACCTCATACACATTGCTATCCTACCTGTTTCTACCATCTCTCCTGACAGCACATTCCAGGAATCCCTCGCTCTCTGTGTAAAGAAACATGCTTTGTAAATTTACATGCTTATTCATATGCTTGGTAAATAAACATTCCCCTTCCTAACCTGTGAAAATAACTTTGACTATCTACCCTGGACTTGACCATCTACCTTTGGGATATTCTTTCCAGTGGCAGTTCTGGGCTGTTCAGTTATTGTGTTCAGTTCTGGGCACCATGTTATAGGAAAGATTTTGTCAAGCTGGAAAGGATACAGAGAGTTACGAGGATGCTGCCAAAACTAGAGGGCCCGAGTTACAGGGAGAGGTTTAGTAGGCTGGGACTCTATATCTTGAAGCATAGGAGGGGTGACCTTATAGAGGTGTATAAAATCATTAGAAGAATAGATCAGGTAGATGCATAAAGTCTCTTGCCCAGAGTAAGTGAATCGAGGACTAAAGGACATATGTTTAAGGTGAAGGGGAAAAGATTGAATAGGAACCTGAGGGGTAACTATTTCACGCAAAGGTTGGTGGGTGTATGGAACAAGCTTCCAGAGGAGGTAGTTGAGGCTGGGACTATCCCAACATTTAAGAACCAGATAAGTATATGGATAGGTCAGGTTTGAAGGGATATGGACCAAATGCGGGCAGGTAGGACCAGTGTAGCTGGGACATGTTGGCTGATGTGGGCAAATTGGGCCGAATGGGCTGTTTCCACACTGTATCATTCTATGACTCAATGATTAAGACAGCAGTGTTCCTGCACTTTACCAACATCGCTTAAACCTTAACACAGAAGCACCAGAATTACTGGGGAGTCACGTGTCAACTGCAAAAATATGCAAAGCATCAGATCACTTGTTTTATTTCAGTGATGCAAAACAAAATTAGGAAAAAAACAAGTGCATTCTCCAAGACCAAGAAGTCAACCATGTTCCGTGGTCGAGATAGGATTAGGGTTGAACACGTTGGTTCAAGTGGACCTAAGACCACTTTAGGTGTGGAATTTGATATGGACAGTATCCTGACTTGGGCCCAGTGCAATAGACTGAGCCTAACATGTCTCTGGGTCCACGGCCCCAGGCCCAGCCAGGTTCCTGACCCCTATTGGATGACCCCTAAGATTAGTATGGACACAAATTATTGAATGTTACAGCTCTAGTTAGTCCCACTATGTTTCGAGGTGTAAAGCTATTTTTTGAAATGCCAAAACGTAAAAACGTTTGCAAAAAATAAACCACTAGGGAACTCCACAGCATCTATGGAGGGAATGGACAGATGATGTTTTGGGGCAGGTTCCTGACGAGGGCAGCATGATAGACTGTACGTACAGGGACTTTAACAAGGCTCTTGCAAAGATCTCACATCTGCAGTGAGGAAGCATAGTGTTTTGAACACTCTTGGTACACGATCTGTAATCAAGGAGTAGGAAGGAACTGCAGATGCTGGTTTAAACTGACGATAGACACAAAAGTGTTGGATCAGGACCCTTTTTCAGATACATCATGTCTGAAGAAGGGTCTCAACCTGAAATGTCACCCATTCCTTCTCTCCAGAGATGTTGCCTGTCCCGCTGAGTTCCTCCAGCATTTAGGACAGGGGCGGATGTAAAGAGCAGTCACACATTAGCTGCATGCCTCAGGAGCCATGTCTTGACTAAGACAGACATCGATAATGACATTCACCACTACTTTCAATGTGGCAGCACACCCTAGGAGAGTGTTTGAAGATCAAGAATTCAGATCTGCACAAAATTCACTGCACAAAATCTGCACAAAATTCACTGTCTACTGGGCAGCCGTGAACTCTGACCTTATATTTGCTACTGAGACTTGGACTATCAATAGCACACATCTTTGCACAGGAAAGATACCACCAACACTGTTTCCATAAAATCTTCGAAATTCATTGGAAGGTTACGCAAGTGTGTATCATCTCTGGCCAACATCAACATCAGTATCGAGAACCTAGTTATTCTCAGTGAACTATGGATCACTGTGGTCATCAATGCATGGAGACACAGGAGAGGGCAAATGCTTAAATTAATATATTTCTCATTTGTATTTATTGTAGAGAAGGACATGAAACCGGGAATTCAAAGAAGAGAATGGGGATATTCTGAAACATGTCAATATTATGTTGAAGAAATGGTAGCTGTCTTGAGGTGCATAAAGGTGGATAAATCTCCAGGGCCTTACCAAGTGTATTCTAGATGTTGTTGGAAGCAAGGAAGGAAATTGCTGGGGATCTGACGTGGGCAATGTGATAGACTGTGTTTACATGGACTTTAATAAGGCCTTTGACAAGGTCCCACATGGTAAGTGTTCCAGAAGGTTAGATCACATGGAATCTCATGTGATCTAGCCAATTGGATACAAGATTGGCTTGGGTTGATTTTTAGATTGAAGGTCCATCGCCTGTAATGATCCACATCAGGTAGAAGGTACAGGAGCCTGAGGACTGCAACGACCAGGTTCATGAACAGTTACTTCCCCACAGCCATCAGGCTATTAAACTTGGCTCGGACAAAATTCTGAACATTATTCAATTCAATTCAATTCAATCAGATTAATACCCCTTTATCTGTTATTTGCACTTTATCAATGTAATTTATTAATTCATGTGTGTATTTACGTATATAATGGTATATGGACACATTGATCTGTTTTGTAGTCAATGCCTACTATGTTCTGTTGTGCTAAGCAAAGAAAGAATTTCATTGTCCTGTCAGGGACACGTGACGATAAACTCTTTTGACTTTGACATGAATTGATCCTGAATCCTCTTTTCTTGTCAGATATTTTAATGATTTTAGTGAGATTGCAGGTGACATGATCACTAGGTTTATGGGTGACATCAAAATTGGTGATGTAGTGGACATTGAGAAAGATTAGCCAAAGTTTTACCACAGGATCTAGATCAAGTGGGAAAGCAGGCAAAGGAATGGTAGGCAGAATTTGACTCTGGTATATTTTTGGGAAGATAAACTTGAGCAGGGTATACAAGGTGAAATATAGGGCTTGGGGGAGTGTTGCAGAACAAGAGAGACATTGGAGTATGTACCTATTTCTCTGAAAGCGGTGACAAAGATAGACAACGTGGTGAAGACGACCTTTGGTATGCTAACCATCATGAGACCGGGCACTGAGCATAAGAGACACAGCATAATTTTATAGCTGTACAAGATATTGGTGCATTTGGAGTATTGTTTGTAATTCTGATCACCTTTCTATAGGAAGGATGTGATTAAGTTAGAGAGAGCACAGAAAAGATTCACAAAGATGTTGCCAGACCTGGAGGCCATGAGTTAAAAGGAAAAGCTGGATAAACTGGGATTGTGGGTGACCTTACAGAGAGTATAAAATTGTGAGGCCCATTGATCTACTTTTTTCCAGGGTAAGTATAATTTCAAAGATTAAAATACATTTTGACTGGATAGGAAAGATTTAGTGGGATATCTGCCAAACTCAGAGAAATAGGTCTGGCTTACGAAGGCACCTTGGTCTGTGTGGACTAGTTGGGCCATAAGGCCTGTTTCCGTGCTGCATAATTCTGTGATTCCATGGTGTCAATTTATGCTAATCCTTGTTTTTTTTAAAGTTTTCCCACATTTTTTTCAACTCCCTCAAAATTCCACCACGCTCCTCCACATTGGGAGCAATTTATAGTTGCCAATGAACATACCAACCCACACTTTTTTGGGATCAGAAATAAATCTGAGCACCTGGAGGAAACCCATGTGGTCAGAGGGAAAATGTACAAGCCACAAGAGGTTAGGGAATGTCTAGTTCTTGAGTGGAGAAGGGTTACTATTGAGAAACTCAAGGTCATGAACAAAGAGCACACAGAAACCCAGTGAATCACATTAAATATCCAGGTTCCACTGGCCCACTACATCAGGCACATCCTGCCATTCCCACTGGGCTCATCTCAGAACCCACAAAACCGGAGTGGAGAAAAGCCATCCTCAATCCTGCAGAAGTGCTTAACAGAAAAAAATAGATAAACTATCATTAAACTGCAATGTAGTTTAATGATAGCTTACAATGGCCTATTTCCTTTATCATCGATACTTTTTTGCATATCTTTCATTCATTGTTCTTTATCTCTCCACATCACTGCCTATATCTCTCGTTTCCCTGATCCCTGACCAGTCTGAAGAAGGGTCTCGACCCGAAACGTTGCCTATCTCCTTCGCTCCTTAGATGCTGCTGCACCCGCTGAGTTTCTCCAGCTTTTTGTGTAACCCGCAATGTAGTTTTTGTTTTGAGGCATGGCAACTACCTGACACCTAGTGGTCATAATTGGAGTGTGCATCGGAACATCACTTGCAGTACAGTTAAACCACAGCAGACGTTCTGTGCGGTTTAACTGTATCATATATAGTATTTTCTTTGACTAGATAGCACGCAACGGATAGCTTTTCACTGTTACCTCCGTCCATATGACAATAATAAACTAAACAAAAAAAACTAAAAGCTCCAGGGAAAACAGTCCCATTCTCTCCTTATAACTCATTTGCAGCCCTGGCAACATCCTTGTGCACCTTTTCAGCACCCTCTCTAACTTTGTCACATCCTTCCAGTAGTGTAGTAATGACAAACAATACTCCGTGTGCAGTCTCACCAATAATGTACAGCTGTAACACAATGCCTCAACTCTTATATTCAGCGCCCTATCCGATGAAGACAATGCCATGCACAGTGAGATTAACTGGGGGTGTAAAATAGGGTTAGAGTAATTGAAATAAACTACTGCCTGTTCAAGAGATTTAAAAAATATATAAAGTTACTGTATGCCAACAAGCTCAGGTAAAGAATTTTCCACATATTACTTTAAAAAGATGTATCAAACAGTACTGTATATCCAAATGCATGATTTGTTCATTATATTTAATTTCCTGTTTGTTTTTTTCCTGTGGCCGGCACATACATGCTTAAGGAGTGTTTTAATTCTGCTTTCTCCCAAACTTCTTACATAAGGACTACTCATGGCCATAGAATAATTGAGTTGTACAACACAAAAACAGGCCTGTCAGCCCACCACACCCATGCCAATCTTTTTGCCCATGCATACTTAATCCTCAATAAAAGTGTACACTTCTATTCTTGACCTCTTCATTCTCGTAGATTCTCCATCTCCATCATATTCATTCTGACAGGGCAGCTTTCCATTACAGCACATCAATTTATCTTCCTTCTTCTTTAGCCAATGATTTCCTGGCCTCATAGCAGAAGCGTCCACGTCACGGGGCTGGGAACTGGAAGTATCCCAAGCTAATTCTGCTACAACCATCACCTATTGCACCAAGTGATGGCTCCCACTGATTTGTCGCTGGAAGCTTGCGTCCTTTCCAGGACGAACGATGACAACGATGTCAACATTTGAAACATGGAAGATTGATATGAAAGAAGAAGAATGATATCCTTCCATCATAATTGGCAAGGTTTCCACGTTATACCTTACCTCTCGGAGCCACAGTTGGGCTCGCTTTCGTGGACCCCCCTCCCCCACACCCATCTCTCGAATCTCGGGTTACCTTCCTCTGACATTTTCACTAATTCAAAATTGCAGGCCACCAATCTGACATATCTTTCCCTTCCTTACTTTTAGTGTTCGGAAGGGAGGAATTCCTTTCACCTTAGACCCTAATTTCATTCCTTTTCCACACAATTGTCCTGTACAAACAAAGGAGCTGCACCACCCACCATCAAAACTGTTCCTTTCTCAACATCCAGGACTTGAAGAGTTCTTAGCAAACAAATCAGTGATTTGCTTGTTCTTCTTTCAAATTAGCACATTTGGTGGGCGGCACGACTCTCATCGCAGCGGCTGCTGCAGTCTGTCTTTTTTTATTTTTTGTCTCGTTTGAGTGTAGTTAGTGTATTTTTTAGCTGGATATGTGTGGGGGGGGGGGGGCGGGGGGCGGGGTGGGGAAACTTTTTAAATCTTTTCCCTGTAGGGAGGACCTGACCTTTCCTCTGTCGGGTCTCCATTGCCGTTGGGGCCTGGCACCGTGAAACGGCCTCCAACCGGACCTGGGGCTCCAGTCGCGGAGCATGCAGACTACTCACCAACGTGGAGCTGGCCGAGTTCGGAACGGGAGGAGCTGTGATGGCGCGCTGCTGCTGCCCGACCCCAGAGATTCGGAGGCTCCAGGCGCCGGCCCGGTGGACGGTGACATCGTGAGCTCGCGGGTCCCTGGTAGGAGACTGATTTTCAGAGCTCCCGCGGCGACAACTTCTTCCGCCCGAGTTGCGGGGTTGAAAATGACCTGGATAGGGGTCTTACATCGCCCGGCGCTGCTTTAATGGCCGCATGACTTGCTAGCGCCTGCCAGGGGCTCTAACATCAAGACCCGGAGCGCGACCTTGCATCGCCAGGCGCGGCCTGAATGGCCGCGGGACTTATTTACCATCGCCCGCTGGGGGCTTTGACTCTGACATCGGGAGGAGAATGGGGAGTGCAGGGGAGAGATAAGACTTTGCCTTCCATCACAGTGAGGAGGAGATTCACTGTGATGGATGTTTGTGTAAATTGTGTCTTGGTTCTTTTCTTGTTTGTATGACTGCAGAAACTCAAAGAGGTTCAAATGACAATAAATGGTATTGTATTGTATTGTGTATTGTATTTAATGTTCATGGTATGGCACCATTTTAATTGGAATGCAGGAGTCAAGGAATGAGCATTCTCGCCGCGGCCCTGTTTCCACCAATCTTTCTACCACCACGCACAAGAAGCACAAGAAGCGCAAGACGCCATTGTATGCAGATGCCGAGAAGTGCGTTCAGCTCTGGCTGAACAATTTCTAATCTGGTGATGTGCACTTGATAAGAAGAATTGGAATGAACAAATACAGATTGGGTGATCGCTTTGCACGGCACTACCATTTAATCTATTTCACATTCATGTTATATCAACTCGCTGCTCCATCCTTAGTCTAATCTTTCTATACTCTAACATTGTTCACTTAAAGCTCAGCAGAAGCTCAATACAGTATTAATTTTCCATTAGACAAGATAATTTAAAACTAAGGAAATAGCTAAGAACAAAATAACTGTAATGAGAATGTTATCGGGCATACTAAAATACTGCAAATATTTTTCGTTGAGATGTGCTCCTCCACCAGGACAAGTTCACTTAATATGTGATGGTTATTAAGTTTTGTTATGCCCCTATACTGTACATTGTGGGGCATAACAACTCTCTACTAAGCTGAGTGGTAGAGAGGTCTTGATCTTTCCTGCTGTTATGGAAAACAAAATTTCCATTTAAAGATCATTTCTGACCACTTCTGTGATCTGGGACTACACTGCAATTACCAGTTAAATAATCAGAGATGCCTAATGAATGAAAACAACAGGCTGATCACAGCCGCTTACACTGAGTGACCTTCTTCTATGAGAGGCTTACACAACAGCTGAGGCAAGTGTCACGTCAACCACAAACCCATCATTTGAGATTTTCTGGGGGAGAAAGTTGGGGTTCAGCAAATGAAGGAGAGATTGGCTTGTCTGATTTGTGATGGGTTGACTGAGCCTGGGCAGAGGGATTGCTCAGTCACATCAGGGAACTTATGCATTTTGCCAAACCTGAGGACTTTCACGTCATAGTCACATGCTCCAACTGGTGCACTGATGCACTCTCCGCTTGGAGCCTGGGTCTGAAAGCAGTAGGACCGGTGGGCCTGAGAATGGGCATACATGCCAGGTCCATGGCTGGACTGCAATGTCCAAGCCAGGCCTGGGATTGGGTACATACACACTAGATACTGGTGTGGAAATTACAGATCTATAAACCAGTCTCTTGGCCAGCTGCAACCTGGATTCCCAAAGCTCTAGCGGTGCTTCAAGGTTAATAACAGAGGGTTTCTGGTGATATAGTTTGGGGAGCACCATGACTTTACTTTAGACTTTAGAGATTCAGCATGGAAACTGCCCCATGAGCCCACCGAGTTCCCGCTGACCAGCCATCACCCCGTACACTTGTGCTAAGTTACATCCTGGGGGCAATTTTATAATTTTGCAGAGGCCAATTAACCTACAAACGTGCACATCTTTGGAGTATGTGAGGAAACCAGAGCACCTGGAGAAAACCCACGTAGTCACAGGAAGAACGAATAAATGGGCAGCACCCATGGTAAGGATCGAACCCAGATCTTTGGTGCTGTAAGCCAGTTACTACCACTGCACCACTGTGTCAGCCCTATTGATGGAGCCATGATTACATGAAAATGGTGGGCTGAAATCTGTGAGAGAACATGTTGTCAACACACTATTTGGGGAAACAAGGAGTGTTTCACTTCCACCACTGACTATATGGTAATGATGTCCATATTCCAGTTAACCAACAGCAACTTTCTTTAGATAGACACAAAGTCAAGGGTTCCTACCCGAAACGTCTCCATGGTGGCTGCCTTGCCAACGATCTGTCTTCATCTTTTTCCTTCTTTGTGTTTTTAGTTGTTGTAAAATATGTGTTTTAGCCTAACAACGTGGAGTTGACGGCCTCGTGTGGGACTTCTAGAGCTCCAAAACTGCAGAGCCTACGGACTTTAACATCTTGAGCGGGCGATCCCTTTGCCAGCCTTTGGTGCTCTAACCTGCGGAAGCTGCGGACTTTAACATCGTGAAGCTCGTGGTCCATGGTTAGGGATCGACTTCGGGATCTACAAGCTGCAGGAGTTTCGACCATCCCGATGCGGGAGCTCGATCGCCAGCTGCAGATGGCTCAACTCCCCCGGAGGAAAGGAGGAAAGAAGATAAGACTTTATCACCTTCCATCACAGTGGGGAATGTGGAGGAGCTGCTGTGGTGGATGTTTATGTCAAATTTTTTTTTTTTGTTAATATTTTTTATTAGAAGTAAATACATATTAAGACAATTTAAAATGTGAGAAAAAAACAAAAGGATATATTATTCTTCACATACATTCTTAATATTTTAAAAGTTTACAGTCATTCTTGTTTGTACTTCTATATTTTTTATTATTTTTAATACAGAAAGAAATTAATAGAAAGAAATAATAAAGAAAATTAAAATAAAAGTAAAAATAAAAAATCAATAATGTGAGTGGAGTTTTAAACAATCTATACTTCATTGGAGATATATCAGTGATCTATTATATATGATTCTTCATGCATTCCTCGTTCAGGTTTCAGTCAGGCCCTCGAACCGAGCCAATTTGTCCCTTTAGATTATCAATAAATGGAGACCATGTTCCTCTAAACTGGTCTAGCCTGTCCGAGAGGACAAGTCTTAATCTTTCCAAATGAAGTGTCTCCGACATTTCTGTAATCCACATTTTGATAGTGGGGGAGGTAGGACCTTTCCAAAATCTTAATATTAATTTTTTACCAATTATTAAACTATAATCGATAAAAATTTGTGGTTTTATTGTTAGTGATTGATCAGTTTCTAATATACCTAATATGATTAATTTTGAATCTGGAGACAAATTTGTATTAACTACCTTCGAAATTATCTTAAAAATTTCTGACCAAAAATTAGTATTTTTTATACATTTGGTAAATGAGTGCGTTAGGTTGGCTTCTAGGTGTTTACATTTATCACATATAGCAGAAACATTTGAGAAAATTCTGTTTAATTTGGACTTTGAAAGATGTAATCTATGTAAAATTTTAAATTGTATCAGAGAGTGTCTGGCATTTAATGAACAGTAGTGCATATGTTGTAAACTTTCCTCCCATACTTTTAAACTGATTGTTTGCCCTAATTCGCCTGCCCATGCTTACCTATATATTTCCGACGTTGGTGCATCATTTTCCAATAAAATATTATAAATATATGATATTAATTTTTCTGTGTTCGGGTGTTTATTTAAACATTCATCTAAAATTTCTGTCTTTCTATTTCTAAGTTCTTGTGTATTTGATTTAACATAATCTCTAATTTGTAAATATCTAAAATATTCTTTTGAGTGTAGTCCATACTTTTGTTGTAGTTCTTGAAATGAAAGAAAAAGATTTTCCCTGTAGAGATCCCATATCTTATTAATTCCATAATTTTTCCATTGTGAAAAACCTTTATCCATCCTTGAGGGTTTAAAAGTAATATTGTTTGCAATAGGAAGATCCAGTTGTATACATTCCAATTTTAAAGATTTCTTTAATTGTTTCCAAATACGTATCCCATTTTCTATTATTGGGTTTCCTCTATAAGTTTTTTAATGTAGTTTGGTATTAGCAAATAGAATCGAGCTAATTTCAAAAGGTAAGCAATCTTCCTTTTCCATTTTTAACCAATTTGGTTGTATATCTAATTCTTCCAACCAAAAATTCACATTTTTAATATTAACTGCCCAATAGTAAAACATAAAATTAGGCAGCGCTAAACCTCCACATATTTTTGCTTTACATAGATGTTTCTTATTTATTCTATGGCTCTTATAATCCCAAGTAAAATTTGGGATTATAGAATCCACCTTCTTAAAAAAAATTTTGGGAAGATATATCGGGATCATTTGAAATAAATATAATAATTGCGGGAGAAAAATCATTTTTATCGCGTTTATTTTACCTAACATTGAGATAGGTAGTGTTTTCCAATATAGGATATTCTTAAGTAATTTATTCAGTAGAGGTGGGGAATTAGATTTAAATAAAGAGTCATGTCTTTTTGTTACATAAATTCCAAGATATTTAATTTTTTCATTTGCTATTGTAAAAGGGAATCGTTGTAATATGTATAAGTTATTTCCCGTTATTGACATAAGGTCACTTTTATTCCAATTAATTCTATATCCTGAGAGCAGACCAAATTGAGTTATTAAATCTAGCAGGTTAGGAATACTAATTTCAGGGTTTGTAATATAAAGTAATACATCATCTGCGTATAAAGAAATTTTATTTTCAGTTTCTTTGGTTTCATACCCATATATTTCAGGGTGTAATCTCACACGCTGTGCTAATGGTTCTATTGCTAACGCAAAGAGTAGTGGTGATAGTGGACAACCTTGTCTACAGCCTCTGAATAAATTAAATTTGGTTGATAACATTTGGTTTGTTAGTATTCTAGCTATCTGATTGGTATATAGTAATTTAACCCACGTTATAAACTTTTCTCCTAGCTGGAAGGATTCCAAAACCGAAATTAAATAAGACCATTCAACCTGATCGAAAGCTTTCTCTGCATCTAATGAGATAATTGCTAGGTCTTTACTAGTATTACTTTGCGAGTATATAATATTGAATAATCATCTCAGGTTATATGAAGAGTATCGTTTTGGTATAAATCCAGTTTGGTCTGGGTGTATTACTTTGTTAATCACCATATTTAGTCTTTGTGCTAATATTTTAGTTAATATTTTTTGATCGGTGTTTAAAAGAGCTATAGCTCTATACGATCCTGGGTCCTCCAAATCTTTATCTAATTTAGGTATTAGTGTTATAATAGATTCATTTAATGTTCCAGGTAATTTCTGTTGCGTATGAATATGTCCATAAAGTGTCTTTAACCGTGGTACCATCAGATCGTCAAATGTTTTATAAAATTCCGAACCAATCCCATCTGGTCCTGGTGCTTTACCATTTTTTAATGACCTAATAGATTCTTCGATTTCTTTAATGGTTATTTCAGCGCTTAGGCTTATGTCAAATTTTGTATGTAGCTGTGTGTCATGTTCCTTTTGTGTTATGCCTATATGGCAAACCAGATTCTTCATATGTTGCAAAACATACTTAGCTAAAAAATTACGATTATTATGATTATGATTTTTCTCCAGAGATTCTGCCTCACCCGCTGAGTTACTCCAGCACTTTGTGTCTATCTTTGGTATAAACCAGCATCTGCAGTTCTTTGTCTCTAGTAGCTTTCTTTACATTTCAACATGTTGCTGCCAATGGGTCTCTGGGCAGCAGATTGAGCAACAAAGCGAGATGGCAACATGCTTTGTTGCCCACTAAGCACTACAGAGAAAGACACAAAGTGCTGGAAGTAACTCAGCATAAATACATAAAGTGTCTGGAAGTAACTCGGCAGCTCAACATCTCTGGAGAACATGGATAGGTGATGTTTTAGGTTGGTACCTGCAGGGATTTAGCCTCAAAGGCCTGCAACAGAATGAGAGCAGCAGGCAGAATGTTACCTCACTGAATTATTTTGAATAATTTAATATATATTTTTAGTTTTGAATGTTTAAAATATTTAATTTGTATGGTTTGAAAATATTTACATTTCTGGCTAAATCCGATGGCCATGCCTGGTGAACTGCATCTTGTTTTTCTCCTTTTGACGTGGTTTTATCTTTTATTTCCTGTGCATGTTCTTTGATGCACAGAACACTGCTGCTGGACAAAACACCCACTTCACTGCTTATTTCCACAATAACAAAAGCTGTATCTTTCACCAGTGGTTTCACCAATTGTATTTAAAAGATGGAAATAAATCACCACAACTGCCAAACCAACTATAGGTTTTTAAGGGCTTCTCCTGCCCAGTTGTTTTGTGTACGTCTTGAACCAGAATTCAATCTGTGGCTCCATGATATAATGGAAGAGCACCAACCTCCCAGCTCTCACTGTCCCCCACCCCTATCTCCCCATCTCTTCACTTTATGAAGAAGTGCAGCAAATGCTTAAGATTTATTTTACCTATTAGCAAGAATATACATTCAATACTATTCCAACTGGCTAACAAACAACAAATATAATAATAATAATAATAATAATAATAATAATAATAATAATAATAATAATAATAATAATAATAATAATAATAATAATAAAAATACACTTTATTGTCATTGTAAATACATACAACAAAATTTCAGGCGCACTGCCCAAGCGGAGCTCCAACGTGTCAGATAAATAATAATAAATAACGAATAACAAAACAGCAAGAAAACGTCAAGTCAAGTCAGAATGTGCAATATTCACAGTATAGTGTTGTGGCAGTACAAAATATTGGCTATGGGTGCTGTGCGTTCAATGCAGAGTTCAGAGTGGTGATGGCCTTGGGGTAGAAACTGTTTGTTAATCTTGTGGTGTGTGATTTGATGGACCTGTAACGCTTTCCTGAGGGCAGAAGGGCAAACAAGTGATGTGCGGGATGAGATGGTCCTTTAGTATGTGTGATGCCTTCCGTAGGAAACGAGAACTATGACTGGGATCTGAAGGGAATATGGGACATGAACTCCTGGAGCCTCTTCTTCCAAACAGGTTCAGTGCTTTTTCTGTTGCTGATCGTGCATGTATAAATGACGCCTTCTATAAGGCAGCAAATCTGATTTACAGTGAGCAACACTACAGAAAACTAAGCAGTAATATATTGCCAATGGTATACCAGCAATCCAAATGTAGGGGCTCCAGTCATCATTTTCTAGCTGTTGTGCTCCCAGACATCACCAAATCCATTGTGAGTTTCTGCATCACACGTAACTTGGAAAAAGAATGTCAGTTACCTCTCTGTTGGGTCAAGCTGCAACTCTCAGTGCAATGAAATAAACAAATCTACTCTGCAACAATTGCAACACTTGCATTCTCTCATCCTCCACAGGATGGCACTCTTCACTCTAAAAGCAGTGCAGTATTCATCTAACAATTTGCTTGCTGAAGACCTTTCTCATCTGCTTCCATCAAGATCACGTAAAGGAAATAACATTTCTACCCTCGAAACGTAAGCAAGGCTATGCAAGGTTTGTTTAGATGGTAAAGTCCAGTCCAACAAGGTCCATGCGTGAAGCTGCAATGTAAGATTACAGTTACAACTGTTGTTTTTATTGGGGGTAAAGTAATGCAGGTGCTGAAAATCTGACACAAAAAACAGAAAATGCTCTTTGCAATCAGCAAGTCAAAAACATCAGAAGGGAGAGAAAAAGAGCTGGCCTTTCAGGTAAGGTTGTAACTTCAGAACTGCAAAAAATGAAAATAAGCATCGAGAGGGGAGAGGAATGGAGAGAACAGAGGGAATGCCTGTGACAGAGTGAAGACCATATTGTCATTGTCACAATTACTTTTAAAAACTGGTCTGTGGAGACAGGAAAGGGATTGGTTGTCCACTGGAATATTAACTAGTTGGAAGCAGCAAGCTGGAAACTTTAAAAGTGACAGAGGATCAACAGAGTCATAGATGCAAGTAGAAAGAACTGGACAAGTTGAGTCAAGATAGGAAGAAATAAATTCTCATCTCATCTATCTTTTACTTTTAATGACCCGTAATACCGGATTCTCCCACAAGAGGAAATAAACATCATCTCCATTGTTCAACCTGTCAAGACTTCTCAGTACCTTATTCCCCCATGTTCCTGCCAACCTGCAGATGATCCACCCTGCACAGCATTTACATTTTGGACAATAATTTTAGTTAAAGGTCACTTTGTTTGAATTGTCCAAGTTGTTAGTCTTCCTATCATGAGCAAATGCCCTTGTATTTCAATATTTTTTGGGAAAAATGAACAAACAAAAAACAAAGTTCTGGAGAACTCAATGGTCTGTGGTAGGAAGTAGACGAACGATGTTTAGATTCATGACCCTTCTTCAGACTGATGGAGAAGAGGGGAGAAAGATGGGAAGGAGAGTTCGGGATGCCGATAGGTGGATCCAGGTGAGGACGTGTGATTGGTAGATGAGTGGGGGTTAAATGGCTAGAGGTGAAATGGAGACAAAAGGCTATGTTAAGGTAGGAAAAGGAATGAAATGTAAGGACGGAGGGAGGAATATGGGTGGAAGGGACAGGGTGGAGGGGAAAGAGGGGGATAAAGGGAAATGGAGGACCTGGAGTAGGGAGGGGTAGTAGACAAACAGAAAGAGGAGTGGAACGGAACAGGGTGACTGGAGTGGAAGGTAAAAGAAGTGCAAACAGGCCCTCCGGCCCACTCATGCCAAAGGCAGGGTTCCACTAGATTAATCGACTGCTTTAAAATCTGGTGCACGATAATCAGTGAGGTGATTATTTGAATATGTCCTGCAACTCTATGGCCTTTTGCTGCTTCTACCTGGTTTTGCTGGCTGGTGGTATGGACAGTCCCTAAAAATAGGCAAGGACATACCCACAATATGAGCAGCAGACGGCAGAGATTGATGTCGGCAGCAATTTTTACCAATGGCCTGCCTGAATAGCTTGGCATCCCTTCCACATGCTGCCAGGACTCAAGGTCCTGAGCTATGGTGAGAGGTTGGGCAGTCTAGGCTTCTTCATTCATTGGAGTGCAGGAGCCTGAGCGGTGATCTTATAGAAGTGTATGAAATCAAGCAGCAAATATATAGGACAAATTC
Source organism: Raja brachyura (assembly GCA_963514005.1). The sequence goes on from OY740782.1 coordinate 81,908,010, forward strand.
TCAGTCTTTTTCTAAGGGAAGGGGAATTAAGAACTAAAAGGTATGGGTTGTAGAAGAGAGAGGATAGATTTAATAGGAACCTGAGGGGCTACACAGAGGGTGGTGGGTATATGGAATGAGCTCCCAGACGGAGTAGTTGAGGCAGGAACTATAAAAACACTTAAAAGTTGTTCGGGCAGGTACTTGGATAGGAAAGATTTTGAGGGATATGGGTCAAACACTAGCAAATGGGACTAGCTTTGCTGGAGCATCTTGGTCCAAAGTTGGGCCAAAGGGCCTGCTTCTGTGCTGCGTTACTATATGAAGATAACATGAAAACAGAGGTACATTAAATACATTCTAGTCTTAGATAGAAACAAAATGCTGAGTAACACTGCGTCAGGCAGCATCTCTGGAGACAAGGAATAGGTGACGTTTTGGGCCAAAACCCTTGTTCAGACTGCGAGTCTAGGGAGAGGGAAACTAGAGGTATGGTAAGGTTCAGAACAAATCAGAGCCAGCACCGATGACCAAGGAAAGGTGGAGCTCACCGTCGTCAATTGTTAGCTGTGGAAGAAGTAATAACGTACGGATATATGGATGTGAACAGTGGAATTAGCAGGACGACCAGGTTGGGGCTGGGGGAGGGGGGAACGGAGAGAGAGAGGGAATACAGGAGTTAGTTGAAATTAGAGAAATCAATTCTCATACCCCTGGGCTGTAATCTGCCCAAGCAAAATAAGAGATGCTGGTTTTCTCATTTGATTGTAGCCTCACCTGACAGCGGAGGAGGCCCAGTATACAAAGATCAGTATGTAAATGGGAAGGGGAGTTAAAAATGTTTGGCAACTTGATTGCGCAGGCCAATGCGGACTGACTGTAGGTGTTCAGCGAAACGATCGCTCAGTCAGTTCTTGGTCTTGCCATATAATGGAGTCAAAACTGAGAACAACAGATATAGTTGATGAGGTTGGAGGAGGTTCAAGTGAAGCTCTGCTTCAGCTGAAAGGAATGTCAGGGTCCATGGATGGAGTCAAGCGAGAATTCATGATCACAATATTCTCAAGTTGTCTGAAATTTTACTTCAGTTGCAACTATTGACCATTGCTATGGTCAGTAATGCCCAGTGTCCATCATCCTGACCAACTGCCACTTACTGCCCCCTTGGGAAGGCATTTGACTGTGAATGTGAACGTTATAATAAACTAGTAAAGAAGGGGGTATTGGTTGCTTTACCATATCACTTGCCTGATTCCAGTTTGTTAAGATTGAGTATAAAGTACATAATATAGTTATCGTAGAACTTAAATGATTGTGCAATTTCAGCTCTAAGTTTAAGCAGTGTGTTAACATTTCAAATGGATGGCACCTGAGACTCTCCAAGCAGTTGTGAGACTTGGCTATTATTAAAATGTGCAACGATTTCAAAGATAAGCCTCATTTGTTTACAAATGTCAGGTCCCATTTACAACAGGCTGACCTTTCATCAATTAGGTCCTATGACATTTAGTTAATAAAATGTATGCTCTTAGTCAGGGAAACGGGAGTCGTACTTGCTAACGGTGGCAATGAAATTTATTATAGTCCCATTTACAAAATGCTGTTGACCTTTTCAGCCCAGATAGTTTCCACGAGTAAAATGAACAGCTGTTAGCTGTTCTTAGTGCTTCAGTGTACTGATCCATTTGCTCTGTATATTTTTAAGATTTTCCATCTTCCTGTAATGCACTGACTAAATCAGTGCACTTTGGTTGTCTCTACACTTTTCAGTTGGAAACTGTAACTAATTGGACTGTACTTTCCTCTATTCTGCCTGAAATTGGAAGGTCAATGCTAGAAAAGTGGCAAGTCAAAATGTCTTTGAGTCACAAAGTAATACAACATGGAAACAAGTCCTTTGGCCCAACATTTCCAGGCCAACCAAGTTGCCCTTGTTTGGTCCAAACCCCTCTAAATCATTTCTGTCCATGTACTTATTGAGGTCTGTGATAATGGTCTAACGGTGATCACAATTATTATTTTCCCAATCTGCTGCCATATAAACATCTGAAGCGGAGGTAAGTCCAGAGGTCACACTCTTTCTTTTCTTATTGCTTTATTTTTATCTCCATCTCCACAGACCTTCAGAGTGCTGTGGAACATTGCTGTAATGCTGTAGCTGTGGATTAGCACAATGACAACACAGAAGGCCATTCAGCCAGCCATTTCTGCACTGGCTCTATAATGAGGGAACACCAGATGGTCCCAACCTCCTGCACTTTTCCTTGGCGCTGTAAAATACTTTCCACTCACATATTTACTGAGTTCCTTTTGAATGCCATAAACTATCGTCACTTAAACCCTGGCAATGCATTTGAGACTCTAACTTCGCACTTTGTAAAGAACAAGTTGTTCCTTAAATTACTTTGAACATTCACAGTCGATACAAACATTTTCTCTATTTACTGTGCATATTCTTTAAGGTATTAAACAGTTTCCCTCATAATAAAATAAAATGATCCCCAGCATCTCCAATACATTCACATAACTAAAATCCCAGGAATCGTTTAGTAAATTAGTCCATTATTGTAGTTTAAAATAATTCTGCACTTATCAGATTGTGGTTCTAAATCCTTGCACCATTCTGCTTTTTCACACTTGCCATTGTATTGGTTGTTGTATTCATCACTGCTGTGTGTATATTGTTTTGCTCCACGAGCTTCATGTGAACAAAGAATTTCACTGCATCTTGTTGCTTATAACAATAAACTAATCTAACCTATTGCACACAGTGTAGGAAGGAACTGCAGGTGCTGGTTTACACCGAAGGTAGACACAAAATGCTGGTGTAACTCAGCGGGACAGGCAGCATCTCTGGAGAGAAGGAATGGGTGATGTTTCGGGTCGAGACTCTTCTTTAGACTAATCTACACAATGAACAATCTACACAGTACTCTTGTAGCTGAACTGGTGTTTGATAACAGTTGGTTGTGTTACATCACTCTCCATTGCAAATAAACTGCTCCAATATCATCCCAATCCCTATCTTATGCCTTTTCTTCCGTCACCATCAGAAACATTTGCTCCCATCACCACCATGCTTATCCACATGTTCAGATGCTTCCCTTTTCTTCTTCGCATTTTTGAGGGAGTGCAGCGTAGGTTCACAAGGTTAATTCCCGGGATGGCGGGACTGTCATATGCTTAGAGAATGGAGCGGCTGGGCTTGTATACTCTGGAATTTAGAAGGATGAGAGGGGATCTTATTGAAACATATAAGATTATTAAGGGTTTGGACACGCTAGAGGCAGGAAATATGTTCCTGATGTTGGGGAGTCCAGAAGCAGGGGCCACAGTTTAAGAATAAGGGGTAAGGCATTTAGAACGGAGATGAAGAAACATTTTTTTCACACGGTGAGTTGTGAGTCTGCGGAATTCTCTGCCTCAGAGGGCGGTGGAGGCCGGTTCTCTGGATACTTTCAAGATAGAGCTTGATAGGGCTCTTAAAGATAGGAGAGTCAGGTGATATGGGGAGAAGGCAGGAACGGTGGGGTACTGATTGTGGATGATCAGCCATGATCACATTGAATGGCGGTGCTGGCTCGAAGGATCGAATGGCCTACTCCTGAACCTATTGTCTATTGTCTATTGTCTTCATTTCTACAAAAGGATTACTTTATTTAAATCCATTTTGTTTTCTCTCAGTTGGAAAGTGAAAGCCAGGTGAAGCATTTATGTTTAGTGATAAACTCCCCTTCCTGCTCCCTGCATTGAAAGTTAGTCTTCTGACACCAATCCCTTCGGACTGGTGACATCTCAGTTGGCCCAGGTAGTGACTGACAAGTGAGTTGCACCATATGCTGAAAGTTGCCAACAGCCAATCTCATTCATAAGCAGGTCACTACTGTGAAGATCACAACAACCTTTAACTTCAGTGTCATAAGTTTGTCCCATGGTGTAGTGGTGACACTAGCATAATTAACCAACCCCATGAACTCAGCACGTGATTTATGAATCCAATAGTAATTAGCTCTGTTGCTCCGTCCAATTTGGCCTTCCAGCCAATCAAGACTGACAACAGCGGACGGCATCAGTGCAATGTTATCGAATGGCAGAGTTTCCAGGGATCTTAGTGGGTATGGACCTCAACCATATTGCATGACAAGCTCCACAGCAGAATATCATTATGCAAGGCAATCAGAGCGGATTCCACGTGCTGAATGTTTAGCTCAGTCGTGACCTTCAGCGTTGTGCTATACATGTCCCAACACCTGTTACTATCATGTTAATGTGGTCTATCATCCTGCCAAGCCGCAAGGAGATACACAAATGATCAAACTAATTATCAGTAGCAATTTCTAAATTGAATTCTGCAATAAGCTTGCACACTAGCTAAACAAAAACAAGAAGAATTGCTTGCAATTATATGCATAATCACCAAGCTTATCACTGACATGGAAAAAAATGACCTCTGAGCCTTGTGTGTTACAACCCAGCTGAGGTTCCTAGGATTACAATTTTGCAATCTGCATGCCACACAAACTTGCATTGCAAAAGGATACCATTTCTGGCGTTTTGGGCACGGATGGGGGCAATGAGGTAGGACTAGAATAAGCAAACAGGCTATGAAGGTGAACAGGACTTCTATATTTATATATATATGTGTATATATATATATATATATATATATATATATATATATATATATATATATATATATATATATATATAGTTATATTTTATTGGTCTAATTGCAAGATTAGAGGCAAGAGTCAAGAGTGTTGCGTTATCACATGTACCCAAAATGGATCAATGAAATTCTTACATGCTGCAGACTTATTGGCCTATTAATGCAATCCACACAAATAAACATACTGCACAATAATCAATAATATAATAAATTATTCCACCAGAGGAAGGATGCAAGTTAAGAATGAATACTTTTGGGCAGGTCAATGATGACTGCAAGCTACTCATCAACTGCAAATTCCAGGCATCACCCGTAAGGGAGGACATCCAAAGTTTTGGTGAGAAAATCTACTCACCAATGAGATGATCCCTGACTTGAAATATTTAGTTCCATAGAAAATCTAATGAGACTGGCATAGTTCACCTGAAGCCATTTTGTCAGGGTGGAAATGTCAAAGACTAGAGGGCATAGCTTTCAGGTCTGTAGGGGAAAGTTTAAAGGAGATGTGCGGGGAACGTTTTTTACACCGAGGAAGGTGGGTGCCTGGTTCGCACTGCAAGGGCCTCTATGCTCTCACTGACACCTCACACCCTCCAGGTCCTTAGCCTCGGCCCCTTCCCTGTTCCCCCCCGTCCACCCTCCCCACCCCCATCAGGTCTCTCTTCTCGGTGGGCCGACCGCCTCTCCGTGGCCTGTCTCACGACATGATGATTATCGTGGATTCTACATTTTTGAAAGAAGTCGTCATTGATCAGGTAATTAACCTTACATAGGGTAGGCCATTTAGGACTGAGATGAGGAAAAACTTTTTCACCCAAAGATTTGCGAATCTGTGGAATTCTCTGCCACAGAAGAATTTACTGGATGTTTTCAAGAGGGTTAGATTTAGCTCTGAGACCTAAAGGAATCAAGGGATATGGGGAAAAAGCAGGGACGGGGTACTGATTTTAGATGATCAGCCATGATCATATTGAATGGCGGTGCTGGCTCAAAGAGCCAAATGGCCTACTCCTGCACCTATTTTTCTATGTGTCTATGTTTCATCTTTGTCTTTCCCCAGAGTTATCTTTAACCTTATGCTCCTGGTTACCACTCTCCCATTTGAATAACAAATGGGCACAATAAATGTCTAGTTTAGATTAGTTTATTGTCACCTGTACTGAGGTACAGTGAAAAGCTTTTGTTGTGCGCTAACCAGTCAGCAGAAATATAAAACATCGAGGCATATAAAAAAATCGAGGCAATAACAATGTATAGATACTGTACTCCCTGATCAGTTTTATTACCTTCAGCTTAGTTTGCAACCCCCAATGTTTATGTTAACAAAAACGCTGTGCTGTGGAACTAAAAACCATGATAAATCTATTCATCGCCTCACTAATATCCTTAAGTTCCCCATGTTGGCCATTTTTCCCATCATGTTTCCCCAGTATGCTAGGTCTTGGGTTAAACAGGTTATAAACTACTCATCTTCCTTATAATTTTCAAAAAATCCAACATCAACAACCATAGACATAGTCCATAACTTTCATAGTTGATGAGGTTTACTATTGTGCTGTCTATGGTTCAAGAGTATGTGCTTTATGGAAAGAACCTGGTGCTTACCGTTCTCAGACTCCTGCACTTGCATCCCAATAGTAGCAGTGCAATGAGAATGTCCAATGTGTTGTGGGTCTTTAATGACATTGGTTGTCTTTTTAAGACAGCACCTCCAATAAATTGATGTGGGGGATATCAGCAGCTGTGATGAACTGGGCTATGTCCACCACTCTCTGTAATCTCAGTCCAAATGTGCCACACTTGTTCTGCCATTTTCCTGCCAATATTATAGCAGGAGATCAGGAGAATTCCAGTATGAATTCAGGGCCAGTACTTCTGGGAAATGCATTTCCTTTGTATCATGAGTCAAGAGTTTACCAGACTGATTCCTGGGATGTCAGGACTCTCTTATGAACAAAGACTGCATAGACTCGGTTTATACTCTCTAGAATTTAGGAGATTGAGAGACGATCTTATAGGAACTTACAAAATTCTTAAGGGGTTGAACAGGCTAGATGCAGGAAGATTGTTCCCGATGTTGGGGAGGTCCAGGACAAGGGGTCACAGCTTAAGGATAAGGGGGAAATCCTTTAGGACCGAGATGAGAAGGACTTTTTTCACACAGAGAGTGGTGGGTCTCTGGAACTCTGCCACAGAGGGTAGTTGAGGCCAGTTCATTGGCTATATTTAAGAGGGAGTTAGATGTGGCCCTTGTGGCTAAGGGGATCAGAGGGTATGGAGAGAAGGCAGGTACGGAATACTGAGTTGGATGATCGGCCATGATGATATTGAATGGTGGTGCAGGCTCGAAGGGCCGAATGGCCTACTCCTGCACCTAATTTCTATGTTTCTATGTAAGAGTTAAGAGTGTTTTATTGTCGTATGTCCCGAATGGGACAATGAAATTCGTACTTGCTGCAGCACAACAGAATATGTGAATACATAAACATAGTACATAATGGGGGAAGAGAAAAAAAAGTAAAAGTTCAATGATTAACAACTATAGTGCAATAATAATATAGTATTTTGTAGTGCAGAGCTCAGAGCTTATTCATTGTTGTGTTTAATAGCCTGATGGCTGTAGGGAAGAATCTGTTCCTGAACCTGGACGTTTCAGTTTTCAGCCTCTGTACCTTCTTCCTGATGGCAATGATATCATAAAATATCCCTTGAATCCTTCCAGTTAGTAAAAATAAGTGTACCCCTAGTTTCTTTAATTTTAAACACATTACCAAAAAGCTAAAATGTGATGCCTCAATTCTCTTGAAATATTTTTGCTTTTTATTGAATTACCAAATGGACATATGGATGGACTTCTGATATGCACAATGTTTGCTGTAGGCATGAATATACTTCTTCAGATTTTACTTCTGAAACATTTTGATCATGAAACTGAATATCAATAAGGCAATGGCAAAAGTTCACAGAACATATTAAAGAAAACATTTTGATTGAAACATCTGCAATGTCAAATAGCATCAGTCTGGACATTCAGGGAAATCTGAAATTTAGATGTAATAATGGAACCGTGCCAAAAGACCAGCCCGTGAAATTCAGAAAATCTGATATTATTCTCATATGGTCATCATCATCTGAATTTCACTGCATTTTAATTGGTACATGTGACAATAAACTGATATTGAAACCTTGAAATCTTATTCTGAGACATATTTGAGTTTTCAAGCAATGTTTTGTAGTGGAAACAAACACATCACAATAATTATATTATTGTCTCTAAGGGAATAAAAAAAGAGATGAGCGAGTTTCATGGCTTATCTGGTTTCTTTACTTGTAATGAATATAAATTTCTTCAAGGTATTCATTATTTTGTCGAATCCACGCAGAATCTCCCTCTAGGATCACAGAAATGATAATGCCTATTTGATTCTGTGCTATACAAGTTTTGATTTGATATTCACAAGATATCGTCCAGGTCTTTTCTTTAATGGAGTTGTCCATAATCCACATCCTTTCCTCTGAGCATTTTCTGTATTTAAAATGTATACCAGGTTTCTTGAGATAATCCCCAGGCCAGAAGAAATATAGCAGGTTTCTCTCCGGAATAAAAAAATAAGGCAAGCTCCATTGTCATCTTTCATACCTGTAGATTAATTTGTACATTACATTGTCCTACCATAGGTTGAATTTGCTTAACTGAATAAGATTAAAATTTACAATGTTACATAATATAAACTATTATGTAACATTGTTACATAATAGTTTTTAAACTTTAAACTAGAATGGTTGGGGCGAGGGATGCAAATAGCAAAAGCTTGTAGACAGAAAGGGAGGCAGGAAGCAGAAAAGGGAAGCACTCGGACACAAGAGGAGAAAGGAAAAAAAGGAAATAAACAGAGAATAAGAGATGGGGGGTTTCTTAAATGTGCATATTTTAATGCTAGGAGCATTGTAAGAAAGGTGGATGAGCTTAGAGTCTGGATAGACACCTGGGAGTATGATGTTGTGGCGATCAGTGAAACATGGTTGCAGGAGGGCTGTGATTGGAAACTAAATATTCCAGGATTTCGTTGCTTCAGGTGTGATAGAATTGGAGGGGCAAGAGGTGTTGCATTGCTAGTCAGGGAAGATATTACAGCAGTGCTTTGGCAGGATAGATTGGAGGGCTCATCTAGGGAGGCTATTTGGGTGGAACTGAGAAGTGGGAAAGGTGTAGCAACACTTATAGGGTTATATTATAGACCGCCAAATGGGGAATGAGAATTGGAAGAGCAAATATGTAAGGAGATAGCAGATATTAGTAGTAAGCACAAGGTAGTGATTGTGGGAGATTTCAACTTTTCACACAATCACTGGAAAACACATTCTGTAAATGGGCTGGATGGTTTGGAGTTTGTAAAATGTGTGCAGGATAATTTTTTGCAGCAATACATAGAGGTGCCTACTAGAGGAGGGGCAGTGCTGGACCTCCTGTTAGAAAATGATACGGGACAGGTGGCGGAGGTATGCGTAGGGGAGCACTTCGGGTCCAGTGATCACAATACCATTAGTTTCAATATAATTATGGAGAAGGACAGAACTGGGCCTAGGGTTGAGATTTTTGATTAGAGAAAGGCTAACTTTAACGAGATGCGAGATGATTTAAAAGGAGTGAACTGGGACATTTTGTTTTATGGGAAAGATGTAGAAGAGAAATGGAGGACATTTAAAGGGGAAATTTTAAGAGTACAGAATCTTTATGTTCCTGTTCGGTTGAAAGGAACCAGTAAAAATTGGAAAGAGCCCTGGTTTTCTAGGGAAATTGGACATCTTGTTCGGAAAAAGAGGGAGATCTACAATAATTATAGGCAGCATTAAGTAAATGAGGTGCTTGAGGAGTATAAGGAATGTAAAAAGAATCTTAAGAAATAAATTAGAAAAGCTAAAAGATATGAGGTTGCTTTGGCAAGTAAGGTGAAAGTAAATCCAAAGGGTTTCTACAGCTATATTTATAGCAAAAGGATAACAAGGGATAAAATTGGTCCATTGGAGAGACCGAGTGGACAGCTATCTGCAGAGCCAAAAGAGATGGGGGAGATATGGAACAATTTATTTTGTTCGGTATTCACCAAGGAGAAGGATATTGAATTATGTGAGGTAAGGGAAACTAGTAGAGTAGCTATGGATAGTATGAGTTTCAAAGTAAAAGAAGTACTGACACTTTTGAAAAATATAGAAGTGGATAAGTCTCCAGGTCCTGACAGGATATTCCCTAGGACATTGAGGGAAGTTAGTGTAGAAATAGCCAGGGCTATGACAGAAATATTTCAAATGTCATTAGAAACGGGAATAGTGCTGGAGGATTGGCGTATTGCGCATGTTGTTCCATTGTTTAAAAAGGGTTCTAAGAGTAAACCTAGCAATTATAGACCGGTTAGTTTGACTTCAGTGGTGGGCAAATTAATGGAAAAGATACTTAGCGATAATATATATAAGCATCTGGATAAACATGGTCTAATTAGGAACAGTCAACATGGATTTATGCCTGGAAGGTCATGTTTGACTAATCTTCTTGAATTTTTTGAAGAGGTTACTAGGGAAATTGACAAGGGTAAAGCAGTGGATGTTGTCTATATGGACTTTAGTAAGGCCTTTGACAAGGTTCCTCATGGAAGGTTGGTTAAGAAGGTTCAACTGTTGGGTATAACTGCAGGAATAGCAAGATGGATTCAACAGTGGCTGAATGGGAGAAGCCAGAGGGTAATGGTGGATGGCTGCTTGTTGGGTTGGAGGCAGGTGACTAGTGGGGTGCCTCAGGGATCTGTGTTGGGTCCTTTGTTGTTTGTCATGTACATCAATGATCTGGATGAAGGGGTGGTAAATTGGATTAGTAAGTATGCAGAAAATACCAAGATAGTTGTGGATAATGAAGAGGATTTCCAAAGTCTACAGAGTGATTTAGGCCAGTTGGAAAAATGGGCTGAAAGATGGCAGATGGAGTTTAATGCTGATAAATGTGAGGTGCTACACCTTGGCAGGACAAATCAAAATAGGACGTACATGGTAAATGGTAGGGAATTGAAGAATATATTTGAACAGAGGGATCTGGGAATAACCGTGCATAGTTCCTTGAAGGTGGAATCTCATATAGATAGGGTGGTAAAGAAAGCTTTTGGTATGCTAGCCTTTATAAATCAGAGCATTGAGTATAGAAGCTGGGTTGTAATGTTAAAATTGTACAGGGCATTGGTGAGACCAAATCTGGAGTATGGCGTACAATTTTGGTCGCCCAATTATAGGAAGGATATCAACAAAATAGAGAGGGTACAGAGGAGATTTACCAGAATTTTGCCTGGGTTTCAACAGCTAAGTTACAGAGATAGGTTGAATAAGTTAGGTCTTTATTCTCTGGAGTGCAGAAGGTTAAGGGGGGACTTGACAGAGGTCTTTAAAATGAGAGGGATAGACAGAGTTGATGTGGACAAGCTTTTCCCTTTGAGAATAGGGAAGATTCAAACACGAGGACATGACTTTAGAATTAAGGAACAGAAGTTTAGGGGTGGCATGAGGGGGAACTTCTTTACTCAGAGAGTGGTAGCGGTGTGGAATGAGCTTCCAGTGGAAGTGGTGGCGGCAGGTTCGTTGGTATCATTTAAAAATAAATTGGATAGGCATATGGATGAGAAGGGTATGGAGGGTTATGGTATGAGTGCAGGCAGGTGGGACTAAGGGAAAAAAGTTGTTTGGCACGGACTTGAAGGGCCGAGATGGCCTGTTTCCATGCTGTAATTGTTATATGGTTATATGGTTATAATCAATATTATCAGGATCTAAATATTACTTCATAAAGGAATCTATGTGTGGTAAAAAAATCCCACTAATTAGTATTTTAAAATTAATTCAGTGAAAGCAAATGATGATGGTTTCATGTAAGTAGTGATCTGGATATTGAAATATATACGAATGAAAAACATGATCCTGAGCATATTCCTGCCCAAATTCAATTAGACCAGAAATGTGAACTCCAGGTCACCATCTTCCTCATTATTATGAGGGACTGATTTCACATCAGGTGTGGCTCAGCTGAAACAAACCATACTTGCTTCTTATAAGCTTGTTCTGGGTTTAAATCCAACTCTAAAGATTTGCTCATAGAAATCTTGACCACAAATTTCCAATGTGTTTCTGGGGGACTACTGTGGTACTTTGAATGTAACTTTAAACCGAAGATCCACATGGTGTCTCATCCAGATATAAAGGACTCGGAGGTATTTATTCAATGAATAGTCGGGGGTGGGGTGGTTAATTCCAGTATCATGACCTTTATTTATCCCTCACTTTTCATTGTTTCATTGGGTCATTATCACATTGCAATTTGTGAGAACATGTTGTGCAGAAAGTAAAGGTTGCTTCCTGCAACGACGAACTGACTTAGGGCTCCGACTCCAGATTTTCTTGAGGTTTACTCCTGGAGCCTTTTCCATGACTATGGTCACAAAGCAGTGGAGGTTTTAAATCAGAGTTTGCCCTCTCCTAGATGGACTGCCTTCCCAGGCTGACGAACCCCATCTGCCCGAGACTCGTGGGGGCGGGAGCGTCTAGCTTTCCATGCAGGTCTATAGCACCTGCCCACTGCCATCGATGACCATTAGTTGGTTGGTTTACCTAAAGGAAACCAGCATATTAGCTTGCTGAAAGGCAAAAGGAGCCCACAACCATGCTGTGCAGGTAAAAGATTGTAAAGTGTACCTTGTTAGAGTCAAAATGATGCTATGAGTTTCTCATAGTGTTGTGTTGCTCCTGTGACACCACAAGGACTAAATTAGAAAGCCTTGGATTTGCAGGCAACACATAACCTTTCACATTTATTTGATCACAGGATGTGGACATTGCTGAACATGCTGACATTTATTGTGCATCCTGAACTGAGGAGGCAAATACAAGTCAATCACATTCAGCCTATGAAAATATCAGATGGGTGAGCTTTTCAAGGTGGTAAAACAATGTTATAAAACAAGGTGGTAAACAATAAATGTTATTTCATGTACTACGATACAATACGATAAACTTTATTCATCCCCAGAGGGAAATTGGTCTGACAACAGTCACAACACACAACAAGGTACACAAAAACTTGAAATTAAAAGTGAAAAAAATCCAAAGACAAGCTGGCTGCCATGTGCACAGTGGCTTCACCGGAACAAATGAATAAACAAACAAACACAGACATATCGCCTGGGCAGAGGATTCTAAAACCAATTTTTTTCCCCACACCGGGTCCCCATTTGTTCTCCCACTGTCCCTCACGGCGGTCCCCCCACGCCGGCTTAATTGATTTTCACAGCGGTCCCCCCACGCTGGGTCGTCCATTATCATCCCCCCACACTCGACCGCCACTGAGGCTCCCGCTACCACCATTAATGCTCCGATGCCGCCTAGGCTCCGTTACCACTGAGGCCCCATTGCTGCTGAGGCCCTGTTGCCGCCGAGGCTTCACCACTGCCAAGGATCCTGTTGCCGTCAAGGCTCAAGCTGCCGCTGAGGCTCCCATCGCCGCCGCCGCTGAGGCTCCTTCGGCCCAGACCGGCCTCACCACCTGACTTCTCTGCAGTTCCCTGGGAGGCCTGTGGGGCAAGTCAGGCCTACAGGGGCTCCTTCCAGTCGTCGCTCCGGTTGTTGGCGCCACAATTGTTCTGCGGGTAGATCTGCATATGGCTCCCCGGGACACTATTACTATTGTCAGTAATTCCCACAGGAGTATGTGGATGGTGTCAAATACACTCCATAGCCATTGAAGTGTATTCATTATTCTCATAAAACGTCTGCCTGAAGTGACACCTTACAAAGAAATTAGAGAACTGCTCAAACAGACCAACACATTTCTCATGTTGCTGCACAGCGTCATGCCATAACCTATTTTTTAAAATATGATATTATTTAGCATAATATTGCTTAACCTCTGCAAAGGTCATAAGACAAATAAAGTTTAACATTCATTATAATTATTTAAAACCAAACTTGCATTCACAGTATGAGAAGAAACTCTTGTGATAATTGAATCATCAAGAATTCATAACATGCAGACCCTCAATTTGACCTTGATTTACATATCTCTAAGACTGGCATCATCACAAACGTAAGTTGCTTGCTTCATAGTGCCGTGACCAAGTACACAGGTACTAACTCATTGTAAGTTGCTAGTCCAATTAACAATAAACATTCTTCTCTTGTAAAATGAACTACAAATTAGATATTGGCAATGTTAGTGTCAGAGCAACAAAAAAATAATAATTGTTAGAATAAGCACCAGAAATGTGTAGGAAGGAACTGTAGATGCTGGTTTAAACTGAAGATAGACACTAAATGCTGGAGTAACTCAGCGAGACATGCAGTATCTCGGGATAGAAGGAACAGGTGACGTTTCGGGTCAAGAATCCAGAAATTAGGGTCTCGACCTAAAACATCACCCATTTCTTATATCCAAAGATGCTGCCTGTCCCGCTGAGTTACTCCAGCATTTTCTGTCTATCTTCAGAATAATGACCAGATTGTTTTTCAGTAGAGAATGATAAATTAATTTGTACAAACATGTCAAAACATTGGATGTGGTTCCGGTAACATACCAAGGTATTTTTGTAAGATATATAAGGATGAATGATGCATTTAATCTTGGCAGTATTGAATCACAAAAATGTAATGTATGCTAAAAATAGAATTAATTAACATGGGAAAGGAGAATGTTTGTTATTGTGGGTGGTTGGACAACCTGATTAATTCCACAGCCTGTTTCTCACCATCTGTGTGAAAAACTTGTCTCTCAGGTCTCTTTTAAATCTTTCCCCTGCACCTTAAATGTTTCTCCTCTAGTTTTCAACTCTCCCTACCCTGGAAATAAAATTGTGACCATTCACTTTATCCATCCCCCTCACGATTTTAGAAACCTCTCTAAGGTCCCCTCAGTTTCCTTTGCTCTAAACAAACCAGTCCCAGGCTTTCCAGTCTCTCTTTATAACTGATAATAACTATCCTCCTGCCAGAAGGACATGTTAAAGCCCTAGAGGGTCTTTCATGCAAATGGCACAAAAACATGCACCACAGCAGTCTGTCCTGATCCCTCTAACTCCCTAAGTGCAGCTGTCCAGTCCCGCTACCATCATTGCAGCATCCATGCATTCGGACATTTCCCTGTACTAGGCACCTGAAGGGTTTACTTTAGGAATCACACCTGCAAAAATACCAACAGTTGGAAGAACCATGACGCAGCACTCACAAGGCAGCTCCCTCTCTCTTGCAGGATGTGGTGTGCAGTCTGCTCCCATGGAGAAGGGTCAAGGCCGGATGGTGGTCATCAGCAGGATGCTTAATCTTGTAATAGTTCACAAGATTAAGCTGTTCTGAAACTGTTAATGCTGGTCTATGAATCTTGCAACTGAAGATCTCGAGTTTAATGGGACTCTGACGAATAGTAATAGGATGATGTAAAAAGCTGTTTTAATGCCACTAAAGGATTGTAAACCAATTCCTAGTTTTAGGCTCCTGAACTAATGTCGAGCATTATCAATTTCTAAACTTGTGGCTGTAAGGTTAAGTCAAGCGTTAGTCTGCCTGTATCTTCATTCTCATCTCACTCTCTAACATTGAATGGCCACGGCACGGTTATGGAAAGAGCGAGCACCCAGTAGAGCTGCAGTGGGAGGAAGTGGGAGAGAAAGTGATTCATGTTTACACAATCTTGTTGTTCGTAATAGAGCAGAACTGAGTTGAGCTCTATGTAGGATGTGAGGAAGATCAAGTATGATTAAGCATCCTGCTGATGACCACCATCCGGCCTTGACCCTTCTCCATGGGAGCAGACTGCACACCACATCCTGCAAGAGAGAGGGAGCTGCCTTGTGAGTGCTGCGTCATGGTTTTGAATTATGTATCTGTCAAGGCTGATCACAGCATGTGCAAGCCTTGAGATATGGACGTGAGCTTTAGGATGCTGTCAAAAGCGTGAGGGTGTAGTGGAGCTGATCAATGTCAGCTCTAAGTCCTGATGCATCATAGCATAGAGTCCTAGAGCATGGGAACAAGCCATGTACATCACATTCAAAGCAGGCAGGCTTGAGATGCTTGGTGTCTTGCTCATAATTTTTTGCTTGGGGTTTTATGTCTCCCCTCACTGCTTTTTGAAAATTAAATGGAGGAACCCTCTCACCCTCACCCTCTCTTCCTCTCTACTTATATGAATACCAAGGTATTCTATGTATTGTCCAGATACCATGGTGTCTGCATCCTCTTGGCCGGTGTCATATTTATGGTGGCATTCACCAACAGGATGATCTCCACTATCTGCTGTTGCCACAATTTAATAGATGGTTATTTTTAAGCAGGGGAGGAAGAGGTAGCTAATTTAATCTGGATGCAAAGGAAATGAATTTCCCTGATGATAAGAGATGACCCCATGTAAGAGTGCTGCTAGTGCTAGCTGGCTCCTAAAATCATTATAATAAATAGGTTTCTCAAATTCCATGTGCTGTCAAATTAAGATCAAAACAGGGTCAACAAACATCACGGTTCCAGATCAGTTTTAAAATGCTGTCTAATTTAGCCCCCCACATGTCTATGTACTCACATGCAGGGAAGCATTCGTTTGGATTAAACATGTACATAAGTATTGCCAGATGACTTGCTCTGAATCTATTAAATCTCAGGTAGACAAAAGTGCTGGAGAAACTCAGCGGGTGCGGCAGCATCTATGGAGCGAAGGAGATAGGCAACATTTCGGGCTGAAACATTGCCTATTTCCTTCACTCCATAGATGCTGCCGCACCCGCTGAGTTTCTCCAGCACTTTTGTCTACCTGAGATTTTCCAGCATCTGCTGTTCCTTCTTGAACATTAAATCTCAGGTTATTGTTAATGATCAACCAGTAGATGGCAGTGCTGTACAGCATACACAGGAGAACAGATATAGTTTCTCAGCCGGAACATGGATAACCTTATAAAGGTAAGACAGCCTTGCAGCTCCAAGGAAATAATGAATCTCATTCCAGTAAACATCATTCATGCCCCTCAAGCCACACAAGCTCTAGCACAGAGGTGTGTCGGATGCAATCTAATCACAGGAAATTTGGAAAGGATATGTTTTAGAAAGGTGGCAGCCAGGCCAGGCACAACTCACCAACGAGAAGGTTCCTGACCTGAAATGTCACGTGCCCATTCCTTTCCCAGATGCTTCTGACCTGCTGAGTTCCTCCAGCATTTCATATTTTCTCAGGATTCCAGCATCTGCAGTCTCTTGCTTCACCAAAGTCTGATGCAGTCTGACACAGGCAGTGCTTCCATCCACTCGAGCACAGAACCAGAACATAAAGGTTTGGAAATAAGGACTTTACACGTCAATATTAGAACTACAGTTCTGATGAAGGGTCTTCTAGTGGAAATGTTAACAACATGTTTCGCTTTCCACAGATGCTGCTTGACCTACTGAGTTCTTCCGACATTTCTGCTTTTGTATCAGATTTTAGAATCTGCTCTTGTTTCCACAACCCTCCCAAATGCCCAGCAACCTGGTCAATCTGATCTTCAGGGTATGCAATGGATAGAAATTGGGCCACTGGGATCCCCAGACTGGGTTATTGGTGAAATGTTTGCCTCTTGAAAATTCGCAAGCATGCCTGGATTTGAGAGGGGTGGGGGTGATGCCAAAGGTGCATTTTGTGACCCTGTCCTGTTGTAGTGATCTTCAAGAGGTGCCCAAACTGACAGAAAAGCCTCTTACCTCCCGTTGCATGTAAGCCAGAATACAAAGCCTTGATTCTACAGACCCACAGTATCCTTCTACTCCCTATGTCCAAATGTATGCTTCAGTGTGGGGGGTGGTGGGGGTGGAATAGGGGGAAATCACTTACCTCGACAGAGATGCGACTTTTCTCTTTGTCGCATCTTCACCCCCCTCACGGCCTAACAACTGGATTGGTGCGGCCTTTTTTGGAGTCCGGCCCAGAGCTTCAGCAGCAGGTGCAGCGTGGGCTTTAACATCGTGGAGCGGGGCGATCCCATGCCGGTGATCACCAGAAGAAGTGCTCTGACCGCCGGCCTGCGGACTATAACATATACCCAAACCAGAAACTGTTCCACTTATTACAAGCAAACAAAAACACCCAACAATATAAACTACTAGCATTCACTTCTTATCACTATTAAATCACCCACTATTTTATCTCCTCCTCGTGGTGTGCTCGGTCAATGGAGCAACCCTCCCCGGAGCAATCGATAGGAAGGATACAAACCCCCGATCGAACAACCACGGATCGGACTTTAATATTAACACAATCCCAACCAAACCACATTCTATCTCTCTAACCCACTTTTAAGTTTTCTAAACACTCAAACTCTTAAACAATACACAATAACAATTCACGATCTTAACACTTTCAAAATGTTTCTTACATGCACCAAAGTTTTTATATTCAGTTCAGATCCGAAGGAAATATATACACTAGAAATGTACTAAACTCTGTACAATTCCCGATAAACACAGTACAATAACAGTTGTATCTTTAATATCGATCTTAAATATACAATTCCAAAACAAATCACACTTGTTTCAATTCCGCATCGTGCTGCTATCAACCAGTGAACCTCTCCCTCAGGTACAAAAGACTTTCCCCTTCCTAGGGTACTCTTTGCTGAGGGGTATTACTTCTTAGTCAGCTACTTTTCCGCTTCAGATACTTCTCCTCTCACTAAGTGCTCAGACTTCTATTGGGGGACCTTTCCCTCCACTCTAAGTTCTCAGACTTAGAGGTACTTTTTCCCGTCTGGATACTTTTCACTATTAATCAGTTTCCCTTCTCTCAGTTACTCTTCACTATCTAGTACTAATCAACAATCGATCAGAGGGGTACTGCTCCTGGTTGATCAGCTGCTATTTGGAATCAATCTCAAACACACTGTACAAACTTCGAAGTTATATATCATACACAAAATTCTGAAGTATGTGCCACAACCTTAATATGAGATTCCGTATTTAGATATTTTAATTTGAAAAATTTTTGTTACTCCGATCAGACCAATTAGCTTTTGGAGCGTACCACTCAACGTATGCAAATGCAAATTCAAATTTACTCAGACAATGAACTCGCGAATGGATTAGAGTGTTCTCAACCAATCTACACTCTAACCACCGAGACCAATGCCTTTACGAGAGTCCTCCCCCGTCTTTTCAGAGATCCGGATATCTCACACAGGCGGGGACTCTAACCCACATAGGCTCACCCTGTCAAAAAGGCTTTTTCCTTTCCACCTGCTTGGCACCGAGTGTCAGCGCGTAGTCTCTTCATGCTGGCAGTCAATGCTGATTTTTGGAGCACACCTTTCCAATCTGCACCCCCAGCAACGACGGTCTATGCATCACCGCTTAGCATTTAATACCCAGTGCTGTTTTTCAATATCCCGTCAATCGGATACCAATTCTGGGCAGGGCCTCTAACCCAGCTTATCTGAATGGAACAATTTTTTGGTTTTCGCCAGCGGCTGCAGCTACCAACTAAGACCAAGGTTTTCGGGACTCTAACCCAGGAGACGGACTTTAACCAAACCCTAGCAGAGACTCCAACTCCAAAGGAACATTCGCCCCCAGTGCTTGCTAGACTCTGTTCTCCGATCTCGTTGGGGCCCTTTCCCAAGCCTGTGAATGATCGATCTGCTCCAGCTAGCAAAATGACGAAAATTGATGCAAAAACCGCACCGTGGTGCCGATTTCTGTACTCGCGATCGGAACAGCTCAACACCCTTAATCGCAAACTTGTGGTTGGGAGTCCGTTGAGATCCTGGATGAGCCCCAAATGTAAATAAGTTCTTTCTAAGCTTCTTCTCAGTCTAGGTCAGTCAATAAACCACTGATTCAAGCACTGGAACAACTAATCTTTATTTTTGAATAGCACAACAAATTACCCTATACGATACCTAAAATCACTGCAGATTCGATCATTGCATCTGCCTGGCCAAGCCTTTAAGCCTCGTGCAAGCAGAGACACTCCAAAAGGTCACACATTCCCAAGCGCTCTTCCAGAAGATCGACAAAGGACCTCGTGGGGACTGCCTTTCATATGTCCCCTAACCTTGAGGGACCGAACTACAGAGGGGTGGTACATTTACAATCCAATCAAGTACGACAAATTACAATAATACATTACTGACAGGTACACAGGCCAATTACAGAGTCTTCTTACATTGTTGCAGGTGAAGCTTCCAGAAGAGGCTAACAGAATCTTGAATAATGCAACATTTACCCTGGGATTCAAACAAACCAGACAGGGCTTAACATTTCAACAATCAACACTTAACAAGGTAACTGCCTCACCACATTATTTACAATATGTACACTTAGTTTGCATTTATCCAATTAACCTCATGCTTTTTACATTTCCTAGGATGTCTTCTGCAAAATTTCCATCCATCTGTCAATTGAATATGCAACACTGCTCTGGGCCACAGACTTGCTGGCGCCATTAAGAAGCTTGTCTCATTTCAGAGCACACCAAATTTGACCAAAATTGCCTAGCAAAACATGAGTCCTGATTAAAGTCTGGGTACTATGGCTGCTCGGTTTCAGCCAAGATTAACATATGTGACAAATAAATGTGAACTTGAACTTGAACTTGAACAGGCTAAGCAAATTGAAGTTGACAGGTTTGCTGTGAGATAGAATTTATTTCAAATCGTTATACCTATTTTCTGAACAGATGCCTAAAATAGGTCTGTGAAATCCAGCTCCTCTGACATTAGTTTTTCCTGGTGATCAAGATTAAAATGTTCTCCTGCGAAACAACATTGCCATAGGACTTCACTCTTTTTCACAGTGATGTTTTAAATAAAATGAGATGAGTAGGTGCTTATCTTTGTTCCAGAAAATAGTTATGCTCTTGGTATTTATGAGAGGAGAAAGGTGCTGAGATATTAATGATTGGAGAATCGTCTGCAGGCACTGCCTGACTTGCGTAATAAATGATCTATGTAAACTCGCGCTAATGTAAGCAATTCTTTAAGCACACTAACGCTCACACAGTCTCTGTGTCCGAGCTCCCACTTGTTCTCAGTATCAGAGATCCCACATGGTGTCAGAGTTGCACCTTCCACATGGTCTCAGAGTTGGACCTCCCATGTGGTTTCCACGTGGACCTCCCATGTAGTCTCCACGAGGAGCTCCCATGTGGTCTCCATGTCAGAGCAACCCCTTTGGCCTCCATGTCGTAGCTCCCACATGGTCTCCCTGACGAGTAGTAAATTTACATGGACACAGTAGAACTTCCGTTTCCGACTTACTTGACCCATAAATAAGTGAGGAAGTATCTGTATTCTCTTTCAAATGCTGCCTGGAAATACAACACAAGATCATGTAACAATCTTTTTGTGCACTACACAATAGAATTTTAGTGGAAAGCCAACACAAACCACCTTTGGTTACATTCTGCAAGATTCACCAAGTCCAAATTCTCCTTCTGGATCCTCCCTTACGTTTGAGATTCCTGTGCCTAGATACCGATGTCATGAAAGAATACGTCAATTCATAATTTTCTTTGGCATGTGTGGATACTGTGGGCCAGTCATGCAAAACAGGTGGTAATGAGGGACTCAGAATCATAGAGTCGTAACCTGTGCAAAGGCTTGTCGGGACCGGGAACCTGCCCGAAGGCTTGATGGTCAACAGTATCGGGAACTCGCCCAAAAGTTTAGCAGACGGGAGGAGCAAGGAGCAAGTATGAAAGCGAACTGAAGAAATGCCTCCATCACCTACAGATAGGCACAAAGATGGCCTGGCGAGGCGAGGGGAGAAACATTTCTTCATGGAAACCGCTCCAGTACATTGAGCGTGCAGGCCGGCTGGACTTTGAACTTTGAATAATAGCGCCAAAATGGCGGTGCCCATATGTGTATTAGATGCAAAATGAATTTTACTATGGAGTTGCATATGTGACAAAGCACTGTTGAACCATTAAACTATTGAACAATAGTCATACATCACAGAAAACAGACCTTTGATCCAACGCTACCATACCAATAATGATGCCCCATTGACAACAATCCCACTTGCCCATGTTTGGACCATACCCCTCTAAAGGTTACCTACCAATGTAGCCAGTCCAAATGTCTTTTAAATGTTGTTCTCATACATGCCTCAAATATGGAGCTTATTACATATACCCACCGCCTTCTGTGTGAAAAAGCTGTCCCTCAGATTCCTATTAAATCTTTCCCCTCTCACCTTAAACCTATGTCCCCTGGTTCTTGATTCCCCTACTCTGGGTAAAAAACTCTGTGCATTACCCTCTCTATTTCCCTCATGATATTATACAGCTCCAAAAGATTACCCCTCATCCTCCTGCGCTCCAAGGAATAAAGTCCTAGCCTGCCATTCCTCTCCCTATAGCTCAGGCCCTCAAGTTCTGGTAACATCCTTGTAAATCTTCTGTCCACTCTTCCCAGCTTAACAACATCCTTCTCACGAAGAAGGGTTTCGGCCCGAAACGTTGCCTATCTCCTTCGCTCCATAGATGCGGCTGCACCCGCTGAGTTTCTCCAGAATTTTGTGTACCCTCGATTTTCCAGCATCTGCAGTTCCTTCTGTAACACAACATCCTTCTCATAACAGGATGACCAGAACTGAACACAATACTCCAAATGCGGCCTCACCAAAGTCTTGTACAATTGCAACATAACAGAGGAAAGGTCTTGACGCGAAACATAAACTTTCCAATTGGATCCACAGATGCTGCCTTACAGATGTTCCTCCAGTAGTTTTTTTTGCTCTGGTCATGCAAACGTTTGTTATCACAAGACACGCGAGGTGTGACACTAGCTTCAGTGTGATGGAGTAAATCCTAGCCTGTGGGTTCAAGAGCTTCAGGGAGGGGCATTTTATATTGGTATTAACTGGGGCAACCAACTCACGATTCCTACCTGTACACTTCTTCACAAAGTCCATATATGACCTGCTCTTCTAATGGCAACAACGAAACACTTCCAACGATCACTTGTTAAAAACTTTGCCCCACATCATTCAATCCATAATGAGAAAACAAATAGTAAACAACACGTGTAAATTTCATTGGGGAAACTCTTTCTCTACACTGACAGTACAACTGTAGTCTGCTATTTGAGAGTGCATGTTTTTTCTAAGTGATCACTTCCACACCTTTAATGTTTTTTGTAGAAAGAAACTTTTCACAACCATATCACACCTGTCAGGACATCTCCATTTATTCATCATTGCCCGATTACTGAATGCCATCTGACAAATTCAAAATGTTGCAAGAAGTCTTTCACTCTCCTGAATATAGCACATTGTTATATCTAAAACTTATTATCACAGGTAGACAAAAATGCTGGAGAAACTCAGCGAGTGAGGCAGCATCTATGGAGCGAAGGAAATAGGCAACGTTTTGAGCTGAAGAAGGGTTTCGGCCCGCAACGTTGCCTATTTCCTTGCTCCATAGATGCTGCCTCACCCACTGAATCGCTCCAGCATTTTTGTCTACCTTTGATTTTCCAGCATCTGCAGTTCCTTTTTAAACTTATTATCACAGGATGCAATATAAAGTACATTAGGAGATACCGCAGTAGTTTATTTCTACTATAAGGCTCTTAAATTGTGCTAGACATCTTTTTAATATAGTACTCAGTAATATTATATTTTCAGCAGAATCAATTTCTGTCCTAAGTTCCAAAGTGTAATTTAATCACAGTGATTTAGGTTATCAGACACAAATACTTTCAAACTTTGATGAATAAATCCAAAATATACTGGTGCATTCCACAACATGAAGCTGATCCCATCTGTGCTCCTGCAAGTACTAATACGTGTAGCAGTATCTTGCAAATACTGCCATGTCTTTATAATTTATGGACACAAATCCTCAGTGTTGATCCTTTCATCAATTGCTAAACAGTTAATCCACCATTAGCAAAATGAGATCAACAGTGAAGTTTGGGCTGGAAGGTTTTTGAAAAAGATTGGCTTTATTTACTTTAGGATTTTTTAGGAATTTCTAACACTGATTATAAAGAGTGGTGTTTCCATAAATCTGTGTAAAGAAAATGTAGTTCTATACAGTTAGTGGTTGGAATTGCATTGGAATGGCCAGACTTGGCTGTATCGCAGTGTAAAGGAAAGACTGAGTAAGCTGCATAAAGTCTGGGGTTTTAGTAAAACATTGTAGAATCAGTAAGCCATTGAATTGATCCATCAGCAGAATGCCTGGGTGAGGAAATAATCAGTAGTCAGTGACCCTAATGAAACCTCCCATGAAGAATTAACAGGATTTCCCCTGCACAATGTGATTTGCAATCAGGCATCAGGCGTCAGCTGAAGTGTCTCCCAGTAACTATAATATCATCAGCAGTTGAGCAGACAGGCAGTTTTTTTTCTCTACTACAAAATGTGGACACTGCTGACAGATCAGTATTTATTGCTCATCCTTACTTTCCCTTGGTGCTGAGCCACTTCACCTATGGCTTTGAGTCTTGGTTGTGAAAATATGTCAGATAGGAATTTCTCTGAAAAAGAAAATTAAAAAAGCTGCAGATGCCAGAAGCACCCAACAGATCATGCTGCATCTGCGGGAAGAGAAACAGAGTTAATGTTTCAGAATGAAGACTGAACCAAGAGTGAGACAAACTTTTAAACTGTAGGTTGGGTGGGGGGATGGGAGAATTATCAAATAGTGTAAAACAGGGGTGACTGCGGGGCTAAACTGTGAGCAAGGTTATCTGGTCAGTGAATGAATGGAGGCAGTTAGAGGGTGAGAACATGGAAAACAGCATGTAGGAGTTGCAAAAGGCAGAGGAGAAAGACATGACTAGAAGGTCAAGATGGACGTGGCTCATTTGCAAAAAAAAGGAAACCAATGAAGAAAAATACAAACAAACTGAGCTAAAATCAGAGATAGGTGAGTGACATGTAGAAAGGAACTGCAGATCCTGGTATATACTGAAGATAGACACAAAATGCTGCAGTAACTCAGGAGATCAGGCAGCATCTCTGGAGAAAAAGGTGATGTTTTGTGGCTTGACCCTTTACTTTTTCTCCATTGGTGACTGACATACAGAAATTAAGTTACCTGAAGTTGTCGAATTCAGTATTAAGTCCAGAAGGCTGCAACATGCCCAGGTGGAAGATGGGATGCTGTTCCTCAAGCTTATGTTGGGCCTCATTGTAACAGTGCAGGAGGCTGCAAATCATGAGGTCGAGGTGGGAGTGGATAGAGAATTAAGGGCCTGTCCAACTTGGGCATTATTTGCGCGTCCTTTACGCTACATCATTTACACGTCACGACGCACGAGTCGTGATGCGCATGTAATGCGCACATGGCGTGCATTACACGTGCATGGCGCGTGGTGAGACATGGTGGCGTCGGCAGTGACACGAGGTAGCGCGCGGCGGCCCAGGATTTTGTCATTCTCAAAATCCTCGCACGCCACCTGCGTGATGCACAAATGACGCCCAAGTGGGACAGGTCCTTTAATGTCACAGGCATTGGGAAGCTCAGGCTCATTCTGACTGTTAGGCATTTTTCAGGATTTATGTGAATACTGCATAGCAAGCAAACGAGAACCAGTCCTCAGAAAACCTGTTCTAACCTACATTGCACCTAATCAGTTTGAAAATAAAAGGATAGCTTTGAAGCAACAGTAATGTCTACTGACAAGACCATGAGTCATTCTCGAATGCAGCAGCTGAATGTAAAGCAATGGAGTATATTAGTTAGCCTACATCAAACCAGACCTTCAGATTATGTTATTTCACACAATTTTGTTTGAGATAAGAGGAAACTTCCAGACCAGATTTATTTGTCTCTAGGCATATCAAACATGGAATATTTATCTGTCTATTAATAATTGGGATATTTATACAGTCAAGAAAGTCAACCATCACAGCATTAATTTTTATTTCTGGATTCTCTGTCCTCAGATACTTTTAAAGCATTCACGAGAATTACTTTGACCCAGCAAAAGCGTTTGAAGATTCAGAGGTGGCTTGTTAGCTACAGAGCACTCATATTGTAATGTGCAACCATTTTTCAACCCATAATGATGAAATGAACCATGTAATTGCAGCTATTGAAATTGTATTGAATCGCCTTTTGACGTTAAGAGGTACTTTGAGTTTGTAAGACACCACTGGGAGACATTCCAAGAGGCTGCTTCTCCCGATGAATAAAGACTTTCATGTCTACAATTTCAGTGTCTCCGAGTTATGGCCTGCGTTTCTGCTTGTCCATGCCAGAGGCATGATCGGATATATAGCATTTGTTGCGGCCATTTTGTGGACATCTCTATACCACTATTAAAAACAGTGTCATCTCCTTCATAAATACCAAACAGTTTCTGTATTTTTATGTGGGAATTGTGAATTAAAAATGAATTGATATCACAACTTCTGTGCTGAATACAGCTGCAGCTATATCTCGTGGAATAACAGGGATTTATGGGTATCAATGCCCATTGTTAAGTGCCGCAGGTGGAAACACCAGAAATCACAGGGTAATGATAGTGATCACTAATTGTTTCCCCATAACTACAGCAACAAATTAATCAATGAGACAGCAACTTAAATTTGGTGTCATTGATGTCCACCAGCCCATCCAGCCCTTTATGAACTCTTGGGTGTATTCTCCCACCCACCTCCCATCACAGCAGCATCTGTTCATTTGCAGCACACTCCCTTGCATCTGCACAGGGTAAAGGGCCTGTCCTGCTTGGTCGTCATTTGCGCGTCACGCAGATGGCGCACAAAGATTTTGTACATCCCAAAATCCTGGGGCGCCGGGCGCAACAGCGCCACACTGCCTACGTCACCAAGCACCATGCGCACGTAATGCGCGTCATGCGTGCGTAAATGGTGTTGTGTAAATGATGCCCTAATGACGCCAGGCCCTTTACACTATATGGAGGAATGCCCCCCGGAGAGATGTCTGCATGCATTTCATCAGCTGTGTTATATGGCAACAACTGTGAGAATTTGTAACAGTGTATTGTCAGTGTTGGGGTTCCTCAGGGAAACCTGACAAAACATGGTTCTATGAACTTCATGTTTGAAGTTCCTGTGCAGTGAGCAACTTTCACAAACATCTTTGTGGTGGCCCGCAACACCTCGCTAATGCTGCCAGAAGCATAGAACAATTTCTCACCCTTTTTTTTAACACTGTAGTTTACGACAGCATGGAATAATTTGTCACAGGGAATGACAAATGATTTATTCAGGGAAAATGAGTAAGCATTTGAGGTACAAGATACAAAGTTACAAAGGGATTAGGTGGCAGCAAGATTGGTTTCCAATTGTTCTAGAAAACAAGCAGTATGGAAATGCTTTGTGTAGATTCTATCAAATTCAATGAAAGTGTTTGAATAGTACAATGCATATCTTTGCCATGGATATTCCTTTCTGAGCTCCACCCAGGGAATTGGCACTGAAGCAAAAATCTGACCAAATATACTTTCCACTGGATTGACCCGTGGAAGTGTTATTTCAGAATCTTATTTAAACAGGCCCAGGATATGCAGGGAACAGAAAACAAAATATTGTGAAGTTTAAAGGAATAAGAACAATGCAAGTTAATTCCCCAATTGGAATCAGATACTTTGAAAGCCTTAGCAGACACTTAGAAAATACCCACGTTCAACTTTCCTCCTGCTACCCTGCTTCTATTTTTCTCTGTCTCCTTTGTTTAGTTTAGATACAACATGAAACAGGCCCTTCAGCCCACCGGGTCTGCGTTGACCAGCGATCGCCCCGTACACAAGCACTATCCTACACACTTTACAGGGACAATTTACAAATCTTACCAAAGTCAATTAATTTACAAACCTGCACGGAATGTGGGAGGAAACCAGAGCACCTGGAGAAAACCCACACGGTAACAGAGAGAACGCACAAACTGGGTACAGACAACACCCATATTCAGGATTGAACCCGGGTCTCTGGCGCTGTAAGGCATCAGCCTTACCACTGCAGCACTGTGCCACCCCAAATCTGCTCTGACTACAAGAGCTTTCACCCCACTACTATTCCGATGTCTACCGACTGCCCATTTATGAAGAAACGTAGGGTACACAAAAGGCTGGAGAAACTCAGCGGGTGCAGCAGCATCTAAGGAGTGAAGGAGATAGGCAACGTTTCGGGCCAAAACCCTTCTTCAGAAACGTACCTTGACAAGGTTTTTCTGCATCATATCATTGTCATTTCTTCTATTCTTTCCACACTCCTCTTCTCTGCCACTTTAAGCATTTGTTTTTTCACTTTTTAGATGAAAGGTCCTTGAGCCAAAATATCAACTCTATTTCTCTCCATATGAATGCAGCTTGACCATCTGAATGCTTCCAGCATTTTCTGTTTGTGTTGATGATTTCCAGCAGTTATTTGCTCCAATTACCGGAGTCCTTTAGCAACCACTGCCAAGATTGAAAAGACAACAGATTAAAATGTACAGGAAAATGAAGGAGAAGGAAGTGCATGAGGCAGACATGAGTACAAAACCCTGTGCTTGATAAAGGGGGAGCGAGAACCATTGTTCTCAGTGGTACTCCAGTACATGATCCGTGATAGATCAGCACCATAGCAAATAGCACAGGAGAGATCAACACCACAGCACATCTGCAAGTTTAAAGCCACAGCCAAGTCCTAATATCAATACATATGCTAGAGGTAGGGCAGATGAAGCATAATAATCTCACTTGGTGAGATGTTATTGACACTGGTAACTCAAATTTCACTGTACCTTAGTTGGTTAAGTTACAATAAACGCGAACTTGAACTTAAACTGCTTCATCCTTGGAATTATGGAACAGTGCAAAAAGAGATTCAGCATCTCCTTGTGTGAGCAGGATGATGTCATAGCTTTTCATCTTTTCTCATTCCAAACACAGGCATGTCTGACACATTCTTAAAGCAGCATTTTAATGAATATATGTTTCATACTCATTGTCTTGGGATCCTGCACTATGACAACCCGTTTATCACACTAATAGATGCTCCCACCACGTTTATACATTACCTACTGCCCAATCCCTTACTGGAGCATGCACATTCCAAATGGTACATTTTTTAATTGCTAACCTTTCCTTCATTTACTCAGTCATTTACCAATGGAGACTACTTGAGGCACTGATTTCTTCAAATCTTGATTCCAATAACAATATAATTAATGTGGAGGTATTGCCATGCTGAGGGAGATGGTGAAGTCACTGACATATTGCCTGCACTGGGTTATTGACTGCATTGCTGCAATGTTGCTATTACAGAGCTGTGAAGTCTCACACAATCAATGAATTAGAGCTCAGAGATTCACCGCTGAAGAGATGGATGTTCAATAAATATTAGACCTACAAACTCTGAGGTCAGTCTGTGAGAATGTGTGACAACTGACAAGAACAACATTTTGATCTACATTTTCCACTGTTGTAGGAGCTTAATTGGAAACCATAGCAAAACCTCACATAAGAAATTAAAGTTAGCCGCAGATACACAACCACAGACTATAACAGAGAAAATTAATAATCTATAAGCAGCATTTAGTTCATGGTAGTTATAATGCTGGCTGTAGCACTTCATAGCTTCCAGAATCTGTCTTATCCTTCTCAGATAGTTCCATGGTTGAGGTTAAAAAATAATTGCTCCCATTCAAGTTCTGTGAATTCTAGGATGATCAATAGTTCCTGTATGGGATTTTCAAAACCTGGCATGGGAGCGAGAGGTGGAGTTTGAAGGGATGAGTGGGTGAACTTTGTTATGTAGGGGACTGCGGTATACTTAGGCATGACTTTTGAAGCAGTCTGTCTGTTATGCACAATTGGACTCTGCAGTAGGAATTTAATGCACAGGAGCACACATACACACACTCACAAACACAGGAACATGGCACTATAACTTCACACAAAGATGCACACACAAGGGCACAAACACTCCTTATTTTCAAGTACTCCCCCTCACTCACTCTCTCTCCTAATCCCCTCACTTTCTCTAAGCCTCTCCATATCTCTTGATCACACTGCCCAATAATCTTCTCCCTGGTTTGTTTTCCACTTTATTTCTCTCACCCTCTCTATCAACCTATGCCACTTTTCCTTTCCCTATCCAACTCTGCCATTCTCCAGATGCCAGCTACTCAGCCTGATTGCCAGTACTAACCCACACTAGGGTCATGGTCTGAGCACTGAAAATCCTGTGCCCCAGTAGCCACATACCCCGAAGATGCAAGCCTAGCCTGGACACACCCACCCATCCCTAACCTAGTCCACCCCAACCTCAGATAATCAGCAACTGCCAACCCAATTCCACCTTACATGGGCACGCCCTGGTAATCCAATAACAATTCCTACCAACAATTAAAATAATCCTGTTTGCGACTGTAGGGACAGCATCCAAATGAGCAGATCTCAGTGCAAATACAAAACAACTGCTGGAGGAACTCAGCTAGTCAGGCAGTGTCTGCAGAGCAAAATTGACAGACAAAGGTTTGAGTCAGCACCCTTCTTTGAGACTGGAGTGGAGGGGAGATAGCAGGTAGAAGGAGGTGTGAAGAAGGGTTGGGACAAGATCTGGCAAGTGATGGGTGGATCCGGGTAAGGAGTGGGTTGATAGGATCCAGGTGAGGGAGAGAAGGGTGGAGATAATCGCAAAGGCTGGAGGTAATAAGTGGAGTAGACAAAGGGCTGCTGAAGAAAGGATAGCGGAGTGAAATACAGAACCAGAGATGAGGGGTGGGGAGGTTTAATTGAAATTGGAGCATCAAATCTGAGCTCATTGTGTGTGTCTGTAACTCTCAGTGTGACAGGATGAAACTTCCTCAATCCTGAGACTTTCCAACCCGTATGTGGAACAGTCAGCTAGAACCTGATCTTTCCCTTTGGATCAGTTGCCTCTCAAGGTGCAGCACATGTCAGGCTCTGAGCTATTTCCACAGATTTGTAAGAGAGTCTCTAAGCTGCCTAGAAACAGCGCAGTCCGAAACAGCTCTGTGACAGGAGTCAAGAGTCGTCTCACCTTGGTCAATATTATCAGAGGTGGAATATCTGGTCATTATCGTACTGAAATATGTAGGAGGCCACACCCAACATGGCCTACAGTGCAACAACGACTGGTCTTCCGTTGACTTATCAATACTTTGGGTTATTCTGCGGTGTTGAAAGATACAAAGATACAATGGAAACATTTCCTTCTCCTTTGTAGATGAGGGATAACCACCTATTTCTTATTTCACAGAGATCAAGCACCAGACAACACCAGTCTTGACCCGAAATGTCGCCTATTGATTTTTTCTCCAGAGATGCTGCCTGACTGGCTGAGCTACTACAGCATTTTGTGTCTAACATAAGTGGAGTTCACCTTGGACTCAACTCGTTTGGATGACAAAAAACCTGTGCTGGCATCACAACTGATCTACCCACCACTGAATTATTCATTCAGTTAATGATTATTAGCATTAAAAGCAAAAATATGGCCCTCACATCACTCCGTCTCCCAAATGTTGCACCTGAAACTTGAGGCTACATAGGCTACATTCCCTGGGTGTCATAGCTTCCAGCAATGCAGGTCTGCACCTCGGAATAACAAAACGAAGGGAGGGATGGAAGGAGATAGATACAGTGCCCTCCATAATTTTTGTGACAAAGACCCATCATTTACTTATTTGCCTCCATACTCCACAATATGAGATTTATAATAGAAAAAATCACAAAGTGCACATTGTCAGATTTTTATACATTTTGGTTTCACCATGTAGAAATTACAACAATGTTTATACATAGTCCCCTCATTTCAGGGCACCATATGTTTGGGACACAGCAATGTCAAACATTATGGAGGGCACTGGACTCTTTATTTCAGGGTGTTCAGACAACTATGGCTCTTGAAGATTAAATCTCAGCTGTAGGAAATAAGT
Organism: Raja brachyura; assembly: GCA_963514005.1. The sequence continues at coordinate 81,939,560 of OY740782.1, forward strand.
TCAGTAATGGGGTATTGGAGTGAAAAAATAGAACTATTTAAACAAACTAGTTTAATGTAGTGATTTCAGGATATGGCATAAATTGTAACATACTGTAAAAATGCATAAAATAATTGCATTTATGATTGTAATTAAACTTTTTTTTAAATTACAAAGCACAAAGAAATGTCATTGTGTAGTTTATGCTGACCTAGTTGATTTATGTATTATGTTAATGAATTCACTATTAAACTAAAAGCAAATACTTGGCAGGACTTCATGACACTAAGACAATTGATGAATGGAAATGCAGTAACGTTTGAAAACAGTGGTCAAGTGGATAAGAAATGTTAGATGGATATAGGCCAAACGCAGGCAGGTGGGACTATTGTAGATGGGGCATCTTGGTTGGCATGGGCAAGTTGGGCCAAAGGGCCTGTTTCCATGCTATATGACCATGACTCTAAGTGTCATATGTTCAGTGGCCATGCATCTATTTCCCTCATAATATTATACAGCTCTATAAGATCACCCATCATCCTCCTGCAGGAATAAAGTTACATAGAAACATAGAAACATAGAAAATAGGTGCAGGAATAGGCCATTCGGCCCTTCGAGCCTGCACCGCCATTCAATGTGATCATGGCTGATCATCCAACTCAGTATCCCGTACCTGCCTTCTCTCCATACCCCCTGATCCCTTTAGCCACAAGTGCCACATCTAACGCCCTCTTAAATATAGCCAATGAACTGGCCTCAACTACCTTCTGTGGCAGAGAATTCCAGAGACTCACCACTCTCTGTGTAAAGAATGTTTTCCTCATTTCGGTCCTAAAGGAATTCCCCCTTATCCTTAGACTGTGACCCCTTGTTCTGGACTCCCCCAACATCGGGAACAATCTTCCAGCATCTAGCTTGTCCAACCCCTTAAGAATTTTGTAGGTTTCTATAAGATCCCCCCTCAATCTTCTAAATTCCATCGAGTACAAACCGAGTCTATCCAATCTTTCCTCATATGAAAGTCCTGACATCCCAGGAAAAGTTCTAGCCAGCTCAACCTCTCTCTATAGCTCAGGCCCTCAAGTTATGGCAACATCCTTGTAAATCTTCTGTCCACCCTTTCCAGCTTAGCAACATCCTTCCCTTAACAGGATGACCAAAACTGAACACAATTCAGTCTTTCACCAATTCTTTCCAGGTTTTTACCACTCTTTGGGCATTTGGAAAACATTTGCAGTACATGCTGTGAAGTCCTCATGTGCTGGACATTAGAACATAGAAGAGTACAGCACATTGTCGTGCTCTTCAGAGATGGTGCAGTGGAGGAGTTATGGGCCTGTCCCACTTTCGCGACTTTTAAGGCGACTGCAGGAGACTATGCCACATGGTCGCCACATGGTCGCCACATGTTTGCGAGTGGTTGTTGGGGAATCGCCTTCATGGTCGTGAGGAGTTCTCACATTCTGGGAACCAGTCGCGGCCTCATTACTGTCGCCGCAAATTTTCACCATGTTGAAAAATGAGTAGCGACTAGAATGAAGCCGCCATGGAAAGTAATGAGAATTCTCGTGCCATAGCTGGGTTGCCAGGAGGTCCTAGTGGGTTGCCAGGACTTGACAATCAAGTGGGACGGGCCCATTCACTGTCTAATAGGCGATTTTTCAGGCGACTGTCAAGGAGGGGAGAGCTGTCTGAGTGAAATTCACACAGTGCAAATCCAATGTGATACAGACACACACCTCGATGAACAGGAAGGTTGGTGCTGTAATTAAGATGGTGAAAGCACAGTGTACGGGAAGGGTCACGTAAGTCCTTTAAAAGAGGGGGGGAGATGCGGGTGGGAGGGGGGGAGAAGGAGTGGAGACAAATTTTAAGAAGCCAGAGATACACAGGTTGTGATTACCGGTCGGTTATCCTTGGTTCTGAAAACTACTGCTTACGTTTTTTTCCGAGCCAATGAGCCAATGAAATTCACCGGTCAGCTCTGGCTACAACCTACCAGAATATATGACAACTTTCCACCTCATATCAACCCACTAGGACCTCCCGGAGACCTATCTACGGCACGTGAATTCTCGATACTCTCTATGGCGGCATCATTCTGGTCGCCGCAATGAGGCCGTAATGAGGCCACAATTATTTCCCAGAATGCGGGAACTCCACACGACCATGAAGGTGACTCACAGGCAACCAGGAACATGTGGTGACCATGTGGCAACCGCATAGTCTCCTGCAGTCGCCTAAAATGTCACGTGAGTGGGACAGGCCCATTACAGTGCTTGCAGCACCAGAAACCTGGGTTTGTTCCCGACTACGGGTGATCTGTATGGCGTTTGTAGATTCTTCCCTTGACCATGTGGGTTTTCTCCGGGATTTCCTCCCATTCTCCAAAGACGTACAGGTTTGTAGGTTAATTGGCATAGTATAATTGTAAATTGTCCCTAGTGTGTGGAGGAAAGTGTTAATGTGCAGGGATTGCTGATCAGTGCAGATTTGGTGGGTCGAAGAACCTATTTTTGCAATGTATCTTTAAACTAAACTAAACTGCAATGGAGCCAGTATTCCCTGGGCAACATATCAAAATCCAATTCCTCTTGATGGTAAAGTTGTGAAGGACACAACTAGGCTATAACTAATCATGCATTCTAATCCATTTCAAATTTCAGAAGTCCTCTTGATATGTTCAAACATTAAGATTCTTATTGCCCATTCTATGATAAGTTGTCAATAATTAAAGGCATGTACCCTGTTGTAACACTCCCCTGCTGCTGTTCAGGCCATCTTTGGTAAGGTTATTTATCAAGGGAGTGGCACCAGGCGTCAACTCCCAAAACACATTCATTGAAATAACCTTCTTCCCCCGCAGAGGCCAAGAGGAACTGAAATTTGAAATATGAATGCAATGTATCAGCTTACAGCTAATCATATACTGTTACGTTTAAATATCAGCTCAGTATTGGTCTCAGCCACACAGTCAGTAGCATAACTGAATGTCCACCAGGTTTGTGCTTTAAACGTATATGCCGTATTATTACTGGAACAGCAAATTCAAAAATGACCAGGCAGGTCTCTGGATTGAACTTTCTTGTCTTTTAATGATGCTGCATTGCACCGTGAAATGTGTGCTCACTAAATGGTCCAGTATGTCTTGTCAGGCATTTATAGTCACCAACATGTTAATTATTTTTGAATTAGACGCAGGACATCCAGAGGTTACATGATCATCTGATTTTCTTCAAGGACAAGCATGGGCCCTTCTTTGGATGGCAGTTTCAAGAGAGTTTATTGTCATGTGTCCCTGATAGGACAATGAAATTTGTGCTTTGCTTCAGCACACCAGAACATACAGAACAGATCAGTGTGCCCATATACCATTATATAAATATATACACACATGAATAAATAAACTGATAAAGTGCAAATAATCTGATAATGGGCTATTAATGTTCAGAGTTTTGTCCGAGCCGAGTTTAATAGCCTGGTCGTTGCAGTCTTCAGGCTCAGTGATTAGGAAGAGTTGAATATTTTATCCGCTCAATATGACTGCTGAGAAGAGTTTATTTACCAGGTTATTTCCATTGTCTCACAGGTAATACGATACGATACAAAACGATACGATACAATAAGACACAACAGAACCTTATTCATTCCCGGAGGGAAATTTGTCTACCTATAGTCACAACACAAAACAAGGTGCACAAAAACTCGAAATGAGTGACAAAATACATTTTCTGTAAAAATAGAAAATGTAGAGCACAGAAAAGGAAGAGAAAACAAGTATAACGGAAAAATCCAAACAGAAATAAATGGTAACAAAAGTGAAAACTAAACACGCATGCACATTGGGCTGCTGTTACATCAAATGTAATTTCTTTAGGCCCACTATGAACCTAATCAAAACAAGAAATGCTAGTATGCAAAATCCTTTCCGACGGAACTTCATCCTAGCTCAGTTGTGCTAAGTGTATAGCAGTGGCTGGGTCTTTGGTTTCAATGGAACTGAATTTTGGAAGAAGACAATGTCATGCAGCAACTACGATTTTAGTCAAAGGAACCAACTTTTCTGTCCCAATGTTTTGACTACTTCAAATCAATCAGAATATCAAGCAACGTTTGATTCAGGTATTTTATGAGGCAAGTTCACAGCTCAACTTTATGCCCCTGCCTCACTTAGGCGATTTTTTCGGCGACTACAGGTGGCTAGGCTGTTTTCGCATGGTCCCGGAGTGACACCCGTATGATCGTGAGTAGTCTCTTCAAGTCGGACTCAACATTTTTATGGTCGCCGCTGGATTTTAAAATGTTCAAAGCTTTTTGGCGACTGTGGGCTTGTCATAGCTTGTCTTCTCCTGTCGTATGTGCTGTCATAAGTTGTCGCTAGAATGACGCAGGTTGTTGCCGGGTGACGTGGTTGTCGCTGGGTGCTGAATTTGGTGAATTCCATTGGCAAATACTTACGTCAACTGGTGACTGAATTGTCTTCAATTGTTGCCGACAGGGTCGTAGCTTGTCGTAGCTTGTTGTGGGTGGATGTAGGTTGACTTTGGTTGTCGTAGGTTGTCGCCTGTGTGGTCATATGTTGTCGAGGTGGACGTCCTAATGGGTCGCCGGTTGTGTTGTCGAGGTGGACATCCTAATGGGTCGCCGGTTGCCATAGCTTGATGTTGACTAGGTAGTAGGTTGTCGTAGCTTGTTGTAGACATTGTCGTGTGGGGGATCCAGTCGGCATTTTTTCGGCGACTGTGACAGGTGCCGGCAGTCGCCAAAAATATCACTGACAGACAGGCCCTTTACCTTGTCCATAAAATCCAAATGTACCTAGACAACATTTCCACCTGCTGTACGCTTATCATATTTTCCTCTTCAGAATGAATGAGCTAAACCAATGCCAGTTGATTACAAGTTGGCATCAGAAAGAGGAGACTGAAACACAATCTCTTTCATGTGGATATGATAGATACTCTATTTTACGTTACGTTACGTTACTTTACTCTACATTATTATTGTCACATGTTCAGGTACATGGACATTTTTTTTAATTAATAGTTTTTTTTATTGGAGGGGAAAAAAAATAAAAATTCACAGTACATCTGATGTATGCCATTACATTTTCCTCCATTTTGTTTTTTATAAATAATAATAATAATATAAACAAAATAACCCTAACCCACCCTCCTTAAACATCCCTCGGCAGTTTATTTTTTCACAATCCAAATATATCACAATATCAAATGTACTTTTTAACAATAATAAAGTAACAAAACAGAATAAAGACAGATCCCCACTTAATGTCAAGTGCCCTCAGTCAATAGGTAGTTCCTTTAGACCCTCAAAGTATGATAAAAAGGGTTCCCATTTCAAATAAAACTTTTTCACAGACCCCCTCAATGTGAATTTAATCTTTTCTAACCTTAAAAAAAACATGGCGTCTTCCAGCCAAGCAGCGGCAGATGGAGGAGTGTTAGATTTCCAGACCAGCAAGATTCTCCTACGGGCCAAAAGTGATGTAAATGTAATGATATCAGACTGGGTTATATTTAAACCCAAGGTTTTATCTGTTACACCAAATACAGCTACAAGCGGGCAAGGTCTCACTGTCATCCCAAGGACTTCACTGATGGTTTTAAAAACCACTGCCCAGTAGTTAACAAGTTTGGGGCAAGACCAGAATGCATGAGCTAGATTGGCTGGAAAGTACGAGCACCTGTCACAGCCAGCGTCTGTCGCTGGATATATGTTAGCAAGCCTGGCTTTGCTTAAATGAACCCTGTGTAAAACTTTAAATTGTATGAGCCCCAATCTAGCACTCCTCGAGAGACGAGGAGTAACAGGATTGTGATTCAAGCAGACTCCAGTCTGTATCTGGTCGGTGGAGCCAGAATAATATCTTTTGGATATTGGATGCCCAGTAATAATTAATAAATCTAGGAAGGCCCAGTCCACCTACTTCACGACCTCTTTGGAGAGTGCACTTATTGACCCTTGGAACCTTGTTACCCCATATAAAGGAGGTTATAGATTGGTTAACTGAATTAAAAAATGACTTGGGTAGGAAAACCGGCAAACATTGGAACAAGTAAAGAAATCTGGGAAGTACAGTCATCTTCACTGACTGCACTCTCCCAGCCATAGTGAGTGGCAGACTACACCATCTCTCAAAGTCAGCCTTCATTTGGCTAACTTGAGGCATGTAGTTAACTGCAAACAGGGATGTGAAAAAGCGGGTGATGTGTATTCCTAAATATACAAACCCTTCTTGAGATATGGGAAAGCGCAGGGATTCCTGTTGGATCTGTAGGGCTAAGTTGATGGGAAAGCATTTGCTTTTTTGGAGGTTTAGTTTATAGCCAGAAAAAGTCCCAAACTGATCTAACAAGGACACAATTGCAGGGCTACTGGCTATAGGGTCGCTCACATAAAGAAGGAGGTCATCAGCATATAGAGACACACGATGTTCCCTGTTTCCTCTCCTAATGCCCTGGAATAATGTAGTTGACCTAAGTGTAATAGAGAGAGGCTCAAATGCAATCGCAAAAAGAAGCGGAGACAATGGGCAGCCTTGACGAGTGCCACGTGTTAATTGAAAATAATCAGATCGCAAATAATTGGTCTGTACACATGCTAAGGGTGAATGATATAATAGCTTAACCCAGGCTACAAATATTTTGCCAAATCCAAATCTCTCCAAGACTCTGAACAAATATGGCCACTCCACTCGATCGAATGCCTTCTCCGCGTCCAAAGAGATAACAGCCTCTGGGCGCGGAGAAGCACTGGGCGAATAGACCACGCTGGCCAATCGGCGGATATTAGAAAAGGAATGACGATTTTTAATGAAACCTGTTTGATCTTCAGAGATTATTTTGTGAAGTTGGCATTCTAAACGGCAAGCCAGCGCATTTAGACAATCCAGACATTTTTTTGTTGCGTGCTATCTTGTCAAAAAAAAGATCAAACATGATTACAATCAAGCCGTCCACAGTGTAAAGATGCAAGATAAAAGGTATAACATTAGTACAAGATAAAGTCCGATAAGCAGTTACAATATTAAAAATATTTAATTTACTGAGAAACAACATTAATTTTGACAGAAGCATCAATTGATTACACTTGGATTTAAACACATGCATGATGAGTTTTAATCTCATGTTGCTCAACTTGTATTATATCTTATATTGCATTGCAGTAGTACATCTAATTACTGAAAACAGGAAACCACACCTTTCTATTTATAATAATTTATATTTCCCCATTCTTTGAATTGTGATAGTTGCTTCCTCTTGCAGGTCAACAAATTGTCCACATTTGGTTTCTCAGTCTTCAGAATCGAGCTCATAAGTCGAGTGTTTAATTGTCATAGCACCAGAACAATTCCATTTTTACTTGCTACAACTTCACAGGCACGTTAAAGGCAACGGTACAACAAATGAATATATGATCAATTATCAGTTGTACTCGATATACCATGACAATGCAACCTATATAAAGTCGATAGTAGTTCGGTGCTGTGGTAAGTTTGTGGTGAGGGTTAAGAGTTCAAGAGTTCAAGAGAGTTTATTGTCATGTATCCCTGATAGAACAATGAAATTCTTGCTTAGCTTCAGCACAACAGAACATAGTAGGCATTGACTACAAAACAGATCAGTGTGTCCATATACCATTATATAAATATATACACATGAATAAATAAACTGATCAAGTGCAAATAACAGATAATGGGCTATTAATGTTCAGAGTCTTGTCCGAGCCAAGTTTAATAGCCTGATGGCTGTGGGGAAGTAGCTACTCCTGAACCTGGTCGTTGCAGTCTTCAGGCTCCTGTACCTTCTACCCGAAGGTAGCAGGGAGATGAGTGTGTGGCCAGGATGGTGTGGGTCCTTGATGATACTGCTAGCCTTTTTGAGGCAGCGACTGCGATAGATCCCCTCGATGGAAGGGAGGTCAGAACCGATGATGGACTGGGCAGTGTTTACTACTTTTTGTAGTCTTTTCCTCCCCAGGGCGCTCAAGTTGCCGAACCAAGCCACGATACAACTGGTCAGCATGCTGTCTACTGTACACCTGTAGAAGGTAGAGAGAGTCCTCCTTGACAAACCAACTCTCCGTAATCTTCTCAGGACGTAGAGGCGTTGATGTGCTAACTTAATAATTGCATCAGTGTTCCCGGACCATGAAAGATCTTCAGAGATGTGCACGCCCAGGAATTTGAAGCTCTTGACCCTTTCAAACATCGACCCGTTGATATAAATGGGACTGTGGGTCCCCATCCTACTCCTTCCAAAGTCCACAATCAGTTCCTTGGTTTTGCTGGTGTTGAGGGCCAGGTTATTGTGCTGGCACCATATGGACAGTCGCTCGATCTCTCTTGTATACTGTGACTCATCCCCATCAGTGATACGTCCCACAACAGCGGTGTCATCAGCGAACTTGATGATGGAGTTTGCATTATGACCGGCTATGCAGTCATGAGTATAGAGTGAGTACAGCAAGGGGCTGAGCACACAGCCTTGAGGTGCTCCCGTGCTGATTGTGCAGGATGGCACAAGAGCCTGATTGGAATCCATAAGTAATAGTTTATTGGCTCCTGTTCTTTCTTCCTAATGGTAGCAGCAAGATGAGAGCAAGGCCAGTATGGTGTGGGATGTTGATGATATACCTTGAGACAGCGCTTCATGCAGATCCCTTTAATGTTAGAGAGATCAAGACCCACGATGGACTGGACAATGTCCACAACATGGCCGGATTTAAATGATGCGTGGCCCTAAGCTGTTCCACTTGTGAGGCCCCTCCCAATTCTCCACCCCCACGACTAGAGCAAGATGGTCCACCAGATTTACACCGATTTTCAGCCGAGCGTGGCCAATAAGATAAGGGGCTGGAAATTTCCCTGTTGTCAGCCGGGCAACCTCGACAGCTTTTTAAGTTGCGAAATGACAGTTTAGGTAGTCATTTAGGATGGCTTGCATGACACGTGCGATAATGTGCTCGGACAAATTGCGTAGTTACCAGTCGGACTTTGCTCAATGAAGCATTCACATATTATTTCTGCTTCAACTAAAGTCATAAACTAAACATATTCACCAATGAAGACATGATATATATCACATTGACATGCAGCAAAATTATAACACTCTTTTTACACGTTTCAATGAATGCAATTTCTATTATTTCTTTCCACTTCCAAACAAAAATGTGGTTGGATTATTCAGCGTATGATCAACCTGGGTGAGACCAAGCGCAGCTTGGAGATCGCTTCGCACAACACCTCCACTCAGTTCGCAATAACCAACCTGATCTCCCGGTGGCTCAACACTTCAACTCCCCTTCCGAATCCGACCTTTTTGTTCTCGGCCTCCTCCATGGCCAGAGTGAGGCCCACCGCATATAGGAGGAGCGGCCCCCCCCCTTTTTTTTTGGTAGTTTACACCCCAGCGGTATGAACATTGGCTTCTCTAATTTCAGGTAGTCCTTGCTTTCTCCCTCCTTCCCCTCCGATTCCCAGCTCTCCCACAGCCTACTGTTTCCACCTCTTCCTTTCTTTTTCGTGTCCCCTCCCCCCCCCCGACATCAATCTGATGAAGAGTCTCAACCCGAAACGTCATATATTCCTTTGTTCCATAGATGCTGCCTTACCTGTTGATTTTCTCCAGCTTTCGGTCCGCAATAACCAACCTGATGTCCCGGTGACTCAGCACTTCAACTCCCCCTCCCATTCCGAATCCGACCTTTCTGTCCTGGGCCTCTTCCATGGCTAGAGTGAGGCCCACCGTAAATTGGAGGAGCAGCACCTCATATTTTGCTTGGGCACTTTACACCCCAGCGGTATGAACATTGACTTCTTCAATTTCAGGTAATCCCTGCTTTCTCCTCCCCTTCCCAGCTCTCCCTCAGCCCACTGTCTCCGCCTCTTCCTTTCTTCTTCCCGTCCCCCCCACCGTCACATCAGTCTGAAGAAGGGTCTTGACCCGAAACATCGCCTATTTCCTTTGCTCCATAGATGCTGCCTCACCCGTTGAGTTTCTCCAGCATTTTTGTCTACCCATTCCCACAAGTTCTGTTATCCCACTTTCCTCACCCACTCCCTACACATTAGGGGCAATTTTACAGAGACAAGTTAACCTACAAAGTCAAGCATTGATCCTGAATATTGGCGCTGTCTGTAGGGAGTTTGTTCCTTTTCCCTTTGATCGCATGGGTTTTCTCCGGATGCTCTTGTTTCCTCCCACATTCCAAAGGTGTGCAGGAACCTATTTCAGACCCAACCCAAAACATAATATTTTCCTTTTCTCCAGATATTCTGTCTGACCTGTTGAGTTACTCCAGCTTTTTGTGTCTATCTTCAGTTTAAACCAGCATCTGCAGTTCCTTCCTACATACTATAAGATAGAACTTTATTAATCCCAGGAGGGGAATTGTGTGTGTGTGTGTGTGGGTATATATATTATATATACCCACACACACACACTAATATAGTTATATATTCATATATAAATATACACCATTTTGTTTTCTCGTTAATAACATTGTTTACAGAGTACTATGTGTACATATTCTGTTGTGCTGCTGCAAGTAAGGATTTTGTTGTTGTAACTGGGACGTGAGAGAATAAAACACTCTTGACTCTTGACTTACTCCGCTAATGTGTGGGATAGAACTAGTGTACGGGTGATCGGTGGTCGGTGTGGACTCGGTGGACCGAAGGGCCTGTTTCCACGCTGTATCTTTAATTTAAACTAAAAACACTAAAACCAGAGGGAGTCTAAAGAAGGGTCTCCACCCAAAACGTCACCCAATTTCTTCTATCCAGAGATGCTGGCTGCTCCATGGAGTTCCCCCGCACAATTAATGCATGGAAGAGTATTCACTCTACCATAGTTACCCAACCAGACGCAACTAAATTTAAGGTACCTCTTTTTTTCCCAAGAACCCTTTTTTGCTTAAGTCCAAGTCAAGAGTCAAGAGAGTTTTATTGTCATGTGTCTCAGATAGGACAATGAAATTCTTGCTTCCTGCATTGAGTTCTTCAATTTCAGGTAATCCATGCTTTCTCCTCCCCTTCCCAGCTCTCCCACAGCCCACTTGCACAACAGAATATGTAAACATAATACAGAACAGGAGATAAAAGTTAAGTGTGTTTATATACCATGGACCATATATATACACAATAGATAAACAGATAAAATGCAATAGGCTGTTATTGTTCAGCCCTCCACCACCTCCAGTTTAAATTCCATTTAGAATATTTATGGAGCACCAGGAAACCAGAAGCAAGAGTTACTCCAGGGAGTTACTCCAGATCCAGTGTCAGGGAGTGAATCTGCGTTGCTTTTCAGCTGTCGCGGCGAGGCGGCGACCGGACAGCAATGGCGGCCAGATCTCCCACAATTCAAAGCGAGGGAGAAAGTGCTCAACCTCTCATCCATTATAGATAAGGCTCTCCCTAGGGTCTCTTTGATATCCCGCAGTTCTGTTCTTGTACCCTCTCCCCCCATTCAGATCAAAGACAGGGTCCCCCTTGTCCTCACCTTCCACCACATCAGCCGTCGCTTACAGCATGCAATCCTCCAACATTTTCGCCACCTCCAACGGGATACCACTACTGGCCACATCTTCCCATCTCCACCCCTTTCTGCTTTCCACAGAGATGGTTCCCTCCGCAACTCCCTGGTCAACTCATCCTTTCCCACCCAAACCACCCTTTCCCCAGGTACTTTCCCCTGCAACCGCAGGAGATGCAACACATATCCCTTTACCTCCCCCCTCAACACCATCCAAGGACCCAAACAGTCTTTTCAGGTGAGGCAGAAGTTCACTTGCACCTACTCCAACCTCATCTACTTAATCCGCTGTTCCAGGTATCACCTTCTGTACATCGGCAAGACCAAGCGCTGGCTTGGCGATCGTTTCGCTGAATACCTCCGCTCAGACCTCCTTAACCCACCTGATCTCCCAGATGCTCAGCACTTTAACTCCCCCTCCCAGTCCCAACTGACCTTTTTGTCCTGGGTTTTCTTTGGCATTATATCAATATGTTGGGCCCAGGACAAATCATCAGAGTTGTGTCATGTCAAGTCAAGAGAGTTTATTGTCATGTGTCCCAGATAGGACAATGAAATTATTGCTTGCTGCAGCACAACAGAGTATTGTAAACAAAAATACAGAACAGTTCAGTTCAATATACACATAAATAAGCAGATAAAGTGCAATAGGCTGTTATAGTTCAGAGTCTGTTTGGTGGCGAGTTTAATAGCCTGATTGCTGTGGGGAAGAAGGTGTTCCTGGACCTGGATGTAACAGATTTCAGGCTCCTGTACCTTCTGCCCGATGGTAGTGGAGAAACCCAGGATGGTGTGGGTCCTTGATGATGTTGGCTGCCTTTTTGAGGCAGTGACTGCGATACATCTCTTCGATGGTGGGGAGGTCAGAGCCGATGATGGACTGGGCAGTGGTTGCAACTTTCTGCACCCTTTTCCATTCCTGGACCCTCAGGTTGCTGAACCAAGCCACGATGCAACCAGTCAGCATGCTCTCTACTATGCACCTGTTGAAGTTTGAGAGAGTCCTCTTTGACATGCCGACTCTCCGTAGTCTTCTCAGGAAGTAGAGGCGCTGATGTGCTTTCTTTATGATTACATCAGTGTGCTGGGACCAGGAAACATCTTGTGCATGCCCAGGAATTTGTTCTTGACCCTTTCCTCCATCGTCCCGTTGATGTAAACGTGATTGTGGGTCCCTATCCTATCCCTTACAAAGTCCACAATCAGTTCCTTGGTTTTGCTGGTGTTGAGAGCCAGGTTATTGTGCTGGCACCATTTGGTCAGTCGGTCAATCTCACTTCTATACTCTGACTCGTCCCAATCAGTGATTCGTCCCACAACCGTGGTGTCGTCGTCAGTCTTGATGATGGAGTTTGCACTATGTCCGGCTACGCAGTCATGAGTATCGCAGTCATGTTATCGAGGATGACACATTTCCACCAATACGGACAGACTGTGGTCTGTGGATGAGGAAGTCGAGGATCCAATTACAGAGTGATGCACAGAGACTTAGATCTGAGAGCTTGGTAACCATCTTGGAGGGGATGATTGTATTAAATGCCGAGCTGTAGTCAATGAATATCAGCCTGACATATGAGTTTTTGTTGTCCAAGTGGTCCAGAGCGGAGTGGAGAGCCAGTGAGATCGCATCCACCTGTTATGGCGGTAAGCGAACTGCAGTGGGTCGAGGTTCTTGTCAAGGTAGGAGTTGATATGCGCCATAATCAACCTCTCAAAGCACTTCATCATCACAGACGTTAGTGCCACGGGCATACATAGGCAAATTCACAATCCTTTGGCTTTCCTTTCCTATAGTCAAGAATAAGATCGTTGGCCTTGCTAACAGTGAGAGTTCAAGATGGCGCGGCCGGGTCCAGTCACCACCGTGGTAGCTCCGCGGAGATTGTGCGTTTTTTTAACTATTATGTTTATTTTTAATATATTTCTTACTACTAACACAACAGCACTAAAACTCTACGGAGGGATTCGGAATAAGCTAAGAGATCAAGCCTACTGTCCACGTCTGCCCAGCATTCTTATTGCAAATATCCAGTCCCTGGAAAACAAGATGGATGATCTCAGGGCGAGGATTATATTCCAGCGGGGCAGAAGAGACTGCACCAGCTTTTGTCTGACGGAGACATGGCTGACCCTGCTGGTGCCAGATCAAGTAATATGCCCAACTGAGTCCTTCTCTGTTTTTCATGGGGACAGAACGGAAGAATCCGGGAAATCAAAGGGTGGAGGAGTTTGCTTCATGACCAACAACAACTGGTGCAACCTTAAGAATATAAAGACGCTTACTCGTACCTGCACGCCAGACCTGTAGCATCTGATGATCTCATGCCATCCATTCTACCTTCCCCGGGAGTTCAGCTCAGTCATCATAACAGTCGTCTACATACCACCACACGTGGACACTGACGTGGCACTATCGGTCCTACACAATGTGTTATGTTGGCATCTGAACAAGAACCCTGATGCGCCTATGGTGGTGGCTGGGGATTTTAATAAGGCAAACCTCAAAAAAGTTATGCCTAATTTCTGCCAACACATCACATGTGTCACCAGGGGGGAAATAACTTTGGACCACTGTTATACGCCATTCAGGAAAGGATACAAGGCCGTTTCTCTCCCTCCTTTTGGAAAATCTGACCACGTTGCCATGTTACTGCTGCCGGAGTATAAACAACCGATAGTACAGGATAGTACAGTGACGAGGGACATAAAGCAGTGGTCTGACCTTTCAGAGGCCATGCTACTGGATGCACTGCGTGATGTCGACTGGAATATGGTTCCAGAGACGTCAGTGAGTTTGCGGAAGCAGTCACAGACTTAATTGCAATAATAGCCGACAACATCGTCCCCACGGTAAGGGTTAGCATCTTTCCTAACCAAAGTCCTGGGTGGAGAGGTCCATTCGTGTTGCTTTGAATGCTCGCACCGCTGCTTATAACTCCGGCCTGGCATCCAGTAACATGGATGACTAAAAGGCAGAGTCCAACAGACTGTGAAGGGCAGTGAAGGACTCAAAAAGGAGGTACAGGGACATGATGAAGCCGCAGATGGAGCAGCGTGATACCAGACACTCTGGCAGTGTCTACAGACTGTAACACATCACCGGAGCAGCCTCCCCTCAACCGGGAGTACCGGCACCTCCCTAGCTGCAGGCCTGAACTCTTTTTACGCACGATTTGAGGCGGGCAACATTATCCCTAGCTCGCTAGCATTCTTAGACATTGTACCAGTGTCTAAGAATTCCTCGTCAGACTGCTTGAATGACTTCCAACCAGTGGCCCTCACCTCGGTGGTCATGAAATGCTTCAAGAGGCTGATCAAGAACTACATCTGTGCCTTCCTCCCTTGCACCATGGACCTGCACCAGTTCGCATATCGTCCAAACAGATTGACGGATAATGCGGTCTCCCATGTTTTGCTCACCACTCTCTCTCACCTTGACAGCCAGAAGGGGGGCTATGTGAGGCTGCTGTTTATTGACTTTCTCACCTCCAGGCCCCAGGTGGTCAACATGGGGAGACATACCTCTAACCCCCTCACCCTGAACACAAGATCCCTCTAGGGTTGCATCCTTAGCCCTCTACTGTACTCCCTGTACACACATGACTGTGTGGCCAGGTTCTGCTCCAACTCAATCATCAAGTTTACTGATGACACTGTGATGATGGGCCTGAGCCCCGATAACGATGAGAAGGCCTACCTGGAGGAGGTGGCTGACCTGGCACTCTGGTGTCAGAACAACAGCCTCCTCTTGAATGTCACTAAAACAAATAATTGGTCTGTACACATGCTAAGGGTGAATGATATAATAGCTTAACCCAGGCTACAAATATTTTGCCAAATCCAAATCTCTCCAAGACTCTGAACAAATATGGCCACTCCACTCGATCGAATGCCTTCTCCGCGTCCAAAGAGATAACAGCCTCTGGGCGCGGAGAAGCACTGGGCGAATAGACCACGCTGGCCAATCGGCGGATATTAGAAAAGGAATGACGATTTTTAATGAAACCTTTTTGATCTTCAGAGATTATTTTGTGAAGTTGGCATTCTAAACGGCAAGCCAGCGCATTTAGACAATCCAGACATTTTTTTGTTGCGTGCTATCTTGTCAAAAAAAAGATCAAACATGATTACAATCAAGCCGTCCACAGTGTAAAGATGCAAGATAAAAGGTACAACATTAGTACAAGATAAAGTCCGATAAGCAGATAACAATATTAAAAATATTTAATTTACTGAGAAACAACATTAATTTTGACAGAAGGATCAATTGACTACACTTGGATTTAAACACATGCATGATGAGTTTTAATCTCATGTTGCTCAACTTGTATTATATCTTATATGTTATATTGCATTGCAGTAGTACATCTAATTACTGAAAACAGGAAACCCCACCTTTCTATTTATAATAATTTATATTTCCCCATTCTTTGAATTGTGATAGTTGCTTCCTCTTGCAGGTCAACAAATTGTCCACATTTGGTTTCTCAGTCTTCAGAATCGGGCTCATAAGTCGAGTGTTTAATTGTCATAGCACCAGAACAATTCCATTTTTACTTGCTACAACTTCACAGGCACGTTAAAGGCAACGGTACAACAAATGAATATATGATCAATTATCAGTTGTACTCGATATACCATGACAATGCAACCTATATAAAGTCGATAGTAGTTCGGTGCTGTGGTAAGTTTGTGGTGAGGGTTAAGAGTTCAAGAGTTCAAGAGAGTTTATTGTCATGTATCCCTGAGAGAACAATGAAATTCTTGCTTAGCTTCAGCACAACAGAACATAGTAGGCATTGACTACAAAACAGATCAGTGTGTCCATATACCATTATATAAATATATACACATGAATAAATAAACTGATCAAGTGCAAATAACAGATAATGGGCTATTAATGTTCAGAGTCTTGTCCGAGCCAAGTTTAATAGCCTGATGGCTGTGGGGAAGTAGCTACTCCTGAACCTGGTCGTTGCAGTCTTCAGGCTCCTGTACCTTCTACCCGAAGGTAGCAGGGAGATGAGTGTGTGGCCAGGATGGTGTGGGTCCTTGATGATACTGCTAGCCTTTTTGAGGCAGCGACTGCGATAGATCCCCTCGATGGAAGGGAGGTCAGAACCGATGATGGACTGGGCAGTGTTTACTACTTTTTGTAGTCTTTTCCTCCCCAGGGCGCTCAAGTTGCCGAACCAAGCCACGATACAACTGGTCAGCATGCTGTCTACTGTACACCTGCAGAAGTTAGAGAGTGTTTTCCTTGACAAACCGACTCTCCGTAATCTTCTCAGGAAGTAGAGGCATTGATGTGCTATCTTAATAATTGCATCAGTGTTCCCGGACCATGAAAGATCTTCAGAGATGTGCACGCCTAGGAATTTGAAGCTCTTGACCCTTTCAAACATCGACCCGTTGATATAAATGGGACTGTGGGTCCCCATCCTACTCCTTCCAAAGTCCACAATCAGTTCCTTGGTTTTGCTGGTGTTGAGGGCCAGGTTATTGTGCTGGCACCATATGGACAGTCGCTCGATCTCTCTTGTATACTCTGATTCAGATTCAATTTTAATTGTCATTGTCAGTGTACAGTGTACAGTCTGACTCATCCCCATCAGTGATACGTCCCACAACAGTGGAGTCATCAGCGAACTTGATGATGGAGTTCGCATTATGACCGGCTATGCAGTCATGAGTATAGAGTGAGTACAGCAAGGGGCTGAGCACACAGCCTTGAGGTCCTCCCGTGCTGATTGTGCAGGATGGCACAAGAGCCTGATTGGAATCCATAAGTAATAGTTTATTGGCTCCTGTTCTTTCTTCCTAATGGTAGCAGCAAGATGAGACCAAGGCCAGTATGGTGTGGGATGTTGATGATATACCTTGAGACAGCGCTTCCTGCAGATCCCTTTAATGTAGAGAGATCAGGACCCACGATGGACTGGACAATGTCCACAACATGGCCGGATTTAAATGATGCGTGGCCCTAAGCTGTTCCACTTGTGAGGCCCCTCCCAATTCTCCACCCCCACGACTAGAGCAAGATGGTCCACCAAATTTACACCGATTTTCAGCCGAGCGTGGCCAATAAGATAAGGGGCTGGAAATTTCCCTGTTGTCAGCCGGGCAACCTCGACAGCTTTTTAAGTTGCGAAATGACAGTTTAGGTAGTCATTTAGGATGGCTTGCATGACACGTGCGATAATGTGCTCGGACAAAGTGCGTAGTTACCAGTCGGACTTTGCTCAATGAAGCATTCACATATTATTTCTGCTTCAACTAAAGTCACAAACTAAACATATTCACCAATGAAGACATGATATATATCACATTGACATGCAGCAAAATTATAACACTCTTTTTACACGTTTCAATGAATGCAATTTCTATTATTTCTTTCCACTTCCAAACAAAAATGTGGTTGGATTATTCAGCGTATGATCAACCTGGGTGAGACCAAGCGCAGCTTGGAGATCGCTTCGCACAACACCTCCACTCAGTTCGCAATAACCAACCTGATCTCCCGGTGGCTCAACACTTCAACTCCCCTTCCGAATCCGACCTTTTTGTTCTCGGCCTCCTCCATGGCCAGAGTGAGGCCCACCGCATATAGGAGGAGCGGCCCCCCCCCTTTTTTTTTGGTAGTTTACACCCCACCGGTATGAACATTGGCTTCTCTAATTTCAGGTAGTCCTTGCTTTCTCCCTCCTTCCCCTCCGATTCCCAGCTCTCCCACAGCCTACTGTTTCCACCTCTTCCTTTCTTTTTCGTGTCCCCTCCCCCCCCCCGACATCAATCTGATGAAGAGTCTAAACCCGAAACGTCATATATTCCTTTGTTCCATAGATGCTGCCTTACCTGTTGATTTTCTCCAGCTTTCGGTCCGCAATAACCAACCTGATGTCCCGGTGACTCAGCACTTCAACTCCCCCTCCCATTCCGAATCTGACCTTTCTGTCCTGGGCCTCTTCCATGGCTAGAGTGAGGCCCACCGTAAATTGGAGGAGCTGCACCTCATATTTTGCTTGGGCACTTTACACCCCAGCGGTATGAACATTGACTTCTTCAATTTCAGGTAATCCCTGCTTTCTCCTCCACTTCCCAGCTCTCCCTCAGCCCACTGTCTCCGCCTCTTCCTTTCTTCTTCCCGTCCCCCCCACCGTCACATCAGTCTGAAGAAGGGTCTTGACCCGAAACATCGCCTATTTCCTTTGCTCCATAGATGCTGCCTCACCCGTTGAGTTTCTCCAGCATTTTTGTCTACCCATTCCCACAAGTTCTGTTATCCCACTTTCCTCACCCACTCCCTACACATTAGGGGCAATTTTACAGAGACAAGTTAACCTACAAAGTCAAGCATTGATCCTGAATATTGGCGCTGTCTGTAGGGAGTTTGTTCCTTTTCCCTTTGATCGCATGGGTTTTCTCCGGATGCTCTTGTTTCCTCCCACATTCCAAAGGTGTGCAGGAACCTATTTCAGACCCAACCCAAAACATAATATTTTCCTTTTCTCCAGATATTCTGTCTGACCTGTTGAGTTACTCCAGCTTTTTGTGTCTATCTTCAGTTTAAACCAGCATCTGCAGTTCCTTCCTACATACTATAAGATAGAACTTTATTAATCCCAGGAGGGGAATTGTGTGTGTGTGTGTGTGGGTATATATATTATATATACCCACACACACACACTAATATAGTTATATATTCATATATAAATATACACCATTTTGTTTTCTCGTTAATAACATTGTTTACAGAGTACTATGTGTACATATTCTGTTGTGCTGCTGCAAGTAAGGATTTTGTTGTTGTAACTGGGACGTGAGAGAATAAAACACTCTTGACTCTTGACTTACTCCGCTAATGTGTGGGATAGAACTAGTGTACGGGTGATCGGTGGTCGGTGTGGACTCGGTGGACCGAAGGGCCTGTTTCCACGCTGTATCTTTAATTTAAACTAAAAACACTAAAACCAGAGGGAGTCTAAAGAAGGGTCTCCACCCAAAACGTCACCCAATTTCTTCTATCCAGAGATGCTGGCTGCTCCATGGAGTTCCCCCGCACAATTAATGCATGGAAGAGTATTCACTCTACCATAGTTACCCAACCAGACGCAACTAAATTTAAGGTACCTCTTTTTTTCCCAAGAACCCTTTTTTGCTTAAGTCCAAGTCAAGAGTCAAGAGAGTTTTATTGTCATGTGTCTCAGATAGGACAATGAAATTCTTGCTTCCTGCATTGAGTTCTTCAATTTCAGGTAATCCATGCTTTCTCCTCCCCTTCCCAGCTCTCCCACAGCCCACTTGCACAACAGAATATGTAAACATAATACAGAACAGGAGATAAAAGTTAAGTGTGTTTATATACCATGGACCATATATATACACAATAGATAAACAGATAAAATGCAATAGGCTGTTATTGTTCAGCCCTCCACCACCTCCAGTTTAAATTCCATTTAGAATATTTATGGAGTACCAGGAAACCAGAAGCAAGAGTTACTCCAGGGAGTTACTCCAGATCCAGTCAGGGAGTGAATCTGCGTTGGTTTTCAGCTGTCGCTGCGAGGCGGCGACCGGACAGCAATGGCGGCCAGATCTCCCACAATTCAAAGCGAGGGAGAAAGTGCTCAACCTCTCATCCATTATAGATGAGGCTCTCCCTAGGGTCTCTTTGATATCCCGCAGTTCTGTTCTCTCTCCCCCCATTCGGATCAAAGACAGGGTCCCCCTTGTGCTCACCTTCCACCTCATCAGCCGTCGCTTACAGCATGCAATCCTCCAACATTTTCGCCACCTCCAACGGGATACCACTACTGGCCACATCTTCCCATCTCCACCCCTTTCTGCTTTCCACAGAGATGGTTCCCTCCGCAACTCCCTGGTCAACTCATCCTTTCCCACCCAAACCACCCTTTCCCCAGGTACTTTCCCCTGCAACCGCAGGAGATGCAACACATATCCCTTTACCTCCCCCCTCAACACCATCCAAAGACCCAAACAGTCTTTTCAGGTGAGGCAGAAGTTCACTTGCACCTACTCCAACCTCATCTACTTAATCCGCTGTTCCAGGTATCACCTTCTGTACATCGGCAAGACCAAGCGCTGGCTTTTCGATCGTTTCGCTGAATACCTCCACTCAGACCTCCTTAACCCACCTGATCTCCCAGTTGCTCAGCACTTTAACTCCCCCTCCCAGTCCCAACTGACCTTTTTGTCCTGGGTTTTCTTTGGCATTATATCAATATGTTGGGCCCAGGACAAATCATCAGAGATGTGTCATGTCAAGTCAAGAGAGTTTATTGTCATGTGTCCCAGATAGGACAATGAAATTATTGCTTGCTGCAGCACAACAGAGTATTGTAAACAAAAATACAGAACAGTTCAGTTCAATATACACATAAATAAGCAGATAAAGTGCAATAGGCTGTTATAGTTCAGAGTCTGTTTGGTGGCGAGTTTAATAGCCTGATTGCTGTGGGGAAGAAGGTGTTCCTGGACCTGGATGTAACAGATTTCAGGCTCCTGTACCTTCTGCCCGATGGTAGTGGAGAAACCCAGGATGGTGTGGGTCCTTGATGATGTTGGTTGCCTTTTTGAGGCAGTGACTGCGATACATCTCTTCGATGGTGGGGAGGTCAGAGCCGATGATGGACTGGGCAGTGGTTGCAACTTTCTGCACCCTTTTCCATTCCTGGACCCTCAGGTTGCTGAACCAAGCCACGATGCAACCAGTCAGCATGCTCTCTACTATGCACCTGTTGAAGTTTGAGAGAGTCCTCTTTGACATGCCGACTCTCCGTAGTCTTCTCAGGAAGTAGAGGCGCTGATGTGCTTTCTTTATGATTACATCAGTGTGCTGGGACCAGGAAAGATATTGTGTACGCCCAGGAATTTGTTCTTGACCCTTTCCTCCATCGTCCCGTTGATGTAAGCGTGATTGTGGGTCCCTATCCTATCCCTTACAAAGTCCACAATCAGTTCCTTGGTTTTGCTGGTGTTGAGAGCCAGGTTATTGTGCTGGCGCCATTTGGTCAGTCGGTCAATCTCACTTCTATACTCTGACTCGTCCCAATCAGTGATTCGTCCCACAACCGTGGTGTCGTCGTCAGTCTTGATGATGGAATTTGCACTATGTCCGGCTACGCAGTCATGAGTATCGCAGTCATGTTATCGAGGATGACACATTTCCACCAATACGGACAGACTGTGGTCTGTGGATGAGGAAGTCGAGGATCCAATTACAGAGTGATGCACAGAGACTTAGATCTGAGAGCTTGGTAACCATCTTAGAGGGGATGATTGTATTAAATGCCGAGCTGTAGTCAATGAATATCAGCCTGACATATGAGTTTTTGTTGTCCAAGTGGTCCAGGGCGGAGTGGAGAGCCAGTGAGATCGCATCCACCTGTTATGGCGGTAAGCGAACTGCAGTGGGTCGAGGTTCTTGTCAAGGTAGGAGTTGATATGCGCCATAATCAACCTCTCAAAGCACTTCATCATCACAGACGTTAGTGCCAAGGGCATACATAGGCAAATTCACAATCCTTTGGCTTTCCTTTCCTATAGTCAAGAATAAGATCGTTGGCCTTGCTAACAGTGAGAGTTCAAGATGGCGCGGCCGGGTCCAGTCACCACCGTGGTAGCTCCGCGGAGATTGTGCGTTTTTTTAACTATTATGTTTATTTTTTAATATATTTCTTACTACTAACACAACAGCACTAAAACTCTACGGAGGGATTCGGAATAAGCTAAGAGATCAAGCCTACTGTCCACGTCTGCCCAGCATTCTTATTGCAAATATCCAGTCCCTGGAAAACAAGATGGATGATCTCAGGGCGAGGATTATATTCCAGCGGGGCAGAAGAGACTGCAATCTCTTGCACTCCAGAGACAAAGGGTATCTGAACAAGAACCCTGATGCGGCTATGGTGGTGGCTGGGGATTTTAATAAGGCAAACCTCAAAAAAGTTATGCCTAATTTCTGCCAACACATCACATGTGTCACCAGGGGGGAAATAACTTTGGACCACTGTTATACGCCGTTCAGGAAAGGATACAAGGCCGTTTCTCTCCCTCCTTTTGGAAAATCTGACCACGTTGCCATGTTACTGCTGCCGGAGTATAAACAACCGATAGTACAGGAAGCAGCAGTGACGAGGGACATAAAGCAGTGGTCTGACCTTTCAGAGGCCATGCTACTGGATGCACTGCGTGATATCGACTGGAATATGGTTCCAGAGACGTCAGTGAGTTTGCGGAAGCAGTCACAGACTTAATTGCAATAATAGCCGACAACATCGTCCCCACGGTAAGGGTTAGCATCTTTCCTAACCAAAGTCCTGGGTGGAGAGGTCCATTTGTGTTGCTTTGAATGCTCGCACCGCTGCTTATAACTCTGGCCTGGCATCCAGTAACATGGATGACTAAAAGGCAGTCCAACAGACTGTGAAGGGCAGTGAAGGACTCAAAAAGGAGGTACAGGGACAGGATGAAGCCGCAGATGGAGCAGCGTGATACCAGACACTCTGGCAGGGGTTACAGACTGTAACACATCACCGGAGCAGCCTCCCCTCAACCGGGAGTACCGGCACCTCCCTAGCTGCAGGCCTGAACTCTTAATCGCCGCACGATTTGAGGCGGGCAACATCATCCCTAGCTCGCTGGCATTCTTAGACATTGTACCAGTGTCTAACAATTCCTCGCCAGCCTGCTTGAATGACTTCCGACCAGTGGCCCTCACCTCGGTGGTCATGAAATGCTTCAAGAGGCTGATCAAGAAATACATCTGTGCCTTCCTCCCTTGCACCATGGACCTGCTGCAGTTCGCATATCGTCCAAACAGATTCACGGATAATGCGGTCTCCCAGGTTTTGCTCACCACTCTCTCTCACCTTGACAGCCAGAAGGGGGGCTATGTGAGGATGCTGTTTATTGACTTTCTCACCTCCAGGCCCCAGGTGGTCAACATGGGGAGACATACCTCTAACCCCCTCACCCTGAACACAGGATCCCCCTAGGGTTGCATCCTTAGCCCTCTACTGTACTCCCTGTACACACATGACTGTGTGGCCAGGTTCTGCTCCAACTCAATCATCAAGTTTACTGATGACACTGTGATGATGGGCCTGAGCCCCGATAACGATGAGAAGGCCTACCTGGAGGAGGTGGCTGACCTGGCACTCTGGTGTCAGAACAACAGCCTCCTCTTGAATGTCACTAAAACTAAGGAGCTGATTGTGGACTTTAGAAGGGCACAACAAACGAGGACGTACACGCCACTGGGTATAAGTGGGACTACTGTGGATAGGGAGTCTACATCACAGAAGATTTGACATGGACAACACACACTCCCACACTGGTGAGAAAGGCAAGGCAGCACCTTTACCACCTCTTCCAGCTGAGGAAATTCAGAGTCTCTCTGAGGATCCTTCAATCCTTCTACTCTGGTGCTGTAGAAAGCACCCTGACAGGAAACATCTCGATCTGGTTTGGCAATAGCTCTGCCCAGGAAAGGAAGGCTCTGCAGAGAGTAGTACGTTTGGCTACACTCCCCCCTGCAGGACCTTTACACCAGGAGGTGCAGATCCAGAGTCAGCCAGATTATGAAGGACCCCTACCACCCCAGCAACAAACTGTTCCAGCTGCTATGGTCAGGCAAGCGCCTCCGCTGTCACACTGCGAAAACAGAGAGGATGAGACGGAGTTTCTTCCCACAGGCCACCAGGACTGTAAACTCTGATCTCACCAGGGAGTAATTACTGTTGTGTCTTTTTTTTAAATGTAAATACCGGTTCTGTTCTATTCTGTTCTGTTCTATTGTTTTGCACAATCCCGCAGGCATTGCCACTTTCATTTCACTGTACATCTTGTATGTGTATGTGACAAACAAAGTTGACTTATTGTCCTTCTGGCATCACGCAACTAGTTTATCAATTTCCCTCCTATACTCTTGATTAAAGTTCATAAAAAGTCATTTTTTGTGTTCTTCCCTGTTCTATGATCTTAATGCTTCTAAATTAAAGTTGTTTTAATTCCAATAGCCCAATAGTACTGAGAACAGTGGATATTCTGTTTTAATTCATGTTTAATTTGAACAATTTGGAAATGTGTTCATTCTTTGAATATAAAATAATTTCCTGTGTAATGTGGAGAAACATTTTAATATTAGATTGGAGGTTGAAACTAAAGACTAATTATTGACCTAGATAGGAGAATGTTTGATTGATTGGAAACAACAGTATTAGCAAGTAAATACTCAACATAGTTGGAAATGACGAGGTGATCCAGAATAATCCGTTGTGGTGAGCCTAAACTATTCATTATTGACCTCAGTAGTACAAGACCCCTATCCTTTTTACAATTGACAATTATACAATGAATGATGCTATTCTGAGTAGATAAAATATGAAGGGCCTGTCCCATTGTAACAGCTAATTCAAGAGTTCTCCCAAGTTTCCCCTGATTTGAACGCAGAGAATTATGGCAATAGCCGCTCGTAGGTACTCGGGGCTCTCGTGGACATTTTTCAACATGTTTACCGCATTTCCCAAGTACCTGCCATTAGCGTTAAGAGCCGCTAAGAGATGTCCCAAGCTCCGACGTACCCACTATGTACATTCTACGTCCTTACCACGAGTTAGATTTCTTTTAAACTCGGGAGAGCTCTTGAATTACCTCGTACAGTGGGACAGGCCCTTGAAGATACCGTGACTTTGATAGATTTAGTGAGAAGGCAAAACTGTGGCAGATGGAGTTTGATGCAGCTAAATGCAATCTCAATCATTCAGAGTCATAGAGTTGTACAGCCACAGACCCATACAGCATGGAAACAGACCCTTCGGCCCAAATTGGCTCAGCTGACCAACATGCCCCAACTATACTAGTCCACCTGCCTGCATATAGCCCATATCCCTCTAATCCTATCCCATCCTATCTAAATGTTTCTTAAATGTTGCAATATTACCCGTCTCAACTCCATACATTCACTTCCTTTTGTGTAAAAAAGTTACCCCTCAGGTTCCTAAATGGCCTGTCCCACTTAGGCTATCCTTAGGCAACTGCCGGCGACTGTCATAGTCGTAGCAGGTCGCCGAAAAAACAGCGACTGGACCCCCTCTTCGACATAAAATTTGAAATAGAATCAATACTTTAACAACAAAAAAACAACAACAAAGTCAGCACTGACGGCAACCTACGTCACTTGTTCACAACCTCCGTTAACCTGACGACAACCTACGTTAACCTGGCGACAACTACAACAGCACCTACGTCAGGCGAAGTCAAGCTACGCTCATTGGCATTAAACTCACTGTCGCCGACTATCTCCGAACATTTTTCAACATGTTGAAAATCCAGCAGCGACCAGAAAGACGCTACGACTCTTTGAGTGACTGAGGAGACTTCTCATGACCATACAGGCGACACCCCGGTGACCATGTGGCGATAGCCTGGTCACCTGTAGTCGCCTAAAAAATCTCCTAATTGGGACAGGCCCTTTATAAATCTTTCCCCCCTCACCTTAAAGCAATGTCCTCTGGTTCTCGATTCCTCTGGGCAAAGGACTGTGCATTTACCCGATCTATTGCTCTGATGATTTTGTACACATCAAGTTAGATAGAGCTCTAGGGGCTAGTGGAGTCAAGGGATATGGGGAGAAGGCAGGCACAGGTTATTGATAGGGGATGATCAGCCATAATCACAATGAATGGCGGTGCTGGCTCGAAGGGCTGAATGACCTCCTCCTGCACCTATTTTCTATGTTTCCATGTTTCTATCACTATGATCACCCTTATTCTCCTATGCTCTAAGGAATAAAGTCCAAGTCATCCACACCCTAGAGTTCAGGCCCCTGGATCCTGGTAACATCCTCGTAAATTTTCTCTGTACCTTTTCCGCTTGACAACATCTTTCCTATAACATGACAATACAAAAACGTGGCTGCACCAATGTCTTATACAACTGCAACATGACTTCCCAACTTCTATTCTCAATACACTGACTGATGAAGGCCAATGTGCCAAAAGCCTTTTTGACTACCCTATCTACCTGTGACACCACTTTCAAGGAACTGTGTACCTGCACTCCTAATCCCTCTGCTCAACAACACTCCCCAGAGCCCTGCCATTCATTGTGTAGGCCCTGCCCATGGTAGACCTCCCAAAATGCAATATCTCACATTTCTCTGCATTAAATTCCAACAACCTGTCAAACCTATCCAACCAATAAAGATCCTGCTAAGTTTTGACAACAATCTTCACTATCGTAATTCGAGTTTCACTGTACCTTAATTGGTACACGTGACAATAAACTCACCTTTGAACTATCTACAATATCACCAGATGAGGCAAAGATACACAAACACCTTCTCCAACTTCGTCAACTGCACTAAATGCTTCATCATGATGTGGCCTTGTCTACATCAATGAGATTGTGTAAACTAGACGAACAATTTGCAGAGCACCTGCACTCTCTCCCCAATAGCTATTCTAAGCTTCCAATTGGCATGCCTTTTCAATTTCACTTCCCATTCCCAGCTCAACCTGCCAATTCTCAGCCCACTCGACTTCTGGTTGAGGCCCAGCACCATCTATCTCACTTGGGTAATCTAGAACCCAATCGTCTGAACATTGAGTTTTCCAATTCAGGTAATCCTTATCGTAAAGTTCACCTCTCTCTCCTTCCAATCCATCTCCCATTATTGCTCCCCACCTATTGCCTTCCAGCAGCTGCCTTCCCCTTCACCCTGCCCCACCTGAATCCATCTGTTCATCATCCTCCTCAGTCCAGCCATACATACTGGCCCTTGTCTCACCTCTCTCTCTCCACATTTTACTGGCTGTGTTCCCACTCCACTCTCTATTATGATGCAGGGTGGAATGGGAACATAGCAATGCTGCTTGACCTGTTAATGTCCTCCAGCAGATTGTTTTTTTACCAAGTATTTTGACTATTTGGCTCCAGTATTCAATTCCTCTCTGACACTATGGTGCCTCCATTCACACAGCACAATAGTGCAGCAGTAGAACTATTGCCTCACACCACCAGAGACCCATGTTCGACCCTGACCTATGGGTGTTGTCTGTATGGAGTTTGTACATTCTCCCTGTGACCATGTTGATTTTCTCCGGGTGCTCTGGTTTCCTACCACACTTCAAAGACGTACATGCTTTTAAGTTAATTGGCTTTGGTAAAATTTGTAAATTCCCCCCCTAATGTGTAGGATAGTGCTAGTGTATGTGGTGATCGCTGGTCAGCATGGATTTGGTGGGTTGAAGGGCCTGTTCAACACTATCTCTGAAGTCAACAGTCTAAAGACGGATAGAAGGAACATTTGGACATTCACAATGTTCCATGGCATGATACTAATCTTGCATCACCAAAGGTTACAACCAACATCATTTCACAGAGGAGAATGGGAGGTCCAGCTTGTGGGATTCCTGGCAGCTAATCTGACAGGATTGCTGCTTAGATCAAGACTGTGGCCATGTATCAGAAATGTCTATGAATGATTATGAAAGGCTATTTATTCATTGAGAATCGGTTGACATTTGTGCCATATATTTATGATAGTAGTAGACCAGTTATGGGTTCAATTGTCAGTTGCAGGTATCGGTCTGATGAAGGATCTCGACCCAAATTGTCACTATTCCTTTTCTCCAGAGATGCTGCCTGACCTGCTGAGTTACTCCAGCATTTTGTGTCTAAGCCAGTGATATCGTGTCTAAGCCAGTGACATCCAGCATTAGATCAGAATGTTTAGTCTGTTAACTGTAGTCAGTGGGTTGTTGCTAGCTTGGGAGGTGATAACATCTCTTGACAGGAGTGCTTCATCACATGCAACAGAGAGGATTTGGAATATATTGGATAGTTTGAGAGGAAAATATTATCCTCAAGCCTAGGATAAGAAACATGCATTTTATAGGTTTGTCAATTTAGTCAAATTTTAGGGATGGAGGCCAACATAAAGAACTCTATTCAGGAGATGTTAGGGTGGTAAACATGTAAAGACATTCATGTCAAAAGGGTCCATCGACAGCGGCATA
Source organism: Raja brachyura (assembly GCA_963514005.1). Next base: position 81,968,139 of record OY740782.1, read on the forward strand.
ATGGTAGCTGCTTCAATGGTATTTGCTTTGGTGGTAACTCTGTATTTTCAAGGTACTGTTAGATTGGCTTATACCAACAGTATGATATTTCTCACAACAAACTGCCTTGCGAACCTTCAGTCTTGGCAAGCTTCCCATAAATGACGTTACATTGCAACATAGTTTATCATCGGTATAAGACGTGGTTATTTCAGATCTATATATAATGATTATGACACGCATGAAAATCTGAGGAAAACATTTAACTGCATATTTCAGTAGTAGTCAATAAGGAAATGATAGCTGTCAAATGGATACACTGTGCGCAAAAGGAACATGAGAATGTTGACAAATCTGTGAGCATAAGAAGGATTATGCCAAGTTTCAATTAAGCTCTGAATTAAGATTTGAATCAAGTGAGGTGGGATTGAACTGTCCTTTCATCTCCCTATCTAAAGGGCCTGTCCCACCAGCATGCAAATCTATGCGATGAGCGTGACCTAACGTGGTCGCTTGAGCCGTCCGGCGTCGTGGGGCCGGTCCCACTTCGATCGTCGGAGCCATGCAGAATTGTGCGGAGTTCGTCCCGACATTGCGCGGGGCTCCAAAAAACTGACTATGTTCAAAAATTCCGAGCGGCAACGGCTTGTCGGCTAGCAGTCGCCTCGACACATTACACACCGCCTCGACGTCGTGCCTCCATGACCCTCTCTGTAGGTGCCTCCGTGACCCTCTGTGTGTGTGGCTCCGTTGCCCTGTGTGTGTGCCTCTGTGCCCCTCTCTGTGTGCCCCTCTCTGTCCTGGCGAACTTACCTTTACACTTCGCTCCAAGTTCGCCTCACTTTGCGCCGCATTGCGCCACTCACCCGACCTCCGCACGGCCCCTACTGCCGGTTTGGTCACGCTTGCCGCATGCAGGCACATGCTGGTGGGAACGGCCCTGTACAGGGATCACCCGACCTCCGTGCGGCCCCCGCTGCCGGTTTGGTCGCGCTCATCGCATGGAGTCGGATGCTGGTAGGACAGGCCCTTAACTCTTTGAGTAGTGGTTTTAACTCTCTTGGGGGTGTTGCAGAGTTAAAATGAAGCTTGACCCGGTCTGAGCATCTAAGTCACAAATCCAGAGTAAGCCAGGAGCTACATTCCTTAAATCAAATCAGGCTCCTGCAGTTTTCAAAGGACTGTGATGCAGTTCAGTGGTTTTTTGGACAAACCACATGTCGTGCTGCCCTCAATAAAACTCGAAAGTGTGAAGAAAGCCAATGATGCTTAGGAATGCCTGAAAAGTTAATGCAACTGTATTGGGGTGAGTGAAAAATATGGAGAGGCTCCAAAAGACATCAGATAGGGTGAATTGCTACCAAAGAGATCGGGCTGCTTTTGCTTGTTAGCAAAAATTATATATGGAGAATTCTACAGAGGGTATTGCAAGTAACAAACTTTTGAACTGGAGGACCAGCATCTCTTAATTCTATTAACATTAACCAGGACCTGGGGTGAAGATAACTATGAAATAGAAGTTGTACAATTCAGATATCTCCGTACATGTGGCAAGATATCTGATATCTGGCAATAAATCTTTTCCTTTACCATATTGGTGAAGCAGTTAATTCTCTGGATGTAGAATACACCTGAATTCAATGGAGTAAGAGTTAAGACGTTCCATATACAGGGAAGTATGAGCTGCACCACTTCACTGCTGACTATTTATTAATTTTGAATTAACTGTCCTTAACTTCAAAAGAGAAGTGAGGAAATGAGCCCTGCACATTCTCCTCTTGCACGACACCAAGCACTCATTTATGAAACAATATCAGGAGCATAAAAAACAAGCAACACCCTTTTTTACAAAGAAAGAAAAAGTCTTTTAAGAAGTTTTTTCTCCTGAGTTTCAGGGAAATTTAAGAGCCTGTCCCACTTACGCGACCTTTACAGGCGACTGCCGGCACCCGTTATAGGTTGCTGAAATTTTCAACATGTTGAAAATTCAATGGTGACCAGAAAGACGCTACGACTTTTTGGTGACCTCTCACGACCATAGGAGACCTCTCACGACCATACAGGTGATCCCTGGTGACATGTCGCGGGTGACCGCTCACGACCATAGGCGTCCTCTCACGACCATACAGTCTGTATGGTCGTGAGATGTCTCCTATGATCATGAGAGGTCTCCAAAGAGTCGTAGCGTCTTTCTGGTCGCCGCTGAATTTTCAACATGTTGACAATTTTGGCGACCTATCATGGGTGCTGGCAGTCGCCTGTAAAGGTCGCATAAGTGGGACAGGCCCTTAAGAAGGCTCTAAAAGATATCAGCTCCAGTCAAACACTGCCTTGACAACCAGATTGCTTTGCATTGCTTATTGCAGAGCCACTCTTTTGAAAATGCATTTACTGTGTGTGAGTGCATTTCTGAGTCTTTGTTTTAGTTTTAGTTTTAGTTTTAGTTTTAGAGATATAGCGCGGAAACAGGCCCTTTGGCCTACCTTGCCCGCACCGACCAGCAATCCCTGCACATTAACACTATCCTACACACACTAAGTACAATTTACACATACACCAAGCCAAAGAACCTACAAACTTCAGTGGTGTGTGGGAGGAAACCAAGGATCTCGGAGAAAACCCACACAGTCATGGGGGGTACATACAAACTCCGTACAGGCAGCACCCGTAGTTGGGATCGAACCCGGGTCTCTGGCGCTCCAAGCGCTGTAAGACAGCAAATCTACTGCTGCACCACCATGCTGCCCATTTTATTTCTCTCTGAAAATTCTAACAAGTGCCTGCCGGCAGCTGATGAATCTGTGCAACAAAATGTATCTTTCCCTGTCCAATATCACATTTGGAGCATTATTGGAGTAATCAAACTATTTTAATAGATGTATTGGCATTGGTTTATTGTTGGTGAACCCAGTTAAAATGTTCCTGAAACTAATTAATTGAATCCCTAACGACTTGAGCAAGATCTTTTTGTTCTGTACAACTCTACCCTTCAATAGGGTAAGATTACTTCTTCCCAAACTCTCAATGACCTTTTGACTTCAGCTAGGAAACGAGTGACTCATATCACTTTCATAAAGACCATGAAGGAAGATCGTTCAATTACTTCTGCCCAAAGACACTTGTCCCTTTACTTTCAGCTCAGGAATTCGATCAGTATCACTTTCACACAGACCTTACAGGGAAGACCATCAGTTTTCTTTTCCTCAGGGAATCCCTTGGACTTTAGCCTTTACTAAGGAGGGAGTGTGAGTAGTATCATTTTCAGACAGACCATACAAGGAAATGCATTCACAAAATAAACTGTCCATAAATCTTGAAAAAGTAATATATTGAAGCAGCAAAAAAAAACTACAATGAAGTAGGATCAACAAACCATTCAAGACTTCGAAGGAGAATACATATATTGCTCACAAGCTCCTTAGGATAAGTATGAGACATTTAATGGAAATAAAATGATTGCCCCCCACCCAGGAACTAGGAAGCTTGTGTAAGAAAATCATTTACTTGTTTAAGTAAAGGCCCTGTCTCACGGTGCGAGTTGACACACGAGTGACCCAGAGTGACAGACTCGTGGTTGTGTACGATATTCCAAGTTGATGTGCAAGTGTTTGTGGCGAGTTCCCACGGGTATGGTAATCTGCGATGTTCCGAGATCGTCTCCAGAGTTACCAAGTTCCCCTCCCGTTTGCTCTTGAGTTACCAAGTTCCTCTCCCGCTCAGGGCGTGTGTTGTTGCTGCAGTCCGGGATTCGCATTTAAAGCACTCGGTTATTTTCAGCAGTTCAGGCGAGGACAGGTTTGGGGGGGGGGGGGGGGGGGGGGGGCGAGGGATGGTGGAATTGGGAGAAGGCAAAGACTATGGGTGGGGAGGAGTGAGAGGGGGGCTAGGAACGGCATCTGCGAGACGGGTAGTCAACCTTTAGGGTCCCGGCCCGAAACATCCCTATACATTTTATGATTTCCCTCCAAAGATGCAGTCTCCCGTGGTTTGTTTGCACAACTCTCTTCCCTCTCTCTCCCAACATTGTGGGGGGGGGGGGGGGGACGACGACAAGATAGTTTAAACGGACCTTACCCCCACTTCATGCTTCTGTTGCGCATAATTCAGCAGTAAAACCTCTCTTCCCCTTACCCAGCGACGCCCGATTCCTCGCACCCCCACAAGTTCACATCGACGAGGGAAGAATGAGCGGGGAGTCTGAAGAAGGGTCCCGACCCGAAACATCACCCATTCCTTCTCTCCAGATGCGATGCCTGTCCCGCTGAGTTACTCCAGCATGTTTGTGTCTATCGTCGGTGTAAACCAGCATCTGCAGTTCCTTCCTACACACGGACAGTGAAGTGCCTCGGCCAAATTAGGAACATTAGGATTCTCTGATGTGAAAGTAGTCTGGTTTGCGTTTCTTACACTTGATCATATCCGAAACTAAAGTATAGATAGACACAAAATGCTGGAGTAACTCAGTGGGACTGGCAGCATCTCTGGAGAGAAGGAATGGGTGGCGTTTTGGGTAAGTCTGAAGAAGGGTCTCGACTCCATTCCTTCTCTCCAGAGATGCTGCCTGGTCCGCGAGTTACTCCAGCATTTTGTGTCTATTAAAGAGTTCCCACGGTAGACGCACGGATCACTAAAGTTAACGCACGGGCCACTACGATATTACAACAAGTTTAAATGTTTCAATTTTAAACTTGACCATGAAATTTGACTCGTGGAAAAAGTCAAACATGTTTGACTTTTTTCACGAGTTCACAAGTTTCACGGGTACCTGCCGTTAGCGCCACGAGTGGACAAGTTGATCGCGCGAGTTCCGACGTTCCCGGTACGTTGGCTGTACGTGATCACCACGAGTGAAAACTCGGGGTCACTCGTGGGCCAACTCGCACCGTGAGACAGGGGTTTAAAACGCCCTGTGTATCTGCTGCCAATTTAGATTCAGTGCATTCTTTGCATGACTTTCATAAGCTATCACATTGAAAAACAATTACATTGCAGTGCTAACTTTTCACCAGCTCTGAAATCATACAAGAAATACCATAAACACATTAAAATAAAGTGGAAATAGTCTAATTATCACAGAGCTTACAGAGTTAGCTATTCTGGTAGTTTAATTTGCAGGTCTAGTGAAAACAAATATGTTGTGCAAACAGTGTACGGAAGATACTCAGAAATCTTAATGCATTTGAAAATAAAAGAGGCCCTTTGTCACAATGGTATCTAGGTATGAGTTTTATTTCGCAATCTAATCATGAATCATTTCAAGCAGTTAAACATTTTCAAAGTTCATTATCACAATAAACTTTTAATCTTGTCAGTTACAAAATATCAAATAAATATTTATTGTTCGAAAATTTGATATAATTGGGCATGTCAGGGGAAAGTAGGTTGATTTGTGTTTATTGCAATGACCCAATTACACTCTATGCTTTCAACTGCTTTACAAACAACACTCTCGCTGTTCCAAGGTCTCAGTCTGTAGCGGCTCAAAAAAACAACATGTTCTCACTGCCAAAGGGTAAAAAAAAACCATATTTAATTTTATACGTACATGTTGGAACACAAATGGGTTAGTATCCTGCCAAATAGATGCCCGCTTAGACCTCTAAGGAACAAATTGCACATATTATTGTGAAAGCAAATTACTTCTGCTAAGTTAAGTTCGGGGGAAGTTACTTAAAACATAAGTACTGACAGGAATGTTTTTGCTTTGTTTGGAAATGCTCTTTAAGTAATATCAATCACTGAATTGTGGTTACAGTTAATGTTTAAGTTTAGAGCCAACATTTTTCTATATCATAAATTCTTGATCTTATCTGGGTTATCTGGGAGGAAAGGGGCTGTCCCACTGCGGCAACCTAACCCGCAAGTTCAGAAGAGTGTCTTTGACCTTCAAGCTCAAGGGCACTCGCCTGGAAAATCTCGAGCTGGATCGACCGTCCACGTTGAAATCGCAAGCTGGATCGACCGACCGCACACACACAAGCACATCGCAAAGGCGGCGCCCAGGAAAAGCGGGGGAGCGCTGTCTGAAATTCACACCCGCGATGAAGAGGAAGATAAAAGACAGCTGCCACAGTGTATGGTAAGTCCTTTGGAGAGTGCAGAGGGAGAGGGGGGGAAGGGGAGAGAAGGGAAGAGAGGGGGAGAGAAGGGGAGAGAAGGGAAGAGAAGGTGGGAGAAGGGGAAAGAGGGGGAAAGAAGGGGAGAGAAGGTGATAGAAGGGGGAGAAGGGGGGAGAAGGAGCGGAGACACTCTTAAGAAGTATAATAAAGTTTAGCAGGCATTTTACCTACCGGTCGGTTTTCCCTGGTCCTGAAAACTCCAATGAGCCAATCAAAATGCCCAGTCAGCGAAGGATATTGCCTATGGCTGCCCTCGACTGCCTGTAACTAAATAGCGACCCCACTCCACTGTGTTATGAGTCAAAAAGAACCATGCCGACCAACTTTTACTCGCGGAAAAATGTTCAACATACTGAAAAATATTCCGCGACCTAGCTGAGGCCATGAGTATGCGCAAACCTCCTTCGAGCATGAAGAAGAGTTCCAGTGACCTCATAGGACCTCCTAGGACCTGGTGTCGACCATGCTGCAAGTTTGAGTCAAGGGCAAACGCGTCAAAACTCGCAGATTAGGTCGCCGCAGTGGGACAGCCCCTGAACAAAGGCTTCCCATTAGGATTATTGTGAGTTTACTGAGGATTAGAATGAGACATAAGTACTGACAGCAGTAAGTACTGATACGTTTCACAACAGCATTTGCAGAAACTGTGGAGAACATCAACTTCACATCTCTCAATGTGTTTACCAGCAAGCACAGAATAAGCCCAAATGAAGCATTTAACAAAGAGGGCAATATTGCAATTATTTAATTAGATTTCAACAATGTTTTGTTTGGACACAATGATTTTTAGGTATTACTCTCCTTTAGGATACCATTATTTTTTTCCCCAATATTTTTGCTTTCAGTTTGGAAGGGAGTGACTGATATCATTTTTGTACTGTTTCCTTCTGTATGAAGAATTGATCTTTCAAATACTCCCCATGACAGACAGAGATACAGCATATCACCGCTAAATGGCACTGTGCCCAGCAGCTCAACTGTCAGTTGCAGAAACCCCCACAATTATTCATTGGTTTCCAGCAGCAGAGTGGTTACATTGACAGACCAGTTTATAGTGGCCTCTGATATTGACCAGAATCATGAGTTCAAACTCTACCACAGAGCTAAGCAATTTTGGAAATTGAATAAAAAAGCATGATAACTCTTAACCCTTGACTGTAGCAAAACTCCATTTGGTTCACTTACAATGTTCAAGGAAGCCAGCCTGGTCTTTAAAAGATTCAATTTTCATCAAAAGGTGATTCTAATCACCTCTAAAATGATTGGGAAAATATTCAGTTAGAAATGGACAATAAATGACATTGTGTTTTGCCTTTGCGTTTGATAGGGTTGTGTCCCATGGGCTGGGAGTGCAAGAACAGCATGCCGTGCTTGAGACATTAAACTGCATGCCAAAAAGTGAACATTTTGTGTTTCCAGCAAATTTTCCTTCACAATGTTCTTATTAGCTGCTGGAAGTAACAATCTGAAACAACTAAAAGGAATTTTTTACTTAAATGGTCAGGTCAAACAAAGGCCTGTTTTGTGAACCAGGCAGCACTTCTTCTGTGCAAACATTTCATGACGCGTCAAGTTTGTGATTTAATTAAATATGTAGGAAATCCTCATTGTGGTATCAGGTTTCTTTAAACAATCCTTCCTTCCACATTATTCTGCCCTGACTGGACTGATTCACAATCTGATCTGTTCTCAGCAAAAGTCCATGAAATAACATAAGGACCTGGCAAAGATGTTTGTGGTGATTCTCCTTGTCTGCCAAGGCACACACTGTTGTCCCAGTTTTTTGTCCCGCCAGCTGAAGTAACTCTAGCACTTACATTTCTTTCTGGTCCAATAAGATGTACAGCACAGGAATGGGCTCCTTGGCCCACCATGTCTGTGTCAACCATGATGCAAAACTAAATTTATCTCATCTGCCTGCACATGGTCCCTATCGCTCTGTTTTCAGCCTGCTCATGCACCTGGCTAAAGGTCTCAAAACAAATGCTGAAGTATTTGTTCCTGCCACCTCCCTTTGCAGTGTGTTCCAGACACCATCCTGTATCGTCTTTGACCAAGCTAAATTTGGATACATTTTACAAAATGACCATGGATCTCATGTGGCTTAAATTTTCTGGACCAGTGTACCATGAAGGATCTTACAAACTGTTTTACTAAAGTCCTTGTAGATACATCAACTGGCCTACCCTTGTGAATCATCTTTGTCACTTCCCCAATAAAACTCAACACAATTTGTGAGACAGGACCTACCCCACATTTCCTTTCCATATGTTTACAAATGCAGCTAAATTCTTTCCTTAAGAGTCTTCTCCAATAAGTTCCCTTCCACTGATGATAACCTCACTGGCCTATAATGTTCTAGTTTGTTACTGTTTCCATTCTTAAACAAAGGAATAGCATTGACACTCTTCCGTCTTCTGGCATCTCACGCATGGCAATAAAGGATACAAAGAACTGTCAGGATCCCAGCTATCTTTTTCCTTGCCTCCATCAGTATCCAGAGATAGATCTCATCAAAGATAGACTTATCTACCATAAGGGTCTTCAAGACATCCAACACCAAATTTTTCATAATATTGACGTGCCCTGGAATACCAACATAAACCTCCCTAACCTGACCATCATCCTTGTCATTCTCCTTGGTGAATACCGATGTGAAGTATTAATTAAAGACCTCCTCCCCTTTTTCTGATTAACTCTTTTGGATCCTAATTCTAATTCCTCCAGTGGTGGCCAGCATGGTAGATTGACTGAAGTGACCATTTCCTTTTGACTGAGTAATTCCTTTTGGGGTGCTCCCCACATTAAGCCACCATTAAATGATCCAGCTGCGGTGAGGTCTTTCAGCACAACTGGATAGCTGAGTGTTGGCGGACAGGCTCTAATGAATAAAATCCCCATCATTCCCAGGGCACTGGCTCAGTCTGGGACATTTAGTTACAGGGAACGGTATGTGGGGTGCAAGGGCCCCAAAGTGAAGGGCGCAAAACAATAAATTGGTTGAACATTGCCTATATAATATTTGCCCAAAATAGGGCAGAGATATTTTAGGCAAATAATTTAATGAAGACAGAAGCCCTCCCTAATACCGTCCCAATTAACAATTTTATTGGAATGAGGTCCCCACCCATCATGGCTCTGGGTGGCACAGAATACACTGTGAGGTTTGTCTGAATGATTTTCTCTCCAAACCAGTTCCACCTGTTCAATACTGGTCTTTACTAAAGGCAGCAAACTCACTGTGCTTTAGATACTTGAGCAATTTAGATCAAACCCAACTGCTATGCGGCACAGGCAGATTAACATTAGTATATATAATTTCAAATAAATTTAGTGTAAAAAAACCTAGAAACTTTGTTTAACTTACTCAAGGAGAAACTGTAATCCAGTTGCAAAAATATCAAGGTTGAAGTCAGTGTAAATTGCTTTACATTCTTTGACCGCCGACTACAAAACACTATTTCAGATCAAGTTGGAATTCATCGAACCTCAATATGACCCAAGTCCACACAGTCCCCAGCTAAGCGAGTGTGTGACATAATGCATTCCTAGAACATATTGCTCCAGCCCAAAATAGCAAAACATATTTATAACTTGGTAGGGGGGTGCCAGACATTCCTGATGCACACTCACTTGTATTCACTTATCCTTTGCAGGCAAACTGCTTTTCAAAGTAGGAAGCAAATCCATTTGATTAATATCCAAATGGTTAGTGATGGTCAGATAACTGAGTCATAGGCTAAAGTGTGCAGGGTTTGTTATTGCCAACTAATATGACTAATTTTACATGACACAGCAATTGGAGGTAATAACAGGATGATTTATGTGGTATTTTAAAATGGTAGATGACACAATATCTATGTAACTAAAAGTCTCATCTTGACCACTTCCTGTCTGAACTGTATATTGATTTTAGAAAAAACACTACCATATATCGTGTTGGTTTTTGGCCATCTTACTCACAGTCCTCCTCTGCTGAGGTAGTCCTGATTTTCCGATCGATGAAAAATAAAAAAGTTATGAGTGTTTAAACAATCTTGAGATCAGCTGATTGGTCCTCTCAGCTGTCAATCACCATGATGAAGGTAACACCGCTTCCAAGGGGGGTAGGACTATAAAACCCCGGATGCCTGGGCATGAGTCAGTCACTCTGGAAGATCGCGAGGGAGCGTCCACAACTGTGATTCTAAGCTGTGAATCAACTGAACTGTGAGTCTGCAATGTACTTGCAATAAATGATTTGTTAGCCCTTAATGACAAGCCCTGCCTGTGCTTGAAACTGCAATGCAAAATTGGAAATGAAGTGACAATGCAATGAGTTGTTTGGCTTGCCCTGCCTGGGCTTGAAAATGCAATGCAAAATTGGAAATGAAGTGACAATGCAATGAGTTGTTTGGCCTGCCCTGCCTGTGCTTGAAGCTGCAATGCAAAATTGGAAATTAAGTGACAATGCAATGAGTTGTTTGGACTGCCCTTGAAATGGACATACTTGACTTGACTTGAAATGGATTTACTTGACTTGACTTGAAACGGATTGACTGGACTTGATTGAAATGGATTGACTTGACTGGACTTGAAATGGATTGAAATGGATTGTTGGCCCTGCACTCACTGTGCTTGACTTGACTTGATCCACAACACCCATGATAGCGCTCTCAATGGGTCCCGCTTAGTCTAGTTTGATATTAAAATCAGTACTCAGTTATTCCTTTTATTTTAGAGATTGAAAACGGGCAGTTTGGTGGAGATTGTAATTCACAAAATCGAAGACTTGGATTTTTGGACATTACAAGATACAAAATGAGTGACAAAGTTTCATATTGCAAATTTAATAGAACTGCGGGATGCATTTTACAAGTGAGAAGAACATTGATCCACACTTGTGTGAGTGGTATTTGTGCATGCATCTGCCTCATCGGATGTGCAGTTGCAGTATCCAATAAGTCTTCATCACAATTCAATATGAATTAGAATATGGAATGGTGCAGATGAATATTCATTGATCTGAAATATAATCCTGTGTCTTTACTATCTTTGCTGTCACCTATTCCTTCGCTCCATAGATGCTGCCTCACCCGTTGAGTTTCTCCAGCTTTTTTGTGTAGCCTGATTTCCTGAAATACTTCCAGCATTTTTTTGTTGTTGTCATTTCAGATTTCCAGCATCTGCAGTTTTTATTTTTGATTTTTGGTTCTGGTCTATAATTCCCTTTTATGTCAACAATTTGGATGACACTTTTTGCCCTCCTCCTGTTCTCTCCTGCCTTTGCATGCATGATGTCCAGATGCAGATGCAGATGCAGATGCAGATGTAGATGTTCCTCAAGAAACAAGCAATCGTCTTCCACTGGGATTCTCCTCAGACTGAAAGCTCCAGGAGACCAAGAAACATGATGAAGAGGAATATTAGGACTTGCCACACTGGGCATTCTGACAAAAAACGATCTTGGAGAAGCCTTGACAGGTGTAACATCTTCAGATGTGGGTGAATAGAATCCTAGTTAAGTAGGAGGGAAAAAAAAACAGTCATCAGATATTAATTAAGGTATGAACCAAGATACTGAGATAAACCTCTTGTGAGTGTTTCAGATTAATGACTCTTGAGAGAAAATCAGCAAACATCCAAAATGAAGTACACAATGCAATTATTGTGTAAAGGATGTCTGATGTGCAGCTGTGTACATTTGATCTGCTTGCCCAGGAGATACTCATGCTTTAAGCAATATATACATTGAACTCTGAAAACAGTTCAATCATTCTGGTCTGTTTTCTGAATTGCAAATTTGGCAAAGAAATGCTATGAACATTATTACACCAGTTACTTCAGAACTGGACTCTTTTGCTTCAAATATATATTCATTCATAAAAATTCAGAAATATATAAAGCAGAATCATCGTCAATATTCTAATCACAAACAATGTTATATCTCTTTTGAAACATCAGCACATCATGTTATTAACAATCACAACTAAATAGTTCATAATTTTAAACTCATAAGTAACTAATTTCCTTGCACTGTCAGAAGGTCCATAAGCTGTGGTGCCTCCCCTTAGAACCATGGCATAAAGCAATATGATATGAAATAGAGAAGCTTCTCATATTCACTATTGCATTTGGAGCATACAGGCGATGTCCATCTGCTAATTTGGGCTGTGTCTTTTAGATTATGACGATAAATAAACAAGTTCAGATAAATCAAACTTCCTTCTAAATAACAGCCTGATCAGGATGTTCCTGTTTGCTCAGCACAAATGCACATATTCCTTGCATATCCAAGTGACTCACATGAATACCAACCCTTCATATTGCAGCAATTCAATTGCGTGTGAACAGATTGAGGGCTGATCAGGCAGGAATTCCCAATGAACAACAGAAAACCACAACAACAATTTTTTCTGTTTGATCATACATTTATTATAACAGTGTTTGATGTTAGGGTTGTCTTTGTGTCTTGTGTGTCTTTGAAAAATGGACTGAGACCATGTTCTTTTTGATATTTGTTAAAAACACAAACATTAATTAAAAATGTGAGCTACATTTGCTCTACCAAAGCAGGAATGGGAATTGTAGTCTGAAATTTGCCTTCACTTGATGATTGCAATGTAGACAATCCATCAGCTTGCTGCTGTTTGTCATTGTAATGATTGCTGTGTGCAGCAAAGATCCTATAGCGGAGCCGCTATAGGATATTTGGTGTGCAGCTAGTGACAGGCTGTTGGTCGACTGCACACAACAGCAAGGGGGCAAATAATCAAACTTGCTAGCAGTACAGTCATTAACAAGTTGAATGGTGCCAGCATCTGCTTCAGTTGTGGTTCTCTCCCTCACAGACAGTAGTACAGGCACACATACAGGGAGACAGACACTCCCCCTCCCCCTACTCCCACTGAGTACAGACAGATTGGGATACACTCCAAACATACACATGGAGGTACACAAATACACATGGACATGCCCTTTCCCTTGCCCTCTTCCTTAGTCTTTCTTAGACACCCTTCTTAGCTTTTCTTCCTATTCCAGATCTCATCGCTTTCCACTCCCACGGCCACTTCCTTGCTTCTTTTTAAACCATCAACCAGACAATGGAATGTTTTCCATTGTACTCACGACATGTGCCCCATGGATGTTGAAAATGCCTAGTGGTGTCAGGAGATCCATCAGTTGGCACAGGGTTAGCAGCCCCTAACCTGATATTGTAGCCACAGCCTTTATCTGGATGATTCAGATGAGCTTCTGTTCAGAACCTGCCAAAGGAATTCCAATTAATGTCAAGAGTAGAGGATTAGATTCTCTCATGGTGGAGATGGTCTTTGCTGGCTCTAAGCTTGTTTACCACTTGTCAGTTAATGCCTGATTGTTTTCTCAATCTTGCCATGTGCAGACATGGGCCGCTTTATTTGCTGAGATGTGAAATATATCAAGGAACATCCTTACTTCGGACATTATAATGGATGGAAGATAGTTGATGAAGCAGCTGGAGGTGAATGGGCCTAGGACACTGTCCTAAGACACTCCTGAAGTCATGCTGTAGGGTTGGGATGATTTATCACTAACAAGCACAACTACCTTTCTTTGGGTAAGGTATGTCAGCAGCCACAGGAGTGTTTTCCCTTAGATACCCATTGATCAGACCTGCATGGGTCCTCATTCAGTCATTTACTGACAATAGCAGACATTCTTGACTTACTTCTGAAATCTGTGATTGGACATACATTTAGTGTCACTCCTGGAGAGCAACTGAAAACTGATACCAAGACTGTCAATGACAGCCTGAAAGCCCATTTGTATTCACACGCCATGCCGGCTGCAATCACAGTATCCAATGCAGATTCCCATGTTCAGAATGGGTCTGAACCCTGGACACAGTTATATTGGGCTGATACAGGATTCCCTGTGCTCCTTGTTATAATACATCAGTGTCCTGGTGGGTTAATCAATGACTTAGGTATTTCATCGTATGTAATGAAACAGAATATTCTGGAAATATTCAGTAGGTTGTGACAGAGGTCGCGAGTGGTGGGGCTGTGATACCAGTTTATGGTACAGATCATTGGATATGGCATTTGAATGTATCCTCGATGATAGACACATTCTTCAGAGGTCAATGGATTTTTGCAGCACTGTTTCCAGGTCTTTGATTTTGGACTCCAGGACTAGTCTTCTACTTCTGTGTCTGTATGTGTGCCCGTCAATAGACAATAGTTACAATAGACAATAGACAATGGGTGTGGGAGTAGGATCATGGCTGATCATCCCCAATTAGTACCCCGTTCCTGCCCTTTCCCCATATCCCCTGACTCTGCTATCTTTAAGAGCCCTATCCAGAGAACCTGCCTCCACCGCCCTCAGAGGCAGAGAATTCCACAGACTCACAACTCTCTGTGAGAAAAAGTGTTTCCTCGTCTCCGTTCTAAATGGCTTACCCCTTATTCTTAAAACTCTTTATTCTTAAAACTCTTAAGATGCAGTCTGCACGAGCATCTCAGGATATAGAACACCCCTCCCACATTAATCCTCACTCTGTACAGTTTGGAAATGTCAAGAACCTGCTTTTTCTTTGGAGGTGACTTTCCTGATTGTTTCCTGGTTCAGGCTCAGTACTAGACTGCATGCCAATGCCTTCATATGGTGCAGGCTGCTTTAAATAGCACAGGCTGTCTTTAGGTAATGCCGACTAACTTCAATCAATTTTAGCATGCTGGTGAGATAAGCTAATAGGCTGGGTTATTACTGTTTGCCCCATGAAGCAATCATACAATCAACAGGCAGCACACATTTGGAAACAACGAGCAAGGGCAAAGTTAGATGCTGTGATGCCTGTTCCTGTTTAGGAGAATTGTCATTTTACCATTCCTGGTGAAACAAATATCTTATGCCACAAAATACAAAATAAATTGATTATTCCATTGACTTGTTCGTGACCTCTCATTAGATAACTGCCATTAGTGGTTTTACTGTAGTGAACGGTATAGAAGTTGGGAGGTCATGTTGCAGATGAATAAGACGTTGGTGGCACCACGTTTAGAGTATTGTGTTCAGTTCTGGGCACCATGTTATAGGAAAGATGTTGTCAAGCTGGAAAGGGTATAGAGAAGATTTACGAGGATATTTGCCAGGACTAGATGGCCTGAGCTATAGAGAGAGGCTGAGTTGGCTGAGACTGTATTCCTTGAAGAGCAGATGATGAGAGGTGATCTTGTAAAATCATGAGAGGAACAGTTCGGGTAGATGCACAGAGTCTTGGGCCCAGAGTAGGTGAATCGAGGACCAGACGACATAGGTTTAAGGTGAAGGGGAAAATATTTAATACGAATCAGAGGGGTAACGTTTTCACTCAAAGGGTGGTAGGTGTATGGACCAAGCTGACAGAGGAGGTAGTTAAGGCTGGGACTATCACAACATTTAAGAAACAGTTAGATATGTACGTGGATAGGACATGTTTGGAGGGATATGGACCAAACGGGTGGGACTCGTGGAGCTGGGACATGTTGGCCGGGTGGGCCGAAGGGCTTGTTGGATTGAAGGGCCTGTTTCCATGCTGTATCACTTCATGACTCTAGTTATTAGTCCAACAAGGAAGAGGATGCCCACCTACTCTTGACATTCACTGGCATTGCCAGCGATGGGTCCCCTCCAGTCTATATTCTGGGACTTACCATTGAACATGCAACTGGACAAGACACAAATAGTATGGCTACAAGAACAATTCAAAGACTGAATATCTCCAAAGAAGGGACGGTTTAAGTTAGAGAGGCAGGGGATGGGAACCATAGTAGGTCAGAAATTAGAAGAAGGGCTTGGAAGGTCGAGGTTAGGATCAGTGGGACTCAAAGAGAGTCGAGAGTCAAGAGAGTTTATTGTCATATGTCCCAGATAGGACAATTAAATTTCATTTCGGAGTCACGTGAGTGACTTCGTGAAGAGCCCGCCGGCGCGCATGCTCGACATATCGTCGTACCGCGTTGCTGCGACGGCTGGCGGTGGAGCGCGCTCCTCGCCAGCCCTTCAGAAGGGGCCACGGAGGTGAGTATTCTACCTTTAGTTGGTGGTCCTTGTTGTTGGTTTTGTCTTGCAGCAAGGACATGGATGGGAGTTCCAAGGGCCGGAGGACGCCAGGACGAGTTCGCCGGTCAACAGTTCCGGGGCCCTTACCATCGGCAGTACCTGCAACGCAGGCTGGGACTCAGGCGGAGATGTGGGTAAGCCCTGTGTTACAGGTCCAGATCCGCCAGCACACCACAGCTCGGAGGAGTTCGACGAGGAGGAGTGTGGTGTGCCGCCAGAGCAGGAGGACCCTGCCATGGCAGTCAGGTCGTCAGCGGGCTCGCTGGCGACCTCGAGCAGGGCACGTGCCGTTGCACGGCCTGTTCCACTCAGCCCTCCGAGAAGGGGGAGGGCAGGAGCCCAGATGCCTAACCCTGTTAGGGCTAAGGCATTGCCTGCCGCGGAGGGGCGGTCAGGTTCCAGGGCGAGACCCGGGGCGGCTGTGAGGTCCAGCCGGCACACCCCGACTCTCGACGCCGGGACGGGTCGGTTGAGTCGGGTCTCGTCACGGTCGCCGAGCCCCCCATGGATGGGTGGGCGAGACCATGCGTCGGCAAGGTCCACGATGTGGGCAGCCGGCAAGACTGCGCGGGCCCCAGGCAGCCATGCTTCGGCTGGTGCCGACACCACGCCGCAAGTGTCCTTAGTGGCAGCGGCTTCAGCTCCCGCTAAACGGAGGCGGTTGAACACGCCCGCGCAGGAATCGCGCAGTTTCGCCTCGGCGGCTGTTAGCGACAACTACCGGCACCGGCAGGGCCTCGACGAGGTGCGGGCCGATGACAGGAGCCCGGTTTTCTTTTCAGAGCCGGAGGACTCCGACCACCTGAGTGTTCAGGGTGAAGGGCGTATTGACCGTATGGAGCGGCTGCTGGAGCTCCTGCTTCAACGTCAACAACAGCAGGGCAGCAACAGGCACAGGGCGTCTTCACCAACATCTACCATCAGCCTGGAGCAGCAGGAAGAAGGCCTCATTCAGGCAATGAGCCGTCACAAGGCTCCATCCAATTGCAACTCCCTCAACGTGCCTGTGGTCAATACGCCGATATGGGGCAACATCAGTGCGGCTATCCGTCAACAGGAGGTAAAACTGCAGCGGATCCTGAAGCTCCTCACGGCCGGTATTACCGCCTTGGTGCGGTCGGTGGACGGGGACGAATTAAATTTGGACCAGGAAGATGCCCTGGCCCTCCTGTGCGCGACCCAGCACGAAATTTTAAGGGTTTCGCAAAACCAGCATCCGCCCAGCGCTCAATCCAAAGTTTGCAGGATTGTGCAAACCACCGCCGCCACCCCCGCCCCGTCAGCTCTTTGGGGAGGACCTCTCGAAGAGAGTCAAAGAGCTTGACGAGCAAGCCAAAACGGTGGGGATCATGCGCCCTCAGAGTGCCCCCACACCGTCAGGCTCAAAGTCTCCATACATTCGATCACGAGGGTCTGCCAGTACCTCGACGAGGACCCACCCTAAAGCTCCACAACGACAGCAACATCAGACCAGCACCAGGGGTCTTTTTTAGGACAGGGTCAGCAGAGACCCTGGTGGAAAACGAAGACGCCGCGCCCTCAAGCCAACCCAGCACCTCCACGTCCGCACACGCGTGTGAAGGACCGCCGGTAGCCACGGAGGTGAGGGGGTCTGGTTCTCTCTTTTCTCTCTGTTTAACTTCACATGTTGGTGGTCGCCTTCGGTGGTTTTGGGTGCATGGGGTAATTTTACTGGTGATGAGTATGTGTTGCAGAATATTCAGGGGCATAAAATTGAGTTTATTAATGGCGACATTCCTCCATCCCAGCACATGCCCGCTCGAACGTTTAAATTATCTGCTGCAGAACAGGCAGCCAGCTATAAGGAACTGTTAAGTCTTGAGAACAAAGGAGTGATTAAGAGAGTGGTGCATGAGCCAGTTGAATTGGTCGGACATATTCACCAGACATAAGAAGGATGGTAGTTGTCGTGTCATTATTGATCTAACCCGTTTGAATACTTTTGTAACATATTCTCATTTTAAAATGGATACGTTTGAAACAGCCAAATCATTGATTTCTCATGGTTGCTTTATGGCATGCATCGATTTAAAAGACGCATATTATTCCGTATCCGTCCAGAAATGTGACAGAAGGTTTTAAAATTCATCTGGATGGGGCAACTCTGGCAGTACAAGGCTTTGCCTAATGGGCTCACCACAGCCCCTAGATTGTTCACTAAATTAGTGAAGCCAATTATGGCTTATTTGAGACAACGACACCATTTAGTTATGGCCTATTTAGATGATGTCTTAATTGTGGGCCACACCCTAGAATTGGCTGAACAGGGTGTTGCAGCTGCTGTCAATATATTTCAACAATTGGGGTTTATTGTCCATCCAGAGAAATCAAAGTTCTACCCTGCCCAGGTGATTAATTACCTAGGGTTCACGGTGAACTCTATAAGCATGAGGGTTACCATTCCAATTAACAAGATTGAGGAGGTTACCCAGGTGTGTCAAGATTTAATCCGCACCAATATACCATCGATTCGGCACTTAGCTACAATAATTGGGAAGCTGGTAGCTTTGTTTTCGGCAGCGCGATATGGACCTTTGCATTATCAGAATTTGCAAAGAGCTAAAATTGCAGCGTTAAAACAGAACGCTGGTCATTATGATCGGTCCATGCAGCTGCCGCCCGAAGCGATAAAAGAGTTGCAATGGTGGGTGTGTCACATTAGCAGCTCATTCAAGCCTATTAGGGAGGCTAATCCGGTGGTATATTTGCAAACTGATGCAAGCTCCAATGGTTGGGGAGCCACGAATAATTGCTCTAGTTGTGGTGGCAGATGGGACACCCTTGAATCAATGATGTTGTTAACTCAAGGGATTAACTATTTGGAGTTGCTGGCAGCATTCC
Organism: Raja brachyura; assembly: GCA_963514005.1. The sequence continues at coordinate 81,987,164 of OY740782.1, forward strand.
ACGGACTTCGTGCGTATTGTTCCAAGCTTGTTGGAGCACATGTCCGTCTCCAAATAGACAACACCACAGCAGTAGCATATTCAAACCATATGGGTGGTACCAGGTCAGTTTTGTGTGACAAATTGGCTAACTCAATTTGGCTCTGGTGTGTTCAAAGAGACATTTGGATTTCAGCTACCTATTTCCCAGGTGAGCTTAATACTGTGGTGGACACCAGGTCACGCAAATTTAATGACAATTTTGAATGGATGTTGCATCCTGAGATTTTTTCTAAAGTCACAGCCAAATTTGGTAAACCGGACATTGACCTTTTTGCGTCACGGTTGAACCATCAGGTACCAACCTACGTTTCATGGGAACCAGATCCTGCGGCAATAGCGCTAGATGCATTCTCGCTGGACTGGGGGAATTGGTTTCTATGCCTTCCCCCCGTTTTGCCTCATCAGTCGGGTATTGCAGAAGATTCAGGCAGATTCTGCCAAGGGCATCCTTATTATACCCGACTGGCCCACACAGCCTTGGTATCCGGTGGTCTTTGACATGCTCAACGAACCTTGGGTCCTTGTGAAGGGTTGCCCACAATTGGTTACTCACCCTGTGTCAGGGGAGCCACATCCCTGCCATGGCTATTTAAAGTTGTTGGCTTGCAGGTTTTGAACAGGCCGTTAGTCCAATACGGCCTCTCTGCTCGGACCATGGATACCATCGGGGCGTCGTGTCGAGAGTCCACAAGGCGAAGATACCACTCGCATATTAAGAAGTGGGAAGCCTACTGCAGCCGCTCTCGCATCACGTGCGATGACGTGACAATAACCGACGTCCTGGAATTCCTCGCGGGGTTGCACCATGATGAACACTTAAGTTACAGTGCCATCAACAGCGCCAGGAGTGCGCTATCATTCTACCTCAATATTGGGGTAGGATCCAACAGGCTAGTGTCCAGACTCATGCGGGGTATATTCAATATGAATCCGCCTACACCACGCTATAATATCACCTGGGATGTCAGGGACGTATTAACCCTGCTCAGGACGTGGTCGCCCATGGAAGGGCTCCAACTGGACCAACTCACCATGAAGCTGGTGATGTTACTAGCGCTGACTTCAGCTCAGAGGGTACAGACACTACACAAACTTCGTGTCGACAGAATGACTTCTACCCCTACAGAAGTAGTCTTTTTCATTGGCGAGCTACTAAAGCAGCATAGACCTGGGTGCACAGGGCTGCAGCTGAAGTTCCCGGCATACCCCGCAGATGCTAGGCTATGTTTAGCCTCACATATCCGCCACTATGTCAAGGTGACGGCACGCATCAGAGGAATGGAGAGATACCTGCTTGTCACTCATAAGAGACCTCATCATCGAGTGACAGTCCAGACGATATCCATGTGGCTTCCAGTCGTCTTGGGTAAGTCAGGTATCGACACTAATGTGTTCAAGTCTCTTTCCACCAGGGCTGCATCGACGTCAACGGCGAGGGTCATGGAGGTGCCCATGGACCAAATTCTCGCCACAGCAGGATGGGCTAATGAAGCTGTGTTCCAGCGTTTTTATAACAAGCCTGGTGCTGCTCCTCTACAGTTCGCAGAAGCCGTGCTGAATGCAGGTCACGAACGTGGAAATATCCCCGCATGAGGGGTTTTGATTTGTTATTAATAACTCTGCTCTTGTTTTGCAGTATGAACTATTGAGCAAGTTTGTTCCTCCCATCCATCCCTGGTAGTGGTGTGTCAGCATGGACGTGGTCCAGGGCGCGTAATCACAGAAGCTTTGAAGTCTTCACGAAGTCACTCACGTGACTCCGAAATGAAATAGTAAGATTGAACGAGAACTTACCAGTTCGAAGGTTGATCTTTATTTTATGAGGAGTCGAAGTGAGGGATTTCGTGCCCTCCTCGTCCAACCCTCAATCACCTTCATCTGGTAATCTTAGTCACTTCAATCTTACTATGCGAAGTCATTTCTTTGTTGGTTTCTGTGATTCCACGCCGCTACTTTGAAGTATGTCGAGCATGCGCGCCGGCGGGCTCTTCACGAAATCCCTCACTTCGACTCCTCATAAAATAAAGATCAACCTTCGAACTGGTAAGTTCTCATTCAATCTTACTATTCTTGCTTGCTGCAGCACAACAGAATATTGTAAGCATTGTACAGAACAGTTCAGTGCGTCTATATAACATAGACCATATATATACACACATAAGTAAACAGATAAAGTTCAATAAGCTGTTATAGTTCAGAGTTTGTTTGATGTCATGTTTAATAGCCTGATGGCTATGGGGAAGAAGCTGTTCCTGAACCTGGATGTACCAGATTTCAAGCTCCTGTACCTTCTTCCCGATGGCAACGGAGAGATGAGTGTGTGGCCAGGATGGTGTGGGTCTTTGATGAAGTTGGCAGCCTTTTTGAGGCAGCGACTGCGATAGATTCCTTCAATGGTGGGGAGGTCAGAGCCGATGATGGACTGGACAGTGGTCACAACTTTCTGCATTATTTTCCTCTCCTGGATGTTCAAGTTGCCGAACCAAGCCACGATGCAACCAGTCAGAGTTTTCCTTGACATACCTACTCTCCGTAATCTTCCCAGGAAGTAGAGGCACTGTTGTGCTTTCTTTATAATTGCATCAGTGTTCTGGGACCAAGAAAGATCTTTGGAAATATGCACGCCCAGGAATTCTTTTAGCTTTGTTGTGTTTAAATCCTGGATCTCCTGACCCAAAGCACTGTTGGATTAACTTCAAGAGAGATTGCAGCAGTTCGGGTAAATAAATAGTCACCAACTTCTAATGATCGAATAGAAACAACAATAAATTCTGACCTGGTCAGAATTGCCATGGAAATTGAATTCAAAATAAGATCCCAAATAGAACTATTTTTATTTAAGGCCTTGCAAAAGAAGCTTAAAGTCTTTATATGAGACGATTGCTTCTGATGTGCAATTGTAAAGAGTTAATGAAATTTTGCTCCACTCTTACAATGTCCCTTTTCAGAATTTCCCAGCAGGTCTTTAAGAACTTCAATATTCCCAAGTTTTACAATCACTATTCAGTGAGCTGCAATCAAGTTCTACAAACAAACATTTCCTGTGGCTGTTGCTTATTCAAAATGAGATATAAACTGAATATAGAACACCATGAGTAGATAGAGGGGTAGGGAGGTGCTTTTCCAGGTTTGCTGAATCACAAAATTGCGATTTTATTCATACTATTAAATTTGCAACAAATCTTCTTTGGCCTCCCTATCTCTCACATACATTATACCTTTTACATATAATTTTCCATTTTCCAGCTATAAATAAGATTTAATAAACAGAATGCTAACTCTCCCCAACCCATCAATTTTCTTTCTTTCTTGGAGAACCTTGTAACATTTTAGTTTGTTGCCTCCTACAGTTGGCTAACCAGCAATAAATCCATTTCTAGATGTAAATAATTTATTCACCTTGTCGAAATGAGCTGTACCTTGTACCAATACAACATTTTTATAGAAACATGATGTTTTAGAACATAATGTACCATGACACATTGTTCCATATAATAGGCTTTGCGACAGCAATAGGTTTGTGTATACGTCAAATTGTTCAAGGATATTTGTTGAATTCAATGGGCATTCTGTGCTTGAAACAATCATAACACTCAAACTATTTCTAAGTATAACAGATATTAATAATGTTCTGGCACTGATGTCTACTTTATTGTTTTTTTTCAAGTTACATATACTTTATCATATTGATTATGTTCTTTACCTTTGTTTCCATGTGTTTTCTCTTTGGTCCGGACTCCCTCTAAAATATGTCTTATCCAATTGATTTCTAGCTTGTAATTGGAATAAAAAACGTTTCAAAATGTTTGCCTAAAAATTCACTGAAAGTACAATCAGATCCTAAGTTTTCTTCCCAGGAAATAGTTTATTCCCCTTGAAACTGCTAGAATGGGATCATTGAGAATCTTATTGCTAGAAAGAGAGTGCATACATGATCTGGAGTTGTTAAAAGCAAGCATTTAGACATGCATTCAGAATCCTAGAAGCTCTTACTGAGGCATATTTATGGGATCAGAAGTGCACAAAGAACAGAGCAGGGGTGGAAGCCATTTTTGTCTCAAGGTATCTGTTGCTCCAGGATATAGTTCCCTCTTTGTAGCAGCAAATTATTTTAAAAAAAGTAATTCTGGTTTATGAAAGATGCGTGAGAGATTGTGGTCAGTTAGTTACAGCATCACAAGGTTGGACTTAAAGATGGCCTTGACATCAACCCACAATGACATTGAGTGGTAAAATATGCGTTTATATCTCCAATTCGGGAGGACACAAAAGCAGGAGCAGGAGTGGTCCATTAAGCCTTTCAGCCTAGATGGACAAAAAATGCAGGGGCAACTCAGCGGGTCAGGCAGCATCCCAGGAGAAAAGGAATAGGTGATGTTTCAGGTT